>CM053028.1:591139768-591819253 GCA_028564925.1 Lithobates sylvaticus | reverse complement strand
CACCGTCCCGCACAGTCTGAGGTTCCTCAGGATAAGAGGAATACGATGGTCCGGCACCGTCCCGCACAGTCTGAGGTTCCTCAGGATAAGAGGAATACGATGGTCCGGCACCGTCCCGCACAGTCTGAGGTTCCTCAGGATAAGAGGAATACGATGGTCCGGCACCGTCCCGCACAGTCTGAGGTTCCTCAGGATAAGAGGAATACGATGGTTCGGCACCGTCCCGCACAGTCTGAGGTTCCTCAGGATAAGAGGAATACGATGGTCCGGCACCGTCCCGCACAGTCTGAGGTTCCTCAGGATAAGAGGAATACGATGGTCCGGCACCGTCCCGCACAGTCTGAGGTTCCTCAGGATAAGAGGAATACGATGGTCCATCTACACTGTGTGGTGCCGGATGGACATTTGAGGTAGTCGGGTTTTCTCCTGGACTATACTGTGTGATGTCCTCATCTTCTACTTTACAGTCTGGAGACAAAGTGAGACAATCCTCTGAGGTTTTCCTCATCTCCCGTCCATCTACTAAAATAGAAATACAAAGATTATTACTAGACATGAGCAGATTGGTTCCCCTAAACCAGGACTCCGCCCACATCAGGCAGCTTTGTCTCTGAGGATCTTACAATTCCCCCCTCAAGGTAACTAGTAAATGGGTCCTCTGATCTCCTACCAGTTCATTTCTTTATTCATGGACCTTAGTCAGAGAGTGAGGAAACAACGAGAACCGTCTTTTATAGGAGTGACAGTGATGAGGGGATTATAGGACGAGTGTCCCCTCCCCCTCTATCACTCATTGCCATCTTCCCAACACAAGAAGTCCTGCACTTCCTTATTTACTCCATGATTTAGTCATGAATAACAGCGGGGCTGAGCCCCACCAGAGGTCAGAGAGTGAGGATGGGGGAAGAACAACCAAGATGAAGACTGGACTAAATCCTGAAGACCTCCATCATTGGGTTACTGACTCCTCCCCCATTATCACTTTCCCTTTAAGGTTCCTAAGTCTGAGAATGTTATCACATTATTATCACATGTAAAAGTCTGTGCTCCAATCAAATCATCAGATATAAAATGTCCAGCTGGTAGGAAATGGGTGTAACAAAAAAGAATACATATTAGAAGTCAGGACTATGTAATGTACAACATATTGTATAAGTAACAACAGGTAAGACTATATAGTATCAGAATTATGTAATGTACAACATAGAATATATAGTGCAGGGGTCAGGAGTAGGAATAAGCTTGATATTCGAGTCAAACGTAAGTTCAACTCACCCGTTTGCTGAACAGCGAACATTGTGGGGCGTTCTCTGCATATACTCTGCATTCAGTGTAGTGTGTATATATATATAATATATATATATATATATATATATATTATATATATATATATATACACACAGTGCATTCGGCAGTGTACAGTATATAATACACTTCAGGCGGTGTGTGTATATATATATATATATATATATTTATATATATATATATATATATATATATATATATATATATATATATATATATATATACACATACACATACATACACACACACCATATATACGTAGGCAAGTTTAAATTAGCCTGGGGGAAGAGGACCAAGACCCAAACTGGAAAATGGATCAGAGATCCCTGCATGTGTATGAGAGGAGCCTGGGAGATGTATAAACCCCGAATAGGACATTTCTCGTCTCTATCTGGGACGCTCTGCTACAACATACATACACTCTGCATTCAGTGTAGCGTATATATACAGTGGTGTACAGTATATAATACACTTCAGGCGGTGTACACAGTTTATAATACAGTGCAGCCAGTGTGCAGTTTTGAATACAGTGCAGGCGGTGTACACAGTATATAATACAGTGTGTAGCGTTTCTAATACACTTCAGGCTGTGTACACCGTATATTATACAGTGCAGGCGGTGTACAGTTTCTAATACGGTGCAGGCGGTGTACACAGTATATAATACAGTGCAGCCGGTGTGCAATATATAATACACTTCAGGCTGTGTACACAGTATATAATACAGTGCAGGCGGTGTACACAGTATATAATACAGTGCAGGCGGTGTACAGTATATAATACAGTGCAGGCGGTGTACGCAGTATATAATACAGTGTGTACAGTTTCTAATACAGTGCAGGCGATGTACGCAGTATATAATACAGTGTAGTGTGGTGTTAAAAAAAAATCCCCAATCCCCATGTCCGGAAAGGCCACCAAGGAGAGGCAGAAACTTACAGGCCACTAAAAGAGGGCAAGCAGCCTCTGTGTCTATAGTTAACAGTGGTGGTTGTGGACACGGTGCAATCTCTGCAAATGTCCTTTTTTTCTGCTGCTGGCCGTGTTATTGAGCCACAACATGCAGACGAGTTGTTGGAATGGATAACAAAGCCATCCTCATCCTCTGCATCCTCTGTCACCCAGGCTCATAGTAGTTTGCCTTCCAACGCAGCAGCCAAAGTGGCCTATTCCACCAGCTCCTTGTCCACAGTAACTCCTTGCGTAGCCCCACCATCATGCATGGAGGAGTCACCAGAATTATTACACCACAGTGTAGGTTACATGCTGCTGGAGGATGCGCAGCAATTTGAAGGCTCCAATGATGGTTTCCAGGTTGAGGAAGGGAGTAACATGAGCCTAGAGAGAGGGGACTAGGGGGGGGGGGGGGGGACCCACGCCGTTTCTTCAATGATTTTTTATTTATATTGCCGGGATCAGACAATACGATACAGCCGTGAGCAATTTTAAATGACATTTTTTTCCTTTAGAAATGTAATTTTGCTGCGGTACTGTTATGAATAGGGTTGTACTTATACCACTTTTTTAAGACCCAGTACAAGTACCGATAGTTTTTTTTCAAGTACTCGCAGATACCGATTACCGATACTTCTTTTTAACCACTTAAGCCCCGGACCATTTGGCTGGCCAAAGACCAGAGGACTTTTTCCGATTCGGCACTGCGTCGCTTTAAACTGACAATTGCGCGGTCATGCAACGTGGCTCCCAAACAAAATTGGTGTCCTTTTTCCCCCACAAATAGAGCTTTCTTTTGGTGGTATTTGATCACCTCTGCAGTTTTTATTTTTTACGCTATAAACAAAAATAGAGCGACAATTTTGAAAAAAAATGCATTATTTTTTACTATAATAAATATCCCTAAAAAATATATAAAAAATTTTTTTTTTTCTCAGTTTAGGCCCGATACATATACTTTTACATATTTTTGGTTAAAAAAAAAATCGCAATAAGCGTTTATTGATTGGTTTGCGCAAAAGTTATCGCGTCTACAAAATAGGGGATAGTTTTTATAAATTTTTTTATTTTTTTACTAGTAATGGTGGCGATCAGCGATTTTTATCGTGACTGCGACATTATGGCAGACACATCGGAAAATGTTGACACATTTATGGGACCATTGGCATTATTACAGCGATCAATGCTATAAAATTGCAAGGATTACTGTAAAAATGTCACTGGCAGTGAAGGGGTTAACCACTAGAGGGCGGGGGGAGGGGTTAAATGTGTCCTATGGGCGTGATTCTAACTGTCTGGGGGATGGGCTACCAGTGACACGACATTGATCGCTGCTCCAGATGACAGGGAGCACACGATTGGTGTCTTGTCACTAGGCAGAACGGTGAGATGCTGTGTTTACATCGGCATCTCCCTGTTCTTCAGCTCTGTGAGACGATCGCGGGTATTCCATCGGACATCGAGTCCCATGGACACGGTCACGGAGCTCGCGGCAGGCGCGCGCATGGCAGGAAATTCAAAGTAATGTACAGGTACGTTACTTTGCCCAGTCGTGCCATTCTGCCGACGTATATGTACAGGAGGCGGTCCTTAAGTGGTTAATGTCACATCACACTGGCACTAATATGCAGCACTGATGACGCGTGGACAGTGCCAGTAGTTTTTTTTTTTAACAATTACATTTTTTACAATTTAATTTTTTTTGTTATTTTTTTTACAATGCTTTTTTTTGGGGGGGGGGGGGGGGGGGGGGGGGGGGGGCGGGGGGGGGCAGTGGACGGTGTCAGTGTGTTTTTTTATTTTATTCTTTAATTATTGTTACAATTTAACCATTTAAATATTTATTTATTACAATTCTTAATTTTTTTTTCGCATGTTCGCACAAATGTTTTGCCTGTTCGCAGTGTTCTGGTGCGAACCGAACCATGGGGGGTGATCGGCTCATCCCTAGTCAGGAGTATATAATGTACAACATAAAGTATAAAGTGCAGGGGTCAGGAGTATGTAATGTACGACATATAGTATATAGTGCAAGGGTCAGGAGTATGTAATGTACAACATAGAGTATATCGTGCAGGGGTCAGGAGTAGGGATGAGCTTTGAGTTCGAGTCGAACTCATGTTCGACTCGAACATTGCCTGTTCGCCTGTTCAGTGAACAGCTAACAATTTGGGGTGTTCGCGGCAAATTCGAAAAGCCGCGGAACACCCTGTAAAGGTCTATGGGAGAAATCTCAAGTGCTAATTTTAAAAGCCTATATGCAAGTTATTGTCATAAAAAGAGGACATGTATCAATGCAAATTTAAAAAAAAAAAAAAACGGCCATTTTTTCAGGAGCAGTGACTTTAATAATGCTTAAAGTGAAACAATAAAAGTGTAATATTCCTTTAAATTTTGTACCTGGGGGTGTGTATAGTATGCCTGTAAAGGGGCGCATGTTTCCCGTGCTTAGAACTGTCCCTGCACAAAGTGTCATTTTTGCAGGAAAAAAAAAAGCTATTTAAAATCACTAATGAATTGTCGGTTCCCGTAACACAGAGAACCGTCATTGAAAGTCATTGATAAAAAAAAAAAAAGGTTGATATAAAAATAAACCCCGCTTCAAATTAAAAAAAAAATTACGTGGGGGTCTCCCCTTGGATTTTAGGGGACAAAAATGCGCCCCCCCCCACCCTACCAGACACTGCAGAAACCTGTACCAGGCCACATGCCCTCAACATTGGGAGGGTGCTTTTGGGGTCTGTGACCCCCCAAAGCACCTTGTCCCCATGTTGATGAGGACAAGGGCCTCATCCCCACAATCCTGGCCATTGGTTGTGGGGGTCTGCGGGTGGGGGGGCTTATCGAAATCTGGAAGCCCCCTTTAACAAGGGGACCCCCAGATCCCCCCCCCCTGTGTGAAATGGTAAGGGGGTACTTTTGTACCCCTACTATTTCACCAAAAAAGTGACAAAAATGGTAAAAAGGACAGGAGACGGTCTTTGACAATTCCTTTATTAAAATCTTCTTTCATCTTCTTTCTTCTGGTCTTCCTTCTTCCTTTCTTCATCTTCTCGTCACAGACCCCCAAAGCACCCTCCCAATGTTGAGGGCATGTGGCCTGGTACGGTTCCGGAGGGGCGCTCTCGTCCCCCCCTCTTTTCCTGCGGCCTGCCAGGTTGCCAGGGTCTGGTATGGATTTTGAGGGGGACCCCACGCCATTTTTTTGGGCTGGGGTTCCCCTTAAAATCCATCCCAGACCTGAAGGGTCTGGTATGGATATTTAGGGGGACCCCCACGTCATTTTTTTTTTTTAATTTGAAGCGGGGTTCTTCTTAATATCCATAGCAGACCTGAAGGGCCTGGTAATTGAATTGGGGGGGACCCCCACGCTTTTTTTTTTTTATCAATGACTTTCAATGAATGACTGTTCTCTGTATTACGGGATCCGGCAATTCATTAGCCGGGAGTGATTTTAAATAGCCTTTTTTCCTGCAAAAATGACACTTTGTGCAGGGACAGTTCTAAGCACGGGAAACATGCATACCTTCACATGCATACTATACACACCCCCCAGGTACGAAATTTAAAGGAATATTACACTTTTATTGTTTCACATTAAGCATTATTAAAATCACTGCTCCTGAAAAAACGTCAGTTTTTAAAAAAAATGTTTGCCTTGATACATGTCCCCTGGGGCAGGACCCGGGTCCCCAAACACTTTTTATGACAATAACTTGCATATAAGCCTTTAAAATTAGCACTTTTGATTTTGAACATTCGAGTCCCATAGACTTTAATAGGGTTCTAAAGTTCACACGCGCTTTAGGTCTGTTCGCAGGTTCTGGTGCGAACCGAACAGGGGGGTGTTCGGCTCATCCCTAGTCAGGAGTATGTAATGTACAATATAAATTATATAGTGAAGGGTCGGGATTCATAATATTGGTGTTCAGAAATCAGTGGTCGGTTAAATGTTTACTTGAGACAAGTTGCAGAGGTCCCACACCGCTGCCTCCCATCTCCTGAGACTGCACTCAGTGACTTGGGTCTGAGACTATACAGACATATCCCTCCACCCGGGAACAGCAAGGAAAGAAAACAGAGCAAGTGACCCCAGAAGAATTACAAAGATAGAGATCCTGCTATACCCTGGCATGGGGCAGAAGACCCAAGACACATGCCACTGGTGCCTAGGTTGAGCAATGCCTATAGTGAGAGTCAACATTTTGCTGCCAGCTGAACCCCAGAATCTCCATAAATCCAGTCTAGATACATAAATTGTGTCTGCAGCACATAGAAGGAAGATTATCTGAGAGGAATACAGGATGGGGAACACAGCTCAGGAAAGTGACCAGGATATTACAGGCTGATATCACCCAGTCCCCGCCCTACTCTGGACCAATCAGTGAGCAGTATAGGTGGAGGAATGGATTTAGTGTTAATGACCCACCTGTGCTGATCTCTGTAGGAGTGTCCTCCTCTATAAATGTCCTCGTTATTCCATCCTCCTCCATAGACTGCTGATCATCCCTCACATACGTCTCTTCTTCTTCTTCTGCTTTAACCTCAAATTCTATATCGATTGGATCTCCACTCTAAACCAAGAAAATGAGAGAGAATATTATCTGTAAAATAAGAGCTTTAATATTGTGAGATCACATAAAAAATCCACACATTGTCTCTGTAAGTGTATGTTCTAGATTCTCCGTCCCACCAACCTTGTAACAGTGGGGGATGGTGTGATCTTCCTGTGTGGGATCCCGGGAATACAGAGGACGGGGACATCTCTCTGGTGGGTTTCTGTTATTAGGCGGCTCCATCATATCCTTGTGTCCTTCTGAAAACTCCTCCATAACTCCATACTCCTCATCCTCCTCTTTAAACTCTTCTTTGACAAAAATATTATCATCCCCGAGGTTTCCAATCTGCAATATATTATAAAACATTTATTGTAAAACACATGCTTGTGTATAATGTATAACTACCAGTGATTGTTCCTCATCTACCTGATGATGGTGGGGGATGGTGTGATCTTCCTGTGTGGAATCCCGGGAATACAGAGGACGGGGACATCTCTCTGGTGGGTTTCTGTTATTAGGTGGCTCCATCATATCCTTGTGTCCATCTGAAAGCTCCTTCATTACACCATATTCCTTGTCCTCTTGCTTGTACTCTTCTTTAATAACACTATTATAATCCTCAAGGTTTCCACTCTGAATATATAATAAAATATTTATTGTAACAAACATGTTTGTGTATAAATCCTATCGGTGATTGTTACCCATCTACCTGATCATGGTGGGGGATGGGGTGAATGAATATCTGAGACTTGGATCAATATGGAAAAATTTGCTTTCAGGACATTCATTCTACAAATTACAATTTCCCTTTTTCTTTCTATTTGAATCTTCTAAAATAAAGACATACATATTCCAATCCCCCACTACTATATAGTCCGTTAGTATAGACTGATGAGGTGAGAAGGTGATTGGTGGGAAAGGTGACACACCTCCAAAATGAAGACAATGTTCCGGCCCCGTAACTGGAGGAACGTTCTGAACCTGAAGGTATTATTCTGCTTGTGTGGTGTACGAATTGCCCTCTGTAGGCCATGTATGGTCAGGGTGGTCATTGTCGTGTCTATTTATTGTCAGTGCTGTTTCTTTAGAGGAACATATTACTAGAATTTATTTCCAAAATGAAGGAAATATTCCAGCCCCATAAGTGGGAGAATGTTTTGCCCCTGAAGGGGTTAATCTAGGTTTACACACTATATATGTGTGTCTCATCATCTGCTGGAGATAAAAGACCTCACAGTGACTATGGAGGAAGAGGACGGACATGACGGGGGGTTACTGGGTGTAAATAGCGAATAGTATTCTTATATTGTAAGCTCTAACGAGCTGGGCCGATTCCTCCTGTATTGGATCTGTACTGTCTGCCCTCATGTTGTAAAGTGCTGTGTGAACTGTCCGCGCTATACAAATCCTGTATAATAATAATAATAATAATAATATCTTATTACCTCCTCTGCTGCCAGTTCCAGCAATGTCTCCTCTCTATACTTCTTCCTGACTCACCTCTCACCCGAAACTTCCTTTCTGTATGTGACATCACTTCCTGTCTTCCATAGAGACTTCCTGTCTGGGTAGAATTGAGATCCCCACCTTGTGGAGCTCAGAGGAACTACAGCCTCGAGAAACACCTCGCAGTGTGAGCAAGGCCTTGGGCTGTGTGTGCACTGTATATCCCGATACAATATGTAGAAGAGTCCCCGGCCCCCAGGGGCCTAATGGTGACCTCAAGAGTCAGGGAGAGCTGACATCCTTCCTTGTAAAGTGGGTCACCAGGCATGTTGGGTGTAATGCAAGATGAAATGATGGGCGCCAGTCACTTTTTAAATGTGAACAGGATATTTATTATCTCTTAACTAGGGATGAGCCGAACACCCCCGGGCTCGGTTCGCACCAGAACCTGCGAACGTTCGAACCCTATTAGTTACAATGGACGCGAACATTCGAAATCTAAAGTGCTAATTATAATGTCCAATATGCATGATAATGTCATAAAAGAGGTTTGAGGACCCGGGTCCTGCCCCAGGGGACATGTATCAATGCAAAAAGAAGTTTTAAAAACTGACGTTTTTTCGGGAGCAGTCATTTTAATGATGCATAAAGTGAAAAAAAAAAAAAAGTACCTGGGGGGTGTCTAAAGTATGCCTGTGAAGTGGCATGTGTTTCCCGTGTTTAGAACTGTCCTTGCACAAAATGACATTTGTAAAGGAAAAAAATAAGCCATTTAAAACTGCTTGCGCCTTTAATGTCATGTCTTGTCCTGGCAATATGGATGAAAATCTTTGAGAAAAATGGCATGGCTACCCCATCACCTCCCCCCTACCCCAGCCCATTACCAGCCCCTTTGGGTCTTGTATGGATATTAAGGGAAACCCCGCACCCAAAATAAAACCCTATACCTACAACCCTATATACTCTGAACAGCAGTATACAGGCGGTGCAAACAAGACAGGGACTGTAGGTTTGTTCTTAAGTAGAATCTGTTTGTAATTTTGAACAGGTACATTTTTAAGTGTAGCTCCATCCAAAAAAATCTATTTTTAAGCTTTTTGGAGAACATAAGGAAGGGTTATCACCCCTGTAACATTTTTTTTGCTGTCTGTGCACCTGTTCAGAACATTTCACCTCACTTTCCGTCCCAATGTCAAATGTTTTTGGAAAAGTGGGGTTTTTATTGAAACAAGGATTGGTGATAAAGCATCAGTAGAGAGGAGATACCTTTTTCCCAAATTAAATCTAACAGGATAGAATTTCCCTTCCTAGGGGTAGATTTCCTCTCACTTCCTGTTTTCTCCTTCCGTTTGCAAGTAGGAGTCGTTTCTAAGTTGGATGTTTGAAAGTAGGGGCCTGCCGTATATACTCTGCAGAAATTTGCCCCATTAGATGTTGGTGTTGACACAACACTGTAAGCCCTCACAGTTACTCTTGTTGGGCACAGGAATGGGCCCTGCTGTGAATTATTAGATCAAGATTTGTAATTGCATGCACCTGTTGAACAGGGGCAGAAAAATTGGGCCTTTGGTGGTGGTGGTCAGTGTTGCCACAACACTGTAAGCCCTCACAGTTACTCTTGGTGGGCACAGGAATGGGCCCTGCTGTGAATTATTAGATCAAGATTTGTAATTACACGCCCCTGTTAAAACAGGGGCTTAAAAATTGTGCCTTAAGCACTGGTGCTGGTGCCACAACACTGCAACCCCTCACAGATACTGTACTTGGAGCACAGCAATCAGACCTGTTGCAAAGCATTGCATAAAAAATTGTAACTACACGCCCCTGTTAAACAGGGGCTGAAAAATTGGGCCTTAGCCACTGGTGCCACAACACTGCAACCCCTCACAGATACTGTACTTGGAGCACAGCAATCAGACCTGTTGCAAAGCATTGCATAAAAAATTGTAATTACAAGCCCCTGTTAAATAGGGGCTGAAAAATTTGACCATTGCCACTGGTGGTGGCACCCAGAAACAAAAATGTTCTTCCAAGCTATCATCAGGATCATTGAGGAGGAAGAGGATAGTCAGTCAACATAACAGGACAGTCACTCAGCATCAGCATAGGCAGTCTTGAAGGGATGTGACATTTCAAAATAAATTATTCTGTTATATCAGCTTCAGGTGCCTGGTAGCTGTTGGTGATCCAAGACTGATTCATCTATATGAAGGTCAGTCGATCAACCGAATCAGTGGACAGGAGCACCCTGTGATCGGTGACAAAGCCTCCAGCAGCACTGAATGTGCGTTCCGAAAGACTGCTGGATGCAGGACAGGCCAGTAGCTCAATTGCATACTGTGCAAGCTCTGGCCAGTAATCCATCCTCAAGACCCAGTAAGCCAGAGGATTTTCGGTGTGAAAGGTGTTCAAGTCTGACCTTGCCCCTAGGTATTCCTGCACCATGTATATCAGACGCTGCTGGCGATGGTTGCTGGAACCGATCATACCTTGGGGCTGTGGACTAAAAAATTGTCTGAACGCATCGGTCAGACGTCCACCTTCCCCACCGCTCCTTCTGCTACTGACCGAAGCCTCAGCAACTCGTAGTCCAGGACCAGGAGTTTGTAACCTCCCAGTCTCTGGGAACGTGTTGCACAGACCTTTCTGCAAGGCCTCCCATAGATGTCTCATCCTCTGCGACGGCAAGATAAGGTCCGCAACCTTACCCTTGTACCGTGGATCAAGGAGAGTGGCCAGCCAGTAATGGTCCCTCTTCTTATTCTGAAGAATACGAGGATCCTTCCGCAGGCTTTGCAGGATCAGGGAGGCCATGCAACGTAGGTTAGCTGAGGCATTCGGTCCGGAGTCTTCTGGGTCACTGAGGACAACATGATCCGCAGCCACCTCCTCCCAGCCACGTACAAGTCCACTGGTTTCTTGGGACTGTAAATCATCCCTAAAAGACTGCTGCTGCTGAGTGCCAAGCTCCACCTCCATGCTGACACAATCCTCCTCATCATCTTCCTGTGTGATGGGTGGGAGAGAAGGAACACTGTCTGGATCAAGGGGGGCTTGAAAGGCAAGGAAGTCTTCCTCTTCCTGCCTCTGTTCTGCCTCAAGTGTCCTGTCCACTATTCCACGCAGCGTATGCTCCAAAAGGTGGACAAGAGGTACAGTGTCACTGATGCATGCACTGTCACTGCTCACCATCCTCGTGGCCTCCTCAAATGGCGACAGGACAGTGCATGCATCCCTGATCATGCTCCACTGGCGTGGGGAAAAAAATCTGAGCTCCCCTGACCCTGTCCTGGTGCTGTAGTCACACAGGTACTAATTGATGGCCCTCTGCTGCATGTGCAGTCGCTGCAGCATTGCCAACGTTGAGTTCCACCTGGTGGGCATGTCACATATAAGGCGGTTCTTGGGCAAGTTCAACTCCTTTTGCAGCTCAGCCAGCCGAGCACTGGCATTATATGATCGGCGGAAATGCACACAGACTTTCCTGGCCTGCCTCAGGACATCCTGTAAGCCTGGGTACCTGCCCAAGAACCGCTGCACCACTAGGTTAAGGACGTGAGCCATACAGGGCACATGGGTCAGCTGTCCCTGACGCAGGGCGGAGAGGAGGTTGGTGCTATTGTCACAAACCACCATTCCTGGCTTAAGCTGGCGTGGCATCAACCACCTCTTGGCCTGCCCCTGCAGAGCTGACAGAACCTCTGCCCCAGTGTGGCTCCTGTCCCCCAAACACACCAGCGCAAGCACGGCATGGCATCTTTTTGCCTGCGTACTTGCGTAGCCCCTTGGACGCCTACGGAGCACCGCTGGTTCTGAGGACAGAGCACTCGAAGAGGCCATGGAGGAAGAAGAAGAGGAGGGGGTGGAGGAGAGAGGTGTGTCACAACCAGTAGTAGCATTTTGGAGGCGTGGTGGCGGAACAACCTCCAACACTCCTTCCCAGCTGCCAAAAGAGTGACCCAATGGGCCGTGAAAGACAGGTAACGTCCCTGGCCATGCCTGCTGGACCATGAGTCAGCGGTAATATGCACCTTACTGCTGACCGCCCTGTCCAGCGAGGCATGGACATTGCCTTCGGTAGAGAGCCGGAATCGCCTTCCGTGAGAAAAAGTGGCGTTTGGGAACCTGCCACTGAGCAACCGCACATTGAACAAACTCACGGAAGGGGGCCGAGTCTATCAACTGAAAAGGCAGCAGTTGAAGTGCTAGCAATTTAGCCAAGCTAGCATTCAACCACTGGGCATGTGGATGGCTGGGAGTAAACTTCTTTCGACGTTCCAGCAGCTGGGGCAGGGAAATTTGCCTGGTACAATCGGACGTCGGTGTACTGCTAGCCGAGTGCCCGCAAGTACTTGGCTGTGACACACCTAATTCTACACCTTTATTCCTCTCAGATGTTAGATGACAACAGGCCAGAAGAGCAGATCCTATTACGTTTTCTATACCGTTTGTCACCGACCTGTATATAGTGTAATAACAGGAAACGCGTAGAAACCATTGCATTTTGTGCATGGTACATAAACAAGTGCCCGTAGGCATTCCCCAGCTGTGAATAAAAAGGATATGAAATATAGTATATATAGTAATACATTCCAGCACAGGTTTTTAAACCACTTCAATGCCGGGGGGGGGGGGGGGGGGGGGGGGGATTATAGACCTTCCTGCCCAGACCAATTTTCAGCTTTCAGCGCTGTTGCACTTTGAATGACAATTGCGCGGTCGTGCTACACTGTCACCAAACAAAATTTTTATCATTTTGTTCCCACAAATAGAGCTTTCTTTTGGTGGTATTTGATCACCTTTGGGGTTTTTATTTTCTGCTAAACAAATAAAAAAAGAGACCGAAATTTTTGACAAAAAAACTTTTTTTTTTTTGTTTCTGTTACAAAATTTTGTAAATAAGTACGTTTTCCCCTTCACTGATGGGGCTGCACTGACAGGCACTGATGGGCACCAATGAGGTGGCACTGATGGGCACTGATATGCAGCACTGATGGGTACACATAGGTGGCACTGATGTACACTAATAGATGGTACTGATGGGCATCACTGATTGGCAGGCATTATTGTTTGGCACTGATTGGCATCCATTGTGGGCACTGATTGGCACCCCTTGTGGTGACTAGTGGTAGGCATCCCTTATGGTCCTGGTGGTCCAGTGTGGGCATCCTGGGGGGGGGGGGGGCTGTGCTGACAATCAATCAGCACAGACCCCCCCTGTCAGAAGAGCAGCCGATTCGCTCTCCTCTACTCGCGTTTGACAGACACGAGTGAGGAAAAGCCGATCAATGGCTCTTCCTGTTTACACTGTGATCAGCTGTGATTGGACACGGCTGATTACGTGGAATAGAAAAAAAAAAAAGTTTACACCACAAAATGTACCAATAAGAGGTAATGACTCCATTTTTATTTTAAAAGCCCTAGAGGACCGCCTTTGAAGTGGTGGGGTTTACGTGTTTCGTCCTGGAAGACGACTTGAGAAAACAGACCTCTTGCAAGAGAATAATAGACCTTTAAGTCTCCATATCACAAAATGTACTCAGCCAATGAGAGGTAATGACCCCATTTTTATTTTTCTCCTGCTATCAATGGCCGACACGGTACAACACTTCATCCATGTCTTTGGGGATCTCTGATCTCCTTATCAACTGTTTCTTACATGATGAAGATCAGCCATGGAGTATATCTGAGGTGTATATCAGGGTGTGCTTCTTCCCCACATGTCCAGCAACATTCACATACTGTACAAGACATTTCCCTCACTCAAGGCACTAATACACATCGAGGGTTGTGCGGGACTGATGTACAGGAAGACAGGACAGGAATATGGCTTTTCCACCGTGTGAGATCTCTGATGTGCGCCAAGCCTGGACTTATCTGAAAAACATTTCCCGCACACAGGACAGGAATATGGCTTCTCACCTGTGTGAGACCTCTGATGTTTGAGAAGAGTCGACTTCACTGAAAAACATTTCCCGCACTCAGGACAGGAATGCGGCTTCTCACCCGTGTGAGACCTTTGATGTGTGTTAAGATTCGACTTACGTGAAAAACATTTCCCGCACTCAGGACAGGAATGCGGCTTCTCACCCGTGTGTGACCTCTGATGTCTGACAAGTTCTGATTTCTGTGCAAAACATTTCCCACATTCAGGACAGGAATACGGCTTCTCACCCGTGTGCGACCTCTGATGTCTGACAAGTTCTGATTTATGTGCAAAACATTTCCCGCACTCAGAACATGAATATGTCTGCACACCTGTGTGAGACCTCTGATGTCTGACAAGTTCTGATTTCTGTGCAAAACATTTTCCGCACTCAGGACAGGAATACGGCTTCTCATCCGTGTGCGACCTCTGATGTGTAACAGGATGCGACTTAACTGAAAAACATTTCCCGCACTCAGGACAGGAATACGGCTTCTCACCCGTGTGCGACCTCTGATGTATGACAAGATCTGATTTTTGTACAAAACATTTCCCGCACTCAGGACAGGAATGTGGCTTCTCACCTGTATGAAATTTTTTATGAATATTAAGAGTAGACTTAGAATTGAAACGCTTCCCACACTCAGTACAGGAAAACCTCTTCTCTGTTGGAAGGACGGCACCGTCCCGCACAGTCTGAGGTTCCTCAGGATAAGAGGAATACGATGGTCCGGCACCGTCCCGCACAGTCTGAGGTTCCTCAGGATAAGAGGAATACGATGGTCCGGCACCGTCCCGCACAGTCTGAGGTTCCTCAGGATAAGAGGAATACGATGGTCCGGCACCGTCCCGCACAGTCTGTGGTTCCTCAGGATAAGAGGAATACGATGGTCCGGCACCGTCCCGCACAGTCTGAGGTTCCTCAGGATAAGAGGAATACGATGGTCCATCTACACTGTGTGGTGCCGGATGGACATTTGAGGTAGTCGGGTTTTCTCCTGGACTATACTGTGTGATGTCCTCATCTTCTACTTTACAGTCTGGAGACAAAGTGAGACAATCCTCTGAGGTTTTCCTCATCTCCCGTCCATCTACTAAAATAGAAATACAAAGATTATTACTAGACATGAGCTGATTGGTTCCTCTAAACCAGGACTCCGCCCACATCAGGCAGCTTTGTCTCTGAGGATCTTACAATTCCCCCCTCAAGGTAACTAGTAAATGGGTCCTCTGATCTCCTACCAGTTCATTTCTTTATTCATGGACCTTAGTCAGAGAGAGAGGAAACAACGAGAACTGTCTTTTATAGGAGTGACAGTGATGAGGGGATTATAGGACGAGTGTCCCCTCCCCCTCTATCACTCATTGCCATCTTCCCAACACAAGAAGTCCTGCACTTCCTTATTTAGTCCATGATTTAGTCATGAATAACAGCGGGGCTGAGCCCCACCAGAGGTCAGAGAGTGAGGATGGGGGGAGAACAACCAAGATGAAGACTGGACTGATCCTGAAGACCACCATCATTGGGTTATTGACTCCTCCCTCATTATCACTTTCTGTTTAAGGCTCCAAAGTTGGAGGATGTTATCACATTATTATCAACATGTAAAAGTCTGTGCTCCAATCAAATCATCAGATATAAAATGTCCAGCTGGTAGGAAATGGGTGTAACAAAAGAGAATACATATTATGTGTATATATAGCAGTGGGTAGAGAGGAGAAGTCAGGACTATGTAATGTACAACATATTGTATAAGATACAACAGATAGGACTATATAGTATCAGAATTATGTAATGTACAATATAGAGTATATAGTGCAGGGGTCAGGAGAATGTAATGTACAATATAAATTATATAGTGAAGGGTCGGGATTCATAATATTGGTGTTCAGAAATCAGTGGAAGATTAAATGTTTACTGGAGACAAGTTGCAGAGGTCCCACACCGCTGCCTCCCATCTCCTGAGACTGCACTCAGTGACTTGGGTCTGAGACTATACAGACATATCCCTCCACCCGGCACAGCCAGCAGACAACTGAGCAAGTAACCCCAGGAGAATTGTTCTGTCAGAGATCTTGCTAGACCTGGGCATGGGGCAGAAGACCCAAGACACATGCCTCAGGTGCCTATGTTGAGCAATGACTATGGTGAAAATCAACATTTTGCTGCCAGTTGAACTCCAGAATCTCCATAAATCCAGTCTAGATACATAAATTGTGTCTGCAGCACAGAGAAGGAAGATTATCCGAGAGAAATACAGGAATACAGGACGGGGAACACAGCTCAGGAAAGTGACCAGGGGATTACAGGCTGATATCACCCAGTCCCTGCCCTGCTCTGGACCAATCAGTGAGCAGTATAGGTGGAGGAATGGATTTAGTGTTAATAACCCACCTGTGCTGATCTCTGTAGGAGTGTCCTCCTCTATAAATGTCCCCGTTATTCCATCCTCCTCCATAGACTGCCGATCATCCCTCACATACGTCTCTTCTTCTTCTGTTTTAACCTCAAATTCTATATCAATTGGATCTCCACTCTAAACCAAGAAAATGAGAGAAAATATCATCTGTAAAATAAGAGCTTTAATATTGTGACATCACATAAAAAATCCACACATTGTCTCTGTAAGTGTATGTTCTAGATTCTCCGTCCCACCAACCTTGTAACAGTGGGGGATGGTGTGATCTTCCTGTGTGGAATCCCGGGAATACAGAGGACGGGGACATCTCTCTGGTGGGTTACTGGTAATAGGCGGCTCCATCATATCCTTGTGTCCTTCTGAAAACTCCTCCATAACCCCATACTCCTCATCCTCCTCTTTAAACTCTTCTTTGAGAAAAATATTATCATCCCCGAGGTTTCCAATCTGCAATATATTATAAAACATTTATTGTAACACACATGCTTGTGTATAATGTATAACTACCAGTGATTGTTCATCATCTACCTGATGATGGTGGGGGATGGTGTGACCTTCCTGTGTGGAATCCATCAAATCCGTGTGTTCTGAAAAGTCCTCCATCACTCCATACTCCTCATCCTCCTCTTTATACTCTTTTTTAACAATAATATTATAATCTCTGAGGTTTCCAACCTGAATATATAATAAAATATTAATTATAACACACAAGCTTGTATTTAAATATATATATCGTAACTATAAATAATTGTTCCTCATCTACCTGATGATGGTGGGGGATGGTGTGACCTTCCTGTGTGGAATACAGAGGACGGGGACATCTCTCTGGTGGGTTTATGTTATTAGGTGGCTCCATCATATCCTTGTGTCCATCTGAAAGCTCCTTCATTACACCATATTCCTTGTCCTCCTCTTTTTACTCTTCTTTAACCACAATATTATCATCCCCGATGTTTCCACTCTGAATATATAATAAAACATTTGTTGTAACAAACATGTTTGTGTATAAATCCTATCAGTGATTGTTACCCATCTACCTGATCATGGTGGGGGATGGGGTGAATGAATTTCTGAGACTTGGATCAATATGGAAAAATTAGTTTTCAGGACATTCTTTCTACAAATTCCCATCCCCCACTACTAATAAAAGTCATATAGTCTGTTAGTATAGACTGCTGAGGTGAGAAGGTGATTGGTGGGAAAGGTGACACACCTCCAAAATGAAGAGAATGTTCCGGCCCCGTAACTGGGGGAACGTTCTGATCCTGAAGGAGTTAATCTAGGTTTCCACACTATATATGTGTGTATCATCATCTGCTGGAGATAAAAGACGTCACGGTGACTATGGAGGAAGAGGACAGACATGACAGGGGGGGGGGGTCACTGGGTGTACATAGCGAATAGTATTCTTATATTGTAAGCTCTAACTAGCCGGGCCCTCCGATTCCTTCTGTATTGGATCTGTACTGTCTGCCCTCATGTTGTAAAGTGCTGTGTGAACTGTCCGCGCTATACACATCCTGTATAATAATAATAATAATAATATCTTATTACCTCCTCTGTTGCCAGTTCTAGCAATGTCTCCTCTCTAGTTCCTCCTGACTTACCTCTCACCCGAAACTTCCTTTCTGTATGTGACATCACTTCCTGTCTTCCATAGAGACTTCCTGTCTGGGTAGAATTGAGATCCCCACCTTGTGGAGCTCAGAGGAACTGCAGCCTTGAAAAAAACATCTCGCAGTGTGAGCAAGGCCTTGGGCTGTGTGTGTACTGTATATCCAGATACAATATATAGAAGAGTCCCCGGCCCCCAGGGGCCTAATGGTGACCTCAAGAGTCAGAGAGAGCTGACATCCTTCCTTGTAAAGTGGGTTAACCTCCCTGGCGGTATGATTCTGGCTGGAATTTTGTGCTGAAAGCGGTACAATTATTTTGCATGGAAATTTGGCGTTTTTATTTTGTAGGCATGCAATTCTTATGAATAAACTCACTTAAATCTGTCCAAACCAGAGTCTAGTAGACATCCCAGGCATGATAAAGTTTGAAACACAAAATAATAAATTATAATATAATAAAAATATATATAAAAATGATTCAATAATGTAATCAAATCAAAAACACTGAAATTTGCTCAGTTGCAGAATAGTCACTGTCATTAAATGTATTGTTTGATGATAAATTGTGATTTTAATTTTTTTATCAGTGTTTTCTAGCTGGTCTAAAACCACTTTTGACATAAAGGGACACTTTTTGGTTGCTATGGACAATCTCCAGTTTCCACGCAGAAAAAAAATCTTTTTATTATATAAAATGACATGCAGGGCACTGGGCAGACCACTAGGGACAAAGGGGGTGTGTATTTTTTGTATACAGTACTGTAATCTGTAAGATTACAGTACTGTATGTGTTGTGTGTTTTTAAACTTTTTTAAATTTGGCGCCAATCTCCGCTCCCGTGCGTCGTAACGTCGCAGGGAACGGAGATCGGCGGCTCTCGGGCACTGTGTGAATCGAGCGAGCGAACGGCTCGCTCACACAGCGGGGAGACATCGCAGGATCCAGGGGAAAAGGTAAGTAACTTCCCCCTGTATCCTGCATGCAAGCCCGAGCAGCTCCCAGCAGAAAAAACTGGACCCGAGCCAGACTCGGGATTACCGCTAGGGAGGTTAACAGGTATGGTGGGTGTAATGCAAGATGAAATGATGGGCGCCAGTCACTTTTTAAATGTGAACAGGAGATTAATTGTCTCTTAACAAGAACCGTGGGAGAGCTGGTTAGGGCCTGGACACCCTTAGGTAGATGCAATGTTAACTGGCAGACTCAGAGACACTATGGGAAGACTGCTATACAGGGAAAGGCCTCCAGCCACTTCTGTATAAGTAGGACCGCTGTCTGCTATGGCACTGAACTTGTAACAGTCACTAAAGTTAGTTGTACATAACTCTTGGTAACACAGAACACTCCGTTTCATACCTCACAGTATCCCACTATAGGTCTTCAATCACTGAGCTCCCAGTCTCTCACTAGACTTTCAGATCCCGGTCGTCACCGGATCTCCTGCGCTCATCAACAGCTGTCCCGCTGTATACTCCTCAAGCACCCCCCCAGCTAACCTGCTGAGTCCCTGGCTTGGCACTCGCCAAAGCTTTCCCACTTCTTCACCGTCCCGGCTTGTGAGACGACTGCTCTGATACTTGCTCAAGCTTACTCACTGTAGTCTCCAGGAATAAGATGGATGGTCCCTTTGTGGCAACAGCTTCCTCTCTACCTCCGGCCACAACTGGTTCCCCGTCCAGCTGAACCTTCACAACTCAGTTGAACTCCAATCCTGAAATCTTAACACTACGCTGCTTCTCCTGCTCCTGGATAGGCCTCAGACAGCCTAGCAGACAGGTGTCCCCGGGATAGGCCTCAGCAGTCCGGGACGACATACCACGCGTCCACCCAAACAGCTGTTCAGGTGGCACAGAACACTGATCACCTGACACCACCAAAATAAATAGGCTCTCTCAGCAGGCCAAGGGACTAAAGAAACCCCTGCCTATTGACTGAGACACCCCATCCATTCATGATCTGTCCTTGCTAGGCCCTTGTCGATCTAATGTCACCAGACACAACGCCACCTAGTGACAGAAGAGAAAAGTGCAGCGATTCCAGAATTAGGGGAAAGTCAGTGGATCTCCTAATAATTAGCCTGGACGATTACTACTTGGCAAACTAAATTTGTTAGCAACCCTGCCTAAACACCAGGGTGCTACATCTACATTGCCAAAAGTATTGGGACACCAGCCTTTACACGCACATGAACTTTAATGGCATCTTAGTCCATAGGGTTCAATATTGAGTTGGCCCACGCTTTGCAGCTATAAAAGCTTCAACTCTTCTGGGAAGGCTGTCCACAAGGTTTAGGAGGGTGTCTATGGGGATGTTTGACCATTCTTCCAGAAACACATTTGTGAGGTCAGGCACTGTTGTTGGATTAGACTGGGATGCCATTAAAGTTCGTGTGTGTGTGTTTTTACAGATGATACATTTTCACAGGAAGTGTCAGGTGTGGGTGACAATATTACCAACAGCTGTTATGAGCAGGCTTCCCATATACAAAGAATTGCATGCTTAGATACTTAGTGGTGCTTCCAGTGGTGAAATATCCAGATTACGTATGGTACATCTTGTATTCATTCCCTGTTTCCCCGAAAATAAGACCTAGCGTGATTGTCGGTGATGGCTGCAATATAAGCGCTACCCCCTAAATAAGCCTTACCCTGTTTCCCCGAAAATAAGCCCTTCCCTGAAAATAAGACCTACAAGGACTTTAACTAGGGCTTATTTGGGGGGTAGGGCTTATATTGCAGCCATCACCGACAATCACACTAGGTCTTATTTTAGGGGAAACAGGGTTTTCCTCAATACACATGATACATAGGGTATTAGCAGAGGTATGCAAGTGCAAGGTCTTGGCCGAGCAAAGGTGGTCTCGTTAACCTAGGGTTTCCGAAGCCTGTGACCACCTGTCCCAGATTTTGGCATACTTGGATGGGCAGCGCCTATGCGTATAAATTAGCTTTTTGTACTTTAAGCAGTGTTGGTCATCTTACTTTAAAAAAGTAATTAGTTAAGTTACAAATTACTTCTCCCAAAATGTAACTCAGTTACTACATTGGAAAAGTAATCTGACTTTTTTTTTTATATTCTATACGTGTAACTAAGGGGCGGGTCTAGTATTACTGTAACCAAGGGGTGCATTTATTATTATTGTTATATATCGTGTAACCAAGGGGCTGCTCTATTATTACTCTAACCAAGCGGCAGATCTGTTATAGCGTGTAAGCAAGGGGCAGGTCTATTATTATTATATCGTGTAAGGGGCGGGTCTATTATTATTATATCGTGTAAGGGGCGGGTCTATTATTATTATATCGTGTAAGGGGCAGGTCTATTATTATTATATCGTGTAAGGGGGCGGAGTGCTACAGAAGAGGGCGAATGTTAAATTAATGGGCAGCGCTCGATATATAACAATAATAATAAATGCGCCCCTTGGTTACAGCAATACTAGACCCGCCCCTTACTTACACGATAGACGCCCCTTGCAGAGTAGCACGAGCATCGGGAGCGTGCGGCATCGCCTCGTACAATTACATGTTAACTGCGCCTGTGCGGTGTAGAGTTCACTCAGAGCTGTTTAGGTTCGGCAATTTTCGGAAGCTCCGTAGTCCTTCGTACTGCGCAAGCGATGCGCCTGCGCAGTACAGGGGGTCCTTATCCGGCGAGGGAACTTTTTCAGCAGGACACCAGAATTACACTACTGCCATCTAGTGGCGGTAGATGTAATTGAGGTAACTAAGCCAAAGTAATGGGAACTGAGTTACCATGAGGGGAAAAGTAATCAGTTAGATTACTAGTTACCCAAGTAACTGCGTTACGTAACTCAGTTTATTTTAACTCAGTTACTTACATCACTGACTTTAAGCTATTGTTCACTTCCGTTAGCCATGCACTGAACTCGGGCGGGGTGGCCCTCATGCACTGCTTTGTTATGACTTTTCTTGCAAAGAAAAGTGTTTTGTTCAGAAATATTTTGGTGAATTTGTTCATATATGGTTCTGGGTATATTCCCAAAAGACACGGCTAATGCCGCGTACACACGGCCGGAATTTCCGATGGAAACAGTCCGATGGGAGCTTTTCATTGGCTTTTCCGACCGTGTGTATGCCCATCGGTCTTTTACTGTCGGCATTTCCGACGGACTTTAGATTGAGAGCCTGTTGTTAATTTTTCCGACGGAAAAACTTTCTATCGGAAATTCTGATCGTGTGTATGCAATTCCGACACGCAAAATTCAGACGCATGCTCGGAAACAATTCGACGCATGCTCGGAAGCATTAAACTTTCCTTTTATAGTGCCGTCGAACGTGTAGAATCTCGCGGTGTTATTGACCGTCGGAATTTGGTGTGACCGTGTGTAGGCAAGACAGTTTGAGCGGAATTCCGACGGGAAATCCATCAGAGCTTTTTCCGACGAGAATTCCGATTTGCGTGTCACGGCATTAGGGTGCAAGGTAAGGTGAGAACCCATAGTGTCATGGAGGAACTGTACAATCTGTGTCCAGAAGCCATGAATCCTGGGGCAATCCCAGAGTAGGTGATAAAATGTTCCCTTTGCCTGGTTGCACATTGCGCAGTTGGCAGATTGGTCACGCTTATTTTTTTATTTTATTTATTTATTACAGGATTTATATAGCGCCAACAGTTTACGCAGCGCTTTACAATATAAAAAGGGAGACAATACAGTTATAATACAATAAAATACAAGAGGATTAAGGGGGCCCTGCTCAGAAGAGCTTACAATCTAATAGGGTGGGGGAGGTGATACAAAAGGTTGTCACTGTGGGGAATGAGCTGATGGAAGTGGTAGAAGATTAGTTGGAGACGTGATAGGCTTCCCTGAAGAGATGAGTTTTCAGGGATCGTCTGAAGGTAGCAAGAGTAGGGGATAGCCGGACAGGTGGAGGCAGCGAGTTCCAGAGGATGGGAGAGGCTCTGGAGAAATCCATGGGAATATAGAGATACTCTAATGCCACGTAAACACAATCGGAATTCTCGTCGGCAAAAGCTCTGATGGTTTTCCTGTCGGAATTCCGACGGACTTTAGATTGGGAGCCTGTTCTTAATTTTTCCGATGGAAAAACTTTCTATCGGAAACTCCGATCGTGTGTATGCAATTTGTTGTGCTTTTTAAGGACAGTTCCCGCACTTATTTATTGAGTAATTTTTAACGAAGATATTTTTAAGATACAAAATAATTTTGATTAATCACTTACATAAAATGGTTATATATATGTATATCAATGTGTATCTATTACATCTAGTCTATTTAGAAATGGCACAGGTTATATATATATATATATATATATCAATCAAAATAACATCAAATTATTATCTATATGGATACATGTATAATTCTGATATATCCAATAAATATTTGTTTTATCTAGACATAGGTTAAATTCTTATACAGTTATAATCACGATTATATGTTTTTCATAATACTTTTTTTTTTATTTGTTGCTAAAACACTTCTACTTATAATCACACTTTCATATATATTTTCTCCGGGAGCCCGGCGGGAAGGGGCACCCGCCGCCGATAAAGGTGATCTTGCGGCGAATCCGCCGCAGAGACCACTTTTATCTTAAACCGGACCGCTCGCTGAAGAAGCGGATAGCGGGGCGATGGCAGCTAGCTGCTGCCATAACGACGATATTCCTCTTTAAGCAGCCGACGTACAACGACGGTGGGCGGATCCGGAAGTGGTTTTTAAGGAAGGAGAATATAGATGATCTCTTCATTTTTATTGTTCACGCCCCGAACATTCCATGTGAGGAGTTTCAAAGAGGCCATAGATCATGGAAGAAATATTGAGACCGAAATTTTTGACAAAAAAACTATTTTTTTTGTTTCTGTTACAAAATTTTGTAAATAAGTACGTTTTCTCCTTCACTGATGGGGCTGCACTGACGGGCACCAATGAGGTGGCACTGATGGGCGTTGATGATGGGCACTGATATGCAGCACTGATGGGTACACATAGGTGGCACTGACGTACACTAATAGATGGTACTGATGGGCATCACTTATTGGCAGGCATTATTGTTTGGCACTGATTGGCATCCATTGTGGGCACTGATTGGCATCCCTTGTGGCATACCTGGTGGTGACTAGCGGTAGGCATCCCTTATGGTCCTGGTGGTGTCCCTGGTGGTCCAGTGTGGGCATCCTGTGTGGGGGGGGGGGGGCTGTGCAGATAATCAATCAGAACAGACCCCCCCTGTCAGAAGAGCAGCCGATTGGCTCTCCTTTACTCGCGCTTGACAGACGCCAATTGAGGAAAAGCCGATCAATGGCTCATCCTGTTTACACTGTGATCAGCTGTGATTGGACACGGCTGATTACGTGGAATAGAAAAAAAAAAGTTTACACCACAAAATGTACCAATGAGAGGTAATGACTCCATTTTTATTTTAAAAGCCCTAGAGGACCGCCTTTGAAGTGGTGGGGTTTACGTGTTTCATCCTGGAAGACGACTTGAGAAAACAGACCTCTTGCAAGAGAATAATAGACCTTTAAGTCTCCATACCACAAAATGTACTCAGCCAATGAGAGGTAATGACTCCATTTTTATTTTTCTCCTGCTATCAATGGCCGACACGGTACAACACTTCATCCATGTCTTTGGTGATCTCTGATCTCCTTATCAACTGTTTCTTCCATGATGAAGATCAGCCATGGAGTATATCTGAGGTGTATATCAGGGTGTGCTTCTTGAATGAATGAATGAATGAATGAATAATTTGTATAGCGCTACAATGCGAACCGAATCGCCTCAAGGCGCTGTATTAGTGCTTTGTTGTCAAGCTTCTTAGAAGAGGTGGGTCTTGAGTTTTTTCCTGAAGACCTGATGGTTTTCTTCCATGCGGATGTAGGTTGGTAGTGCATTCCATAGCCGTGGTCCTTGGACAGCGAATCTCCGTTCCCCTTTTGATTTGTAGCGGGACTTGGGGATGAGGAGGAGGTTTTGGTCGGATGATCGAAGACTGCGATTGGGTGTGTAGCGTTTTATTTTCTCGAAAAGGTATTGAGGCGCGTCTCCATGGGTGCATTTGTGGGTGAGGCAGAGGGTCTTGAAAATGACCCGATTCTTTACGGTTAGCCAGTGTAGGCTCCTCAGGGAAGGGGAAATGGATTCCCAGGGTTTTTTTCCTGTTATCAGTCTTGCCGCCGTGTTTTGGATAAGTTGTAAGCGCGCAAGTTGATATTGGGGTAACCCTATGTAGAGGGAGTTTGCGTAGTCCAGTCGTGAATTAATGACTGTTCCAACTACCACTGCTTTGTCCTCCTTTGGAATGAAGGGGATGAGTCTGCGTAGAAGGCGAAGGAGATGGTGAGATCCGCTAACTACCGATCCTATTTGGGCATCCATTGACATTTCTGAGTCAAAAATGACTCCGAGGCTCTTGGCCTTGGTTCTTGGGGAGATGGTCTGTCCAAAGATGGTGGGAGGTGTCCAAGGGATCTTGGTTCGGGAGTTTTGGTTTGCCTGTAGAATAAGAAGTTCTGTTTTTGATTCGTTGAGTTTAAGAGAGCTGGCAGTCATCCAGTCGTCTATTCGAGTGAGGCAGTTTTCTAATTGCCGATGATGGTCTTTTTGTCCAGTGATCCGAAAGTATAATTGGGTGTCATCAGCGTATGAGTGGAAGCAGAGGTCTGACCTTCTGATGATGTTGAGGAGTGGGCGGATGTATATGTTGAAGAGCACTGGCGACAAAGGTGATCCTTGCGGGACTCCACAAGAGATTGCCCGGGTTTCAGAGGTAAAAGCTCCTAGTTTCACTGTCTGAGAGCGATTTCCTAAGAAGGATGCGAACCATTGTAGGTCTGCGTCTGCGACTCCTGCTACTTCTGTAAGGCGGATGAATAGAGTGTTGTGGTCCACAGTATCAAACGCTGCGCTGAGGTCCAACAGCACCAGGAGACATGATTCTCCGTCATCTGCTGCTTCGAGGGCGTCGTCCCAAATCTTCAGGAGTGCCGTTTCTGTGCCATGGCCTGGGCGGAAGCCTGATTGTAGAGGATCCAGGAGTTTGTGTGTGTCTAGGTGGCGGTGTAGCTGTTGTACTACCGCTTTCTCCATAATCTTGGAGATGGTGTTGAGGCTTGTTATCGGTCTGCGGTGGTTGGGGTCCCGGGGGTCGAGGTTGGGCTTCTTTAGCAGGGGTTTGATGATGCCTTGTTTGAGGGCGCCTGGAACAATCCCTTCTTTGAAAGATTGATTTATGAGGTGAGTTAGCGTAGGCGCCAAAATGTCAGAGCATTCTTTCAGCAGTTTTGTGGGGATGATGTCAATCGGAGATGTGCTGTCTCTGAGGTTTTTGATGATGTTTTTGGTGGTGTCCGTGGAAATTGGGATCAAAGAAAACTTTGGTGGAAGAGGGATATTTGTGACCATATCTTCTTTTTGCTCTGGATGGCTGTGGTTGGAAGTTTTTTTCATATGGATTATTTTCCGGATGTTGTCGATTTTGTCAATGAAAAAGTCTGACAACTCATTACAGAAATCTTGGGTTTCGTTTGCTGGGGGCTCTAAGCATGTCGGGTTCATCGACTGAGCGACTATTTTAAAAAGTTCCCGAGGGCGGTTTAGTGCCGATGAAATGGTATTTGCAAAAAAATCTTTTTTAGCTTTAAAGATTGCTTTGTGATAATTCTCAGTGAGTCCTTTGTAGTTTGTCTGATTTTCTTTGGTAGGATTTCTTCTCCATGCTCTTTCGGCTCTTCTGCGTTCTTGCTTGAGTAGCATGAGAGAGCTGTTAAACCATCCTGAGTTTTTCCTCCGGATAGGTGTTCTGCGTTTTGGAGCCACTGCGTCTGCTGATTGTAGTAATACCTTGTTTAGGGAGCGGAGTGTATGTTCCGTTGAGTGGGTTAAATTCAGCGTTGCTATTTTGTTTGCCAACGTGTTTTTGAAGGTTTCGGAGTGTAGTTTCTTCTGCGATCTGGTCCAATGAGTTGTTGTTGCCGGTTTCTGTTTTTGCTGGGTGGTATTAGTGGTGATTTTAAATTTGATGGCGTGGTGGTCCGTCCATGGTAGTGGTAGGTTGTCCAGTATGTTGATGTCCAAATTTTGTTTGAAGATAAGGTCCAGGGTGTGTCCTGAGCCATGTGTTGGCGTCTTTATCAGTTGTTGGAGACCCAGTTCTTCCAGTTGGTTGATGCAGGCGATGGCGATAGGGTCTTGGGTAGAATTTGCCCAGAGATTAAAGTCTCCAAGTACAGGAGGTTTTTGGATTTCAGGGTGTGTGTTGCAATGAATTCCGTGAGGGGAGTAAGAAGATTGGTCTTTGGTCCTGGTGGTCTGTAGCAAAGTAGAATGTGAGTGGTGTCATGGGGTGTTGATTGAAGATGTAGCGTCAGTGTCTCCATAAAAGGCACTGAGTTCTGCATAATCGGTTTGGTGATCGCCAGGTGCGATTTAAAAATTGCTGCTAGGCCTCCCCCTTTTTTTCCTATCCGATGCTCAGTTAGGATCCTGTAGTTCTCCGGCACCAATTCGGTAAGGATGGTGTTGCAGTCGGGGGTTAGCCAGCTTTCCGTGATGAAGAGGCAATCTATGTTGTTTTGGGTGATGAAGTCGTGTACTTCCAGTCTGTGTTTGACTGCAGATCTGGTGTTGATCATGGCGCATGCTAATTGCTGAGGTTGAGTTGGTATCTTCCTGTGTTTGGTTGATCGTCGGTCGGTCTTTAGTAGATGTTCTTTCCTTAGAATTTTTTGAATGGTGGCTGGCAAAGTAGAGGTGGCATTCCTTAGCTTGTGAAGAACTTCTGCTGAATATTTGAAGTAGCACATGGCGGGAGGGGGACGTTGATGGCACTTGGATGACCGTGCTGATGATCCTGATCCGGGTTTTTCCTGTTCCTGTTTGTATCAGTCTAGGTATCAGACTTGCCGCCGTGATACAGCTATTTGTAAGCGCGCAAGTTGATCGTGTAGTGCCCTATATGGAAGGATGTAGTTGGCGAGTCGCTAATTTCTGGCTGTTCCAGCTGGCTCTGCTTGTAGTACTGATCCTGGACCAGGAGGATACTGATGGTGACCGCTGAGGTATCTTTTACTGGTGCGAATCGTCCCGGAGGGTGTGATGGGGGCCTGTTGAACCTACCGCCCTCCCGTTTGATCCAGAGGAAGGCGAAAAACCCCTAACTGTGCCGGCCAATCGCTCAGTGGGGGAAAAAATTCCTTCCTGACCCCCGAGGGCGATCGGACCACAAGGCCCTGGATCAACAACTAATGGGGGGGGGGATAACCGGGAACTTACCTGATTGGGGATAATCCCAGCGGCGCTTGCTGTGCGACCTGGTGCCTCTGCGGTGAGGTCTGGTTGCTACGGTAGTGGTGTTCTGAGAGGGAAGGGCCCACCGGCTTCCAAGAAGGCAATAAGGGTAGGTGAGGGATGGCGTGGGCTGTGTCTCAGCCGCAGCCGCCCTCTTCCTCGTCTAGCCAGCTAGAGCAGAGGTGACAGCGGCTGTGGATGATGCCCACCCAGGTGACTGACCTGAATTGGAGCAGTTCCTGTTGACACCTGCTGGGGGGTCCTGGGGGTCCTGGTGATATCCTGGCTGAATCTGGGTGGCCTGGGTGGACCAAGATGGCCACCGACTAGGCCGGAGCCACGGGTTAGCCTGGTCTTGGCTGCCCAGTGGGAGAGGAGGCGGTCGTGGATAAGGGGGGGGGGGGTCCGATGGACGTGGGTACCCGGTGTGGGTGCTGGCTGCGGGGGGGGTTCGGGCGACGGAGCGGTGAGCCTGGGTGGACCAAGATGGCCGCCGACTAGGCCGGAGCCACGGGTTATCCTGGTCTTGGCTGCCCAGTGGGAGAGGAGGCGGTCGTGGATGAGGGGGGGGGGGGGTCCGATGGACGTGGGTACCCGGTGTGGGTGCTGGCTGCGGGGCAGCTTCGGGCGACGGAGCGGTGATCCGGCGCCGGCCGGACTAGGCCGGAGCCGCGGTGTTTCCTGCCCGCCTACCCGGCGCGACTGGCGGGCCGGGAGAAGCGGCGGGAGGAGCGGCGGTGATGGCGGCGCTGAGGAAGGTAGGGTGATTGAGAGGGGCCGGGGGGTCGCGTACCCGGTCCCCGTGCCTGGGGGGGGGGAGGGCACGGATGCCGCCTCAAGGCCTGCAAGGATCAGGTAATGCTGGCCTGCAAAAAGGCCGGAGCTGTCGCCACATGTCCAGCAACATTCACATACTGTACAAGACATTTCCCGCACTCAAGGCACTAATAAACATCAAGGGTTGTGCGGGACTGATGTACAGGAAGACAGGACAGGAATATGGCTTTTCCGCCGTGTGAGATCTCTGATGTGCGCCAAGACTGGACTTATCTGAAAAACATTTCCCACACACAGGACAGGAATAAGGCTTCTCACCCGTGTGAGACCTCTGATGTTTGAGAAGAGTCGACTTCACTGAAAAACATTTCCCGCACTCAGGACAGGAATGCGGCTTCTCACCCGTGTGAGACCTTTGATGTGTGTTAAGATTCGACTTACGTGAAAAATATTTCCCGCACTCAGGACAGGAATACGGCTTCTCACCCGTGTGCAACCTCTGATGTTTGACAAGAGTCGACTTCACTGAAAAACTTTTCCCGCACTCAGGACAGGTATACGGCTTCTCACCCGTGTGAGACCTCTGATGTATGACAAGTTCTGATTTCCGTGTATAACATTTCCCACATTCAGGACAAGAATGCGGCTTCTCACCCGTGTGTGACATCTGATGTATGACAAGTTCTGATTTATGTGAAAAACATTTCCCGCACTCAGGACAGGAAGGCGGCTTCTCACCCGTGTGCGACCTCTGATGTGTGACAAGTTCTGATTTATGTGCAAAACATTTGCCGCACTCAGGACAGGAATACGGCTTCTCACCCGTGTGCAACCTCTGATGTTTGACAAGAGTCGACTTCACTGAAAAACTTTTCCCGCACTCAGGACAGGTATACGGCTTCTCACCCGTGTGAGACCTCTGATGTGTGACAAGTTCTGATTTCTGTGTATAACATTTCCCACATTCAGGACAAGAATGCGGCTTCTCACCCGTGTGTGACCTCTGATGTCGATCAAGATGCCACTTAACTGAAAAACATTTCCCACACTCAGGACAGCAATACGGCTTCTCACCCGTGTGAGATCTCTGATGTATGACAAGTTCTGATTTATGTGCAAAACATTTGCCGCACTCAGAACATGAATACCTCTGCACACCCGTGTGAGACCTCTGATGTCTGACAAGTTCTGATTTCTGTGCAAAACATTTCCCGCATTCAGGACAAGAATACGGCTTCTCACCCGTGTGTGACATCTGATGTCGATCAAGCTGCGACTTAATTGTAAAACATTTCCCGCACTCAGGACAGGAATACGGCTTCTCACCCGTGTGTGACATCTGATGTCGATCAAGCTGCGACTTAATTGTAAAACATTTCCCGCACTCAGGACAGAAATACGGCTTCTCACCTGTGTGCGACCTCTGATGTTTGACAAGATCTGATTTTTGTACAAAACATTTCCCGCACTCAGAACAGGAATGTGGCTTCTCACCTGTATGAATTTTTTTATGAATATTAAGAGTAGATTTAGAACGTAAACACTTCCCGCACTCAGTACAGGAAAACTTCTTATCTGTTGGAAGGACGGCACCGTCCCGCACAGTCTGAGGTTCCTCGGGATAAGAGGAATACGATGGTCCGGCACCGTCCCGCACAGTCTGAGGTTCCTCAGGATAAGAGGAATACGATGGTCCGGCACCGTCCCGCACAGTCTGAGGTTCCTCAGGATAAGAGGAATACGATGGTCCGGCACCGTCCCGCACAGTCTGAGGTTCCTCAGGATAAGAGGAATACGATGGTCCGGCACCGTCCCGCACAGTCTGAGGTTCCTCAGGATAAGAGGAATACGATGGTCCGGCACCGTCCCGCACAGTCTGAGGTTCCTCAGGATAAGAGGAATACGATGGTCCGGCACCGTCCCGCACAGTCTGAGGTTCCTCAGGATAAGAGGAATACGATGGTCCGGCACCGTCCCGCACAGTCTGAGGTTCCTCAGGATAAGAGGAATACGATGGTCCATCTACACTGTGTGGTGCCGGATGGACATTTGAGGTAGTCGGGTTTTCTCCTGGACTATACTGTGTGATGTCCTCATCTTCTACTTTACAGTCTGGAGACAAAGTGAGACAATCCTCTGAGGTTTTCCTCATCTCCCGTCCATCTACTAAAATAGAAATACAAAGATTATTACTAGACATGAGCTGATTGGTTCCCCTAAATCAGGACTCCGCCCACATCAGGCAGCTTTGTCTCTGAGGATCTTACAATTCCCCCCTCAAGGTAACTAGTAAATGGGTCCTCTGATCTCCTACCAGATCATTTCTTTATTCATGGACCTTAGTCAGAGAGTGAGGAAACAACGAGAACTGTCTTTTATAGGAGTGACAGTGATGAGGGGATTATAGGACGAGTGTCCCCTCCCCCTCTATCACTCATTGTCATCTTCCCAACACAAGAAGTCCTGCACTTCCTTATTTAGTCCATGATTTAGTCATGAATAACAGCGGGGCTGAGCCCCACCAGAGGTCAGAGAGTGAGGATGGGGGGAGAACAACCAAGATGAAGATTGGACTGATCCTGAAGACCACCATCATTGGGTTACTGACTCCTCCCTCATTATCACTTTCCCTTTAAGGTTCCAAAGTCTGAGAATGTTATCAACATGTAAAAGTCTGTGCTCCAATCAAATCATCAGATATAAAATGTCCAGCTGGTAGGAAATGGGTGTAACAAAAGAGAATACATATTATGTGTATGTATATATATATATATATATATATATATATAGTAGAGGGAAGAGAGAAGAAGTCAGGACTATGTAATGTACAACATATTGTATAAGATACAACAGATAGGACTATATAGTATCAGAATTATGTAATGTACAACATAGATTATATAGTGTAGGGGTCAGGAGTATGTAATGTACAATATAGAATATATAGTGCAGGGGTCAGGAGTATGTAATGTACAATATAGAATATATATGCAGGGGTCAGGAGTATGTAATGTACAATATAGAATATATAGTGCAGGGGTCAGGAGTATGTAATGTACAATATAGAATATATAGTGCAGGGGTCAGGAGTAGGGATAAGCTTGATGTTCGAGTCAAACGTAAGTTCAACTCAAACATCAGGTGTTCACCCGTTCGCCGAACAGCGGACATTATGGGGCGTTCGTGGCAAATTTCAGTGCTGTGGAATGCCCCATAATGCACTGCGAATGGCTCAGGGGGACTAAGTCCACGCCCCACACTATATAAGGCTGCTTACATAGTGGCCGCGTGTAGAGTCGTTGCCGTGGACGGAAAGATAGCTTGAGCTAGATTAGGCAAGCAGGTTAGTTAGTGGCAGTGTATTTGACTATATATATATATATGTATATATATATATATATATATATATATATATATATATATATATATATATATATATATATACACACACACACACACACACACACACACACACACACACACACACACACACACACATACACTCTGCATTCAGTGTAGACTATATATTTAGTGTAGACTCTATATACAGTCAGTGTATTTGAGATAGATATAAATATATCTTTTTTCAGTCTGGTATATATAAATATACTCTGCATTCAGTGTAGTGTATATATACAGTGCATTCGGCAGTGTACAGTATTTAATACACTTCAGGCAGTGTATATATATATATATATATATATATATATATATATATACACACACACACATACACACACACACACACACACACACACACACACACACCATATATACGTAGGCAAGTTTAAATTAGCCTGGGGGAAGAGGACCAAGACCCAAACTGGAAAATGGATCAGAGATCCCTGCATGTGTATGAGAGGAGCCTGGGAGACGTATAAACCCTGAATAGGACATTTCTCGTCTCTATCTGGGACGCTCTGCTACAACATACATACACTCTGCATTCAGTGTAGCATATATATATATATATATATATATAGTACATTCGTGGTGTACATTATATAATACACTTCAAGCGGTGTACACAGTATATAATACAGTGCAGGTGGTGTACACAGTATATAATACAGTGCAGGCGGTGTACAGTTTCTAATACAGTGCAGGCAGTGTACACAGTATAGGCGGTGTACATAATATATAATACACTGCAGGCGGTGTACAGTATATAATACAGTGCAGCCGGTGTACAGTTTCTAATACAGTGCAGGCGGTGTACACAGTATATAATACAGTGTGTAGAGTTTCTAATACACTCCAGGCTGTGTACACAGTATATAAAATACAGTACAGCCGGTGTACAGTTTCTTATACAGTGCAGGCAGTGTACACAGTATATAATACAGTGCAGGCGGTGTACACAGTATATAATACAGTGCAGGCGGTGTGTAGTATATAATACAGTGCAGGCGGTGTACACAGTATATAATACAGTGCAGGCGGTGTACACAGTATATAATACAGTGCAGGCGGTGTACACAGTATATAATACAGTGCAGGCGGTGTACACAGTATATAATACAGTGCAGGCGGTGTACACAGTATATAATACAGTGCAGGTGGTGTACACAGTATATAATACAGTGTGTACAGTTTCTAATACACTTCAGGCGGTGTACACAGTATATAATACAGTACAGCCGGTGTACAGCTTCTAATACAGTGCAGGCGGTGTACACAGTATATAATACAGTGCAGGGGGTGTACACAATATATAATATAGTGCAGCCGGTGTACAGTTTCTAATACAGTGCAGGCGGTGTACACAGTATATAATACAGTGCAGCTGGTGTGCAGTATATAATACAGTGCAGGCGGTGTACAGTATATAATACAGTGCAGGTGGTGTACAGTATATAATACAGTGCAGGCGGTGTACACAGTATATAATACAGTGCAGGTGGTGTACACAGTATATAATACAGTGTGTACAGTTTCTAATACACTTCAGGCTGTGTACGCAGTATATAATGCAGTACAGCCGGTGTACAGTTTCTAATACAGTGCAGGCGGTGTACACAGTATATAATACAGTGCAGGGGGTGTACACAATATATAATATAGTGCAGCCGGTGTACAGTTTCTAATACAGTGCAGGCGGTGTACACAGTATATAATACAGTGCAGCTGGTGTGCAGTATATAATACAGTGCAGGCGGTGTACAGTATATAATACAGTGCAGGCAGTGTACAGTATATAATACAGTGCAGGCGGTGTACACAGTATATAACAGGGCTTGACAAATTTGCTTGGAATCTAGGAGCCAGCTAAAAAAGTTAGGAGCCAGTTTTTTTTTTTTAACGACAACGACTGACAGGTGGCACTGGGCACCGTAGGACGTCCTCCCAGAACCTTGCTTCTGCGTGCCCCCTGGGGCGCGCACTCGGGAACATCCGTGACCGCCAGGTCCCGAGGACCCGGCGCATTGCGGTAAACGGACGCCGATAGCGGCCGTTTACCACGTGATCGCTCTGTCAAATGACGGTGCGATTACATGTACACAAACCGGCGTCACATCATGACGCTGGTTCCTCCCTCCCCTCTCTGTATCGATCAGTACAGTGAGAGGGGAAAAGCTGAGAGGGGGAGAGATGGGACCAGCGCTGTGGGCTGGATGTGTAGTGCCCATAGCGCTGGTCAGTGACAGCTACACTGCCAGCACTGTGCAATACTCTGCCAATACATTTTAATAGAAACAAATAATTTTTTTTTTTTACCGAATTTTCAGTATTTTTTGATTCATAGTGCAAAAAAAAAAAAAACCCAGTGGCGATTAAATACCACCAAAAGAAAGCTCCATTTGTGTGAAAAAGAGGACAAAAAATTTATTTGGGTACAGTGTTGCATGACTGAGAAATTGTCATTCAAATTGTCAGAGCACTGAAAGCTGAAAAGTGCCCAGTGGTTAACATTGCATTAGCATTAAAGGTGTTGCAATACCCACGGCCACCACAAGATGGCACCATAGAAGGATTTCAGAAGGCCGCAAAGCCGCGGCCCGATGCGATCGCGCGGCGGGGGTCGGTGTCCACAGGTTGACACAGTACCGCAGCTGTGTCGCCCCAGGCGCCAGGACCCCAATTCTAGGCGCAATTGCGCCCGGGCGACCAGGGTTTGTCGAGGCCTGGTATATAATACAGTGCAGGTGGTGTACACAGTATATAATACAGTGTGTACAGTTTCTAATACACTTCAGGCTGTGTACGCAGTATATAATACAGTACAGCCGGTGTACAGTTTCTAATACAGTGCAGGCGGTGTACAGAGTATATAATACAGTGTGTACAGTTTCTAATACACTTCAGGTGGTGTACACAGTATATAATACAGTACAGCCGGTGTGCAGTATATAATACAGTGCAGGCGGTGTACACAGTATATAATACAATACAGCCTGTGTGCAGTATATAATACAGTGCAGGCGGTGTACACAGTATATAATACAGTGCAGCCGGTGTGCAGTATATAATACAGTGCAGCCGGTGTGCAGTATATAATACAGTGCAGGCGGTGTACACAGAATATAATACAGTGTGTACAGTTTCTAATACAGTGCAGGTGGTGTACACAGTATATAATACAGTGCAGCCGGTGTACAGTTTCTAATACAGTGCAGGCGGTGTACACAGTATATAATACAGTGCAGGCAGTGTACAGTATATAATACAGTGCAGGCGGTGTACACAGTATATAAGACAGTGCAGGCGGTGTACACAGTATATAAGACAGTGCAGGCGGTGTACACAGTATATAATACAGTGCAGGTGGTGTACACAGTATATAATACAGTGTGTAGAGTTTCTAATACACTCCAGGCTGTGTACACAGTATATAAAATACAGTACAGCCGGTGTACAGTTTCTTATACAGTGCAGGCAGTGTACACAGTATATAATACAGTGCAGGTGGTGTACACAGTATATAATACAGTGCAGCTGGTGTGCAGTATATAATACAGTGCAGGCGGTGCACACAGTATATAATACAGTGCAGGTGGTGTACACAGTATATAATACAGTGTGTAAAGTTTCTAATACACTTCAGGCGGTGTACACAGTATATAATACAGTACAGCCGGTGTACAGCTTCTAATACAGTGCAGGCAGTGTACACAGTATATAATACAGTGCAGGGGGTGTACACAATATAGTGCAGCCGGTGTACAGTTTCTAATACAGTGCAGGCGGTGTACACAGTATATAATACAGTGCAGCTGGTGTGCAGTATATAATACAGTGCAGGCGGTGTACAGTATATAATACAGTGCAGGCGGTGTACAGTATATAATACAGTGCAGGTGGTGTACACAGTATATAATACAGTGCAGGTGGTGTACACAGTATATAATACAGTGTGTACAGTTTCTAATACACTTCAGGCTGTGTACGCAGTATATAATACAGTACAGCCGGTGTACAGTTTCTAATACAGTGCAGGCGGTGTACACAGTATATAATACAGTGTGTACAGTTTCTAATACACTTCAGGCGGTGTACACAGTATATAATACAGTACAGCCGGTGTGCAGTATATAATACAGTGCAGGCGGTGTACACAGTATATAATACAGTGCAGGCGGTGTACACAGTATATAATACAGTGCAGCCGGTGTGCAGTATATAATACAGTGCAGGCGGTGTACACAGAATATAATACAGTGTGTACAGTTTCTAATACATTGCAGGTGGTGTACACAGTATATAATACAGTGCAGCCGGTGTACAGTTTCTAATACAGTGCAGGCGGTGTACACAGTATATAATACAGTGCAGGCAGTGTACAGTATATAATACAGTGCAGGCGGTGTACACAGTATATAAGACAGTGCAGGCGGTGTACACAGTATATAATACAGTGCAGGTGGTGTACACAGTATATAATACAGTGCAGGTGGTGTACACAGTATATAATACAGTGTGTAGAGTTTCTAATACACTCCAGGCTGTGTACACAGTATATAAAATACAGTACAGCCGGTGTACAGTTTCTTATACAGTGCAGGCAGTGTACACAGTAAATAATACAGTGCAGGTGGTGTACACAGTATATAATACAGTGCAGCTGGTGTGCAGTATATAATACAGTGCAGGCGGTGTACACAGTATATAATACAGTGCAGGCGGTGTACACAGTATATAATACAGTGCAGGCGGTGTACACAGTATATAATACAGTGTGTACAGTTTCTAATACACTTCAGGCGGTGTACACAGTATATAATACAGTACAGCCGGTGTACAGCTTCTAATACAGTGCAGGCGGTGTACACAGTATATAATACAGTGCAGGGGGTGTACACAATATATAATATAGTGCAGCCGGTGTACAGTTTCTAATACAGTGCAGGCGGTGTACACAGTATATAATACAGTGCAGCTGGTGTGCAGTATATAATACAGTGCAGGCGGTGTACAGTATATAATACAGTGCCGGCGGTGTACAGTATATAATACAGTGCCGGCAGGGTACAGTATATAATACAGTGCAGGCGGTGTACACAGTATATAATACAGTGCAGGTGGTGTACACAGTATATAATACAGTGTGTACAGTTTCTAATACACTTCAGGCTGTGTATGCAGTATATAATACAATACAGCCGGTGTACAGTTTCTAATACAGTGCAGGCGGTGTACACAGTATATAATACAGTGTGTACAGTTTCTAATACACTTCAGGCGGTGTACACAGTATATAATACAGTACAGCCGGTGTGCAGTATATAATACAGTGCAGGCGGTGTACACAGTATATAATACAGTGCAGCCGGTGTGCAGTATATAATACAGTGCAGGCGGTGTACACAGAATATAATACAGTGTGTACAGTTTCTAATACAGTGCAGGTGGTGTACACAGTATATAATACAGTGCAGCCGGTGTACAGTTTCTAATACAGTGCAGGCGGTGTACACAGTATATAATACAGTGCAGGCAGTGTACAGTATATAATACAGTGCAGGCGGTGTACACAGTATATAATACAGTGCAGGCGGTGTACACAGTATATAAGACAGTGCAGGCGGTGTACACAGTATATAAGACAGTGCAGGCGGTGTACACAGTATATAATACAGTGTGTAGAGTTTCTAATACACTCCAGGCTGTGTACACAGTATATAAAATACAGTACAGCCGGTGTACAGCTTCTAATACAGTGCAGGCGGTGTACATAGAATATAATACAGTGCAGGGGGTGTACACAATATATAATATAGTGCAGCCGGTGTACAGTTTCTAATACAGTGCAGGCGGTGTACACAGTATATAATACAGTGCAGCTGGTGTGCAGTATATAATACAGTGCAGGCGGTATACAGTATATAATACAGTGCCGGCGGTGTACAGTATATAATACAGTGCAGGCGGTGTACACAGTATATAATACAGTGCAGGTGGTGTACACAGTATATAATACAGTGTGTACAGTTTCTAATACACTTCAGGCTGTGTACGCAGTATATAATACAGTACAGCTGGTGTACAGTTTCTAATACAGTGCAGGCGGTGTACACAGTATATAATACAGTGTGTACAGTTTCTAATACACTTCAGGCGGTGTACACAGTATATAATACAGTACAGCCGGTGTACAGCTTCTAATACAGTGCAGGTGGTGTACACAGTATATAATACAGTACAGCTGGTGTGCAATATATAATACAGTGCAGGCGGTGTACAGTATATAATACAGTGCAGGCGGTGTACAGTATATAATACAGTGCAGGCGGTGTACACAGTATATAATACAGTGTGTACAGTTTCTAATACACTTCAGGCTGTGTACGCCGTGTTTATAATACAGTACAGCCGGTGTACAGTTTCTAATACAGTGCTGGCGGTGTACACAGTATATAATACAGTACAGCCGGTGTGCAGTATATAATACAGTGCAGGCGGTGTGAACAGTATATAATACAATACAGCCTGTGTGCAGTATATAATACAGTGCAGGCGGTGTACACAGTATATAATACAGTGCAGCCGGTGTGCAGTATATAATACAGTGCAGGCGGTGTACACAGAATATAATACAGTGTGTACAGTTTCTAATACAGTGCAGGTGGTGTACACAGTATATAATACAGTGCAGCTGGTGTACAGTTTCTAATACAGTGCAGGCGGTGTACACAGTATATAATACAGTGTAGGCAGTGTACAGTATATAATACAGTGCAGGCGGTGTACACAGTATATAATACAGTGCAGGCGGTGTACACAGTATATAAGACAGTGCAGGCGGTGTACACAGTATATAAGACAGTGCAGGCGGTGTACACAGTATATAATACAGTGCAGGGGGTGTACACAATATATAATATAGTGCAGCCGGTGTACAGTTTCTAATACAGTGCAGGCGGTGTACACAGTATATAATACAGTGCAGCTGGTGTGCAGTATATAATACAGTGCAGGCGGTGTACAGTATATAATACAGTGCCGGCGGTGTACAGTATATAATACAGTGCAGGCGGTGTACACAGTATATAATACAGTGCAGGTGGTGTACACAGTATATAATACAGTGTGTACAGTTTCTAATACACTTCAGGCGGTGTACACAGTATATAATACAGTACAGCCGGTGTGCAGTATATAATACAGTGCAGGCGGTATACACAGTATATAATACAATACAGCCTGTGTGCAGTATATAATACAGTGCAGGCGGTGTACACAGTATATAATACAATACAGCCTGTGTGCAGTATATAATACAGTGCAGGCGGTGTACACAGTATATAATACATTGCAGCCGGTGTGCAGTATATAATACAGTGCAGGCGGTGTACACAGAATATAATACAGTGTGTACAGTTTCTAATACAGTGCAGGTGGTGTACACAGTATATAATACAGTGCAGCCGGTGTACAGTATATAATACAGTGCAGGCGGTGTACACAGTATATAATACAGTGCAGGCGGTGTACACAGAATATAATACAGTGTGTACAGTTTCTAATACAGTGCAGGCGGTGTACACAGTATATAATACAGTGCAGGCAGTGTACAGTATATAATACAGTGCAGGCGGTGTACACAGTATATAATACAGTGCAGGTGGTGTACACAGTATATAATACAGTGTGTACAGTTTCTAATACACTCCAGGCTGTGTACACAGTATAAAAATACAGTACAGCCGGTGTACAGTTTCTTATACAGTGCAGGCAGTGTACACAGTATATAATACAGTACAGCCGGTGTACAGCTTCTAATACAGTGCAGGCGGTGTACACAGTATATAATACAGTGCAGGGGGTGTACACAATATATAATATAGTGCAGCCAGTGTACAGTTTCTAATACAGTGCAGGCGGTGTACACAGTATATAATACAGTGCAGCTGGTGTGCCGTATATAATACAGTGCAGGCGGTGTACAGTATATAATACAGTGCCGGCGGTGTACAGTATATAATACAGTGCAGGCGGTGTACACAGTATATAATACAGTGCAGGTGGTGTACACAGTATATAATAGTGTGTACAGTTTCTAATACACTTCAGGCTGTGTACGCAGTATATAATACAGTACAGCCGGTGTACAGTTTCTAATACAGTGCAGGCGGTGTACACAGTATATAATACAGTGTGTACAGTTTCTAATACACTTCAGGCGGTGTACACAGTATATAATACAGTACAGCCGGTGTACAGCTTCTAATACAGTGCAGGTGGTGTACACAGTATATAATACAGTGCGGCTGGTGTGCAGTATATAATACAGTGCAGGCGGTGTACAGTATATAATACAGTGCAGGCGGTGTACAGTATATAATACAGTGCAGGCGGTGTACACAGTATATAATACAGTGCAGGTGGTGTACACAGTATATAATACAGTGTGTACAGTTTCTAATACACTTCAGGCTGTGTACGCAGTATATAATACAGTACAGCCGGTGTACAGTTTCTAATACAGTGCAGGCGGTGTACACAGTATATAATACAGTGTGTACAGTTTCTAATACACTTCAGGCGGTGTACACAGTATATAATACAGTACAGCCGGTGTACAGCTTCTAATACAGTGCAGGTGGTGTACACAGTATATAATACAGTACAGCTGGTGTGCAGTATATAATACAGTGCAGGCGGTGTACAGTATATAATACAGTGCAGGCGGTGTACAGTATATAATACAGTGCAGGCGGTATACACAGTATATAATACAGTGCAGGTGGTGTACACAGTATATAATACAGTACAGCCGGGGTAAAGTTTCTAATACAGTGCAGGCGGTGTACACAGTATATAATACAATACAGCCGGTGTGCAGTATATAATACAGTGCAGGCGGTGTACACAGTATATAATACAATACAGCCTGTGTGCAGTATATAATACAGTGCAGGCGGTGTACACAGTATACAATACAGTGCAGCCGGTGTGCAGTATATAATACAGTGCAGGCTGTGTACACAGAATATAATACAGTGTGTACAGTTTCTAATACAGTGCAGGTGGTGTACACAGTATATAATACAGTGCAGCCGGTGTACAGTTTCTAATACAGTGCAGGCGGTGTACACAGTATATAATACAGTGCAGGCAGTGTACAGTATATAATACAGTGCAGGCGGTGTACACAGTATATAATACAGTGCAGGCAGTGTACACAGTATATAATACAGTGCAGGCGGTGTACACAGTATATAATACAGTGCAGGCGGTGTACACAGTATATAAGACAGTGCAGGCGGTGTACACAGTATACAATACAGTGCAGGTGGTGTACACAGTATATAATACAGTGTGTAGAGTTTCTAATACACTCCAGGCTGTGTACACAGTATATAAAATACAGTACAGCCGGTGTACAGTTTCTTATACAGTGCAGGCAGTGTACACAGTATATAATACAGTGCAGCTGGTGTGCAGTATATAATACAGTGCAGGCGGTGTACACAGTATATAATACAGCGCAGGCGGTGTACACAGTATATAATACAGTGCAGGTGGTGTACACAGTATATAATACAGTGTGTACAGTTTCTAATACACTTCAGGCGGTGTACACAGTATGTAATACAGTACAGCCGGTGTACAGCTTCTAATACAGTGCAGGCGGTGTACACAGTATACAATACAGTGCCAGGGGTGTACACAATATATAATATAGTGCAGCCGGTGTACAGTTTCTAATACAGTGCAGGCGGTGTACACAGTATATAATACAGTGCAGCTGGTGTGCAGTATATAATACAGTGCAGGCGGTGTACAGTATATAATACAGTGCAGGCGGTGTACACAGTATATAATACAGTGCAGGCGGTGTACACAGTATATAATACAGTGCAGGCGGTGTACACAGTATATAATACAGTGCAGGCGGTGTACACAGTATATAATACAGTGTGTGTAGTTTCTAATACACTTCAGGCTGTGTACACAGTATATAATACAGTACAGCCGGTGTACAGTTTCTAATACAGTGCAGGCGGTGTACACAGTATATAATACAATACAGCCTGTGTACAGTATATAATACAGTGCAGGCAGTGTACACAGTATATAATACAGTGCAGGCGGTGTACACAGTATATAATACAGTGCAGGCGGTGTACACAGTATATAATACAGTGCAGCTGGTGTGCAGTATATAATACAGTGCAGGCGGTGTACACAGTATATAATACAGCGCAGGCGGTGTACACAGTATATAATACAGTGCAGGTGGTGTACACAGTGTATAATACAGTGTGTACAGTTTCTAATACACTTCAGGCGGTGTACACAGTATATAATACAGTACAGCCGGTGTACAGCTTCTAATACAGTGCAGGCGGTGTACACAGTATACAATACAGTGCCAGGGGTGTACACAATATATAATATAGTGCAGCCGGTGTACAGTTTCTAATACAGTGCAGGCGGTGTACACAGTATATAATACAGTGCAGCTGGTGTGCAGTATATAATACAGTGCAGGCGGTGTACAGTATATAATACAGTGCAGGCGGTGTACACAGTATATAATACAGTGCAGGCGGTGTAAACAGTATATAATACAGTGCAGGTGGTGTACACAGTATATAATACAGGGTGTGTAGTTTCTAATACACTTCAGGCTGTGTACGCAGTATATAATACAGTACAGCCGGTGTACAGTTTCTAATACAGTGCAGGCGGTGTACACAGTATATAATACAGTGTGTACAGTTTCTAATACACTTCAGGCGGTGTACACAGTATATAATACAGTACAGCCGGTGTGCAGTATATAATACAGTGCAGGCGGTGTACACAGTATATAATACAATACAGCCTGTGTGCAGTATATAATACAGTGCAGGCGGTGTACACAGTATATAATACAGTGCAGGCGGTGTGCAGTATATAATACAGTGCAGGCGGTGTACACAGAATATAATACAGTGTGTACAGTTTCTAATACAGTGCCGGTGGTGTACACAGTATATAATACAGTGCAGCCGGTGTACAGTTTCTAATACAGTGCAGGCGGTGTACACAGTATATAATACAGTGCAGGCAGTGTACAGTATATAATACAGTGCAGGCGGTGTACACAGTATATAATACAGTGCAGGCGGTGTACACAGTATATAAGACAGTGCAGGCGGTGTACAGTATATAATACAGTGCAGGCGGTGTACACAGTATATAATACAGTGTGTACAGTTTCTAATACAGTGCAGGCAGTGTACACAGTATATAATACAGTGCAGGCGGTGTACACAGTATATAATACAGGGTGTACAGTTTCTAATACAGTGCAGGCGATGTACGCAGTACATAATACAGTGTAATGTGGTGTTAAAAAAAAAAAATCCCCTATCCCCATGTCCGAAGGCCACCAAGGACAGGCAGACGCTCACAGGCCACTAAAAGATTGCAAGCAGCCTCTGTGTCTATAGTGAACAGTGGTGGTTGTGGACACGGTGCAATCTCTGCAAATGTCCTTTTTTTCTGCCGCTGGCCATGTTATTGAGCCACAACATGCAGACGAGTTGGTGGAATGGATAACAAAGCCGTCCTCATCCTCTGCATCCTCTGTCACCCAGGCTCATAGTAGTTTTGCCTAGTTTTACCAGAATTATTACACCACAGTGTAGGTTACATGCTGCTGGAGGATGCGCAGCAATTTGAAGGCTCCAATGTTGGTTTCCAGGTTGAGGAAGGGAGTAACATGAGCCTAGAGAGAGGGGAATGGGGGGGGGGGAACCCACGCCGTTTCTTCAATGATTTTTTATGTATATTGCCGGGACCAGACAATACGATACAGCCGTGAGCAATTTTAAATGACACTTTTTCCTTTAGAAATGTAATTTTGCTGCGGTACTTTTGGTTATGAATAGGATTGCACCGATACCACTTTTTTAAGACGCAGTACAAGTAGCGATACTTTTTTTCAAGTACTCGCCGATACCGATACTTTTTTTAACCACTTAAGCCCCTGACCAGGACTTTTTGCGATTCGGCACTGCGTCGCTTTAACTGACAATTGCGCGGTCGGGCTCCCAAACAAAACTGACGTCCTTTTTTTCCCACAAATAGAGCTTTCTTTTGGTGGTATTTGATCGCCCCTGCGATTTTTATTTTTTGCGCTTTAAACAAAAATAGAGCGGCAATTTTGAAAAAAAATCATTATTTTTTTACTTTTTGCTATAATAAATATCCCCAAAAATATATATAAAATTTTTTTTCCTCAGTTTAGGCCGATATGTATACTTCTACATATTTTTGGTAAAAAAAAAAAAATCGCAATAAGCGTTTATTGATTGGTTTGCGCAAAAGTTATCGCGTCTACAAAGTAGGGGGTAGTTTTATGGCATTTTTATTAATTTATTTTTGATTTTTACTAGTAAAGTTGGCGATCAGCGATTTTTAATCGTGACTGCGACATTATGGCGGACACATCGGACAATTTTGACACATTTTTGGGACTATTAGCATTATTACAGCGATCGATGCTATAAAATTGCATTGATTACTGTAAAAATTTCACTGGCAGTGAAGGGGTTAACCACTAGAGGGCGGGGGAGGGGTTAAGTGTGTCCTAGGGGCGTGCTTCTAACTGTCTGGGGGGTGGTCTACCAGTGACACGACACCGAGCGCTGCTCCGGATGACAGGGAGCACACGATCGGTGTCTTGTCACTAGGCAGAACGGTGAGATGCTGTGTTTACACCGGCATCTCCCTGTTCTTCAGCTCTGTGAGACGATCGTGGGCACCCGGCGGACATCGAGTCCCGCGGACATGGTCACGGAGCTTGCGGCAGGTGCGCACACTTTGCCCAGCCGTGCCATTCTGCCGACGTATATGTACAGGAGGCGGTCCTTAAGTGGTTAATGTCACATGACACTGGCACTAGTAGTAGTTTTTTATTTTAATTTTTTAACAATAAAATTTTTTACAATTTTTTTTTTGTTATTTTTTTTTTTTACAATGCTTTTTTTTGGGCGGGGGAGTGGACGGTGTCAGTGTGTTTTTTATTTTATTTTTTAATTATTGTTAATTTATTTATTACAATTCTTTATTTTTTTCCGCATGTTCGCACAATTGTTTTGCCTGTTCGCAGTGTTCTGGTGTGAACCGAACCAGGGGGGGGGTGATCGGCTCATCCCTAGTCAGGAGTATATAATGTACAACAGAGTATATAGTGCAGGGGTCAGGAGTATGTAATGTACAACAGAATATATATAGTGAAGGGTATTGGTCATAATATTGGTGTTCAGTAATCAGTGGAAGCTTAAATATTTACTGGAGACAAGTTGCAGAGGTCCCACACCGCTGCCTCCCATCTCCTGAGACTGCACTCAGTGACTTGGGTCTGAGACTATACAGACATATCCCTCCACCCGGGAACAGCAAGGAAAGAAAACAGAGCAAGTGACCCCAGAAGAACTGCAAAGATAGAGATCCTGCTATACCCTGGCATGGGGCAGAAGACCCAAGACACATGCCACTGGTGCCTAGGTTGAGCAATGCCTATAGTGAGAGTCAACATTTTGCTGCCAGCTGAACCCCAGAATCTCCATAAATCCAGTCTAGATACATAAATTGTGTCTGCAGCACAGAGAAGGAAGATTATCTGAGAGAAATACAGGAATACAGGACGGGGAACACAGCTCAGGAAAGTGACCAGGGGATTACAGGCTGATATCACCCAGTCCCCGCCCTACTCTGGACCAATCAGTGAGCAGTATAGGTGGAGGAATGGATTTAGTGTTAATGACCCACCTGTGCTGATCTCTGTAGGAGTGTCCTCCTCTATAAATGTCCCCGTTATTCCATCCTCCTCTATAGACTGCTGATCATCCCTCACATACCTCTCTTCTTCTTCTGATTTAACCTCAAATTCTATATCGATTGGATCTCCACTCTAAACCAAGAAAATGAGAGAGAATATTATCTGTAAAATAAGAGCTTTAATATTGTGACATCACATAAAAAATCCACACATTAAAAAAAATCCATACACTTACACACTGTAATGTCCCGTACACACGATCGGAAATTCCGACCACAAAATCCGTCGGATTTAGTCCGACACTGGTGTTGCATACACACGGTCGGACAAAGTTGACGGAAAATCCGATCATTCTGAACGTGGTGACGTTCGTTGCGTACGACGGGACTACGTAGAGGCTAGTAGCCAATAGCTTTGGTCTTGTAATGTGATCTGAGCATGCGTGGCACTTTGTCCGTCGGAATTCGCTACACACGATCGGAAAAAGTCCGATAGGACTTTGTTGTCGAAAAATTTCCGAATTTCCGACAACATGGTCCGATAGGACATTTTCCCTCGGAAAATCCGACCGTGTGTACGGGGCATAAGTGTATGTTCTAGATTCTCCGTCCCACCAACCTTGTAACAGTGGGGGATGGTGTGATCTTCCTGTGTGGAATCCCGGGAATACAGAGGACGGGGGGATCTCTCTGGTGGGTTTCTGTTACTAGGCGGCTCCATCATATCCTTGTGTCCTTCTGAAAACTCCTCCATAACCCCATACTCCTCATCCTCCTCTTTATACTCTTCTTTGACAAAAATATTATCATCTCCGAGGTTTCCAATCTGCAATATATTATAAAACATTTATTGTAACACACATGCTTGTGCATAATGTATAACTACCAGTGATTGTTCCTCATCTACCTGATGATGGTGGGGGATGGTGTGATCCTCCTGTGTGGAATACAGAGGACGGGGACATCTCTCTGGTGGGTTTCTGTAGCTGGATGACTCCACCATGGTGTCCTGGTACAGATCTTTGTGTCCTTTTGGAAACTCCGTCATCACCCCATCCTCATCATCCTCCTCTTTTATCTCTTCTTTAACCTCAACTTCAGAATCTCTCAATTTTCCACTCTGAATATATAATACAAAATGACATCAATGGTAACAATGCAGACAATGTACAGATCCTAATGATACTATCAGTGATTGTTCCTCATCTACCTGATGATGGTGGGGGATGGTGTGATCTTCCTGTGTGGAATCCCGGGAATACAGAGGACGGGGACATCTCTCTGGTGGGTTTCTAGTATTATGTGGCCCCATCATGAAATCCTTATACAGATCCGGGTTTCCTTCAAAAAACTCCTTCATCGCCCCATACTGCTCATCCACCATTTTAAACTCTTCTTGAGCTTCAACTTTAGACTCTCTCAGGTTTCCACTCTGAATATACAATAAAAATGATATCAAATGTAACAATGCAGATAATGTACAGATCCTAATGATACTATCAGTGATTGTTCCTCATTTACCTGATGATGGTGAGGGATGGTGTGACCTTCCTGTGTGGAATCCCGGGAATACAGAGGATGGGGGGATCTCTCTGGTGGGTTTATGTTACTAGGCGGCTCCATCATATCCTTGTGTCCTGAAAGCTCCTTCATTACACCATATTCCTTGTCCTTTTCTTTAATAACACTATTATAATCCTCAAGGTTTCCACTCTGAATATATAATAAAATATTTATTGTAACAAACCTGATTGTGTATAAGTCATATCTATTCATAATTGTTCCTCATCTACCTGATCATGGTGAGGGATAAAATGAATGAATATCTGAGACTTGGATCAATATGGAAAGATTTGTTTTCAGGACATTCTTTCTACAAATGAAATTTTCCCTCTTTCTTCCTTTTTGAATCTTCTAAAATAAAGACATACATATTCCCATCCCCCACTACTAATAAAAGTCATATAGTCCGTTAGTATAGACTGATGAGGTGAGAAGGTGATTGGTGGGAAAGGTGACACATCAACAAAATGAAGACAATGTTCCGGCCCCGTAACTGGAGGAACGTTCTGATCCTGAAGGGGTTAATCTGCCTGTGTGGTGTAATAATTTCCGTTTGTAGGTCATGTATGGTCAGGAGGGTCATTGTCTTGTCTATTTATTGTCAGTGTTGTTTGTTTAGAGGAACATATTACTAGAATTTATCTCCAAAATGAAGGAAATGTTCCGGCCCGGGAAGTGAGGGTTCTGACCCTGAAGGTAGGGTTGCCACCTGTCCGGTTGTTTGAGACATGTATCCGGGTCTCTGCCCACCTGTAACCCGGACAATACCTCACCTAACCCGACCCGCGGCTCACTGTGTCACCATGTCCGCAGTGATTTCTGCTCCTGCCATGCCAAGGTTTCTCCCTCCCCATTTACCCCCCTGTGCTCAGTGCCTCCATTCGCTCAGTGGGCTAAGTTCAGACGGCACACGGAGGTGGAGGCGGAGCCTCCATGTTGCTGGGTGCTCTGGCTGGCTGCAGACGGGGGGACACGGGGGTCTTGGGCTCTGGCTGGCTGCAGACGGGGGGACACGGAGGTCTTGGGCTCTGGCTGGCTGCAGAAAGGACACGGAGGTGGAGTTGCAGGCGGAGCCTCCATGTTACCTGCTGCTCTCTTGAGAACTGTGCAGAGAACACGATGGGAGAGGTGTACAGTACGTTTTGGGGTATTGTGTATGTCAGGAATTCAAAAAGGGTTATCACGCCTCCCTCATTAACCATCTATTCGTACAGTCCTCACCCCCCCCTTCATACAATATACATACAGTCCTCACCCCCCCATACAACATACACACAGTCCTCACCCCCCCCCCCCCCCCCATACAACATACACACAGTCCTCACCCCCCCCCCATACGAGATACATACAGCCCTCACCCCCCCCCATACAATATACATACAGTCCTCACTCCCCCCCATATAATATGCATACAGTACTCACCCCCCCATACAATATGCATACAGTCCCCACCCCCCCATACAATATGCATACAGTCCTCACACCCCCCCCCCCCATACAATATGCATACAGTCCTCACCCCCCCCCATACAATATACATACAGTCCTACACATCCTCATAAAACTAAGTACTGTGGTCGGGCATGGTAGATCTTGACGCGTAGTCCTCTCTTCAGCAACTACCTGTCTGTCTACCCCCCACAGTTCTGTAATTTCTATAGAAAATCACAAAACAAAAAGATGAAGACCCAAAGAAGTTCTTCTTGCAAGATTCAAAGGCTTGACTCAGGAACAGTTCACCAATAGAAACGTGGGTCGGGCAAAACCAAGTCTTTACCCGTCTGAACCTTATAAGTAGTGCTGTAATACACAGCACTGTCTTTATCCAGTCTGCAGATCCCAACCTTGTCACAATAGATGTGCCCACCATAACTCCAATGCAACAGACATCCTTGGAATCGATCAAACATTTCACGGGAAAATGCTTTCTTTCGCAGTGGCTTTGGGACCTTAAGGTAGTCCCTGACATCTTCCGCATACCACTTTTCCAGATTCTCCTCTATAATGTCCATGACTCCCCTAGGCATGTAAGGGAACTCAAGTCCATACTCTGTTGCCACCCGCTTATGCAATAGTCTCTGAGACCTGGCTAGTCTCGATAAATTGTGAGTGACTCCGTCCCCAGGGGGTATACAAGAGTTTGGGGACCTCTTCACCGAGCCTGTGGCACTACTCGAGATCATTGGCAGATTTTCAAGCTTAGGCATCTGGGCAATTCAGGCTGAGGGGGGTCTCCACTCATAGCGCCTTGTCCCCCTCGATAAGAGCTAGCCAACCCGAAACATCACCGCAAGCAGCGGCAACATGGTCCCCACATGACCACAACAACTCATCAGATATTGCATCGAACATCTCCTCAGCCTTTTCAGCCTCCGGTGAGGAGCAAAAAAAAATCTAAGTCAGAGTCCCGTGATACAAATCTCTTTACTGTTTTGGTACTCACGGTTCCCTCGGTGCTCTCGCCGGCAGACGCCGATGGCCCCTCCAGAGCGATGGCCTTTGTTCGGTGGGCTGCCACTGGAAGAGGCCGCTGACCCTTCTTGAGACTAATCGAAGGTTGTGAAGGCTCCGCTTCCTCCAAGGCAGGCATAGCAGTAAAATCAGTAACGGTGGACAAGGCCGTGTCCATCACCTCAGGGGTTGACTCTTTGGCCCGAGCAGCGGCAATGTCCTTGTTGGGGGCACTGACGACTGTGGATGAAAGTCCACAGTCTCCTCGGTAGCCAGACCTGTGACCCAGTTCATGTGGTAGGCCCGAGGCAGTTTGGCGGGCTGCTCCACCTTAAAGGTGTACTCTCCACACCTTCGGCACCTGGCAAATGGCCGGGGGTTTGCGACCAACCCGTCACAATTCCCACACAACATTCTGAGGGCCTCCATGTCTCCGACGGTGCATAACACGAACCGCCCCTGCGGCAGCAGACGAATGCCCGTGTCTGTGATCACGGTGCCGGGCATCTGCATGCCTGCTGGACCCCTCGCTGTAGGCATCCTGGGTCCAGATGCAGGCTGCACGCCCGGAACACGGTACACTTTTCCGAGAAGGTTTTGGTATCTTTCCTCCAATTTCCGAGAACTTAACCAAGATCTTCTCCTTCCACAACACACTCTCACGCGGTGCCTCGTGCGGGGAAAGATCAGCATAGACTCCTCCCACTGGGTACTGGTGCTGCGTAACTTTGCGGGCTTTTCGGCAAGGGCTCCTCCCACGCTTATGCACCTCAGTGAAAGACTCTCAAAGATGGCGCTGATCTCTGATGGCGCAGTTAAAAAAAAAAAACACTTCACCCTCTATTCCAATACACTGCGAGGTAACTGTAAATCCCAGACTGCGAGCCCCCACGTGTAGCGGCCATAACCCCTTGAGGGGCGGCCTTGACTTTTGGGCTTACCAGTTACCTCCTCTTGGCTTGTCGGTGAATGTCCAGGGGTTCCCAGGGTTAGTACCCAACAACTTTGAATGCTGACACACAAAAGTCCTTTTGAAGGTTTTTATTTCTGCAGTGCTAACATCCAACATAACACAGTCTCAGATAGGAAGAGGGCAAGGGTGAAGAAACTCAGGTACCTTGAACTGCTGACATCCCCTGAATGTCTCTAATCGACCCAGAGAGTAGTCACTCGCAGCTGGGTACTTCAATGCCGGATAAACCTCTAGCCAGAGGTTTAGCAGCCAACAATGTGATCCGGAAACTAGCAAAAAGTCTCTGACACAGAATAAACTTGCAACCGAAGGTGAAAAGGAACCTTTCCCACAGTACCTGGAACTTTCTCTGTCTCCTTGGCAGTACTGTGGGAAGTGTGGATTCTATAGTGTCCATACAACTCATCTCCCAGGCTCTTACTGAGATGCCAGCTTGTTGGCCCTCCTCCGAAGAGTCCTCCCCGGTCACTTGTATGAGTTGCCGTGTCCCTCCAATACCGAGAGCACACCGGGACACCTTGAATCCTCCTTCAGTTACTGGACCTCGGGCTAACCGGCTCCAAGACTCGGGAACAGACGGATCCCCATCCCAGACCATGCGGGTCTATGGGGCTAGTCAGACTAGGGCTGCAACTAACGATTATTTTCCTAATCGATTAGTTGGCCGATTATTGTTTCAAATAATCGATTAATCGGTTAATAACCTTAAAAAAAAAAAAGTGTGGTGTATAATTTAGTTAATATGTAAAGTTAAAAAAAAGGCAATTTATTCTTAAATATCTCTATGCAGTGGTAAATATAAATGACCAACTATATGGTTAGGGAGCAAAATATTTAATCCACTCTGAGAATAACAGACAGAAGAGATATACTTTTTTTGGCCAATTAGTTGTTGGGCAGATGAAAAAACACAAATTGCTGCAAAAACGCATTGCATGCTTTTCTGCAGCTTCTCCATTGAAGTACCGTATTTATCGGCGTATAACACGCACCTTTTTCCCCTTAAAATCAGGGGAAAATCGTGGGTGCGTGTTATACGCCGATCCCCAGCGATCCCCCGCCGATCTCCGCTAGCTGTGAGCGGAGCGATCGCCGCCGAGCTACACCTAGTGAGTGTACTCGGCTCTTTTCGGCTCTTCTCTGCTCCGCTCACAGTCACGTGAGCGGAGGCGAGAAGAGCCGACAAGAGCCGAGTACATGTGTATCTCGGCGGCGTTTGCTCCGCTCCGGTGTCCTGTCGGCAACAATTTTAAATGGCGATGGACACTGGGGACAAGGCTGCAATAGGGACATGGCTGCAATAGGGACATGGCTGCAATAGGGACAAGGCTGCAATAGGGACAAGGCTGCAATAGGGACATGGCTGCAATAGGGACAAGGCTGCAATAGGGACATGGCTGCAATAGGGACATGGCTGCAATAGGGACATGGCTGCAATAGGGACAAGGCTGCAATAGGGACAAGGCTGCAATAGGGACATGGCTGCAATAGGGACAAGGCTGCAATAGGGACAAGGCTGCAATAGGGACATGGCTGCAATAGGGACATGGCTGCAATAGGGACATGGCTGCAATAGGGACAAGGCTGCAATAGGGACATGGCTGCAATAGGGACATGGCTGCAATAGGGACATGGCTGCAATAGGGACAAGGCTGCAATAGGGACAAGGCTGCAATAGGGACATGGCTGCAATAGGGACATGGCTGCAATAGGGACATGGCTGCAATAGGGACATGGCTGCAATAGGGACAAGGCTGCAATAGGGACAAGGCTGCAATAGGGACATGGCTACAATAGGGACAAGGCTGCAATAGGGACAAGGCTGCAATAGGGACATGGCTGCAATAGGGACATGGCTGCAATAGGGACATGGCTGCAATAGGGACAAGGCTGCAATAGGGACAAGGCTGCAATAGGGACAAGGCTGCAATAGGGACAAGGCTGCAATAGGGACAAGGCTGCAATAGGGACATGGCTGCAATAGGGACATGGCTGCAATAGGGACATGGGTCACGTGAGCGGAGGCGAGAAGAGCCGACAAGAGCCGAGTACATGTGTATCTCGGCGGCGTTCGCTCCGCTCCGGTGTCCTGTCTGTGCCAATTTTAAATGGCGATGGACACTGGGGACAAGGCTGCAATAGGACCAGGCTGCAATAGGGACATGGCTGCAATGTGGACAAGGCTGCAATGTGGACAAGGCTGCAATGTGGACAAGGCTGCAATGTGGACAAGGCTGCGATGTGGACAAGGCTGCGATGTGGACAAGGCTGCGATGTGGACAAGGCTGCGATGTGGACAAGGCTGCGATGTGGACAAGGCTGCAATAGGGACAAGGCTGCAATAGGGACAAGGCTGCGATGTGGACAAGGCTGCGATGTGGACAAGGCTGCGATGTGGACAAGGCTGCAATAGGGACAAGGCTGCAATAGGGACAAGGCTGCGATGTGGACATGGCTGCAATAGGGACAAGGCTGCAATAGGGACAAGGCTGCAATAGGGACAAGGCTGCAATGTGGACAAGGCTGCGATGTGGACAAGGCTGCGATGTGGACAAGGCTGCGATGTGGACAAGGCTGCAATAGGGACAAGGCTGCGATGTGGACAAGGCTGCGATGTGGACAAGGCTGCGATGTGGACAAGGCTGCAATAGGGACAAGGCTGCGATGTGGACATGGCTGCAATGTGGACAAGGCTGCAATGTGGACAAGGCTGCGATGTGGACAAGGCTGCGATGTGGACAAGGCTGCAATAGGGACAAGGCTGCGATGTGGACAAGGCTGCGATGTGGACAAGGCTGCAATAGGGACAAGGCTGCAATAGGGACAAGGCTGGAATGTGGACAAGGCTGCAATAGGGACAAGGCTGCAATGTGGACAAGGCTGCGATGTGGACAAGGCTGCGATGTGGACAAGGCTGCGATGTGGACAAGGCTGCGATGTGGACAAGGCTGCAATAGGGACAAGGCTGCGATGTGGACAAGGCTGCGATGTGGACAAGGCTGCAATAGGGACAAGGCTGCGATGTGGACATGGCTGCAATGTGGACAAGGCTGCAATGTGGACAAGGCTGCGATGTGGACAAGGCTGCGATGTGGACAAGGCTGCGATGTGGACAAGGCTGCAATAGGGACAAGGCTGCGATGTGGACAAGGCTGCGATGTGGACAAGGCTGCAATAGGGACAAGGCTGCGATGTGGACATGGCTGCAATAGGGACAAGGCTGCAATAGGGACAAGGCTGCAATAGGGACAAGGCTGCAATAGGGACAAGGCTGCAATGTGGACAAGGCTGCAATAGGGACAAGGCTGCAATGTGGACAAGGCTGCGATGTGGACAAGGCTGCGATGTGGACAAGGCTGCGATGTGGACAAGGCTGCGATGTGGACAAGGCTGCGATGTGGACAAGGCTGCGATGTGGACAAGGCTGCAATAGGGACAAGGCTGCAATAGGGACAAGGCTGCAATGTGGACAAGGCTGCAATGGGGACAAGGCTGCGATGTGGACAAGGCTGCAATGGGGACAAGGCTGCGATGTGGACAAGGCTGCGATGTGGACAAGGCTGCAATAGGGACAAGGCTGCGATGTGGACAAGGCTGCGATGTGGACAAGGCTGCAATAGGGACAAGGCTGCGATGTGGACATGGCTGCAATAGGGACAAGGCTGCAATAGGGACAAGGCTGCAATGTGGACAAGGCTGCGATGTGGACAAGGCTGCGATGTGGACATGGCTGCAATAGGGACAAGGCTGCAATAGGGACAAGGCTGCAATAGGGACAAGGCTGCAATAGGGACAAGGCTGCAATAGGGACAAGGCTGCAATGTGGACAAGGCTGCAATAGGGACAAGGCTGCAATAGGGACAAGGCTGCGATGTGGACAAGGCTGCAATAGGGACAAGGCTGCAATAGGGACAAGGCTGCAATGTGGACAAGGCTGCAATGGGGACAAGGCTGCGATGTGGACAAGGCTGCGATGTGGACAAGGCTGCGATGTGGACAAGGCTGCAATAGGGACAAGGCTGCGATGTGGACAAGGCTGCGATGTGGACAAGGCTGCGATGTGGACATGGCTGCAATAGGGACAAGGCTGCAATAGGGACAAGGCTGCAATAGGGACAAGGCTGCAATAGGGACAAGGCTGCAATAGGGACAAGGCTGCAATAGGGACAAGGCTGCAATGTGGACAAGGCTGCAATAGGGACATGGCTGCAATAGGGACAAGGCTGCGATGTGGACAAGGCTGCAATAGGGACAAGGCTGCAATAGGGACAAGGCTGCAATGTGGACAAGGCTGCAATGTGGACAAGGCTGCAATGGGGACAAGGCTGCGATGTGGACAAGGCTGCGATGTGGACAAGGCTGCGATGTGGACAAGGCTGCAATAGGGACAAGGCTGCGATGTGGACAAGGCTGCGATGTGGACAAGGCTGCAATAGGGACAAGGCTGCAATGTGGACAAGGCTGCAATGGGGACAAGGCTGCATTGGACACTTAAATGTAAGTTTTTTTTTCCTTAAACTTCCATCCTAAAAGTTTTTTTCCTTAAAATTCCCTCCTAAACTTGGGGTGCGTGTTATACGCCGATAAATACGGTATATTGAACCAAAAAAGCACCATTTTGCATTAAAAAAAAGTCCCTGACCCTTTCCAAACAGCAGTGGCTGAAAAAAGCACAGATGTGAACGTGTCCCATAGTAAACCATGTAAATGAACGTTTCTGCAAAAAGCACCAAGAAAAACATATAGGTGTGAACCAGGCCTGAGACGTTTAGTAACATAATGGGGGGTTAAAAAAACTAAAATTAGCCCTTTATAGTACAAAAAAAAAGCAGATAATCACTACTGGAAGGGGTTCATTTTTTTACTGTAGAACTGTGAAAGTAATATTTACAGTAGCGATTATTTGCTCTTTTTGCACTATAAAGGGCTCATTTTAATTTTTTTTAACCCCATTATGTTAATGGACGATTAATCGATTATGAAAATAGTAATCGATTCATAATCGATTAGTTGTCGATTAGTTGTTTCAGCCCTAAGTCAGACTGACCATGTTTGCGTGACGGAAAACGCTCCTAGGCCCGGGACCCCTCGCGGGGCTACCCCGGTCCAGAACAAGGAAGCAAGACTTGCAGCCGAAACCCCGAACACGTGACTTCAGCACCTTAAGTACCCCTTCCCAGACTACGCAGCAGGGGCCAGACGCGCCCACTGATTGGCTCCGGGAAAGATTTGCACCCAAGACGTCCAACCAGGCCTGGTTCTCAACCTGTCACGGGTGCCTCACTGTACCCATGACCAGGCAGAACCCTAGCACAGCCCAGTCAAACCGATGCCCAAGTAAACCTGCACAACTAACCCTCAGAACCCCACTACTGTTCCGAGGGGAAAAAACGAAATTTCCACTTATAGCGCACACTTGTTAAAGTGTGACCGCTACACTACAAAAAAGAAAAAAAAGCCCCGCTGAAGTGTTCGGGTTTGGCTCGAAGAAAAGGTGGCAGCCATACCTGAAGGGGTTAATCTAGGTTTCCACACTATATATGTGTGTATCATAATCTGCTGGAGATAAAAGACGTCACAGTGACTATGGAGGAAGAGGACGGACATGACGGGGGGTTACTGGGTGTAAATAGAAAATAATATTCTTAGATTGTAATCTCTAATGAGTCGGGCACTCCGATTCCTCCTGTATTGTAACTGTACTGTCTGCCCTCATGTTGTAAAGTGCTGAACAAACTATTGGCACCATATAAATCCTGTATAATAATAATATCTTGGGGATTAAGTATTACTTTGCCTGAGTTGTATCTTATTACCTCCTCCGCTGCGAGTTCCAACAATGTCTCCTCTCCACTTCTTCCCGACTCACCTCTCACCCGGAACTTCCTGTCTGTATGTGACATCACTTCCTGTCTTCCATAGAGACTTGCCTGGGTGAGTGTAAGGATGAGCTCAGGCGTGTTCGCATGGTCCACGTGCAGAGCCCGCCAGGAAGTCGGCGCAGCGCTGCGCTAATCACAGGCAGTGAGACATTGCCCGATGCGCGGCTGCAGAGATCAGGCAATGTCTCACTGTCTGTGATTAGCGCAGCGCCGACTTCCTGGCGGGCTCTGCACGTGGACCATGCGAACATGCCTGAGCTCATCCTTACCTGGGTGGAAGAGATATCACTACCTTGTGGAGCTAAGAGGATTTGCAGCCCCGAGAAACATCTCGTAGTGTGAGCACGGCCTTGTGTTGTGTGTTTATGTACTGTATATCCTTAGAGGTATATGGGGTGAATAGGGATGGCTCTAGGCTTTGTGAGTACAGTGGCTCTAGGCTTTGTGAGGCCTTAGGCAAAATTTAGGCATGAGGCCCAACTCACACACTTTGCAGGGGTTAAGGAAGAACCCCTGAGGCCGAGCATCTTACTACTGCTGCTGCTTGTGTGGGTGGGATGTGTACTGCGCCAATCACATGGGATGAATAGGAGAGGAGGGTCAGCAAGGATTGGCGCAGTACACATCCCACCCATACAAGCAGCAGCAGTAGTTAGATGCTCCACCTTAAGGTGAATAGGGGTGGGTGGTATGTGCAGGAGGGGGCATGGGGTGAATAGGGATGGGTGGTATGTGCAGAAAGGGGGCACGGAGTGAATAGGGATGGGTGGTATGTGCAGGAGAGGGGCACGGGGTGAATAGGGGTGGGTGGTATGTGCAGGAGGGGGGCACAGGGTGGGGTTTCTGATCCTGGGCAATAAGCACTCGGCGTCACTCCATGAGCATTCACTCCCATCTCAGCCAGCAGAAGCTCCACCTCCTCCCTTGTAAGATTTTTGCAGACAGCATTGAAGCACACTGAGTGGAAGCGCCAGAAAGAGCTGAGAGAGAGGGACGATAATCCATGCCCGCGTGCGTCTGTGTCTTTTACAAATGTGACAGGAGCCAGAGAGTGACATGCTTTGTCTCATCCATGGATGCCCTGTAGGACAGCCTCAGGAATAGCTCTTAGGCAAATTAGGCAGTTGCGAGGCCCCTGTGAGTGCGAGGCCCTAGGCGCCCGCCTAATTTGCCTAATTAGAGAGCCGCCTCTATCCTTATACACTACATTGCCAAAAGTATTGGGTTACCTGCCTTTACACGCACACAAACTTTAATGGTAAATGTCTTCTATCCATCTGTACACTCTACTGAACTGACATTGCTGTATCATTTTTGGTGAATGTCTTCTGCTGGCATATCTTTAAACTTCTATATTTAATGCTAGCTCTATAACAACCACACTGCAAAAGCAATATTACTGGCGATTGATTCGCAACTCCATTTGGCTTGAGTGATCAAGAGAGGTAATTAGCTTTACCACCCTAGCCTGTGTCTGTAGCTGGTCTGGTATTGGTCATCTCCTCTCCCGTATTCGGGTGTCTCAAATCAGACCCAATAATGACCAATTGAGAAATGCATGCCTGCTCAGTCTCCCTATGAATTTAAAGCAGCCTATAGGGTGGCGCAGACACCATGGCTCTTTCACGAGTGATGCGCATTTTCACCTGCCGCAGTTTAACGAAAGCAGGATAACTAAAGCTGGATGAAGATACAACAAGAACTCTGCTCCACTCTGCAAGACAACAAGCAAACCAGCATTTGACATTTATTTTATATCAAGTCAGATTCCCACTCTCTATCCACTAACATGCTCCTCATTCTCTTCCTTCTCACATCAGTGTCTTCTATCCTCAAATTATCCTTACTCTACCCCGCCTCTCTACCCTGCAGCATGCACATGCAGTGGGGATCGAAAGTTTGGGCACCCCAGGTAAAAATGTGTATTAATGTGCATAACGAAGCCAAGGAAAGATGGAAAAATCTCCAAATGGCATCAAATTACAGATTAGACATTCTTATAATATGTCAAAAAAAGTTAGATTTTATTTCCATCATTTACACTTTCAAAATTACAGAAAACAAAAAAAATGGCGTCTGCAAAAGTTTGGGCACCCTGCAGAGTTAATATCTTGTACTGCCCCCTTTGGCAAGTATCACAGCTTGTAAACGCTTTTTGAAGCCAGCCAAGAGTCTTTCAATTCTTGTTTGAGGTATCTTTGCCCATTCTTCCTTACAAAAGTCTTCCAGTTCTTTGAGATTTCTGGGCTGTCTGTCATGCACTGCTCTTTTAAGGTCTATCCATAGATTTTCAATCATGTTGAGGTCAGGAGATTGTGAAGGCCATGGCAAAACCTTCAGTTTACGCCTCTTGATGTAATCCCCTGTGGATTTTGAGGTGTGTTTTAGAATCATTATCCATTTGTAGAAGCCATCCTCTCTTTAACTTCAGCTTTTTCACAGATGGCATCAAGTTACCATCCAAAATTTGCTGAAATTGTATTGAATCCATTTTTCCTTCTACTCGTGAAATGTTCCCTGTGCCACTGGCTGCAATACAACCCCAAAGCATGATTGATCCCCCCCATGCTTAACAGTTGGCCAGAGGTTCTTTTCATTAAATTTTGTGCCCTTTCTTCTCCAAACATACCTTTTCTCATTCCGGCCAAAAAGTTCTATTTTAACCTCATCTGTCCAAAGAACTTGTTTCCAAAATGCCTCAGGCTTGTCTATAGGTTCATTTGCAAAGTTCAAACGCTGATTTTTGTGGTGAGGACGTAGAAGAGGTTTTCTTCTGATGACTCTTCCATGAAGACCATATTTGTACAAGTATCTCTTTATAGTGCAATAGTGTACCACAACTCCAGTGTCTGCCAGATCTTTCTGGAGGGATCGTGCAGTCAAACGTGGGTTTTGAATTGCTTTTCTCACAATCCTGCGAGCTGTTCTGTCTGATATTTTTCTTGGTCTTCCAGATCTTGCTTTAACTTCCACTGTTCCTGATGACTGCCATTTCTTAATTACATTCCAAACAGAGGATATTGACTGAAAACGCTTTGCTATCTTCTTATAACCTTCTTTTGTGAGCGTCAACTATTTTCAGTTTCAGTTTTCTAGACAACTGCTTAGAAGAACCCATGGTGTTGATTGTTGGGGCAAGGTCAGATGAGTCTGGCCATTTAAAACCTTTGAGATTGACATCACCTGGTCTTCCCAGACGATGATTGAGAACAATCCATGACACTGGCAGGTCTCAGCTCTGCAAAGGGGGCAGTGCATGCTATAAATTCTGCAGGGTGCCCAAACTTTTGCAGACGCCATTTTTTTGTTTTCTGTAATTTTGAAAGTGTAAATGATGGAAATAAAATCTAACTTTTTTTGACATATTATAAGACTGTTTAATCTGTAATTTGATGCCATTTGGAGATTTTTCCATCTTTCCTTGGCTTCGTTATGCACATTAATACACATTTTTACCTGGGGTGCCCAAACTTTCGATCCCCACTGTATCACCCTCACTCCTACCCTCTCCCTACTACTGAACCCATCATCTCCTGCAATTACTGAACCCACATGCTGACATAAACACCAGGGCCACTAGACACGTGCTCTCATGCACATCCCAATCCCATCTTGCCTTCCTCACCCTCCTCCTAGTCTCAGGTGAAATTTCTCCTAATCCCGGTCTGCCATTTTCCAACTGCAAGCCAAATATCCAATACCCTTCCTCCTCTGGCAACCACCGCAAGCCACTCAGTTTAATTTCTATCCCCTTCCTCAAAGCAGACCGCCAATCTCATGCGCCCTTTGGAATGCCCGCTCCATCTGTAACAAGCCAACATCTGTACACGACCTCGTCGTCTCTCATGGCTTTAACTCGCCATAACCGAAACCTGGCTTCAAAGTTTTGACTCAGCTTCTCCTGCTGCCCTCTCCCTTGGTGGCCTCCATTGGACTCACTCCCCCAGACCCAACAGACAGAAAGGAGGTTGGATTCCTTCTATCCTCACAAAGCACCTTCCAAGTCCTTCCTGTCCCTCCTTCTCTTCTTTCAAGATGCACTTTATATATTTGTTTTCTCCTCCTATTTCTCTGAGGATTGCAGCAATATATCGGCCTCCTGGAACGGTATTGCGCTTTCTTGATGACTTTGCTGCCTGGCTACCCTACTTTCTCTCCTCTGAAATACCCACGATCATTCTTGGTGACTTCAACATTCCTGTCAATGTTAACAGCCCAACTACAGCTAAACTTCTCGACTTAACCTCATCTTTTGACCTAACCCAATGGACACAGACTTCCACTCACTCCAATGGTAATACCCTTGACCTTGTATTCTCCCATCTCTGCAGCCCTGGCAATCTCACAAATACCCCATTTCCTCTCTCTGGTCTCATTAGTTTCACTGTATCCTTGCCTCCAACCACCCATCCCTCCAAGTAGCAAACAATTACTTGTAGGAACCTACGCCACTTTAACCCTTCTCTTCTCTATTCTGCTATTGACCACCTATATGACATAATCTCTCCCCTGTCCTGTCCCGACCTGGCCACCTCTGTCTACAAAACAGTTCACTCTCATCATCACTAGATGCACTTGCTCCTCTAACCACACACAGAATCAGGCTCTGACCGTTACAACCCTGGCAAACTGACAACACTAGAAATCTCAAGAGACATTGCCGTGCTCTTGAACGACTGTGGCATAAAACCAAATGCCTGCAAGACTTCCCCCTATATAAATCTGCCCTTCTAAAATGCAATTCCTATCTCCATGCTGCCAAACAAGCCTACTTTGTCTCTCTTATTAATACTTTGTCGTCCTGTCCCCGTCAGCACTTCTCAACTTTTAGCTCTCGGCTTCGTCCCCCACCCCCTCTACCCACTAACTCACTCACTGCCCAAGAGATTGCCAATCACTTCAAAGACAAGATTGATGCAATTCGTGAGGACACCTCCAATGTGCGTATATCTTCACCACCCAACATACCTTGCCTAACAGCACATTCAACACTGTCCTCTTTTGAATTGGCTACTACTGAAGAGGTTACAAAACTTTTCTCAGATGCCCACCTAACCAATTTTCCCTTTGTATCCTGTTCCCTCACAACTACTACGGTCACCTTCTCCTTCTATCGTATGCTCCCTCACTCATATCTTGAATCTCTCCCTCTCTAGTGGCACCGTCCCCTCTAAAACATGCGCAGATCAGTTCCTATAGAGAAATCTGTTTTTGTGTATGCTAGTCCGACGGACAAAAACCGACGCTAGGACAGCTATTGGCTACTGGCTATGAACTTTCTTATTCTAGTCCGGTCGTACGTCATCACGTTCAAATCCGTTGGACTTTGGTGTGATTGTGTGTGGCCAAGTCCGTTCATTCGGAAAGTCCGTTGGAACTACGCCGAAAGTCTGTCGGGAAAACCATCGGACCTAGTCCGTCGAAAAGTCCGGTCGTGTGTACGCGGCATTAGTCTACAACCGTCTTAGCTCCTACCTCAGTGAAAATAACGTTATTAACCCATTACAGTCTGGCTTTTGCTCGCAGCACTCCACGGAAACTGCCTTACTAAAACTCACTAACGATTTACTAACGGCTAAAACCAACAGCCAGTACTCCATACTCCTACTACTTGACCTCTTTGTGGCCTTTGACACTGTTGACCATCCGCTCCTTTTTAATAAACTACATTTCCTTGGCCTCCGAGATTCTGCTCTATCCTGGTTCTCTGCCTATCTATCACAGCGCTCCTTCAGTGTCACCTACAACTCTGTCTCCTCCTCTCCCTTGCCCCTTTATGTGGGGGTCCCCCAAGGCTCTGTTCTTGGACCCCTTCTCTTCTCTATCTACACCTCCTCCCTTGGTCACTTGATAACAGCCCACGGCTTCCAATACCACTTATATGCCGATGACACCCAAATCTATCTGTCTACTCCTCACCTCACTCCTTCAGTCTCCTCTCGCATTACTAACTTACTAACTGACATCTCAGCATGGATGTCGCACCACTTCCTTAACTAAATCTCTCTAAAACTGAGCTATTATTATTCCCCCCCGCCCTGTGCACCACCCCATTACTATTCCTTCTAAATCAACAATGCAACTATCAGTCCCTCCCCTCGCCCAGGGTACTCGGTGTAATCCTAGACTCGGACTTGTCATTTCAGCCTCAAGTCCAATCGTTGTCAAAAGTTTGTAGACTTCACCTCCGTAACATCTCTAAAATTCACCCCTTTTTAACAAATGACACCACCAAGCTCCTTATTCACTCCCTCGTTATCTCTCGCCTTGACTATTGCAACTCCCTTCTCATTGGCCTGCCTCTCCATAGACTCCTCCCCTCTTCAGTCTATCATGAATGTTGCTGCCAGACTTATCCACCTTACCAACCGCTCAGTGTCTGCCAACCCTCTCCTCCAATCCCTACACTGGCTCCCAATCAGTGTCTGCCAACCCTCTCCTCCAATCCCTACACTCGCTCCCAATCAGTGTCTGCCAACCCTCTCCTCCAATCCCTACACTGGCTCCCAATCAGTGTCTGCCAACCCTCTCCTCCAATCCCTACACTCGCTCCCAATCAGTGTCTGCCAACCCTCTCCTCCAATCCCTACACTGGCTCCAAATCAGTGCCTGCCAACCCTCTCCTCCAATCCCTACACTGGCTGCCAATCAGTGTCTGCCAACCCTCTCCTCCAATCCCTACACTGGCTCCCAATCAGTGTCTGCCAGCCCTCTCCTCCAATCCCTACACTGGCTCCCAATCACCCACCAAATTAAAAATTAAAAATACTAACCACAACCTACAAAGCCATTCACACCTCTCCCCCGAGCTACATCACCAATCTTGTCTCCAAATATCACCCAAATCGTCCTCTCCGCTCTTCTCAAGACCTCCTATTCTCAAGCTCTCTCGTCTCCTCCTCCCTTGCTCGTCTCCAGGATTTCTCCAGAGCCTCTCCCATCCTCTGGAACTCTCTACCTCCACCTGTCCGGATATCCCCTACTCTTGCTACCTTCAGGCGATCCCTGAAAACTCATCTCTTCAGGAAAGCCGATCACGTCTCCAACTAATCTCCTACCACTTCCATCAGCTCATTCCCCACAGTGACAAACTTTTGTACCACCTGCCCCACCCTATTAGAGTGTAAGCTCTTCTGAGCAGGGCCCTCTTGATCCTCTTGTATTTTATTGTATTATAACTGTATTGTCTCCTTTTTATATTGTAAAGCGTTGCGTAAACTGTCGGCATGATATGTACGAAAGGTTTGTATGTTGCGCTCAAAAAATAGTGTACATAAAAGACACTCCTACACAATATTTGCATACAGGTAAGTAGTGACTAGAGCATAAATATAAATATAAATCATCGGTAAATGAAATAAATATATATATATAAAATTATATAAGGAGACAGAAATAAAACTGAATAAAATGTGAAAAAAATTTTGTGAAAGTGATCATGTGACTGATAAAATTCAGTAAAATTCAAAAAATAGTGAAGAATGACAGTCTGTTAATATAGTGAATATAAAAACCTAAAACCATTTAAATATTTGGAAACGAACAAATAAATAACAAGTGAATAGGGGTGAAAGGATGATCGCCAAGCTGTATATAAGTATTGATACAGTGGTTTAGTCCGGTGGTTGACACAGTATGTAATCCTGTGAGTGACACAATATATGTGGAAAGCTGTAGAAATTCTTTCTAAGTGCGGTGATGGTGATCCTGTCTGGTCGACTTCAGCATTTATTGAGAAGGAGGCATGATATGTACGGTTTTACTAACACATGTCAAAGTAGCAAAATTTTGCTTAGGCATGAAGATTTGTTTTACCCTTATGCCCCGCACACACGAGCGGATTTTCCGTCGGAAAAAACTTGGATGTTTTTCCCGACGAAATTCCGCTCAAGCTTGGCTTGCTTACACACGGTCACACAAAAGTTCTCTGAACTTTCGATCGCCAAGAACGCGGTGATGTACAACACTACCACGAGCCGAGAAAATGAAGTTCAATGCTTCTGAGCATGCGTCAAATTGTTTCCTGAGCATACGTAGGAATTTTGCGCGTAAGAATTGGTACAGAAGATCGAAAATTTCCGATCTGAACTTTTTCCGACTGAAAAATTTAGTACCTGCAAAGTCCGATGGAGCATACACACAGTCTGAATTTCCGACTAAAAGCTCACATCGGACTTTTGCTAGCGGAATTTCCGATCGTGTGTACGGGGCATTAGGCGTGAAGGAGATAACACAGAGATTTCCTATGACTGTCAGCCCCATCTAGTGACCACAATGAGGTATCTCTCCTGAACTACCTAAAATTCCACATTATGGCCACTAGATGGAGCCAATGATCATAGGAAATCACTTTATGAAATAAAATATGACCAGAATTTGTCATAGTACGGAGAATGCTCGTCACACTTGGTCAACAATTTTTTTTAACATAGACCTGTAAATGTTTATTACATATAGATAGTCTGGTTGAAAAAAGACACAAGTCCATCTAGTTCAATCAATAGAAAAAAAAAGTTTACACCACAAAATTTACCAACGAGAGGTAATGACTCCATTTTTATTTTTCTCCTGCTATCAATGGCCGACACGGTACAACACTTCATCCATGTCTTTGGTGATCTCTGATCTCCTTATCAACTGTTTCTTCCATGATGAAGATCAGCCATGGAGTATATCTGAGGTGTATATCAGGGTGTGCTTCTTCCCCACATGTCCAGCAACATTCATATACAATACATTTCCCGCACTCAAGGCACTAATACACCTCGAGGGTTGTGTGGGACCCCTGATGTACAGGAAGACAGGACTTCACTGAGGAACAATTTCCTCACTCAGGACAGGAACGTGACTTCTCACCTGTGTGAGATCTCTGATGTCTGTAAAGGTGAGATTTCTGTGAAAAACATTTCCCGCACTCAGGACAGGAATACGGCTTCTCCCCCGTGTGAGACCTCTGATGGGTGTCAAGATTTGACTTCTGTGAAAAAAATTTCCCGCACTCAGGACAGGAATACGGGTTCTCACCCGTGTGTGACCTCTGATGTTTGGAAAGACTGGACTTATCTGAAAAACATTTCCCACACTCAGGACAGGAATACGGCTTCTCCCCCGTGTGAGACCTCTGATGGGTGTCAAGATTCGACTTCTGTGAAAAACATTTCCCGCACTCAGGACAGGAATATGGGTTCTCACCCGTGTGTGACCTCTGATGTTTGAGAAGATGCGACTTAAATGAAAAACATTTCCCACACTCAGGACAGGAATGCGGCATCTCACTCGTGTGCAACCTCTGATGGGTGTAAAGATTGGACTTCTGTGAAAAACATTTCCCGCACTCAGGACAGGAATATGGTTTCTCACCCGTGTGTGACCTCTGATGTTTGAGAAGAAGCGACTTGTCTAAAAAACATTTCCCACACTCAGAACAGGAATGTGGCTTCTCACCCGTGTGTGATTTCTGATGATAGGAAAGACTGGACTTATGTAAAAAACATTTCCCACACTCAGGACAGGAATACGGCTTCTCACCCGTGTGCAACCTCTGATGGCTGAGAAGTTCTGATTTCTGTACAAAACATTTCCCACACTCAGGACAGGAATACGGCTTCTCACCCGTGTGCAACATCTGATGTCTGTCAAGATTTAACTTCAATGAAAAACATTTCCCGCACTCAGAACAGGAATGTGGCTTCTCACCCTTGTGTGATTTCTGATGATAGGAAAGACTGGACTTATCTAAATAACATTTCCCACACTCAGGACAGGAATACGGCTTCTCACCCGTGTGAGACCTCTGATGTCTATCAAGATGCCACTTAACTGAAAAACATTTCCCGCACTCAGGACAGGAATATGGCTTTTCACCTGTGTGCGACCTCTGATGTCTGAGAAGAAGCGACTTCGCCGAAAAACAATTCCCGCACTCAGAACAGGAATGTGGCTTCTCACCTGTATGACATTTTTTATGCATATTAAGACTAGACTTAGAATGGAAACACTTCCCGCACTCAGTACAGGAAAGCCTCTTATCTTTTGGAAGGACAGCACCGTCCCGCACAGTCTGAGGTTCCTCAGGATAAGAGGAATACGATGGTCCGGCACCGTCCCGCACAGTCTGAGGTTCCTCAGGATAAGAGGAATACGATGGTCCGGCACCGTCCCGCACAGTCTGAGGTTCCTCAGGATAAGAGGAATACGATGGTCCGGCACCGTCCCGCACAGTCTGAGGTTCCTCAGGATAAGAGGAATACGATGGTCCATCTACACTGTGTGGTGCCGGATGGACATTTGAGGTAGTCGGGTTTTCTCCTGGACTATACTGTGTGATGTCCTCATCTTCTACTTTACAGTCTGGAGACAAAGTGAGACAATCCTCTGAGGTTTTCCTCATCTCCCGTCCAGCTACTAAAATAGAAATACAAAGATTATTACTAGACATGAGCAGATTGGTTCCCCTAAACCAGGACTCCGCCCACATCAGACAGCTTTGTCTCTGAGGATCTTACAATTCCCCCCTCAAGGTAACTAGTAAATGGGTCCTCTGATCTCCTACCAGTTCTTTTCTTTATTCATGGGCCTTAGTCAGAGAGTGAGGAAACAACGAGAACTGTCTTCTATAGCAGTGACAGTGATGAGGGGATTATAGGACGAGTGTCCCCTCCCCCTCTATCACTCATTGCCATCTTCCCAACACAAGAAGTCCTGCACTTCCTTGTTTAGTCTGTAAGGAAACGTGGGAAGTGTAGAGTTACCCATTAAGATTTAATAGTATTGTACAAAGATGTTTTTCTGTTTTTCTGTAGAAACTCACTGTAACTCTGTTTATCTCACACTCACACATTCCCATAACAAGTTTAATTCTCATAACAAATTTACTGTTTTGTGCTTCTGTATACAAAAACATGCTGAGAACCTTATCAAGGACATATATTGCGTGAGACATTTTTAGAGTAAATATGATGTTGAGTCTGAAGGAAGAAATATTATGAATCTTGCAGATCAATATTGAATTGTATAACAAAATGCTTAAATGCTTGAATGTGATTGGTTGTTCAATTGCGTTCTTCCCCTTTTTGATTATTGTATATGCTCTGTGAAGTGGCAAGTAAAAGTATTATTTTTTCAACCTCATACGGTGTATGGTGTCTGATTACCTGTCCAGACAGAGTTTTTCTCATTGACCGCCAAAGTCCTAGAGGGAAAGAGGAGCTGATGCAGAGGACCTAACAGAGGACCTAACAGATGGTACCAGAAGTGGGGTACATTACAGGTAAGCTTTCTTTAAAATTACTTTTTCAAAGTATTTTTGAACAGCTTACTCTGTCAATGTTATAACCCGTCGCATTATAGAACTCAAGGCATAATTGATTGATTTAATTTAATTAGCTCGCCTGAGAGATAGGGACATTAAACAGGGATGCCTGCTGCCTAGGTGGGGCCAGGGTTCCTGAGGAATTCGCTCATAAACAGGGATGCCTGTTGCCTAGGTGGGGCGCCAGGGTTCCTGGAGGGGTTCCAGGAGAATTGTAACACAGCTCGCTCATAGACAGGGATGCCTGCTGCCTAGGTGGGGCCAGGGTTCCAGGTATTAATATAAAAGGACGGGATATACCTGTCTAGGTAGGCCAGGATCCCAGGTATCAAAATATAGGGGACAAGGATACCTGCTAAAATTAGCCAGGATCCCTCCCATATATTGTATTAATACCATACCATAGCAGGTTGAAAACCTTGTTTTTAACCAGAAGGACTGGTCATTGGAAACCTCTAAATCATTTTAATGTCATATTTGAAATAATGTTTAAGTGTTTTTGGCAGGACGCTGCCCAGAGTGTTTAACAAGCCTATTATTTGTGTATGAGGGATCAAATACTTATTTGATTGCTAGCATTCCCGGAGGTTATTCAAAACATGTTATCTGAATAATTCCTTTTGCCACTGACATCTTTTGCGCAGGGGAAGTCAGGTGCAAATTTTGGATATTTTGGCGTTTTGCCAACAAGGGTTCAAATGCTAATATCTCACCAACCGTAATGGATAGTGGGAAATTGTTTGCGGCATTAGTATTACAGCAATTGAAAGTACTGTTTATACCTGTTGGCACTTTGCCAAGAAATTTGAAATATAAATAAAAATTGTTTGGTTGTAAGAATAAGGAAAGTAATATTGTACAAAGCTTGCTTATAATCAGGGGAACCTCTGGCAAAAGGGAGTGTTTTTTGGCATTTTTCAAAAAAAAAAAAAAAAAAAAAAAAAAAACTTTTAAATTTCGACCTTTTAATATCCTGGACCCTGATGAAAGCATAGGTAACATGTCCCTATATGACATATGTAAATGTGTAAGGGGATCCAACAAGCCACAGGTTACTGAATGGATAAATAGCACACACATGGACAGCCCCTGGATAAGGCAAGGTGGAGATAGCATTTCCTCTTTGGGGGATTGGATGTGTTTAGTGGGATTAAGGTCAAGACTTAGCCCCCCCAAAGTGGTTCAAGCCCCTCATGGATGGTCTGTTGTGGACTATGGTGCCATACCACCGTCCCTTACCCTATGGACAGAAAAACTTCAGGTTGGTACTATTGTGGAAATGATCCCTCTAATGGGGACCACAGGGTCAGACAGACTTGTGTCCATGAAACCTGCCCACGGTCACCTTGAATTTGGCAGACACAAGAGGGAATTAACCACTTGGTGGGACAAAATTTTTGCATCCTTCGGTGGGGTAGGCGTATACAATGCCCTCACAAAGGTAGATGGATTTGGGATGTTAATGGATTCATGGATGAATGCCACTCATGGAATCCCTTTTCAGGTGTAGGAGGATGGTTCGGTTCTATTTGGGAAAACATTATGAATTTCTTTAAGAAAGCGGGTATGATACTTCTCATGATACTTATTTTAGCTCAACAATCAAATTGGTGTTCTGCCTGATAAGTAAAGTAGCAAAATCAAAGAACCAAGTTGATAAGTCTGAAACAGCCATGACCATGTTCAAGGCAGGATATAGGTGGTACAATGAGTGATCAGCAGAGACTTTTTAAGTCTCCTAAAATCAAAGGAGGGATTGTAAGGAAACGTGGGAAGTGTAGAGTTACCCTTTAAGATTTAATAGTATTGTACAAAGATGTTTTTCTGTAGAAACTCACTGTAACTCTGTTTATTTCACACTCACACATTCTCGTAACAAGTTTACTTCTAACAACAAGTCTACTTCCCATAACAAATTTGCTGTTTTGTGCTTCGGTATACCAAAACATACTGGGAACCTTATCAAGGACATATATTGCGTGAGACATTTTTAGAGTAAATATGATGTTGAGTCTCAAGGAAGAAATATTATGAATCTTGCAGATCAATATTGAATTGTATAACAAAATGCTTAAATGCTTGAATGTGATTGGTTGTTCAGTTGCGTTCTTCCCCTTTTTGATTATTGTATATGCTCTGTGAAGCGGGAAGTAAAAGCATTCTTTTATCAACCTCATACGGTGTATGGTGTCTGATTACCTGTCCGGACAGACAGACAGAGTTTTTCTCATTGACCGCCAAAGTCCTAGAGGGAAAGAGGAGCTGATGCAGAGGACCTAACAGAGGACCTAACATAGTCCATGATTTAGTCATGAATAACAGCGGGGCTGAGCCCCACCAGAGGTCAGAGAGTGAGGATGGGGGGAGAACAACCAAGATAAAGACTGGACTGATCCTGAAGACCGCCATCATTGGGTTATTGACTAATCCCTCATTATCACTTTCTGTTTAAGGTTCCAATGTTGGAGAATATTATAACATTATTATCAACATGTAAAAGTCTGTGCTCCAATAGTATCATCAGATATAAAATGTCCAGCTGGTAGTAAATGGGTGCAACAAAAGAGAATACATATTATTTGTAACTGTATATATATAGTAGAGGGAATAGAGAAGAAGTCAGGAGTATGTAATGTACAACATAGAGTATATAGTGCAGGGGTCAGGAGTATATAATGTACAATATAGAGTATATAGTGCAGGGGTCAGGAGTATGTAATGTACAATATAAATTATATAGTGAAGGGTCAGGATTCATAATATTGGTGTTCAGAAATCAGTGGAAACTTAAATGTTTACTGGAGACAAGTTGCAGAGGTCCCACACCGCTGCCTCCCATCTCCTGAGACTGCACTCAGTGACTTGAGTCTGAGACTATACAGACATATCCCTCCACCCGGGAACAGCAAGGAAAGAAAACAGAGCAAGTGACCCCAGAAGAATTACAAAGATAGAGATCCTGCTATACCCTGGCATGGGGCAGAAGACCCAAGACACATGCCACTGGTGCCTAGGTTGAGCAATGCCAATAGTGAGAGTCAACATTTTGCTGCCAGCTGAACCCCAGAATCTCCATAAATCCAGTCTAGATACATAAATTGTGTCTGCAGCACAGAGAAGGAAGATTATCCGAGAGAAATACAGGAATACAGGATGGGGAACACAGCTCAGGAAAGTGACCAGGATATTACAGGCTGATATCACCCAGTCCCCGCCCTACTCTGGACCAATCAGTGAGCAGTATAGGTGGAGGAATGGATTTAGTGTTAATGACCCACCTGTGCTGATCTCTGTAGGAGTGTCCTCCTCTATAAATGTCCCCGTTATTCCATCCTCCTCCATAGACTGCTGATCATCCCTCACATACCTCTCTTCTTCTTCTGATTTAACCTCAAATTCTATATCGATTGGATCTCCACTCTAAACCAAGAAAATGAGAGAGAATATTATCTGTAAAATAAGAGCTTTAATATTGTGACATCACATAAAAAGTCCACACATTGTCTCTGTAAGTGTATGTTCTAGATTCTCCGTCCCACCAACCTTGTAACAGTGGGGGATGGTGTGATCTTCCTGTGTAGAATCCCGGGAATACAGAGGACGGGGACATCTCTCTGGTGGGTTTCTGTTACTAGGCGGCTCCATCATATCCTTGTGTCCTTCTGAAAACTCCTCCATAACCCCATACTCCTCATCCTCCTCTTTAAACTCTTCTTTGAGAAAAATATTATCATCCCCGAGGTTTCCAATCTGCAATATATTATAAAACATTTATTGTAACACACATGCTTGTGTATAATGTATAACTACCAGTGATTGTTCCTCATCTACCTGATGATGGTGGGGGATGGTGTGATCTTCATGTGTGGGATCCCGGGAATACAGAGGACGGGGACATCTCTCTGGTGGGTTTATGTTATTAGGTGGCTCCATCATATCCTTGTGTCCATCTGAAAGCTCCTTCATTACACCATATTCCTTGTCCTCTTGCTTGTACTCTTCTTTAATACCACTATTATAATCCTCAAGGTTTCCACTCTGAATATATAATAAAACATTTATTGTAACAAACATGTTTGTGTATAAATCCTATCAGTGATTGTTACCCATCTACCTGATCATGGTGGGGGATGGGGTGAATGAATATCTGAGACTTGGATCAATATGGAAAGATTTGTTTTCAGGACATTCTTTCTACAAATGACATTTTCCCTCTTTCTTCCTTTTTTAATCTTCTAAAATAAAGACTTATATATTTCAATCCCCCACTACTAATAAAAGTCATATAGTCCGTTAGTAAAGACTGATGAGGTGAGAAGGTGATTGGTGGGAAAGGTGACACACCAACAAAATGAAGACAATGTTCCGGCCCCGTAACTGGAGGAACGTTCTGATCCTGAAGGGATTAATCTGCCTGTGTGGTGTAATAATTGCCCGTTGTAGGCCATGTATGGTCAGGATGGTCATTGTCTTGTCTATTTGTGTTTCCACCCGGACAGTCTGGTTTTTGAGACATGTGTCCGGGTCTATGCCCACCTGTAACCCAGACAATACCTCACCTAACCCGACCCGCGGTTCACTGTGTCGCCATGTCCGCAGTGATTTCTGCTCCTGCCATGCCAAGGTTTCTCCCTCCCCATTTACCCCCCTGCACTCAGTGCCTCCATTCGCTCAGTGGACTAAGTTCAGAGGGGCCACGGTGCTGGGTGCTCTGGCTGGCTGCAGACGGGGGGACACGGAGGTCTTGGGCTCTGGCTGGCTGCAGACGGGGGGACACGGAGGTCTTGGGCTCTGGCTGGCTGCAGACGGGGGGACAAGGAGGTCTTGGGCTCTGGCTGGCTGCAGACGGGGGGACAAGGAGGTCTTGGGCTCTGGCTGGCTGCAGTCGGGGGGACACGGAGGTCTTGGGCTCTGGCTGGCTGCAGACGGGGGGACACGGAGGTCTTGGGCTCTGGCTGGCTGCAGACGGGGGGACACGGAGGTCTTGGGCTCTGGCTGGCTGCAGAAAGGACACGGAGGTGGAGTTGCAGGTGGAGCCTCCACGTTACCTGCTGCTCTCTTGAGAACTGTGCAGAGATCATGCTGGGACACATGTACAGTACGATTTTGGGGTATTGTGTATGTCAGGAATTCAACAAAGGGTTCCCACCCCTCCCTCATCTATTCGTACAGTCCCCCCCCCCATACAATATGCATACAGCCCTCACCCCCCCATACAATATACATACAGTCCTTCCCCCCCCCCCATACAATATACATACAGAACTCACCCCCCCCCCCATACAATATACATACAGTCCTTACCCCCCCCCATACAATATGCATACAGTCCTTACCCCCCCCCCCCATACAATATACATACATACTTAGACTCATGTATCATGCACAGCTTAACTATCCTCAGCCAATGCCTTACCGAAGGACTCCCCTGCCCCAAAATTACACTGGGAGGCTCCCCACCAAACATTACACACTACATATACACTATATTGTACATTACACACTACATATACACTATACTGTACATCACACACTACATATACACTATACTGTACATCACACACTACATATACACTATACTGTACATCACACACTACATATACACTATATTGTACATTACACACACCTGCACTATATGCAATTGTTCACCGATGCGCGCGCTGCATTTCTACTCCCCTAGGGCACACAGAGGTGTCCCAGTAAGGATGAGCTCAGGTGTGTTCGCACAGCCCACGTGCAGAGCCCACCAGGAATTCAGCACTGCGGAGCGCTAATCACAGGCAGTGATACATTGTCCGGATGCGCTGCTGCAGAGATCGGGAAATGTCTCGCTGCCTGTGATTAGCACTCCGCAGTGCCGACTTCCTGGAGGGCTCTGCACATGCTGTTTGCGAACACGCTGGAGCTCATCCTTATGTCGCAGGTATTTTACAATCTCATAGGCCCCTTTCACACTGGGGTGGTGGTTGCGTCGGCAATAAAACGCCGCTATTTTTAGCGGCGCTTTACCGTCAATTTCGCGTCACTATTTGTCCGCTAGAGTTTTGCGCTTTTACCCCCCCCCGCGCTAGCGGGTGAGAATGGGTTAAAATCAACGCAAAGCCGTGCTGCCCTTTCATTTCACTGGGCAGGAGTGGTTTAGGAGCGATGTAAACACCGCTCCAATGATGCTGCTTGCAGGAGTTTTTTAATGTCCTGCAAGCGCACCGCTCCATGTGGAAGCACTTGGGCATTCACACTGGAGAGACAGGAGAGAGGCGCTTTACAGGTAATATTTTTTAGCGCTGTAGCGCCTGTAAAGCGCCTCAGTGTGAAAGGGGTCTTAGTGTATGCTAAAAAAAAAAAAAACTCCGCCGAAGTGTTCGGGTTTGGCTCAAAGAAAAGGTGGCAACCGTACCTGAAGGGGTTAATCTAGGTTTCCACACTATATATGTGTGTATCATCATCTGCTGGAGATAAAAGACATCACAGTGACTATGGAGGAAGAGGACGGACATGAGGGAGGGGTTACTGGGTGTAAATAGAAAATAGTATTCTTAGATTGTAAGCTCTAATGAGCCGGGCCCTCCAATTCCTCCTGTATTGTAACTGTACTGTCTGTCCTCATGTTGTAAAGTGCTGAACAAACTGTTGGCACCATATAAATCCTGTATAATAATAATATCTTGTTACCTCCTCTGCTGCAAGTTCCCACAATGTCTCCTCTCCACTTCTTCCCGACTCACCTCTCACCCGGAGCTTCCTGTCTGTATGTGACATCACTTCCTGTCTTCCATAGAGACTTCCTGCCTGTATGTGACATCACTTCCTGTCTTCCATAGCCACTTTCAGACTGGACCAATTTGCAGCCTTAAGACCAGAGGCCTTTTTACAATTTGGCACTGCACTGGTTTAACTGATAATTGCGCGGTCATGCAATGTTGTACCCAAACGAAATTTGCGTCCTTTTCTTCCCACAAATAGAGCTTTCTTTTGATGGTATTTGATTGCCTCTGCGATTTTTATTATTTGCGATATAAATTGAAAAAGACCGAAAATGTAGAAGAAAAATTATATTTTCTACTTTTTGATATAAGAAAAATCCAATACAATCCAACTCAATTTTAGTCATACATTTAAGCCAAAATGTATTCAGCCACATGTCTTTGGTAAAAAATATGTCAATAAGCGTATATTTAATGGTTTGCGCAAAAGTTATAGCGTCTACAAACTAGGGTACATTTTCTGGAATTTACGCAGCTTTTAGTTTATGACTGCCTATCTCATTTCCTGAGGTGCTAAAATGGAAGGGCATTACAAACCCCCCCCCCCCCCCCAAATGACCCTATTTTGGAAAGTAGACACCCTAAGGAAATTGCTAAGAGGCATGTTGAGCCCATTGAATATTTTATTTTTTTGTCCCAAGTGATTGAATAATGACAAAAAAAATAAAAATAATTTTTTTTTTTACAAAAAGTTGTCACTAAATGATATATTGCTCACACATGCCAATGTTATTTGTAGAATTGCACCCCAAAATACATTTTGCTTCTTCTCCTGAGTACGAGGATACCACATGTGTGGGACTTTTTGGGAGCCTAGCCGCGTACGGGGCCCCGAAAACCAAGCACCGCCTTCAGGAATTCGAAGGGCGTAAATTTTTGATTTCACTCCTCACTACCTATCACAGTTTTGAAGGCCATAAAATTCCAAGATGGCACAAAACCCATCCAAATGACCCCATTTTGGAAAGTAGACACCCCAAGCTATTTGCTAAGAGGCATGTTGAGTCCATGGAATAGTTTATATTTTTTCCACAAGTTGCGGGAAAAATTACAAACTTTTTTTTTTTTTTTTTTTGCCCAAAGTTGTCACTAAATTATATATTGCTCACACATGCCATGGGCATATGTGGAATTACACCCCAAAATTAATTCTGCTGCTTCCCCTGAGTACGGGGATACCCCATGTGTGGGACTTTTTGGGAGCCTAGCCGCATACGGGGCCCCGAAAACCAAGCATCACCTTCAGGATTTCTAAGGGCTTAAATTTTTGATTTCACGCCTGCATTCTCAGGTTCCCTGTTAGGACAGGAGAGCCAGAGAAAACCATGGAAGACGGTGGGAGGGGGGGGGGCATTCCCTCCCACTGCTTTTAAAAGCAGTCTAGAGGCTAATTAGCCACTAGGATTGCTTTTACATGAAAGCCGACTGCTGGCTAAAAAGAATGATCCCAAGATGATACCTAAACCCGCCGGCATCATTCTGGTGTAACCACTCAAAGTCCAGCAACATACCAGTACATTGCTGGTCCTTGTTTGGCATATATTGTAATCTTTTTTTTCATGCAGCCTATGGGCTGAACGAAAAAAAGAGATTGATCGGTGGGTATGCCCACCATTAGAATACCTCCCTTCATCCATCCACTTCTAACGATGGGCATACATGCACCATTTTGTTTTTAACTGTGGTGGTGAAATCACCTCCGACAGCGCTGGAGTCACGGCTTTATGTATCGTGGGAGCAAACGCTGTTGCTGTCAAGATAAATAAATCCTTGCTGCAACTGAATGGCGTACCTGAAAACAAAAAAATGGTTAACAATAAAACATTGTAGAATGGAATACAGTTAAAAAGTGCCTAGTCTGTGCAATGCTGTACCCTACGCTAAAACTCAACTAGTGAATGGTAGCGTTCAAAACATTCACCAATGCAAAGACCAGGATTGCCAGGACAGGAGGAACAATAATAACGGGTGTTACGCCTAAATCCGTGCTTTCTGCAGACACAACATTTTATTGGGGGGCTCGTTGGGTAGGGGTACGCGGGAGGGCATAAGGAAAATGCCTCTTATGCAGCTGGCTTACTGCATTTGGTTAGGGAAGGTGAGGTGGCGCACCGACTGGATGCAGAAGGGCTCTGATGATCTCTTCCTGGAATTTAAGGAAGGATCCAATCTGTCCTGAAGCTCTGTATAGCACATGAGCGTTCAGCAAAGCGAATTGAAATAAATAAACAGACACTTTTTTGTACCAGCGTCTGGCCTTACGGGCAACTAGGTACGGCGCCAACAACTGGTCATTGAGGTCCACCCCTCCCATATTTTGGTTATATTCGTGGACACAGGGGGGTTTCTCCACAACACCAGTCGCCGTAGTAATTTGGACCGTCGGGTCTGCATGAAGGGAGGTAAGAACTTCATAGCGAGCAAGTTATTACACTGCAAGCTTGCTCTCTCCGCCAGCCTTAGACGGGAATCTACAAGCCGCTGGGTCGCAAGGTGCCACATGCTCCAATCTGATGATCAAACAAGTGACTAAAAAGTGACACGCTCGTGTAATAATTGTCCACGTACAAGTGGTACCCCTTTCCGAATAAGGGTGACACCAAGTCCCACACAATCTTGCCAGCGCTCCCTATGTAGTCAGGGCAGTTTGTCGGCTCTACGTGGCTATCTTTGCCCTCATAAACCATAAAACTACATGTATAGCCTGTGGCCCTGTCACAGAGCTTATACATCTTGACCCCGTATCTGGCACGCTTGCTAGGAAGGTACTGTTTGAATGACAAGCGGCCAGAAAACTTAATCAGGGACTCATCAATGCGTACAACTTGATGGGGAGTAAACAAGTCTGCAAAACGTTGGTTGAAGTGGTTTACGAGGGGCCGAATTTTGTAGAGCCGACCGTATGCAGGGTCTCCACGAGGACGACAGAGTTCATTGTCGTTGAAGTGCATGAACCGCAAGATCTTCTTGTATCGTGCCCTGGCCATGGAAGCAGAGAACACGGGCATATGGTACATTGGCTCAGTGGACCAATATGAACGCAACATACCCATTTTAACTATGCCCACGTCAAGGGAAAGGCCCAGAAAGATCTTAAATTCGGAGACCGTAATTGGTCTCCAATCTCTGGCAAGGGAGGACTGGGGATTAGCGGCGATTGACCAGCGTACAAATAGCTTTGGTCCACAATAGATCTATAGAGATCTTCGGTGAAAAACAGCGAATAAAAAATCAAGTGACGTGAAATCAACTGTTTCCACCTGAATGCCAGGTTGGCCAGTAAATGGGGGAAGTACGGGTGCTGCAGAAGTGGTGGGTTCCCAATTAGGATTGGTAAATGCAGCAGGAAGGGCACTATGGGCACAACGGGCCTGTCTTCGTCTTCTTGGTGGCAGCAGGACACTACTTGTGCTTGCCACCTCGCCAGCTTGAACTGCACTTATGGGATTCGCCCCGTCACCACGTCATATTGCAGTGCTGGGTGTTCGACCAGGGTGTAGTAGGTCGCTGGTGCTTGCCAGTTCACCAGAAGGAATAGCGGCACTAGTACTTCTCTGCTCCATACGAGAGTCTTGCGGTTCTTGCACCTCAACAACAGAAGAAGAAGTTTGGGGTCTGGTACGCCTGACCTTGGCAGGGACCACAACTCTGTCGTCAGAGCTATCTGTCATGGACCCCATGTCGTCTACAGGATCGTATTCTGAGCCTGAATCTGACAGATGAGTGACTTCCTCTTCACTATCTGTCATGCTCAGAAACGTGTAGGCCTCTTCACTACTGTACTTTAGATTTGTAATTTTGGGCTCTAAATTTAGTAGTACACTAGTGAGACTCCCAGGTAAAAAAGCTCCTAGGCTGTTAGCAACTGTATCAAAACTCTACCAAAAAAACTGCTAGCGATCGCAGGGATCAGGCCTGACTCTGCGAACGCTGCAGTTATGTGTGTTTAGTGTTTTGTAAGTGACAGTGATCGATCGATACTGCACTTGGGTGGGGTGGGCTGGGCGGAGGGGCAAAACGCAGGTGCTAGCAGGTATCTGGGCTGATCCCGCTAACACTGCGTTTTTGGGAACCCTAAACTGCTGGGGAAGCTAGTAAAGATCTGATCAGTTATCGATCTGTTCAGATACTATACCACTAAGGGAGGTGTATGCTGCGTGCGTGGGTGTTAGCGGTACTGGCACTAACCTGACGCTGCCTGGGGCGACGCAGACCCTATCTGACCCTAAAACCTTACTTATATCACCTGCCGGGCAATCAGGGGGTTAAACCTTTATTAGGTAATAAACGGCGGGTGCCCTGACACTATAAAAAATAAAATAACTGACCCTTCAGTGCCCACCAGTGCCGCCTATATGTGCCCACCAGTTCAGCCTATCATTGCCACTTCATTAGTGTCCTCCAGTGCAGCATATCAGCGTCCGTCAGTGCAGCCTATCAGTGCCCACCAGTTCAGTCTATTAGTGCCACCTCATCAGTGTCCACCAGCGCAGCCTCAGTGTCCACCAGCGGAGCGCTCCCGGCTCTGTCCCGCCCCTGGCCACAGACAGAAGACAGAGCAGCCCAAGCGGCTGTACTCCATTCGGCTGCTCTGTCTTCTGGCCCAGTCGGGAGATCGCCCAGCTCTTGCGGGTGTCGAGGAGCCTGCAGCCAAATGCGGGAGACTTGTGATGTCTGTAGTTTCTGGCTGATGCCATCAATCACCATTTACCACCAAATGAAAGCCCAATGTGTCCTGAAACAAACGCGGTATAATCCACCTGGAGGCACAAAGTAGTTGTGATGATATGTACGGATTTACTAACACATGTCAAAGTAGTAAAATTTTGCTTAGGCATTAAGATTTGTTTTACCCTTATGCCCCGTACACACGAGCGGATTTTCCGTCGGAAAAAAACTTGGATGTTTTTTCCGCCGAAATTCCGCTCAAGCTTGGCTTGCATACTCACGGTCACACAAAAGTTTTCTGAACTTGTGACCGCCAAGAACGCGGTGATGTACAACACTACCACGAGCCGAGAAAATGAAGTTCAATGCTTCAGACCATGCGTCAAATTGTTTCCAGAGCACGCGTAGGAATTTTGCGCGTCGGAATTGGTACAGAAGATCGAAATTTCCGATCTGAACTTTTTCCGACCGAAAAATTGAGAACCTGCAAAGTCCGAGGGAGCATACACACGGTCTGAATTTCCGACTAAAAGCTCACATCGGACTTTTGCTAGCGGAATTTCCGATCGTGTGTACGGGGCATTAGGCGTGAAGGAGATAACCTTTGACTGTCAGCCCCATCTAGTGACCACAATGAGGTATCTCTCCTGAACTACCTGAAATTCCACATTATGGCCACTAGATGGAGCCAATGATCATAGGAAATCACTTTATGAAATAAAATACGACCAGAATTTGTCATAGTACGGAGAATTCTCGTCACACCTGGTCAACAATTTTTTTTTAACATAGACCTGTAAATGTTTATTACATGTAGATAGTCTGGTTGAAAAAATACACAAGTCCATCTAGTTCAATCAATAGAAAAAAAAAAAAAGTTTCCACCACAAAATTTCCCAATGAGAGGTAATGACTCCATTTGTATTTTTCTCCTGCTATCAATGGCCGACACGGTACAACACTTCATCCATGTCTTTGGTGATCTCTGATCTCCTTATCAACTGTTTCTTCCATGATGAAGATCAGCCATGGAGTATATCTGAGGTGTATATCAGGGTGTGGAAAAAGTGTGGATTACTGCGCTGTCCTAAACAAAAAAGTGATCCAGTGTTGAGTGGTACACACCATATACAATATAGCAAGAAAAATAAAGTATATAAAATAAACAAAAAGAGAAATCAGCTGCTGCAATCGTGAATGCGAGATACCCACATCAACAAGACAAAATAGAACAAACGACTGCGCTGCAGAAAAAATTGGTGACTAAAGCATAACAAATGTGCCAGTTATGTCTTAATACATGTTAGGTGGTGAACCTAAATAATAAAACATGCAATGAAAACAGTAATGGAAAAAAAATTTAATTGAAGGTGTTAATTCAAAATAATTGTCCAAGGTGTAAACGTTCTTAGTGTTGATCCTTAATTCCCAACTCAATTGCTGATTCAACATAAAAAGGCAACTCAATAATCGGTTCAGCGTGACATCAATCCGATAACACCAAAAGGAAAATAGTGGTCTGGTAAGAAAAGGGGGTAACACCTCCACCAATGAACACACTGACCCTTACCAGAATATGAGACCTCCTGTTACAGAGGTCTCAAGAGCTTGTGGCTTAATCCCGGCCAAGGGCTCCAAAAGGCAAATACTGGTCACTCAGGATACCGGACCCTCAGGCTCAGAACGATCAAGCAGGTGACATGAAATAAAAAGGGAACTCCATAGTGTATCTCTTTAAGAATTTTTAATGAATAAAAAAGGGGGTTTACACTTACAAGAAATGCGGAGATTAAAAACAAGTAAATAGCCGGCCGGCTCTCGAATGCTGCCCGTTACTTCCGGGTTTGCGTGGTTGTGTGGTGACGTCAGCACGCCGCTCCTCCTCAAGGGTTGTGTGGGAACCCTGATGTACAGGAAGACAGGACTTCAGTGAGGAACAATTCCCTCACTCAGGACAGGGAAGTGGCTTCTCCCTCGTGTGAGACCTCTGATGTATGGAAAGATTGTACTTCCGTGAAAAACATTTCCCACACTCAGAACAGGAATACGGCTTCTCCGCCGTGTGAGATCTCTGATGTCTGTAAAGGTGGGACTTCTGTGAAAAACATTTCCCGCACTCAGGACAGGAATACGGCTTCTCCCCCGTGTGAGACCTCTGATGGGTGTCAAGACTGGACTTCTGTGAAAAACATTTCCCGCACTCAGGACAGGAATACGGCTTCTCACCCGTGTGGGTTCTCTGATGGCAGGAAAGACGGGACTTAACTGAAAAACATTTCCCGCACTCAGGACAGGAATACGGCTTCTCACCCGTGTGGGATCTCTGATGATAGGAAAGACTGGACTTAACTGAAAAACATTTCCCGCACTCAGGACAGGAATACGGCTTCTCACCCGTGTGGGATCTCTGATGATAGGAAAGACTGGACTTCTCTGAAAAACATTTCCCACACTCAGGACAGGAATACGGCTTCTCACCGTGTGTGATCTCTGATGTCTGTAAAGGTGGGACTTATCTGAAAAACCTTTCCCACACTCAGGACAGGAATACGGCTTCTCACCTGTGTGTGATCTCTGATGATAGGAAAGACTGGACTTATCTGAAAAACATTTCTCGCACTCAGGACAGGAATACAGATTCTCAACCGTGTGTGACCTCTGATGTTTGAGAAGACGCGACTTCGCTGAAAAACATTTCCCGCACTCATGACAGGAATACGGCTTCTCAACCGTTTGGTATCTCTGATGATAGGAAAGACTGGACTTATCTGAAAAACATTTCCCGCACTCAGGACAGGAATACGGCTTCTCACCCGTGTGCAACCTCTGATGTGTATCAAGATTTGACTTCAATGAAAAACATTTCCCGCACTCAGAACAAGAATGTGGCTTCTCACCTGTATGACATTTTTTATGCATATTAAGACTAGACGTAGAATGGAAACACTTCCCGCACTCAGTACAGGAAAATCTCTTATCTGTTGGAAGGACGGCAACGTCCCTCACAGTCTGAGGTTCCTCAGGATAAGAGCAATACGATGGTCCGGCACCGTCCCGCACAGTCTGAGGTTCCTCAGGATAAGAGGAATACGATGGTCCGGCACCGTCCCGCACAGTCTGAGGTTCCTCAGGATAAGAGGAATACGATGGTCCGGCACCGTCCCGCACAGTCTGAGGTTCCTCAGGATAAGAGGAATACGATGGTCCGGCACCGTCCCGCACAGTCTGAGGTTCCTCAGGATAAGAGGAATACGATGGTCCGGCACCGTCCCGCACAGTCTGAGGTTCCTCAGGATAAGAGGAATACGATGGTCCGGCACCGTCCCGCACAGTCTGAGGTTCCTCAGGATAAGAGGAATACGATGGTCCGGCACCGTCCCGCACAGTCTGAGGTTCCTCAGGATAAGAGGAATACGATGGTCCGGCACCGTCCCGCACAGTCTGAGGTTCCTCTGGATAAGAGGAATACGATGGTCCGGCACCGTCCCGCACAGTCTGAGGTTCTTTAGGATAAGAGGAATACGATGGTCCGGCACCGTCCCGCACAGTCTGAGGTTCCTCAGGATAAGAGGAATACGATGGTCCGGCACCGTCCCGCACAGTCTGAGGTTCCTCAGGATAAGAGGAATACGATGGTCCGGCACCGTCCCGCACAGTCTGAGGTTCCTCGGGATAAGAGGAATACGATGGTCCGGCACCGTCCCGCACAGTCTGAGGTTCCTCAGGATAAGAGGAATACGATGGTCCGGCACCGTCCTGCACAGTCTGAGGTTCCTCAGGATAAGAGGAATACGATGGTCCGGCACCGTCCCGCACAGTCTGAGGTTCCTCGGGATAAGAGGAATACGATGGTCCATCTACACTGTGTGGTGCCGGATGGACATTTGAGGTAGTCGGGTTTTCTCCTGGACTATACTGTGTGATGTCCTCATCTTCTACTTTACAGTCTGGAGACAAAGTGAGACAATCCTCTGAGGTTTTCCTCATCTCCCGTCCATCTACTAAAATAGAAACACAAAGATTATTACTAGACATGAGCAGATTGGTTCCCCTAAACCAGGACTCCGCCCACATCAGGCAGCTTTGTCTCTGAGGATCTTACAATTCCCCCCTCAAGGTAACTAGTAAATGGGTCCTCTGATCTCCTACCAGATCATTTCTTTATTCATGGACCTTAGTCAGAGAGTGAGGAAACAACGAGAACTGTCTTTTATAGGAGTGACAGTGATGAGGGGATTATAGGACGAGTGTCCCCTCCCCCTCTATCACTCATTGCCATCTTCCCAACACAAGAAGTCCTGCACTTCCTTATTCAGTCCATGATTTAGTCATGAATAACAGCGGGGCTGAGCCCCACCAGAGGTCAGAGAGTGAGGATGGGGGGAGAACAACCAAGATGAAGACTGGACTGATCCTGAAGACCTCCATCATTGGGTTATTGACTCCTCCCTCATTATCACTTTCTGTTTAAGGTTCCAAAGTTGGAGGATGTTATCACATTATTATCAACATGTAAAAGTCTGTGCTCCAATCAAATCATCCGATATAAAATGTCCATCTGGTAGGAAATGGGTGCAACAAAAGAGAATACATATTATGTGTATATATAGCAGTGGGTAGAGAGAAGAAGTCAGGAGTATGTAATGTACAACATATTGTATAAGATACAACAGATAGGACTATATAGTATCAGAATTATGTAATGTACAATATAGAGCAGCCCCCAAATTTTCCACTCGCCTACTCGCATTTTGCGAGTGGAAAATGAGGTCTTGCGAGCTGGGCTGCTTGGTAGTGGTGGGGCGAGCATCGGGAGCCGTTCTCCCAGTGATCGCCCCGATTGCAGAGAGCACGGAGGAAGAGGAGACCCGCGGGATCGCAGAGCGGTATAACTAGCTATAATAACAGCTTACATTGAAATCCGCTCTGCTCGCCGTGACACAGCCCCTCCTGACCCCACGCCTGTGATAGACAGAATGCCTCCCCGCATTGGACCCGCGTTCTGTCTATCACAGGCGCGGGGTCAGGAGGAGGCGGGGCTGTGTGTCATGGCGAGCAGAGCGGAGGCAATTACAATGTAAGCTGTTACAGCGTCACGTGCTATACCTCTCTGCGATCCCGCGGGGCTATCCTCTTCCTCCTGTCATGATCCGGCTGCCAATGGGGACACAATGAGTCTGTTGGGCATAGTAAGTCTGCAATGTTGGGCACAGTGAATCTGCAAGGGGGGCACAGTGAATCGGCAAGGGGGGCACAGTAAGTCTGCAAGGGGGGCACAGTGAGTCTGCAAGGGGGGCACAGTGAGTCTGCAAGGGGGGCACAGTGAGTCTGCAAGGGGGGCACAATGAGTCGGCAAGGGGGGCACAATGAGTCGGCAAGGGGGGCACAGTTAGTCGGCAAGGGGGCACAGTGAGTCGGCAAGGGGGGCACAGTGAGTCGGCAAGGGGGGCACAGTGAGTCGGCAATGGGGGCACAGTGAGTCGGCAATGGGGGCACAGTGAGTAGGCAATGGGGGCACAGTGAGTAGGCAATGGGGGCACAGTGAGTAGGCAATGGGGGCACAGTGAGTCGGCAATGGGAGGCACAGTGAATCTGCAATGGGGGCACAGTGAGTAGGCAATGGGGGCACAGTGAATCTGCAATGGGGGCACAGTAAGTTGGCAATGGGGGCACAGTAAGTTGGCAATGGGGGCACAGTAAGTCGGCAATGGGGGCACAGTAAGTCTGCAATGTTGGGCACAGTAATGCCCGTACACACGGTCGGAAAATCCGACCACAAAATCCACGGGATTTTTTCCGACGGATTTAGTCCGACACTGGTGTTGCATACACACGGTCGGACAAAGTTGTCAGAAAATCCGATCATCCTGAACGTGGTGACGTTTGTTGCCTACGACGGAACTACGTAGAGGCTAGTAGCCAATAGCTTTGGTCTTGTAATGTGATCTGAGCATGCGTGGCACTTTGTCCCTCGGAATTCGCTACACACGATCGGAAAAAGTCCGATAGGACTTTGTGGTCGGAAAATTTGAGAGCAGGAGATAAAACTTTGTCCGTCGGAAAATCCGATGGAAAATGTCCGATGGAGCCTACACACGGTCGGAATTTCCGACAACATTGTCCGATAGGACATTTTCCGTAGGAAAATCCGACCGTGTGTGTGGGGCTTTAGTCTGCAATGTTGGGCACGGTGAGTCTGCAATGGGGGCGCGGTGAGTCTGCAAAGGTGGGCAGGGGTCACGCTGCAATGGTGGGCACTGGTGAGGCTGTGCTGAGGGCAGTGTTGGTCATCTTACTTTAAAAAAGTAATTAGTTAAGTTACAAATTACTTCTCCCAAAAAGTAATTGCCTTAGTAACTCAGTTACTACATTGGAAAAGTAATTAGTTACTCAGCAAAGTAACGTATATACTCGAGTATAGGCCGACCCGAATATAAGCCGAGGCACCTCATTTTACCACAAAAAACTGGGAAAACTTATTGACTCGAGTATAAGCCTAGGGTGAGAAATGCGCAGCTACTGTAAGTGGAAAAGAGGGTCAACGATGCCCATTTGCAGCCTCACTGTGCCCATGCAGATGGACACAGTTGACCGATTTGGGGCCCTGTATCTCAGGGTCACTTAGTGCTAGGAACCCCATCTTTAGATATGTTGTAGTGCTAATTCCACTGGGTTGGAATACAACATTTGGGGTTCCTAGCACCAAGTGTCCCCGAGATATGGGGCCCCAAATTCGGGTCAGAAAATCTCAAGCACTTTTCTGCAGCAGAGAATGACATTTTCTGACCCGAATTTGGGGCCCTGTATCTCGGGGCCACTTAGTGCTAGGAACCCCATCTTTGGATATGTTGTAGTGCTAGTTCAACTGGGTTTGAATACCAAATTTGGGGTTCCTAGCTCCAAGTGTCCCCGAGATATGGGCCCCAAATTCGGGTCAGAAATGCTAGGAACCCCATATTTGGATATGTTATAGTGCTAGGTCCACTGGGTTGGCACACCAAATTTAGGACTCCTAGACCCAAGTGGCCCCGAGATACGGGGCCCCAAAGTCGGGTCGGAATTTTTTTTTTTGCTGCAGAAAAGTGCTTGACTCGAGTATAAGCCGAGGGGGGCACTTTCAGCACAAAAAAATGTGCTGAAAAACTCGGCTTATACTCGAGTATATACGGTAACTGACTTTTTTAAAAATATTCTATATGTGTAACTAATGGGCGGGTCTAGTATTACTGTAAGCAAGGGGCGCATTTATTATTATTGTTATATATCGTGTAACCAAGGGGCTGCTCTATTATTACTCTAACCAAGGGGCAGATCTGTTATAGCGTGTAAGCAAGGGGCGGGTCTATTATTATTATATCGTGTAAGGGGCGGATGGCTACAGAAGAGGGCGAATATTAAATTAATGGGCAGAGCTCGATATATAACAATAATAATAAATGCGCCCCTTGGTTACAGTAATACTAGACCCGCCCCTTACTTACACGATAGACGCCCCTTGCAGAGTAGCACGAGCATCGGGAGCGTGCGGCATCGCCTCGTACAATTACATATTAACTGCGCCTGCGCGGTGTAGAGTTCACTCAGAGCTGTTTAGGTTCGCAATTTTCGGAAGCTCCGTAATCCTTCGTACTGCGCAAGCCCTGCGCCTGCGCAGTACAGGGGGTCCTTATCCGGCGGGGGAACTTTTTCGGCAGTACACCGGAATTACACTACTGCCATCTAGTGGCGGTAGATGTAATTGGGGTAACTAAGCCAAAGTAATGGGAACTGAGTTACCATGAGGGGAAAAGTAATCAGTTAGATTACTCGTTACCCTCTAAAGTAACTGCGTTACGTAACTCAGTTTATTTTAACTCAGTTACTTACATCGCTGGCTGAGGGGAACTAATAAAGTTGTTGTTAATATTTATTTTGTAACTTAATTCTGCATAAAACATTTAGGTGTCATTTCACGAGATAATTTGTGAGGGCGTGATTAGTGGCAGAAGTAGGAGCAGGGTAGGGGTTGGGTGGGAAAACTGCTGGCGAGTAACCCTTGAGGCTTGGCTAGTGGCTCAGGACTTGAAATTTTGAGCCCTGATATAGAGTATATAGTGAAGGGGTCAGGAGATGTAATGTACAATATAAATTATATAGTGAAGGGTCAGGATTCATAATATTGGTGTTCAGAAATCAGTGGAAGATTAAATGTTTACTGGAGACAAGTTGCAGAGGTCCCACACCGCTGCCTCCCATCTCCTGAGACTGCACTCAGTGACTTGGGTCTGAGACTATACAGACATATCCCTCCACCCGGCACAGCAAGGAAAGAAAACAGAGCAAGTAACCCGGGAGAATTACAAAGATAGAGATCCTGCTATACCCTGGCATGGGGCAGAAGACCCAAGACACATGCCACTGGTGCCTAGGTTGAGCAATACCTTTAGCGAAAATCAACATTTTGCTGCCAGCTGAACCCCAGAATCTCCATAAATCCAGTCTAGATACATAAATTGTGTCTGCAGCACAGAGAAGGAAGATTATCCAAGAGAAATACAGGAATACAGGACGGGGAACACAGCTCAGGAAAGTGACCAGGGGATTACAGGCTGATATCACCCAGTCCCCACCCTACTCTGGACCAATCAGTGAGCAGTATAGGTGGAGGAATGTATTTAGTGTTAATGACCCACCTGTGCTGATCTCTGTAGGAGTGTCCTCCTCTATAAATGTCCCCGTTATTCCATCCTCCTCCATAGACTGCTGATCATCCCTCACATACCTCTCTTCTTCTTCTGCTTTAACCTCAAATTCTATATCGATTGGATCTCCACTCTAAACCAAGAAAATGAGAGAGAAAATCATCTGTAAAATAAGAGCTTTAATATTGTGACATCACATAAAAAATCCACACATTGTCTCTGTAAGTGTATGTTCTAGATTCTCCGTCCCACCAACCTTGTAACAGTGGGGGATGGTGTGATCTTCCTGTGTGGAATCCCGGGAATACAGAGGACGGGGACATCTCTCTGGTGGGTTTCTGTAACTAGGCGGCTCCATCATATCCTTGTGTCCTTCTGAAAGCTCCTCCATAACCCCATACTCCTCATCCTCCTCTTTAAACTCTTCTTTGAAAAAAATATTATCATCCCCGAGGTTTCCAATCTGCAATATATTATAAAACATTTATTGTAACACACATGCTTGTGTATAATGTATAACTACCAGTGATTGTTCCTCATCTACCTGATGATGGTGGGGGATGGTGTGATCTTCCTGTGTGGGATCCCGGGAATACAGAGGACGGGGACATCTCTCTGGTGGGTTTATGTTATTAGGCGGCTCCATCATATCCTTGTGTGCTGAAAGCTCCTTCATTACACCATATTCCTTGTCCTCTTCCTTGTACTCTTCTTTAATAACACTATTATAATCCTCAAGGTTTCCACTCTGAATATATAATAAAACATTTATTGTAACAAACATGTTTGTGTATAAATCCTATCAGTGATTGTTACCCATCTACCTGATCATTGTGGGGGATGGGGTGAATGAATATCTGAGACTTGGATCAATATGGAAAAATTAGTTTTCAGGACATTCTTTCTACAAATGAAATTTTCCCTCTTTCTTCCTTTTTGAATCTTCTAAAATAAAGACATACATATTCCAATATCCCCCATCCCCCACTACTAATAAAAGTCATATAGTCCGTTAGTAAAGACTGATGAGGTGAGAAGGTGATTGGTGGGAAAGGTGACACATCAACAAAATGAAGACAATGGAACGCAAAGCCGTGCTGCCCATTCATTTCACTGGGCAGGATCGGTTTAGGAGCGATGTATACATCGCTCCAATGATGCTGCTTGCAGGAGTTTTTCCTAATGTCCTACAAGCACACCGCTCCCATGTGGAAGCACTTGGGCTTTCACACTGGAGAGACAGGAGCGGCGCTTTACAGGTGCCTGTAAAGCGCCTCAGTGTAAAAGGGGTCTTAGTGTATGCTACAAAAAAAAAATGCCAAGCCCCGCCAAAGTGTTCGAGTTTGGCTCGAAGAAAAGGTGGCAACCGTACCTGAAGGGGTTAATCTAGTTTCCACACTATATATGTGTGTATCATTATCTGCTGGAGATAAAAGACATCACAGTGACTATGGAGGAAGAGGACGGAACATGACGGGGGGGTACTGGGTGTAAATATAAAATAGTATTCTTAGATTGTAAGCTCTAATGAGCCCTCTGATTCCTCCTGTATTGTAACTGTACTGTCTGCCCTCATGTTGTAAAGTGCTGAACAAACTGTTGGCACCATATAAATCCTGTATAATAATAATATCTTATTACCTCCTCTGCTGCAAGTTCCCACAATGTCTCCTCTCCACTTCTTCCCGACTCACCTCTCACCCTGAACTTCCTGTCTGTATGTGACATCACTTCCTGTCTTCCATAGAGACTTCCTGCCTGTATGTGACATCACTTCCTGTCTTCCATAGCCACTTTCAGACTGGACCAATTTGCAGCCTTAAGACCAGAGGACTTTTTACAATTTGGCACTGCACTGGTTTAACAGGTAATTGCGCGGTCATGCAATGTTGTACCCAAACGAAATTTGCGTCCTTTTCCTCCCACAAATAGAGCTTTCTTTTGATGGTATTTGATTGCCTCTGCGATTTTTATTTTTTGCGATATAAATTGAAAAAGACCGAAAATGTAGAAGAAAAATTATATTTTCTACTTTTTGATATAAGAAAAATCCAATACAATCCAACTCAATTTTAGTCATACATTTAAGCCAAAATGTATTCAGCCACATGTCTTTGGTAAAAAAAATGTCAATAAGCGTATATTTATTGGTTTGCGCAAAAGTTATAGCGTCTACAAACTAGGGTACATTTTCTGGATCTAATTTCCTGAGGTGCTAAAATGGCAGGGCAGTACAAACCCCCCCCAAATGACCCCATTTTGGAAAGTAGACACCCTAAGGAAATTGCTAAGAGGCATGTTGAGCCCATTGAATATTTTATTTTTTTGTCCCAAGTGATTGAATAATGACAAAAAAAATATTTTATTTTTTTACAAAAAGTTGTCACTAAATGATATATTGCTCACACATGCCAATGTTATTTGTAGAATTGCACCCCAAAATACATTTTGCTTCTTCTCCTCCTGAGTACGAGGATACCACATGTGTGGGACTTTTTGGGAGCCTAGCCACGTACGGGGCCCTGAAAACCAAGCACCGCCTTCAGGAATTCGAAGGGCGTAAATTTTTGATTTCACTCCTCACTACCTATCACAGTTTTGAAGGCCATAAAATTCCAAGATGGCACAAAACCCATCCAAATGACCCCATTTTGGAAAGTAGACACCCCAAGCTATTTGCTAAGAGGCATGTTGAGTCCATGGAATAGTTTATATTTTTTCCACAAGTTGCGGGAAAAATTACAAACTTTTTTTTTTTTTTTGCCCAAAGTTGTCACTAAATTATATATTGCTCACACATGCCATGGGCATATGTGGAATTACACCCCAAAATTAATTCTGCTGCTTCCCCTGAGGGGATACCACATGTGTGGGACTTTTTGGGAGCCTAGCCGCATACGGGGCCCCGAAAACCAAGCATCACCTTCAGGATTTCTAAGAGCTTAAATTTTTGATTTCACGCCTGCATTCTCAGGTTCCCTGTTAGGACAGGAGAGCCAGAGAAAACCATGGAAGACGGTGGGGGGGGGGGGGGGCATTCCCTCCCACTGCTTGTAAAAGCAGTCTAGAGGCTAATTAGCCACTAGGATTGCTTTTACATGAAAGCCGACTGCTGGCTAAAAAAGAATGATCCCAAGATGATACCTAAACCCGCCGGCATCATTCTGGTGTAACCACTCAAAGTCCAGCAACATACCAGTACATTGCTGGTCCTTGTTTGGCATATATTGTAATCTTTTTTTTCATGCAGCCTATGGGCTGAACGAAAAAAAGAGATTTATCGGTGGGTATGCCCACCATTAGAATACCTCCCTTCATTCACCCACTTCTAACGATGGGCATACATGCACCATTTTGTTTTTAACTGTGGTGGTGAAATCACCTCCGACAGCGCTGGAGTCACGGCTTTATGTATCGTGGGAGCAAACGCTGTTGCTGTCAAGATAAATAAATCCTTGCTGCAACTGAATGGCGTACCTGAAAACAAAAAGATGGTTAACAATAAAACATTGTAGAATGGAATACAGTTAAAAAGTGCCTAGTCTGTGCAATGCTGTGCCCTAAACTCAACTAGTGTATGGTAGCGTTCAAAACATTCACCAATGCAAAGACCAGGGTTGCTAGGACAGGAGGGACAATAATAACGGGTGTTACGCCTATATCCGCGCTTTCTGCAGACACAACATTTTCTTTGGGGGGCTCGTTGGGTAGGGGTACGCGGGAGGGCATAAGGAAAATGCCTCTTATGCAGCTGGCTTACTGCATTTGGTTAGGGAAGGTGAGGTGGCGCACCGACTGGATGCAGAAGGGCTCTGATGATCTCTTCCTGGAATTTAAGGAAGGATCCAGTCCGTCCTGAAGCTCTGTATAGCACATGAGCGTTCAGCAAAGCCAATTGAAATAAATAAACAGACACATTTTTGTACCAGCGTCTGGCCTTACGGGCAACTAGGTACGGCACCAACAACTGGTCATTGAGGTCCACCCCTCCCATATTTTGGTTATATTCGTGGACACAGAGGGGTTTCTCCACAACACCAGTCGCCGTAGTAATTTGGACCGTCGTGTCTGCATGAAGGGAGGTAAAAACTTCATAGCGAGCAAGTTATTACACTGCAAGCAGGCTCTCTCCGCCAGCCTAAGACGGGAATCTACAAGCCGCTGGGGAAAGCCCCGGCGATTAGGTCGCACGGTGCCACATGCTCCAATCTGATGATCAAACAAGTGACTAAAAAGTGGCACGCTCGTGTAATAATTGTCCATGTACAAGTGGTACCCCTTTCCGAATAAGGGTGACACCAAGTCCCACACAATCTTGCCAGCGCTCCCTATGTAGTCAGGGCAGTTTGTCGGCTCTATGTGACTATCTTTGCCCTCGTAAATCATAAAACTACATGTATAGCCTGTGGCCCTGTCACAGAGCTTATACATCTTGACCCCGTATCTGGCACGCTTGCTGGGAAGGTATTGTTTGAATGACAAGCGGCCAGAAAACTTAATCAGGGACTCATCAACGCAGACAACTTGATGGGGAGTAAACAAGTCTGCAAAACGTTGGTTGAAGTGGTTTACGAGGGGCCAAATTTTGAATCGCAAAATCTTCTTGTATCGTGCCCTGGCCATGGAAGCAGAGAACACGGGCATATGGTACATTGGCTCAGTGGACCAATATGAACGCAACATATCCATTTTAACTATGCCCATGTCAAGGGAAAGGGCCAGAAAGATCTTAAATTCGGAGACCGTAATTGGTCTCCAATCTCTAGCAAGGGAGGATTGGGGATGAGCGGCGATGTATTGACCAGCGTACAAATTGCTTTGGTCCACAATAGATCTATAGAGATCTTCGGTGAAAAACAGCGAATAAAAAATCAAGTGACATAAAATCAACTGTTTCCACCTGAATGCCAGGTTGACCAGTAAATGGGGGAAGTACGGGTGCTGCAGAAGTGGTGGGTTCCCAATTAGGATTGGCAAATGCAGCAGGAAGGGCACTATGGGCACAACGGGCCTGTCTTCGTCTTCTTGGTGGCAGCGGGACACTACTTGTGCTTGCCACCTTGCCAGCTTGAACTGCACTTATGGGATTCGCCCCATCACCACGTCATATTGCAGTGCTGGGTGTACGACCAGGGTGTACTAGGCCGCTGGTGCTTGCCAGTTCACCAGAAGGAATAGCAGCGCTAGTACTTCTCTGCTCCATACGAGAGTCCTGCGGTTCTTGCACCTCAACAACAGAAGAAGAAGTTCAGGGTCTGGTACGCCTGACCTTGGCAGGGACCACAACTCGTCAGAGCTATCTGTCATGGAGCCGCTGTCGTCTACAGGATCGTATTCTGAGCCTGAATCTGACAGATGAGTGACTTCCTCTTCACTATCTGTCATACTCAGAAACGTGTAGGCCTCTTCACTACTGTACCTTCGATTTGTCATTTTGGGATCTAAATTTAGTGGTACACTAGTGAGACTCACAGGTAAAAAAGCTCCTAGGCTGTTAGCAACTGTATAAAAAAAAACTTGGATGTTTTTTCCGCCGAAATTCTGCTCAAGCTTGGCTTGCATACACGGTCACACAAAAGTTCTCGGAACTTTTGACCGCCAAGAACGCGGTGATGTACAACACTACCACGAGCCGAGAAAATTATATTTAATGCTTCAGACCATGCGTCAAATTGTTTCCGAGCATGCGTAGGAATTTTGCGCGTTGGCATTGGTAAAGAAGATCGAAATTTCCGATCTGAACTTTTTCCGACCGAAAAATTGAGAACCTGCAAAGTCCGATGGAGCATACACACGGTCTGAATTTCCGACTAAAAGCTCACATCGGACTTTTGCTAGCGGAATTTCCGATTGTGTGTACAGGGCATTAGGCGTGAAGGAGATAACCTTTGACTGTCAGCCCCATCTAGTGACCACAATGAGGTATCTCTCCTGAACTACCTAAAATTACACATTATGGCCACTAGATGGAGCCAATGATCATAGGAAATCACTTTATGAAATAAAATACGACCAGAATTTGTCATAGTACGGAGAATGCTCGTCACACCTGGTCAACAATTTTTTTTTAACATAGACCTGTAAATGTTTATTACATATAGATAGTCTGGTTGAAAAAAAGACACAAGTCCATCTAGTTCAATCAATAGAAAAGAAAATAAGTTTACACCACAAAATGTACCAATGAGAGGTAATGACTCCATTTTTATTTTTCTCCTGCTATCAATGGCCGACACGGTACAACACTTCATCCATGTCTTTGGTGATCTCTGATCTCCTTATCAACTGTTTCTTACATGATGAAGATCAGCCATGGAGTATATCTGAGGTGTATATCAGGGTGTGCTTCTTCCCCACATGTCCAGCAACATTCATATACAAGACATTTCCCGCACTCAAGGCACTAATACACCTCGAGGGTTGTGTGGGACCCCTGATGTACAGGGAGACAGGACTTCAGTGAGGAACAATTTCCTCACTCAGGACAGGAAAACGGCTTCTCCCCCGTGTGAGATCTCTGATGTCTGTCAAGATTGTACTTCTGTAAAAAACATTTCCCACAGTCAGAACAGGAATACGGCTTCTCCGCCGTGTGAGATCTCTGATGTCTGTAAAGGTGGGACTTCTGTGAAAAACATTTCCCGCACTCAGGACAGGAATACGGCTTCTCACCCGTGTGGGATCTCTGATGATAGGAAAGACTGGACTTATCTAAAAAACATTTCCCACACTCAGGACAGGAATACGGCTTCTCACCCGTGTGAGTTCTCTGATGTCTGTAAAAATGGGACTTCTGTGAAAAACATTTCCCGCACTCAGGACAGGAATACGGCTTCTCCCCCATGTGAGACCTCTGATGGGTGTCAAGATTGGACTTCTGTGAAAAACATTTCCCGCACTCAGGACAGGAATACGGCTTCTCACCCGTGTGGGATCTTTGATGATAGGAAAGACTGGACGTATCTGAAAAACATTTCCCACACTCAGGACAGGAATACGGCTTCTCACCCGTGTGGGATCTCTGATGATAGGAAAGACTGGACTTATCTGAAAAACATTTCCCACACTCAGGACAGGAATACGGCTTCTCCCCCGTGTGAGACCTCTGATGTGTGTCAAGATTGGACTTCTGTGAAAAACATTTCCCGCACTCAGGACAATAATATGGCTTCTCCCCCGTGTGAGACCTCTGATGGGTGTCAAGATTGGACTTCTGTGAAAAACATTTCCCGCACTCAGGACAGGAATACGGCTTCTCCGCCGTGTGAGATCTCTGATGTCTGTAAAGGTGGGACTTCTGTGAAAAACATTTCCCGCACTCAGGACAGGAATGTGGCTTCTCACCTGTATGACATTTTTTATCCATATTAAGACTAGGCGTAGAATGGAAACACTTCCCGCACTCAGTACAGAAAAATCTCTTATCTGTTGGAAGGACGGCACCGTCCCGCACAGTCTGAGGTTCCTCAGGATAAGAGGAATACGATGGTCCATCTACACTGTGTGGTGCCGGATGGACATTTGAGGTAGTCGGGTTTTCTCCTGGACTATACTGTGTGATGTCCTCATCTTCTACTTTACAGTCTGGAGACAAAGTGAGACAATCCTCTGAGGTTTTCCTCATCTCCCGTCCATCTACTAAAATAGAAATACAAAGATTATTACTAGACATGAGCAGATTGGTTCCCCTAAACCAGGACTCCGCCCACATCAGGCAGCTTTGTCTCTGAGGATCTTACAATTCCTCCCTCAAGGTACTATGTAATATACAACATATTGTATAAGATACAACAGATAGGACTATATAGTATCAGAATTATGTAATGTATACAGTGCAGGGGTCAGGAGTATGTAATGTACAATATAAATTATATAGTGAAGGGTCAGGATTCATAATATTGGTGTTCAGAAATCAGTGGAAACTTAAATATTTACTGGAGACAAGTTGCAGAGGTCCCACACCGCTGCCTCCCATCTCCTGAGACTGCACTCAGTGACTTGGGTCTGAGACTATACAGACATATCCCTCCACCCGGGAACAGCAAGGAAAGAAAACAGAGCAAGCGACCCCAGAAGAATTACAAATATAGAGATCCTGCTATACCCTGGCATGGGGCAGAAGACCCAAGACACATGGCACTGGTGCCTAGGTTGAGCAATGACTATAGTGAGAGTCAACATTTTGCTGCCAGCTGAACCCCGGAATTTCCATAAATCCAGTGGAACACAGCTCAGGAGAGTGACCAGGGGATTACAGGCTGATATCACCCAGTCCCCGCCCTACTCTGGACCAATCAGTGAGCAGTATAGGTGGAGGAATGGATTTAGTGTTAATGACCCACCTGTGCTGATCTCTGTAGGAGTGTCCTCCTCTATAAATGTCCCCGTTATTCCATCCTCCTCCATAGACTGCTGATCATCCCTCACATACCTCTCTTCTTCTTCTTCTGTTTTAACCTCAAATTCTATATCAATTGGATCTCCACTCTAAACCAAGAAAATGAGAAAGAAAATCATCTGTAAAATAAGAGCTTTAATATTGTGAGATGACATAAAAAATCCACACATTGTCTCTGTAAGTGTATGTTCTAGATTCTCCGTCCCACCAACCTTGTAACAGTGGGGGATGGTGTGATCTTCCTGTGTGGAATCCCGGGAATACAGAGGACGGGGACATCTCTCTGGTGGGTTTCTGTAGCTGGATGACTCCACCATGGTGTCCTGGTACAGATCTTTGTTTTCTTCTGGAAACTCCTCCATCACCCCATCCTCATCATCCTCCTCTTTTATCTCTTCATTAACCTCAACTTTAGAATCTCTCAGGTTTCCACTCTGAATATATAATAACATGACATCAATTGTAACAATGCAGATAATGTACAGATCCTAATGATACTATCAGTGATTGTTCCTCATCTACCTGATGATGGTGGGGGATGGTGTGACCTTCATATATACAGAGAACGAGGACATCTCTCTGGTGAGTTTCTGTTACTTGATTGCTCCATCATGATATACTTCAGAAAATTGCTTCATCACACCATCCTCCTCATCCTCCTCTTTTTACTCTTATTTAACAACAATATTATCATCCCCGATGTTTCCACTCTGAATATATAATAAAACATTTGTTCTAACAAACATGTTTATGTATAAATCCTATCGGTGATTGTTACCCATCTACCTGATCATGGTGGGGGATGGGGTGAATGAATATCTAAGAATTGGATCAATATGGAAAAAATAGTTTTCAGGACATTCTTTCTACAAATTACATTTTCCCTCTAAATTTTCTAAAATAAAGACATACATATTCCCATCCCCCACTACTAATAAATGTCATATAGTCTGTTAGTATAGACTGATGAGGTGAGAAGGTGATTGGTGGGAAAGGTGACACACCCCCAAAATGAAGACAATGTTCCGGCCCCGTAACTGGAGGAACGTTCTGATCCTGAAGGGGTTAATCTGCCTGTGTGGTGTAATAATTTCCATTTGTAGGTCATGTATGGTCAGGAGGGTCATTGTCTTGTCTATTTATTGTCAGTGTTGTTGCTTAGAGGAACAAATACTGGAATTTATCTCCAAAATGAAGGAAATGTTCCGGCCCCATAGGTGAGGAAATGTTCTGACCCTGAAAGGGTTAATCTAGGTTTCCACACTATATATGCATGTATCATCATCTGCTAGAGATAAAAAATGTCACAGTGACTATGGAGGAAGAGGACAGACATGACGGTGGGGGGGGTTACTGGGTGTAAATATAAAATAGGATCTTATTACCTCATTTTCTGCCATTTCCAGCAACTTCTCCTCTCTACTTCCTCCAGACTCACCTCTAACCCGGAACTTCCTGTCTGTACCTGACATCACTTCCTGTCTAGGTAGAAGTGAGATCACCACCTTGTGGAGCTCAGAGAAAATGCAGTGTCTCGAAGTATGAACACGGCCTTGTACTGTGTATGTACTGTATATCCTTATAGATGGGGTCACCTCCACTCCCACCAAGGGGGAGAGAAATATATATATAATATTCTTAGATTGGAAGCTCTAACGAGCCGAGCCCTTGTTTGTCCCTTTTCAATATGGCTGCTATGCTCTCTCCCACTCTCGTGAATACACAAGCACAATTTGAATTAATGCTTACTTACATAAATCAGAAGAAGGGAGAGCGAATGGCACGTATAATGCTTAATGTGTGCCACATCCAAATTTTTTTCAATAAAAAGAAAAGGGGGTTCCCCTGGGTGGACTTTTAAGGCAACACACAATTTAAATAGCGTAATAATAAAGTACTGTATTAAAAAGATTGTTGTTTATTAGAATTTAAGCATAATAAAAAATGATTATGCTTAAATTCTAATAAACAACAATCGTTTTTAATACAGTACTTTATTATTACGCTATTTTAAATTGTGTGTTGCCTTAAAAGTCCACCCAGGGGAACCCCCTTTTCTTTTTACTTACAAAAATCATTCCATTACCACATTTAGTAAAAAATGGAAGACTTGGATATCCCATCCTAGAGCCTGCAATTAGTTAAAAGAATGCAAAGTCTAACTTACCCCACAGTCTGAAATAATCTGTTCAATTAACTAAGTAATAGGCGGATGTAGAACACTCTCTATGTTATCCTCTACTCCATGAATTTCCTATATTGTTACCCTGCCCCTTCCCAATGTTATTCCCTTACTTATAGTTGTACAGGCTGACTAGCGGCTCAGTGTGGTGACCTCCCAGACCTACAGCGTGAACCCATTCGGGGTAGGCTGGATTGGGCCATCAAGATTTGAACGAAGCCTATTTTATATGCCTTTACAATGTTTTTTCATTAAAATGATATGTACCATTTGCAACAATCTTAATTGTTAATTGTTCACTGCCCGGCTCCCTACTGCGCATGCGCGAGTCGCGCTGCGCGTCTTTATTGGTCCCCGTTGTGTTCTGAGAACTGTGTGTTTCCCAAGACACAACGGGAACCCTCGGATATGGGCGGGCATCTTCGGATAGGGGCGGGGCAGCTAGTCCCGGAAGTGGGTGCAGATACCTGTATTATACAGGTATCTGCACCCCCTCCCCCCTGAAAGGTGCCAATTGTGGCACCGGAGGGGGGGAGGATTCCGATAAGCGGAAGTTCCACTTTAGGGTGGAACTCCGCTTTAAGATTGTTGCAAATGGTACGTATCATTGTAATGACAAAACATTGTAAAGGCATCTAAAATAGGCTTCGTTCAAATCTTGATGGCCCAATCTAGCCTACCCCCAAGTAAGGGAATTTAAAAGAATGCAAATTCTAACTTACCCCACAGTCTGAAATATTTTGCTCACTTTACTAAGTAATAGGCGGATGTAGAACATTATCTATGTTATCCTCTACTGAATTTCCTATATTGTTATGTTCTCTTTTGATAAAATAAAAAAATTATGGATAAAAAAAGAAAAAAAAGAAATGCAGTGTCTTGTGATGTATGTACTGTATATCCTTATAGATGGGGTCACCTCCATTCTCACCCATGTGGAGAGAAATATATATATATACTATTCTTAGATTGTAAGCTCTAACGAGCCGGGCCCTCTGATTCCTCCTGTATTTAATTGTATTGTAACTGTTCTTTTTGCCCTCATGTTGTAAAGTGCTGTGTAAACTGTCTGCACTATACAAATCCTGTATAATAATAATAATATCTTATTACCTCTACTGCTGCCAGGCCCAACAATGTCTCCACTCTACTTCCTCCCGACTCCCCTCTCACCAGGAACTTCATGTCTGTCTGTGACATCACTTCCTGTCTTCCATAGAGACTTCCTGTCTGGGTAGAAGTGATCAAGATCACCATCTTGTAGAGCTCAGAGGAACTGCAGCCCAGAGAAACATCTCGTAGTGCGAGCACAGCCTTGTGCTGTGTATGTTCTCTATATAATTATACACTTGTAGTGATATGATCATTTCTTTGCCTATTTGCCAAGCGTATACTCCTGTTTTGCAGTGTTTGTTTTCCCCTTTTAAATATGGCTGCTATGCTCTCTCTCTCTCACCAAGGATGAGGTAAGTGGGTGGAGAGAGAGACGTGTGGCAGAAAGAGCACAGTGAATTCTTGCTGAGAGAGAACAGACTGTGTAAGTGCTGCAGTTTCCCCTCACAGAGACATACATAGAGACTGTTAGTGATTTCATGTTCCTGTCTGGAAAATACCTCATGTTGGATGGTTCACTGAATGTTATTTCTTCAATGGACTTTCAAATACAAAGCTGTGTGGATTACTGTCTATGTGGAGATACATTTCTCAGTTGGGATTTCACTTGCTATTCACAAGCCCCAACTGAGTGGAGGCCCTGCGCATGTTAGAGATCCTGTCCTGATCACACAGATTATGAAGACTGCCACTGCCGAGTCAGCCCTACATGCGCTCCAGCAAAGCCACAGAGCCGCTGAGGACTATGTGACAGACTTTAGACGCTGGAGCGCAGATGTTGAATGGAATAACGCTGCCCTCTGTTACCAGTTTCGGCTAGGTTTATCTGAACCTCTAAAGAATGAGCTAGCCCGTGTAGGAGTACCTGATTCCTTAGAAGCATTGATTAACCTGACAATCCAGATTGACAGACGTTTGAGAGAGCGCAGGGCCGAAAGATCGGCCGGACGACTCCAGCCTTCGGGGATGTTGCCACAAGTACCTAATCTACTAAGTTCAGCACACCTCGACACGCCTCGCCCGTCTATTTCTCCAGAAGAACGCCAGTACCGCCAACTGAATCACCTGTGTCTGTACTGTGGGAAAGGTGGCCATTATGGAAGGTCCTGCCCAGCCAAGGTTTGCAGATGCCTGACCTTCTCTTCTGCCAGCCAGTCCTCACTGCCTCGCAAGTCTTCTCACCTGGCTATCCAGATTTCACTGCAACTTCCGGAGAGAGTCATCCAAGTTCCCGCTATTGTGGATTCGGGGGCTTGCAGCTGTTTTATCGACTTGACTTTTGCTCTACAACATAAGGTCCCTCTGCAACCTAAATCTCATGGACTGGCAGATGGGTCACATATTAAATCTGGTCCTGTTACCCAAGAGACTGTTCCATTACCTGCCACCATTTCCGTTACTCACAGAGAACTGCTACGTCTGGATGCCATAGCTTCACCCTTGTTCCCTATCATTTTGGGTATGCTATGGCTCCAGGCGCACAATCCCTGCATTCATTGGTATTCAGGAAAGATTGAGTTCCTCTCTTTCTACTGTCAGCAACATGGCTTCTCCAATCCATCCACTCATCCATCTCCTCTACTGTGTATGGACTCTGATGCTGAAATTTGTTCTTCTATTCCTGCACCTTACTGAGACTTTGCAGACGTGTATAGTAAGAAAGGAGCAGAGACTCTCCCTCTACATAGGCCATACGATTGCCCCATCAAGCTCCTCCCTGGGGACCGAATTACCTTATTTTCAAAACCTGAAAAGTGCAAGTTTGAGTGCCAAAGTATCCAGTTCCTGGGCCTTATCCTATCCACAGACGGCATCAAGATGGACCCCCAGAAGGTCTCTGCCATCCTGGATTGACCAGCTCCCACAGACAAAAAAGGGGTGCAACGGTTTATAGGATTTGCAAATTTCTATAGGAAGTTTATCAAGGGATTCTCCGCAATAATTTCCCCCATTACCCAATTGACAAGACAATCCCAACGATTCCAGTGGTCTTCCGAAGCACAATCTGCATTTGAAACTCTGACAGGACTTTTTACAGCTGCACCTATACTCTGGCATCCAGACCCTGCTCTACTGTTTGTCTTAGAGGTAGACGCCTCAGAGACGGCAGTTCTGTCTCAACGTCAAGGGGCCAAGGCCTTACTACATCCTGTGGCATTCTTTTCCCACAAGTTGTCCCCGGCAGAGAAAAATTATGATGTGGGAGACCGTGAGCTCCTGGCTATTAAGGCTGCTCTTGAAGAGTGGAGATATTTGCTGGAAGGGGCAGCCCATCCAATCTTAATATATACTGGCCACCGGAACTTGGAGTATTTACGAGCCGTAAGACGTCTGAAACCATGGCAGGCCAGGTGGGCACTATTCTTCACGAAATTTGTTTTCCACATCACCTACAGGCCAGGGTCAAAGAACACAAAGCCGGATGCTCTGTCTCGTATGTTTGCTGTGTCAGAAGAACCTGCTCCTCCAGATACTATTCTTTCCCCTGGGAACTTCCTCTTGTTGCAAGGAGATTTCTTGTCTCAGATTAAGCAAGCCTCCATTGGTATTTTGTCTTCTTCTGGGATGATGATACAAGCAAACGATGGACTATTATGGCGCAATGATAGGATCTTTGTTATCAGATAGGATCTTTGTACCTGAAAATTTGCGAGTTACCGCCTTGGGTCTCTGCCATGATCATGCCCTTGCAGGACACTTTGGAATCCATAAAACGGTTGAACTTTTACAACGTACCTTTTGGTGGCCCTGCTAAGAGAGGATTGTAAAAAGTGCATAGAAACCTGCCCTACCTGTGTCAGAAATAAGATTAGCAGGACTAAGTCCTGGGGCCTGCTGATACCCTTGCCAATCCCGAATAGACCGTGGCAAATTATTTCAATGGATTTTATCTTTGAACTTCTCCCTTCCGAAGGTCACTCTATCATCTTTGTGGTCGTAGACCATTTGTCAAAAATGGCACACTTCCTACCCATGAGGGGTACACCATCAGCTTCAGAGACAGCACAGATCTTTATTAAAGAAATTGTGAGACTGCATGAACTTGTTAATATCGTGTCAGACTGCGGGGTTCAGTTCACGTCTAGCTTTTGGAGCGCCTTGTGTGAGACCCTGAAAATTGAGCTGTCTTTTTCCTCAGCGTACCACCCACAGACCAGTGGTCAAACCAATCAAAGGACCAATCAAACGCTGGAACAGTATTTACACAGTTTTTCTTCCTTCTCGCAGGATGTTTGGGTGGCGCTATTACCATTAGTGGAGTTTGCATACAATAACTCAGAACGCCTTCTGTTCACACTATCAGAGCCCCCGAGTCAGAGGTGTAAGGGAGGCCTTGCTTGTCCAATCAGGCTCTTCTACCAGGTATGTGATAGAGGCCTCCCCCACTACTTCGGTCTCACATCAGGAACGTGGTCCTCATGACAGTATCATGGAACGTTTAAGACCACCAGCATCCATTATCATTAGAGTTTACAAGGATACTCGTGTGAGTACCAGTGCTCAAGAATATATTGATGTTTTGACAGATGCTTATGGACAGCACTGTGACCCTGATCAGATGCTTGCTGATTTTAAACAGACAAAGCATAAAGAGGAAGAGGATGTTTCTGTGTTTGTGAGGAGGCTAGAAGTGCTTCTAGGGAGATTGCTCACTGAAAAGGTAATCTCTCCTACAGATGTTGACAAATTAAGGACTGCCCAAATAATAAAGGGGCTACAGCCACATCACCCAATGTCACCGGTCCTAAGAGTTGTTTTGAGAGAGAAACTTTACTTTAACTGAAACTATGACTGAAGTAAAGAAACAGGAGTCTGATATCCTTTTTAGTACCCCTTCTAAGAGCAAACTTAAACAGATTTACAGTGATAAGCCTCTCTTCCACATTAAATGTTTCCGCTGTGGACAAGCAGGCCACACGGTTCGTCAGTGTCCCTTGCTGGCTGAAAGTTCTGAAATTCACAGTAAAGCTGGACATGTGTACAAAAGAAAACAGGGAAAATCAAGAATACAAATGTTTACCTACCTGAAATAGGCCACAGATGTACTTTCAATTCGTTTGTTAATGATATACTGTTCTGTTTGATACTTTTTCTCCGCTGACTATCATATACAGGCCCTTCTATCAGCAACACTTAAACCACCTCCCTTTCCAACCTGTGGACACTATGCCTGTTTATAGTGTGGAGGAAAATCCTGTTTTTATGCATGGTTGCCTAGATGTTGAGTTTCGAATTCCTGGTGTGATAGCTGATGAGGACCCCCCACTTAAAGTCATTGCTTATGTGAGCCCTCCACCTGGGGGTAACGAGCATGCTCCTATGATTGTGGGTTCAAATGTTGAGGCTGCTTTCATACGGTTTCTTCAGCCTCAACAGGGACCTCCTCTACCTTCACTGCCTGTTGCTCCAGAGCTTCAAAATATCTGCCAAACCTTTGCTTCTGATCATCCTGGAGGGTGTGTGGGAAATCCGTGTCATCCCATAAAACTTCCAGCCGGGGGAGTGAGAGTGTTGCGGGTTTATGTGGAAATTTCACAAAGTGCAACCGGTAGCTTTTTCCTGCTAGAGACTGATACAAAAGAGGCTGCAAAGAATGCCTGGGAGATAGTACCAGAAAGGAAAAACAATTGTTTAAAATGTCCTAGAATGGATGTTGTTACTGTTTGGAACATTACCACATACCCAGTTATAATACCAGCCTGGAAAAAGGTAGCCTATTGTTACCCAGTGGAAACCATTAGCTCCTACCCTGCCAAGGTTTAGGAGAAAGAAACCAAATTAGACTTTCACCTGAATGATGCTGATAGTCCTGCAGAGCAAAAACAAGCGCTAGGAGAGCAGCTAATGGAATACGATGATGTTTTCTCTACTAAAGACATGGATAATGGGTGTGCTAAAAACATTAAGCACAGTATTCGCCTAACAGATAGCACCCCATTTAGAGAAAGACCCACGTGCATACCTCTTAAAGATATGGATGATGTTCAAGAGTGCTTGCACAAAATGAAAGATCAAAACATCATTGTTGAGTCTATAAGCCCGTATGCATCCCCAATTGTGGTGGTCAGAAAGAAAAATGGTGGCGTACGAATATGTGTTGATTATAGGACTCTAAAACGAGCATTAATTACTAATAGTATATATTATTTTGGGCCAGTTCTTCTTTGATAATGAAAAAAAAGCAATTAGGCGATATCCATTACCATTTACCACCAAATGAAAGCCCAATTTGTCCTGAAACAAACGCAGTATAATCCACCTGGAGGCACAAAGTAGTTGTGATGATATGTACGGTTTTACTAACACATGTCAAAGTTGCAAAATTTACTTAGGTATTAAGATTTGTTTTACCCTTAGGTGTGAAGGAGTTAACCCAATGATTTCCTATGACTGTCAGCTCCATCTAGTGGCCATAATGAGGTATCTTTCCTGAACAACCTAATATTTCACATTATGGCCACTAGATGGAGCCAATGATCATAGGAAATTGCTTAAACTTGAAATAAAATACAACCAATATTTGTCACACTAAGGCGAATGCGTGTCACACTTGGTCAACAATTTTCTTTAAACTAGACCTGTAAATGTTTATTACATATAGATAGTCTGGTTGAAAAAAGACACAAGTCAATCAATAGAAAAAAGTTTACACCACAAAATTTACCAATGAGGGGTAATGACTCCATTTTTATTTTTCTCCTGCTATCAATGACCGACACGGTACAACACTTCATCCATGTCTTTGGTGATCTCTGATCTCCTTATCATCTGTTTATTACATAACGAAGGTCAGCCATGGAGTATATCTGAGGTGTATATCAGGGTGTGCTTCTTCCCCACATGTCCAGCAACATTCATATACAAGACATTTCCTGCACTCAAGGCAGTAATACACCTCGAGGGTTGTGTGGGACCCCTGATGTACAGGAAGACAGGACTTCAGTGAGGAACAATTCCCTCACTCAGGACAGGGAAGTGGCTTCTCACCCGTGTGTGATCTCTGATGTCTGGAAAGATGCCACTTATCTGGAAAACATTTCCCACACTGCGGACAGGAATATGGCTTCTCACCCGTGTGTGAGCTCTGATGTTTGGAAAGAATGGACTTATCTGAGAAACATTTCCCACACTCAGGACAGGAATACGGCTTCTCACCTGTGTGCAATCTCTGATGTCTGTCAAGATTCGACTTAACTGAAAAACATTTACCGCATTCAGGACAGGAATACGGCTTCTCACCAGTGTGAGATCTCTGATGTGTGTAAAGATTGGACTTCTGTGAAAAACATTTCTCGCAATTAGGACAGAAATAGGGCTTCTCACCCGTGTGTGACATCTGATGTTTGTCAAGATGCGACTTCAATGAAAAACATTTCCCACACTCAGGACAGGAATATGGCCTCTCACCCGTGTGCAACCTCTGATGTGTATTAAGATGCGACTTACTTAAAAAACATTTCCCACACTCAGGACAGGAATACGGCTTCTCACCCGTGTGAGATCTCTGATGTGTGTCAAGATTGGACTTCTGTGAAAAACATTTCTCGCACTCAGGACAGGAATACGGCTTCTCACCCGTGTGTGACATCTGATGTTTGTCAAGATGCGACTTTAATAAAAAACATTTCCCACACTCAGGACAGGAATACGGCTTCTCACCCGTGTGAGACTTCTGATGTCTGAGAAGAAGCGACTTTGTTGAAAAACATTTCCTGCACTCAGAACAGGAATGTGGCTTCTCACCTGTGTGACATTTTTTATGCATATTAAGACTAGATATAGAATGGAAATGCTTCCCACACTCAGTACAGGAAAACCTATTATCTGTTGGAAGGAAAGAACCGTCCCTCACAGTCTGAGGTTCCTCAGGATAAGAGGAATACGATGGTCCGGCACCGTCCCGCACAGTCTGAGGTTCCTCAGGATAAGAGGAATACGATGGTCCGGCACCGTCCCGCACAGTCTGAGGTTCCTCAGGATAAGAGGAATACGATGGTCCATCTACACTGTGTGGTGCCGGATGGACATTTGAGGTAGTCGGGTTTTCTCCTGGACTATACTGTGTGATGTCCTCATCTTCTACTTTACAGTCTGGAGACAAAGTGAGACAATCCTCTGAGGTTTTCCTCATCTCCCGTCCATCTACTAAAATAAAAATACAAAGATTATTATTAGACATGAGCAGATTGGTTCCCCTAAACCAGGACTTTGTCTCTGAGGATCTTACAATTCCCCCTCAAGGTAACTAGTAAATGGGTCCTCTGATCTCCTACCAGTTCGTTTCTTTATTCATGGACCTTAGTCAGAGAGTGAGGAAACAACGAGAACTGTCTTTTATAGGAGTGACAGTGATGAGGGGATTATAGGACGAGTGTCCCCACCCCCTCTATCACTCATTGCCATCTTCCCAACACAAGAAGTCCTGCACTTCCTTATTTAGTCCATGATTTAGTCATGAATAACAGCGGGGCTGAGCCCCACCAGAGGTCAGAGAGTGAGGATGGGGGGAGAACAACCAAGATGAAGACTGGACTGATCCTGAAGACCATCATCATTGGGTTACTGAATCCTCCCTCATTATCACTTTCTATTTAAGGTCCCAAAGTTGGAGGATGTTATCACATTATTATCAACATGTGAAAGTCTGTGCTCCAATCATATCATCCGATATAAAATGTCCAGCTGGTGGGAAATGGGTGTAACAAAAGAGAATACATATTATGTGTATGTATAGCAATGGGGAGAGGAGAGAGAGAGGAGAAGTCAGGGCTATGTAATGTACAACATATTGTATAACAGATAGGACTATATAGTATCAGAATTATGCAATATACAACATAGAGTATATAGTGCAGGAGTCAGGAGTATATAATGTAAAACATGGGGTATATAGTGCAGGGGTCAGGAGTATGTAATGTGTAATATAAATTACATAGTGAAGGGTCAGGATTCGTAATATTGATATTCAGTAATCAGTAATTCAGTAAATAGTGGAAGCTTAAATGTTTACACAGCCAGCAGACAACAAAGCAAGTAACCCCGGGAGAATTACAAAGATAGAGATCCTGCTATACCCTGGCCTGGGGCAGAAGACCCAAGACACATGCCACTGGTGCCTACATTGAGCAATGCCTATAGTGAGTGTCAACATTTTGCTGCCAGCTGAACCCCAGAATCTCCATAAATCCAGTCTAGATACATAAATTGTGTCTGCAGCACAGAGAAGGAAGATTATCTGAGAGAAATACAGGAATAGAGGACGGGGAACACAGCTCAGGAAAGTGACCAGGATATTACAGGCTGATATCACCCAGTCCCCGCCCTACTCTGGACCAATCACTGAGCAGTATAGGTGGAGGAATGGATTTAGTGTTAATGACCCACCTGTGCTGATCTCTGTAGGAGTGTCCTCCTCTATAAATGCCCCCGTTATTCCATCCTCCTCCATAGACTGCTGATCATCCCTCACATACCTCTCTTCTTCTTCTTCTTCTGATTTCACCTCAAATTCTATATCAATTGGATCTCCACTCTAAACCAAGAAAATGAGAGAGAATATTATCTGTAAAATAAGAGCTTTAATATTGTGACATCACATAAAAAATCCACACATTGTCTCTGTAAGTGTATGTTCTAGATTCTCCGTCCCACCAACCTTGTAACAGTGGGGGATGGTGTGATCTTCCTGTTTGGGGGAATACAGAGGACGGGGACATCTCTCTGGTAGCTCCATAATATCCTTGTGTCCTTCTGAAAACTCCTCCATAACCCCATACTCCTCATCCTCCTCTTTATACTCTTCTTTGACAAAAATATTATCATCCCCGAGGTTTCCAATCTGTAGTATATTATAAAACATTTATTGTAACACACATGCTTGTGTATAATGTATAACTACCAGTGATTGTTCATCATCTACCTGATGATGGTGGGGGATGGTGTGATCTTCCTGTGTGGGATCCCGGGAATACAGAGGACGGGGACATCTCTCTGGTGGGTTTCTGTAGCTGGATGACTCCACCATGGTGTCCTGGTACAGATCTTTGTGTCCTTTTGGAAACTCCTCCATCACCCCATCCTCATCATCCTCCTCTTTTATCTCTTCGTTAACCTCAACTTTAGAATCTCTCAGGTTTCCATTCTGAATATATAATAAAAATGTCATCAATTGTAACAATGCAGATAATGTACAGATCCTAATGATACTATCAGTGATTGTTCCTCATCTACCTGATGATGGTGGGGGATGGTGTGACCTTCCTGTGTGGAATCCCGGGAATACAGAGGACGGGGACATCTCTCTGGTGGGTTTCTGTTACCTGATTGCTCCATCATGATGTCCTTCAGAAAGCTGCTTCATCACTCCATACTCCTCATCCTCCTCTTTTTACTCTTCTTTAACAGCAATATTATCATCCCTGATGTTTCCACTCTGAATATATAATAAAACATTTATTGTAACAAACATGTTTGTGTATAAATCCTATTGGTGATTGTTACCCATCTACCTGATCATGGTGGGGGATGGGGTGAATAAATATCTGAGACTTGGATCAATATGGAAAAAACATTTTCAGGACATTCTTTCTACAAATTACATTTTCCCTCTTTCTTCCTATTTGAATCTTCTGAAATAAAGACATACATATTCCAATCCCCCCCATCCCCCACTGCTAATAAAAGTCATATAGTCCATTAGTATAGACTTATGAGGTGAGAAGGTGATTGGTGGGAAAGGTGACACACCTCCAAAATGAAGTTAATGTTCCGGCCCCATAACTGGAGGAACGTTCTGATCCTGAAGGGATTAAAGCGGTTGTATACCCGTTTTGTTTTTTTGTACACTACCTGCAAGACAAAGTCATAATGAGCTAGTATGACTAGCATACTAGCTCAGTATGCATCACTTACCTTAAATCGGGGCCCCCGACGCCGTCCTCTTCCCCCCCTCCGGCCGCATCCATCTCTCCACAGGTACCCTTCTGGGTATCGCCGCTCCTGCCAATCACAGCGCCGCTGCGGCGCTGTGATTGGCCAGAGCGGCGAGGACGTCGCTCCGCGAATGCGCACAGGAACACTTCACCGCAGTTGTGAATGGGGATTACGTTGTAAAACGTTCTTTTCAAATATCTCCTAAACTGTGCAGGTTTAGGAGATATTACTTGTACCTACAGGTAAGCCTTAATCTAGGCTTACCTGTAGGTGCAAGTTGAATTTAAGGGTATACAACCACTTTAATCTGCCTGTGTGGTGTAATAATTGCCCGTTGTAGGCCGTGTATGGTCAGGAGGGTCATTGTCTTGTCTTTTTATTGTCAGTGTTGTTTGTTTAGAGGAACATATTACTGGAATTTATCTCCAAAATGAAGGAAATGTTGCGGCCCCAAAGGTGAGGAAATGTTCTGCCCCCGAAAGGGTTAATCTAGGTTTCCACACTATATATATGTGTATCATCATCTGCTGGAGATAAAAGACGTCACAGTGACTATGGAGGAAGAGGACGGACATGACGGGGGGGTTACTGAGTGTAAATAGAAAATAATATTCTTAGATTGTAAGCTCTAATGAGCCGGGCCCTCTGATTCCTCCTGTATTGTAACTGTACTGTCTGTCCTCGTGTTGTAAAGTGCTGAACAAACTGTTGGTGCTATATAAATCCTGTATAATAATAATAATAATATGTTATTACCTCCTCTGTTGCAAGTCCCAGCAATGTCTCCTTTCCACTTCCTCCTGACTCACCTCTCACCCGGAACTTCCCATTTGTATGTGACATCACTTCCTGTCTTCCAGTCTGTTTGTAACATCACTTCCTGTCTTCCATAGAGACTTGCCTCGGTAGAAGTGAGATCACCACCTTGTGGAGCTCAGAGGATTTGCAGCCCCAAGAAACGTCTCGTAGTGTAAGCACGGCCTTGTGCTGTGTGTGTATGTACTGTATATCCTTATACACTACATTGCCAAAAGTATTGGGATGCCTGCCCTTACACGCACATGAACTTTAATCCCCCCCCCAGTCTTAGTACATAGCAGGGGAGGGCTGGCAGCCTTAGTCCTGGGAGGCAAGTCCAGTGAAGTGGCCCATCGAACCACATGCCAGCAGCCAGCTACGGACAGCAGCACCCACAGGCCATGGCCAGAAGGACCCACAGGCCATGGCCAGTAGGACTCACAAGCCATGGCCCGCTCCCAGCAGGACCCAGAGGCCATGGCCAGAAGGACCCACAGGCCATGGCCAGCACAGAACCTGACAGCCAGAGTGTTGAGGGCTATTTCCTATTTTGAGGTCTCTGGGTGGGCAGGGATATGGGGGTCAGCTGGGGTTGAAAGGGTCTCTCACCTCAGCGATGCCGGTGGCAACTCATCCTCCTGGGGGGGGGGGGGGTGATGACAACTTCAAGTTGCAGCCAGCGCCCAGCCTGAGCCAGTCACGCCCCGGTCTCTGCCTGGCTCCAATCCATGGACTCCGGGACATGTAGTAAAAAAGTAAGCTGCTCTCAGTCAGTTATTTCTTCTTCTCTCTGTGACTGTCTCTCTAAAATCTTCAAGTTGCAGCCATCCAGCGCCCAGCCTGAGCCAGTCACAGACATCCCAACCGGCAGAGAGGTGCCGCTTCGTGCCGCAGCCTTATCAGTACCAATTAAATGCAGCCTTTCAGTGTACATTCGTGCCACCTCATCAGTGCCTACCAGTGCAGCCCATCAGTGCCATCTCTTCAGTGTCCATCAGTGCAGCCTTTCAGTGCCCACCAGTTCAGCCTATTAGTGCCACCTCATCAGTGTTTACAAGCGCAGCCTCAGTGTCTACCAGTGAAGCGCTTCCGGCTCCGTCCCGTCCCCTCCTATGGCCACAGACAGAAGACAGAGCAGCCTGAGCGGCCGTACTCTATTCGGCTGCTCTGTCTTCTGGCCCAGCCGGGAGATCGCCCAGCTCCTTGCGGGTGTCCAGGAGCCCGCAGCCAAATGCGGGAGACTTGGGATGTCTGCAGTCACGTGACATGCGTGACCCGCCACGCCTCTGAAGAGTCAGTCTCCAGCAGTTGTAGTTTCTGGCTGCTGCACACCGCTGCTCAGTTCTCTCCACCCACCCAGGAACTTGAGTGTGGTCTGGACTACAACTCCCGGAATGCAGCGTGGGAGCAACACAGACAATCGGTCAAATTCCTGCACAAAAAAAAATGTTGGCAGACAGCATCCATTTTGAATACAATTTAGGCAGCCTGGTGGGAATTTTCCACCCTGTCCCACGGCCCAGCCTACCCCAGGCCCACCTTTTGCAGCTATAACAGCTTCAACTCTTCTGGGAAGGCTGTCCACAAGGTTTAGGAGTGTGTCTATGGGACTGTTTGACCATTCTTCCAGAAGCACATTTGTGAGGTCAGGCATTGATGTTGGAAGACAAGGCCTGGCTCACAGTCTCTGCTCCAAATTATCCCAAAGGGTGGGCCAACTCAATACTGACCCCTACGGACTAAGACTCGGATGCCATTAAAGTTCATGTGCGTGTAAAGCAGGTGTCCCAATACTTTTGGTAATATAGTGTATGTGGTATCGCTGCAATCGTCAGGAGCAGGAGAATTTATTTGCGGTTGTTCTTCGGTGGAATGTTATGGTTGTAATGAGAAATATACAGCTACATTTTAAAAAAGTTTTTTTTTTCTTTACTATTTTGGGCCAGTTCTCCTTTGATAATACAAATAAATAAATCAGGAGACATCAATCACCATTTACCACCAAATGAAAGCCCAATTTGTCCTGAAACAAATGCAGTATAATTCACCTGTTAGTTGTGATGATATGTACGGTTTTACTAACTTACTGTCAAAGTTGCAAAATTGTGCTTAGGCAGTAAGATTTGTTTTACCCTTAGGTGTGAAGGAGATAACAAAGTGATTTCCTATGACTGTCAGCCTCATCTAAACACAAGTCCATCTAGTTCAATCAAAAGAAAAAAAAAGTTTACACCACAAAATGTACCAATGAGAGGTAATGACTCCATTTTTATTTTTCTCCTGCTATCAATCGCCGAGACGGTACAACACTTCATCCATGTCTTTGGTGATCTCTGATCTCCTTATCAACTGTTTCTTACATGATGAAGATCAGCCATGGAGTATATCTGAGGTGTATATCAGGGTGGGCTTCTTCCCCACATGTCCAGCAACATTCATATACAAGACATTTCCCGCACTCAAGGCACTAATACACCTCAAGGGTTGTGTGGGACCCCTGATGTACAGGAAGACAGGACTTCAGTGAGGAACAATTCCCTCACTCAGGACAGGAATACGGCTTCTCCCCCGTGTGAGATCTCTGATGTGTGGAAAAACTGGACTTCTGAGAAAAACATTTCCTGCACTTAGGGCAAGAATATGGCTTCTCACCCGTGTGCGACCTCTGATGTCTATTAAGTTGCGTCTTCACTGAAAAACATTTCCCACACTCAGAACAGGAATACGGCTTCTCACCCGTGTGTGATTTCTGATGATAGGAAAGACTGGACTTATCTGAAAAACATTTCCCACACTCAGGACAGGAATAAGGCTTCTCACTCCTGTGAGACCTCTGATGTCTGATTAGTTTTGATTTCTGTACAAAACATTTCCCACACTCAGGACAGAAATACGGCTTCTCACCCGTATGCAACCTCTGATGGGCATCAAGATGCATCTTAACTGAAAAACATTTCCCGCACTCAGGACAGGAATACGGCTTCTCACCCGTGTGAGACCTCTGATGTCTGAGAAGTTCTGGTTTCTGTACAAAACACCCATTTGCCAAGCGTATACTCCTGTTATGCAGTGTTTGCCTGCCCTTTTTCAATATGGCTGCTATGCTCTCTCTCTCTCACCAAGGTTGAGGTCATCAAGAAGAGCAGAGGATGGCGAGGAGTTTTGTGGGTAAGTGGGTGGAGAGAGAGACATGTGGCAGAAAGAGAACAGTGAATTCTTGCTGAGAGAGAGCAGACTGTGTAAGTGCTGCAGTTTCCCCTCACAGAGACATACATAGAGACTGTTAATGATTTCATTTTCCTGTCCGGAAAATACCTCATGTTGGATGGTTCACTGAATGTTATTTCTTCAATGGACTTTCAAATACAAAGCTGTGTGGATTACTGTCTATGTGGAGATACATTTCTCAGTTGGGATTTCACTTGCTATTCACAAGCCCCAACTGAGTGGAGGCCCGGCACATGTTAGAGATCCTGTCCTGATCACACAGATTATGAAGGCTCTGCTCCTAAATACTCTACAGGTGGCGCCATCATACCTCAGTAGCCACAGAGTGTGAAAAGAATAGCGCTAGATTTGGAGGCACCGCTGAGATCAATATCTTGGATCAAGACATTAAGGAACAACCATGTCACTGTTATCAACAGAAGCTGTGAGGCAGCGGGCCCTGGAAGACGGACTGTCACCTAAAAGGACATTTGCTATTCCATATGTACCTATCACTGTGAGCGCCCATAGACTGCAGGAGGCACTAAAAGCATATGAAACCTTGCAGTCTTCTGCTCTGGTATATAAAAGAGAGGAAGATGAGAGCTATGAACTGTGTACCTATTGTCTCTGTCTCAGTGAGGTGGATTTAAATCCAGTTAAAGGGTCCTTTTGCATATATCCAAAAGGGGCTGAAGTAATTGGTTGTGCTGTAGTATTTCCAGTAATCCCAATTCCAGTAAGGCGGAAGTTACCAGCCCTGCCTGTAAAGTGTGAACCATTGAATACAACGGCTTCATCAGGAGAAACTGTAACCTTGACTGCTACAGCCGCTAAGCAGGAAACAAATATTGAGCAGCTGCTGCTAAAAGTCACTGAAGTCATTGCTCAGAATTTACATGCCGGATCTTATCGCATATTGCTTAACATTGACAAGAGCCGCACCACACCTTATGATCCAGAGGGTGATGCTCTCCCTGAACGTTTCAACCGGACCTTGTTGAACATGTTGGATACCCTCCCTAATGGTGCTAAGCAAACCTGGAGGCGACATGTTGGAGCTATGGTTTATGCTAGGCTCTGAGGGAAGGGGTGCAACCCTGAAACGCGTCAGCCGTTCAAATCGTTTCCGATCTTCCCATCATCAGGTCCTGTCTATAGTTGCCAAGAGATGCAGTTTGACCGATAAGAAAGAGTCGTACCATTGCTTTTATACATTTTTAATAAAACTTTTAAGTGGTAATGCACTAGGTCGGTGCGCCCTCCTTCTTTTCTTTGTTCTTTTGCCTACAATTGTACCAGACATGAATCAACTGGTTTCTCTCCTTATTTTCTCATGTTTGGGAGAGAAGCCCGTCTACCTATTGACATTCAGTTGGGTGTGTCTACTGATGGAGTGGTAAAATAGAAATCACTACCAATATGTGGCACGACTTAAACATAGATTAAAAGAGACCTATCAAATGGCTGAGGAAAATACTGCAAAAATAAATGATACCAATAAAAGGCGTTTTGATGCCAAAGTTCATTACAAAGACTTATAACCTTGTGATAAAGTGCTTCTCCGCAATTTGGGACCCTCAGCCAAACATAAATAAGCTGATCACTGGCGAAATGAGTTGTTGGACGTTATAGAAAAACTGCCTAGAATTCCAGTCTACAGGATTCGAGGACCTGAGGGTCGGATCAAAGCCTGCCATAGAAATCCCTAGCTTCCAGTACCAAAAGTTGCTACTGCTACTTCCAACTAACACAAGTTGCTACTGAGAAGCCATAATCTGATATTGTTACAGATTCTAATAATGTGCCTTGTGCAGACAGTGGAGAACAGGGTGATGACAGTGACTGGTTTACACCTCCACCAGAGTCTCCTGTACAGGTTCCTTCACCTATTACTGATGGGGGGCCTCCCTCAGAGGAGAGGTCTGAACCCAGCTACTTCTGTTTTTGAACCAACAGCCCAAAACTTTGTGCCTACAGTTCAAGGCATGGTTGGAGCACCAAGTTTTTCCACTAATGTGTTAGAGAAATTAGATGCTTATTTTATAATCATTTAATGCATGAGATTGCTTAAAAGTAGAATAATTTCAAGTTACACAGAGTTGTTTTCGAGTCCTTGAAATGCATATAAATCACAGAGATAAGATAGTTAATTTTTAGTTCACTAATTACATTGACAGCAGTGGAGCTACAGCCTGATAAGATAAGAACATCTTATACAGGTGGTTTAGAAATAATTATGTGGAATATGGGAAAGTTATGTACAGTACACTAATAAAGTTTGACAGGGTCAAACAAAGGTCGGCTTGTGCCCTCATTAAAACTGTTAAAATACATTGAATAAAGTAGTTAGCTTTGTGTATGTATGTGTATATATGTATATATATATATATATATATATATATATATATATATATATATATTATGTAGATAATACAGTACGTTTTTGTGAAACCAATGTATGTATACATACACATAGGATTGTATAGAGAAAAACAATAAGACATAACACATTTGGTGGGGTTATTGAAAGTTAATTCTCTCAAAGACGTAAATCTGTTATCCTTGAAGTTGGTTAAGTCTTATCAGGACGAGGAGGGTTTGATTTAACACAGCTGGGTACCATATTGTCTCTACACAGGTGTTTTTAATTGGACAAAACCAGTTATAAATCACTTTAATGAGCATATAGGAATTCTGGGAATGAATAAGTTTGTCTGGTTGTAGAACAGGTGTCAGATTTATGGTTAGTTACATTGATGTAGATCTTAGCAACCAATCATATCTAGGAGAGATGGCTAAGATAAGGCTTGTAAAGGTATATAAATGCAAGTTTTACAATTGTTAGACAGACAAGTCCAGATAGGTGTCTATCAGGCTCACTGATATATATATACAGCCCTATCACATGGGTTATAACTGTGAGAACCAATAGGCAAATATCTGTTCCTTTGTTGTAAATTATCTCCCCGTACGAGTAAAATAAAGAAAACTTCTTAGCTTGATCCAGAGTGGTCTCAGGTGAATTTCCCTCAGAAATTGGTCCTTCGAGCTGGAACTCAATATCCTGTGAAGGGACCAGACCTCCGGTGACCGTTACTGTACGGGGGAATCTCACAACAGACGAGATTTCTTATTCCAAAGTCCTCCGTCTGAATTGACGTTAACAGAGGCCGGTCAACCGACTGGTCCCTGTCAGGTGACGGGTTCCCAAGAATTGGCAGAAAAGACCCATTCTGGTTCAAGGTAAGAACAATTCACAATTTGTTTCAATTTGGTTAGAGGATAAGAATATCAATTTTTTTTTAGTAGAACACAGGATTAGGAAAGAAATTCTGTCTTGATCTGCGAGTTGACAAAGATATTGTGTATAAAGGTATAAGAATACCAATGTTTTCTTTTTTTTTAACAAGAAGATATCAATGTTTTCTAGTAAAGCACAGGACTAGGAGGGTTGAAAAAGTACAGTAACCTCTAAAGCCCCATACACACGGTCGGAAAATCCGACCACCAAATCCATCGGATTTGGTCCGACGGATTTAGTCCGACACTGGTGTTGCATACACACGGTCGGACAAAGTTGTCGGAAAATCCGATCATTCTGAACGTGGTCACGTTTGTTGCCTACGACGGGACTACGTAGAGGCTAGTAGCCAATAGCTTTGGTCTTGTAATGTGATCTGAGCATGCGTAGCACTTTGTCCGTCGGAATTCGCTACACACGATCGGAATTGGTGTGATCGGACTTTGTTGTCGAAAAATCTATCCAGCAGGAGATAGAACTTTGTCCGTCGGACAATCCGATGGAAACTGTCCGATGGTGCCTACACACGGTCAGAATGTCCGACAACATTGTCCGATAGGACAGAATCCATCGGAAAATCCGACCGTGTGTATGGGGCATTAGAGTGGTTGTATAGTCAAATTTGTAACTTTTACCTACAGGTAAGCCTATAATAAGGCTTACTTGTAGGTAAAAAAAATATCTCCTAAACCTGTATGGTTTAGGAGATATTCCCCTAGCAATGAGCCGCAGACTGCAGCAGCTCATGCGCACAGGGGATTCTCGGCAGACACCGGACCTTGCCGGAAAGAAGTCTCCCGCACCCTTGCACGGCAGTGACGACATTGCGGCTCCGGCCACTCACATTGCCGGAGACGCGAAACCCGGAAGACACGCAGAGGGAACATGTCAGCTCCCTCGGCATGGATCGGGTGAGATGGCGGCACCTCGTTCTAAGGTAAGTATTTCATAATGAGCTAGTATGCGGTGCATACTAGCTTATTATGCCTTTTGCCTTACAGGGGTATACAAAAAAGTGTCAGCGGGTATACGACCACTTTAAGGAATTTGTGCCGATCTGCGAGTTAACAAAAACAGTGTAGAAGTGTCTGTGTGAGAAGACCTTAAATTACTCCGTACGTGCGTTAAAATGGGCCAGAAATGTGTAAAGTGCAAGTGCATGTATGAGTTAGGCAAAGATAATATAAAATATCTTGAAAAATGGGTTAAATGTTATGACTTTGATACATCATTAAACAAGGATTCTTGTGTTAAATTATGTAGAAGAATTAAAATTGAAGCCGGCACTAAAAGCCGGAGAATAATACCCATGAGTTTAGAAATGTCAGGAAAGGTAAGTCCTGACAGGTAAATAAGGTAAAGGTTTTGGAGCTCCATTTGTTAACAAAGTTAAAAGGTATGTATCATCTTTGTACTATAGGTGTATATGTGTTTATAAGATCAGGTTGAGACATTCCTGATCACCGTGGCAAGCAGGGCTTGGCGGTTTTTCGTGCCTTGAGACAAGTGTTTTGGTAAGGAGACGTACGGTGTCTATTGGCTTTACTCTGAGCACTGCTGTCCATAAGTAATTACTAACTAACCTGTCAGTTTTATTCATTCTGTGAATATTTGTGTATTTATATATACAGTATAGTCAAGAATTTCTGTTCATATGTATGAATACTTTGATAGGTGGAATGACTGTGTATTGCTATATAGAAAACAGAAGATGATGACATTTTGTTAATGAATGTTCACAAATGTAATTTAATTTCTTTGTAATCTTTGTAGACTGTCCCCACATGTCCAGCAACATTCATATACAAGACACTCAGGGCACTAATACCCCTTTGAGGGTTGTGTGGGACCCCTGATGTACAGAAAGACAGGACTTCAGTGAGGAACAATTCCCTCACTCAGGACAGGAATACGGCTTCTCCCCCGTGTGAGACCTCCGATGTGCGTCAAGATTGGACTTCTGTGAAAAACATTTTCCACACTCAGGACAGGAATACGGCTTCTCACCTGTGTGCAACCTCTGATGTCTATTAAGATGCGACTTAACTGAAAAACATTTCCCGCACTCAGGACAGGAATACGGCTTCTCACCAGTGTGTGATCTCTGATGTGTATCAAGATGCGACTTAACTGAAAAACATTTCCCGCACTCAGGACAGGAATATGGCTTCTCACCAGTGTGCGACTTCTGATGTCTGAGAAGATTCGACTTATCTGAAAAACATTTCCCGCACTCAGAACAGGAATGTGGCTTCTCACCTGTGTGAGACCTCTGATGTGTGACAAGTTCTGATTTCTTTACAAAACATTTCCCGCACTCAGGACAGGAATACGGCTTCTCACCCGTGTGCGACATCTGATGTGTATCAAGATTCGACTTAACTGAAAAACATTTCCCGCACTCAGGACAGCAATACGGCTTCTCACCTGTGTGCGACCTCTGATGTCTGAGAAGATGCGACTTTGCTGAAAAACATTTCTCGCACTCAGAACAGGAATGTGGCTTCTCACCTGTGTGACATTTTTTATGCACATTAAGACTAGACTTAGAATTGAAATACTTCCCGTACTCAGTACAGGAAAACCTCTTATCTGTTGGAAGGACGGCATCGTCCCACACAGTCTGAGGTTCCTCAGGATAAGAGGAATACGATGGTCCGGCACCGTCCCGCACAGTCTGAGGTTCCTCAGGATAAGAGGAATACGATGGTCCGGTACCGTCCCGCACAGTCTGAGGTTCCTCAGGATAAGAGGAATACGATGGTCCGGCACCGTCCCGCACAGTCTGAGGTTCCTCAGGATAAGAGGAATACGATGGTCCATCTACACTGTGTGGTGTCGGATGGACATTTGAGGTAGTCGGGTTTTCTCCTGGACTATACTGTGTGATGTCCTCATCTTCTACTTTACAGTCTGGAGACAAAGTGAGACAATCCTCTGAGGTTTTCCTCATCTCCCGTCCATCTACTAAAATAGAAATAAAAAGATTATTACTAGACATGAGCTGATTGGTTCCCCTAAACCAGGACTCCACCCAGATCAGGCAGCTTTGTCTCTGAGGATCTTACAATTCCACCCTCAAGGTAACTAGTAAATGGGTCCTCTGATCTCCTACCAGATCATTTCTTTATTCATGGACCTTAGTCAGAGAGTGAGGAAACAACGAGAACTGTCTTTTATATGAGTGACAGTGATGAGGGGATTATAGGACGAGTGTCCCCTCCCCCTCTATCACTCATTGCCATCTTCCCAACACAAGAAGTCCTGCACTTCCTTATTCAGTCCATGATTTAGTCATGAATAACAGCGGGGCTGAGCCCCACCAGAGGTCAGAGAGTGAGGATGGGGGGAGAACCAAGATAAAGATTGGACTCCCCTCATTATCACTTTCTGTTTAAGGTTCCAAAGTCGGAGGATGTTATCACATTATTATCAACATGTAAAAGTCTGTGCTCCAATCACATCATCAGATATAAAATGTCCAGCTGGTAGGAAATGGGTGTAACAAAAGAGAATACATATATAGTGTAGTATATATAGTGCAGGAGTATATAGTGCAGGAGTCAGGAGTATGTAATGTACAATATAAATTATATAATGAAGGTTCGGGATTCATAATATTGGTATTCAGTAATCAGTGGTGGGTTAAATGTTTACTGGAGACAAGTTGCAGAGGTCCCACACCGCTGCCTCCCATCTCCTGAGACTGCACTCAGTGACTTGGGTCTGAGACTATACAGACATATCCCTCCACCCGGGAACAGCAAGGAAAGAAAACAGAGCAAGTGACCACAGAAGAATTGCAAAAATAGAGATCCTGCTATACCCTGGCATGGAGAGGAAGACCGAAGACACATGCCACTGGTGCCTAGGTTGAGCAATGCCTATAGTGAAAGTCAACATTTTGCTGCCAGCTGAACCCCAGAATCTCCATAAATCCAGTCTAGATACATAAATTGTGTCTGCAGCACAGAGAAGGAAGATTATCTGAGAGAAATACAGGAATACAGGATGGGGAACACAGCTCAGGAAAGTGACCAGGATATTACAGGCTGATATCACCCAGTCCCCACCCTACTCTGGACCAATCAGTGAGCAGTATGGGTGGAGGAATGGATTTAGTGTTAATGACCCACCTGTGCTGATCTCTGTAGGAGTGTCCTCCTCTATAAATGTCCCCGTTATTCCATCCTCCTCCATAGACTGCTGATCATCCCTCACATACGTCTCTTCTTCTTCTGCTTTAACCTCAAATTCTATATCAATTGGATCTCCACTCTAAACCAAGAAAATGAGAGAGAAAATCATCTGTAAGATAAGAGCTTTAATATTGTAAGATGATATAAAAAATCCACACATTGTCCCTGTAAGTGTATGTTCTAGATTCTCCGTCCCACCAACCTTGTAACAGTGGGGGATGGTGTGATCTTCCTGTGTGGAATCCCGGGAATACAGAGGACGGGGACATCTCTCTGGTGGGTTCCTGGTATTAGGCGGCTCCATAATATCCTTGTGTCCTTCTGAAAACTCCTCCATAATCCCATACTCCTCATCCTCCTCTTTAAACTCTTCTTTGACAAAAATATTATCGTCCCCGAGGTTTCCAATCTGCAATATATTATAAAAAATGTATTGTAACACACATGCTTGTGTATAATGTATAACTACCAGTGATTGTTCCTCATCTACCTGATGATGGTGGGGGATGGTGTGATCTTCCTGTGTGGAATCCCGGGAATACAGAGGACGGGGGGATCTCTCTGGTGGGTTTATGTTATTAGGCGGCTCCATCATATCCTTGTGTCCTTCTGAAAGCTCCTTCATTACACCATATTCCTTGTCCATCTGCTTGTACTCTTCTTTAATAACACTATTATCATCCCCGATGTTTCCACTCTGAATATATAATAAAACATTTGTTGTAACAAACATGTTTGTGTATAAATCCTATCAGTGATTGTTACCCATCTACCTAGGAACATATTACTGGAATTTATCACCAAAATTAAGGAAACGTTCTGGAATCATAAGTGGGGGAATGTTCTGCCCCTGAAGGGGTTAATCTAGGTTTCCACACTATATATGTGTGTATCATCATCTGCTGGAGATAAAAGACGTCACAGTGACTATGGAGGAAGAGGACGGACATGACGGGGGGGTTACTGGGTGTAAATAGAAAATACTATTCTTAGATTGTAAGCTCTTATGAGTCGGGCCCTCCGATTCCTCCTGTATTGTAACGGTACTGTCTGCCCTCATGTTGTAAAGTGTTGAACAAACTGTTGGCGCCATATAAATCCTGTAAAACAATAATAAATTATTACCTCCCCTGCTGCCAGTTCCAACAAGGTCTCCTCTCTACTTCCTCCCGACTCACCTCTCACCCGGAACTTCCTGTCTGTATGTGACATCACTTCCTGTCTTCCATAGAGACTTGCCTGGGTAGAAGTGAGATCATCACCTTGTGGAGCTCAGAGGATTTGCAGCCCTGAGAAACGAGTCGAAGTGTGAGCACGGCTTGTGCTATGTATGTATGTACTGTATATCCTTATACACTACATTGCCAAAAGTATTGGAATGCCTGCCTTTACATGCACATGAACTTCAATGGCACCTCAGTCTTAGTCCGTGGCAGGGGAGGGCTGGCAGCCTTAGCCCTGGGGGGGGGGGGGGGGGGGGGGCAAGTCCAGTCAAGTGGCCCATCAAACCACAGGCCAGCGGCTAGCATGACCTACATGCCAGCAGCATGCTCCCATCAGGACCCACAGGCCATGGCCAGCAGGACCCACAGGCCATGGCCAGCAGGACCCACAAGCCATGGCCAGCTCCCAGCAGTACCCAGAGGCCATGGCCAGCACAGGACCTGACAGCCAGATAGTGTTGAGTGCTATTTCCTATTTTGAGGTTACTGGGTGGGCAGGGCACAGGGGCATGGTAAAGGCTTACCTGTAAAATCCTTTTCTTGGAGTACATCACGGGACACATAGCAGCCATTGTAATAACCATGTGGGTTATAGGCCACCTTCAGGTGATGGACACTGGTGCAATCAAAGACAGGAAGTCCCCCCTCCAAAGCAATAAGTATCCCAACAAGAGGGGAGGGACCTCTGTGTCCCGTGATGTGCTCCAAGAAAAGGATTTTACAGGTAAGCTGTTATAAAAATCCTATTTTCTTTATCGTACATTACGGGACACAGAGCAGCCATAGTAATTACTATGTGGGATGTCCCAAAGCAATGCCTTCTGAGGGGAGGGAGACACAAATAAAAGGAGGCCGCCATCAGACGTGAGGACCTATACTGCTGCCTGCAATACAAAGGCGGTATCCTTTTGTCGTCCTACATCCACCTGATACAATCTAGTGAATGCATGCACTGACGATCAAGTTGCAGCTTTGCAAATCTGAGTCATAGAGGCTTGGTGATGCACTGCCCATGAAGCACTCACTGCCCTGGTAGAGTGCGCTCTAACTTTAAAAAGGCGAAACCCTTCTTTTCAACCATAAGCCTAAATAATAACCTTACAAATCCATGATTCCATCACTGCCTGCCCTTTCCTAGGGCGTGCTGGCAGCACAACAGAGTGTCAGTTTTCTGTATCTGAATCCTTCAGATAGACCTTAACTGCTCTCACTACATGGAGAGAATGCAATAACTTTTCTTACGCAGAACAAGGTTCTGGAAAAAAAAAGGAAGGTAGGAAAACATCTCGATTCAGATGAAATTAGATACCTTGTCAGAAGGATCAAGGGAAAAAGGCGCATCGGCTCAAAGGGTTGTCTTTGTAAAGCCGACAAAACTAGATTCAAACCCCACGGGCACAAGGGTGACCTAACTGGCGGATTTATACGCGTTACCCCTTGTATACAGGCCCGGATCAAAGAGTGCAAAGCAAGCAGCCTTTGGAAAAAAATACTGAAAAAGGCCCAGATCTGATCCTTGATAGAACTCAAGGCTAGCTTAATTTCAATTCCTAATTGTAGGAAGGCAAGAACTCTACCAATGACATACTTCCGAGGATGCCATCCTTGGTTTCCACCAGGAACATACCCTATAGTAAATGGTCCTAGAGGCTGGCCTTCTTGCATTAATCAGGGTAATTACCACTGAACCTGAAAGCCCCCGATTCTTTTAGAATGTGGGCTTCAATAGCCAAACCGTTAAATGCAGCAATTGCAAAGCAGGATGTAATACCGGCCCCTGCAAAAGTAGGTCTGGACGAGAAGGAAGAGTCCATGGATCCCCTACTGCCACCCTTACGATCTCTGCATACTAAGATTGTCTGGGTTGTGCTGGAGCTACTAGGATTACCGGTTTCTGTTCCCCTTTGATCTTGCATTGAAGCCACGGTAGTATCGGTACTGGGGGGGCGCATAAACCAGTGAAAACTGAACCCGGAGGTCCCGGAGGATGCTGGGACTGTGACATCATAAGGGGGCGGGGTCACCATGTGACATGAGCCAGTGGCACCGCCCCTTGTCCCTATATAACTGGCAGCGCAACACATCTAGGCCATTGCAGGCGGAGACAGCGTCGTGTCAACATCGGATGAAGAAAGAAGAATAAAGAAGAAGAAGAGGAAGAAGCAGAGGGCGGCGACAGCAACGGCGACAGAAGCCTGGGCCACTGCCAGTAAAAGAGCTGGAAGAAGAAAGCGGAGGCCCGGCAAGAAGAACAGAAGAGTGGGACAAGACCCCCGAAGTCGGAACAAGACCCCCAGACGGCGGGGGCGACGAAGGAGAAAGCCGGGCTCCTCCACTAGTAAAAGAGCTAGCAGAAGATAGCGGAGGAGTCCAGCGAGAAGACCCCCCAAGACGGAAGAAGACCCCCGGAGCTGTGTAATAAAGTATTTTAAAAACTTGTGTTGTGTTTTTATTTACACTTTTTTTCCACCAGGTGAATGGGTAGGGGTACATGGTACCCCATACTCATTCACATAGGGTGGGGGGCCAGAATCTGGGTGCCCCCTTATTGAAGGAGCTCCTGGATTCCCATAAGCCCCCCGCCCGCAGACCCCGTCAACCAACGGCCAGGGTTGTCAGGAAGAGGCCCTTGTCCTCAGCAACATGGGCCCCGCATGGCCCCCCCTTTTCCCCAAGGCACCCCCCATGTGGAGGGCACGCGGCCTGGTACGGCTCAGGAGGGGGGGGGTGCTCGCTCATCCCCACCCCCTTTCCTGATCCGTTGGGCTGCGTGCTCGGATAAGGGTCTGATATGGATTTGGGGGGACCCCCACGCCGTTTTTCGACGCAGGAATTCCCCTTTAAATCCATACCAGGTGACGGGGCTAGCGAGGCAGCGGCATTGACTTCCTTCGCTAGTCCCGTCTACCTGGAGTCACGTTCTAAATGAACAGACTTTACTCGGTGTGTGGGGCAAGTCCGTTCATTTCAAAAGTCCCGGGGACTTCCGCCAAAACTCCGGCGGATTGTCCGGGCGAAAAGTCAGATCGTGTGTACATGGCATTAGTTTACATCTATGTGGGGGCACCTTGTCTGAGCACCTAAGAAACACGGAACTTCTTATGAAGTTTTGGGCACGAGCAATTTATAAATTTTTCTGACAGTTTCTATGCTATATATTTTGAATACGAACACTATGATTGCGACTTTTGCAATTGCAGCGTCTTTTTCAGGTCGCCATAACACAATTCTTGTTTATGGTTTATATACACTTTTAGCATTTTTTGTGTGTTTTTTTTTCACATTTACAAACAAAGAGTACTTGGGTGTAGACTTAACACACCTCAGAAGAGAGACCCCTTAATAGGGCTCACCAAGCCCCTATGCAACAATCTGGCTAAGCACCATAGCCTGAAAAGCAACACTTGGTGACTCACGTGAAAGGAAAAATGAACTGCTGCAAGTGTCTGTTCAGAGCCTGCTCGCCGTACATGCGCATGTAGACACACTGTAGTTTAGCTCAGACTGATTATGTTGTAAATTCCGGTTCTGTTCCAGTTTAGCTGGTTGTGTGGTTTTCCCCTTGGCTGAGGGGTGGCGCCTTTATAGTTTGGCCAAGGTCGGAAATTGCAACAAGCTGGGTGTGTTGAGTGCCTCTTTGCCCGTAAACAGTCAGTGCATGTGGTCTACCCACTGCGCGTTCTGGGAGAGGGTACTTAAGGGATAGACCCCGTGACAGGGTGTGTTCCGACCTGATGGCCCTCCTGGCTTAAGGTGTGCTGCTGCCTTCTAAATTGTCTCAGGGCCAGCTGGCCTGAGGCTTTGTTACTGAAGGGTAGGCCCAGGAGTCCTGGGGCCTACCGATCCAGGGGTGGTCCTGTGCTGTCTTGCCTGCGGGAGGAAGCCAAGCGACTGGAGGATCCAGGGGAGGACTTTTGAATGAATGAATGATTTGTATAGCGCTGCAAATGCGAACTGAATCGCCTCAAGGCACTTGGTCTGTCTTGTCCTCCTTGTTAGAAGAGGTGGGTCTTGAGTTTTTTCTGAAGACCCGATGGTTTTCTTTCATGCAGATGTTGGTGGGTAGAGCGTTCCATAGCCGAGGTCTTTGGACTGCGAATCTTTGTTCTCCCTTAGATTTGTAGTGGGCTTTAGGGATGAGAAGGATGTTTTGATTTGTTGATCGGAGGCTGCCATTGGGTATGTATTGTTTTATTTTCTCACATAGGTATTGAGGAGCGTTTCCTTGTGTACATTTGTGGGTGAGGCAGAGGGTCTTGAATGTGATCCCATCCTTTACTGTTAGCCAATGGAGGGTCCTTAGGGATGGGGAGATGGATTCCCAGGGTTTCTTTCCCGTGACTAGTCTTGCTGCTGTGTTTTGGACGACTTGTAGGCGTGCAATCTGGTAATTAGGTAGTCCTATGTAGCGGGAATATGCGTAGTCGAGTCGCGAATTGATGATTGTTCCAACTACTACTGCTTTCTCCTTTTCTGGAATGAAGGGGATGAGTCTGCGTAGCAGGCGGAGAAGATGATGGGATCCACTGACTACTGATCCTATTTGTGCATCCATAGTCATCTCTGAGTCAAAGATGACTCCGAGGCTTTTGGCTTTGTTGCTTGGAAGGATGGTCTGTCCAAGGATGGTGGGGGTGTCCATGGGGTCTTATTTTTTTATTTCGGTTTGCGTTGAGGAGCAGAAGCTCTGTTTTCAATCCATTGAGTTTGAGGGAGCTAATGGTCATCCATTCATCTATCAATGTAAGACATTTTTTCAATTTCTGGTATTGGTCTTTTTGTCCGGTGATGCGGAAGCAAAGTTGAGTGTCGTCAGCGTATGAGTGGAAGCATAGATCCGATTTGCTGATGATTTTGAAGAGTGGACGGATGTAAATGTTGAAGAGTACTGGTGACAAGAGTGATCCTTGAGGGACTCCATAAGAAATTGCCCTGGATTCAGAAGTGAAGACTCCTAGTTTCACTGTCTGCGACCGATTTCCTAAGAAGGAAGCGAACCATGGAAGATCTAAATCTATAACTCCTGCCTCTTCTTTGAGGCGGATGAGAAGAGTATTGTGGTCCACTGTGTCGAACGATGCGCTAAGGTCCAGCAGTACCAAGAGACACGATTCTCCGTCATCAGCTGCTTCCAGGGCGTCGTCCCATATTTTTAGAAGTGCCGTTTTTGTGCCATGGCCTGGGCGGAAGCCTGATTGCAGTGGGTCCAAGAGTTTGTGTGTGTCCAGGTGGAGTTTTAGCTGTTGTACTACTGCTTTCTCCATAATCTTGGAGATGGTGTTCAGGCTTGTTACCGGTCTGCGATAGTTAGGATCTTTGGGGTTGAGGCTGGGTTTCTTTAGGAGTGGTTTGATGATGCCTTGCTTGAGGGCGATTGGAACAAACCCTTCTTTGAACGACTGATTTACTAGGTGTGTAATAGAAGGGGCCAAGATGTCGGAAAAAAACTTTCAGGAGTTTTGTGGGAATGATGTCATTGGGTGATGTACTGTCTCGGAGGCTCTTGATGATGTTTTTGGTGTTATCAGTGGTGATCGGGGTAAGCGAAAAATTTGGTGGTTGTGTGATGTTCGAGTGGATTTCCTTACCTTGCTTTGGTTGAATAAGGTTGGTTGTTTTTTTTTTTCTTGAATTATTTTCTGAATGTTTTCAGAGAGAGGACCGAGCAACAAGGCCGGTACCTCTAGAAGAGCCTGGAGACTCAGTTGGAGGACGCACCCGGGTCATCTACAGCACACTATCGCCTGTTCGGCTGAAAGAAACTGGTACTGTGTAATAGTTCTTTGACATTGCAAAAGGTTGCTGGTTATACAATCCTGTGGCAGAGGATTGTGTAACGGTTCTACTAAATCTTCAAGTCTGTGGCAGAGACTATGACCTATGACCGAGCATCGAATCGGCTGCTAGGTCCGTGAGAGTCCTATCCGGTGGTTGCTGGATTCAGTTGTGGAGCTGTTGTCCTCTGGATCAAGAAGTACCCCTGACCCGCAATTAAAATTCCGCTAAACCCTCCATCCCTCTATTGCAATGTAATTTTGTAAATAAAGCATTGGAAAAAAAGACTAATGCGGCGTACACACGGTCGGAATTTCCGATGGAAACAGTCCGATAGGAGCTTTTCATCGGATTTTCCGACCGTGTGTATGCCCATCGGTCTTTTTCTGTCGGAATTTCCGACGGACTTTGAATTGAGAACCTGTTCTCAATTTTTCCGACGGAAAACCTTTCTATCGGATTTTCCGATCGTGTGTATGCAATTCCGACACGCAAAATTCCGACGCATGCTCGGAAACAATTCGACGCATGCTCAGAAGCATTAAACTTCCCTTTTATAGTGTTGTCGAACGTGTTTTATGCCGCTGTGTTATTGACCGTCAGAATTTGGTGTGATCGTGTGTAGGCAACACAGCTTGAGCGGCACTCCGTCGGAAAAAACTTCAGAGTTTTTTCCAACGAGAATTCCGATCGTGTGTACGCGGCATAAGTGTCGGAGCTGAAATCTATGAGAAAAATCTTTAATGGAATCTCTATGATGGACACGGTGGAGCGGTGAGGAAACGGTAAGCCCAATCAAATACCAACAGCTCCTTCGGGGGTAAGTGCTACATAATACTGGGAGGAGCCGCTCTTGATCTTTAGTTACTGTTCCCTTGGTGGATATCCATTGATGTTATACATTGTGACGGACCCCGGCCTGATTGGTCTACATCCGAAACCGTGTATGCTGGTTTCCTTCCCTGGGTGTGTTACACCACAAGTTCTGTTGACTCACTTCCATCTTCACCTTTAGCGCTGCACTTTACCACTTTCCCAGGTAATGAATATTAGCCTCACTCTGTGTCCCATGATGTATGAAAAAGAAAAAGTTTTATTTTTTTACTATTTTGCACCAGTTTTCCTTTGATAATAAAAATAAATAAATCAGGAGATATCAATCACCATTTACCACCAAATGAAAGCCCAATTTGTCCTGAAACAAACGCGGTATAATCCACCTGGAGGCACAAAGCAGTTGTGATGATATGTACGGATTTACTAACACATGTCAAAGTTGCATAATTGTGCTTAGGCATTAACATTTGTTTTACCCTTAGGTGTGAATGAGATAACAAAGTGATTTCCTATGACTGTCAGCCCCATCTAGTGACCATAATGAGGTATCTCTCCTGAACAACCTAAAATCCCACATTATGGCCACTAGATGGAGCCAATGATCATAGGAAATCACTTTATGAAATAAGGAAAAAAAACAATATTTGTCATAGTACGGCGAATGCTCGTCACACTTGGTCAACATTTTTTTTAAACTAGACCTGTAAATGTTTATTACATATAGATAGTCTGGTTGAGAAAAGACACAAGTCCATCTACTTCAATCAATAGAAAAAAAAAGTTTACACCACAAAATTTCCCAATGAGAGGTAATGACTCCATTTTTATTTTTCTCCTGCTATCAATGGCCGACACGGTACAACACTTCATCCATGTCTTTGGTGATCTCTGATCTCCTTATCAACTGTTTCTTCCATGATGAAGATCAGCCATGGAGTATATCTGAGGTGTATATCAGGGTGTGCTTCTTCCCCACATGTCCAGCAACATTCATATACAAGACATATCCCGCACTCAAGGCACTAATACACCTCGAGGATTGTGTGGGACCCCTGATGTACAGAAAGACAGGACTTCAGTGAGGAACAATTCCCTCACTCAGGACAGGAATACGGCTTCTCCGCGGTGTGAGACCTCCGATGTGTGTCAAGATTGGACTTCTGCGAAAAAGATTTTCCGCACTCAGGACAGGAATACGGCTTCTCACCTGTGTGCAACCTCTGATGTCTATTAAGATGCGACTTAACTGAAAAACATTTCCCGCACTCAGGACAGGAATACGGCTTCTCACCAGTGTGTGATCTCTGATGTGTATCAAGACGCGACTTAACTGAAAAACATTTCCCGCACTCAGGACAGGAATACGGCTTCTCACCCGTGTGTGACCTCTGATGTCTATCAAGATGCGACTTAACTGAAAAACATTTCCCGCACTCAGGACAGGAATATGGCTTCTCACCCGTGTGCGACTTCTGATGTCTGAGAAGATTCGACTTATCTGAAAAACATTTCCCGCACTCAGAACAGGAATGTGGCTTCTCACCTGTGTGAGACCTCTGATGTGTGACAAGTTCTGATTTCTTTACAAAACATTTCCCGCACTCAGGACAGGAATACGGCTTCTCACCCGTGTGCGACCTCTGATGTGTATCAAGATTCGACTTAACTGAAAAACATTTCCCGCACTCAGGACAGCAATACGGTTTCTCACCAGTGTGCGACCTCTGATGTCTGAGAAGATGCGACTTTGCTGAAAAACATTTCCCGCACTCCGAACAGGAATGTGGCTTCTCACCTGTGTGACATTTTTTATGCACATTAAGACTAGACTTAGAATTGAAACACTTCCAGTACTCAGTACAGGAAAACCTCTTATCTGTTGGAAGGACGGCACCGTCCCGCACAGTCTGAGGTTCCTCAGGATAAGAGGAATACGATGGTCCGGCACCGTCCCGCACAGTCTGAGGTTCCTCAGGATAAGAGGAATACGATGGTCCGGCACTGTCCCGCACAGTCTGAGGTTCCTCAGGATAAGAGGAATACGATGGTCCGGCACCGTCCCGCATAGTCTGAGGTTCCTCAGGATAAGAGGAATACGATGGTCCGGCACCGTCCCGCACAGTCTGAGGTTCCTCAGGATAAGAGGAATACGATGGTCCGGCACCGTCCCGCACAGTCTGAGGTTCCTCGGGATAAGAGGAATACGATGGTCCGGCACCGTCCCGCACAGTCTGAGGTTCCTCAGGATAAGAGGAATACGATGGTCCGGCACCGTCCCGCACAGTCTGAGGTTCCTCAGGATAAGAGGAATACGATGGTCCGGCACCGTCCCGCACAGTCTGAGGTTCCTCAGGATAAGAGGAATACGATGGTCCGGCACCGTCCCGCACAGTCTGAGGTTCCTCAGGATAAGAGGAATACGATGGTCCATCTACACTGTGTGGTGCCGGATGGACATTTGAGGTAGTCGGGTTTTCTCCTGGACTATACTGTGTGATGTCCTCATCTTCTACTTTACAGTCTGGAGACAAAGTGAGACAATCCTCTGAGGTTTTCCTCATCTCCCGTCCATCTACTAAAATAGAAATACAAAGATTATTACTAGACATGAGCAGATTGGTTCCCCTAAACCAGGACTCCGCCCACATCAGGCAGCTTTGTCTCTGAGGATCTTACAATTCCCCCCTCAAGGTAACTAGTAAATGGGTCCTCTGATCTCCTTCCAGTTCATTTCTTTATTCATGGACCTTAGTCAGAGAGTGAGGAAACAACGAGAACTGTCTTTTATAGGAGTGACAGTGATGAGGGGATTATAGGACGAGTGTCCCCTCCCCCTCTATCACTCATTGCCATCTTCCCAACACAAGAAGTCCTGCACTTCCTTATTTAGTCCATGATTTAGTTATGAATACCAGCGGGGCTGAGCCCCACCAGAGGTCAGAGAGTGAGGATGGGGGGAGAACAACCAAGATGAAGATTGGACTGACCCTAAAGACCACCATTATTGGGTTATTGACTCCTCCCTCATTATCACTTTCTGTTTAAGGTTCCAAAGTCGGAGGATGTTATCACATTATTATCAACATGTAAAAGTCTGTGCTCCAATCACATCATCAGATATAAAATGTCCAGCTGGTAGGAAATGGGTGTAACAAAAGAGAATACATATATAGTGTAGTATATATAGTGCAGGAGTCAGGAGTATGTAATGTACAACATAGAGTATATAGTGCAGGGGTCAGGAGTATGTAATGTACAACATAGCGTATATAGTGCAGGGGTCAGGAGTATGTAATGTACAATATAGAGTATATAGTGCAGGGGTGAGGAGAATGTAATGTACAATATAAATTATACAGTGAAGGGTCGGGATTCATAATATTGGTGTTCAGAAATCAGTGGAAACGTAAATGTTTACTGGAGACAAGTTGCAGAGGTCCCACACCGCTGCCTCCCATCTCCTGAGACTGCACTCAGTGACTTGGGTCTGAGACTATACAGACATATCCCTCCACCCGGGAACAGCAAAGAAAGAAAACAGAGCAAGTGACCCCAGAAGAATTGCAACGATAGAGATCCTGCTATACCCTGGCATGGGGCAGAAGACCGAAGACACATGGCACTGGTGCCTAGGTTGAGCAATGCCTATAGTGAGAGTCAACATTTTGCTGCCAACTGAACCCCAGAATCTCCAAAAATCCAGTCTAGATACATAAATTGTGTCTGCAGCACAGAGAAGGAAGATTATCTGAGAGAAATACAGGAATACAGGACGGGGAACACAGCTCAGGAAAGTGACCAGGATATTACAGGCTGATATCACCCAGTCCCCGCCCTACTCTGGTCCAATCAGTGAGCAGTATAGGTGGAGGAATGGATTTAGTGTTAATGACCCACCTGTGCTGATCTCTGTAGGAGTGTCCTCCTCTATAAATGTCCCCGTTATTCCATCCTCCTCCATAGACTGCTGATCACCCCTCACATACGTCTCTTCTTCTTCTACTTTAACCTCAAATTCTATATCGATTGGATCTCCACTCTAAACCAAGAAAATGAGAGAGAATATTATCTGTAAAATAAGAGCTTTAATATTGTGACATCACATAAAAAATCCACACATTGTCTCTGTAAGTGTATGTTCTAGATTCTCCGTCCCACCAACCTTGTAACAGTGGGGGATGGTGTGACCTTCCTGTGTGGAATCCCGGGAATACAGAGGACGGGGGGATCTCTCTGGTGGGTTTCTGTTACTAGGCGGCTCCATCATATCCTTGTGTCCTTCTGAAAACTCCTCCATAACCCCATACTCCTCATCCTCCTCTTTAAACTCTTCTTTGAGAAAAATATTATCATCCCCAAGATTTCCAATCTGCAATATATTATAAAACATTTATTGTAAAACACATGTTTGTGTATAATGTATAACTACCAGTGATTGTTCCTCATCTACCTGATGATGGTGGGGGATGGTGTGATCTTCCTGTGTGGAATCCCGGGAATACAGAGGACGGGGACATCTCTCTGGTGGGTTTATGTTATTAGGTGGCTCCATCATATCCTTGTGTCCATCTGAAAGCTCCTTCATTACACCATATTCCTCGTCCTCTTGCTTGTCCTCTTCTTTAATAACAATATTATCATCCCCGATGTTTCCACTCTGAATATATAATAAAAAATTTGTTCTAACAAACATGTTTGTGTATAAATCCTATCGGTGATTGTTACCCATCTACCCTGGAACATATTACTGGAATTTATCACCAAAATTAAGGAAACGTTCTGGAATCATAAGTGAGGGAATGTTCTGACCCTGAAAGGGTTAATCTAGGTTCCCACACTATATATGTGTGTATCATCATCTGCTGGAGATAAAAGACGTCACAGTGACTATGGAGGAAGAGGGCGGACATGACGGGGGGGGTTACTGGGTGTAAATAGAAAATAATATTCTTAGATTGTAAGCTCTTATGAGCCGCGCCCTCTGATTCCTCCTGTATTGTAACTGTACTGTCTGCCCTCATGTTGTAAAGTGTTGAACAAACTGTTGGCGCCATATAAATCCTGTAAAACAATAATAAATTATTACCTCCCCTGCTGCCAGTTCCAACAAGGTCTCCTCTCTACTTCCTCCCGACTCACCTCTCACCCGGAACTTCCTGTCTGTATGTGACATCACTTCCTGTCTTCCATAGAGACATGCCTGGGTGGAAGTGAGATCATCACCTTGTGGAGCTCAGAGGATTTTCAGCCCTGATAAACGAGTCGAAGTGTGAGCACGGCTTGTGCTATGTATGTATGTACTGTATATCCTTATACACTACATTGCCAAAAGTATTGGGATGCCTGCCTTTACATGCACATGAACTTCAATGGCACCTCAGTCTTAGTCCGTGGCAGGGGAGGGCTGGCAGCCTTAGCCCTGGGGGGGGCAAGTCCAGTCAAGTGGCCCATCAAACCACAGGCCAGCGGCTAGCATGACCTACATGCCAGCAGCATGCTCCCAGCAGGACCCACAGGCCATGGCCAGCAGGACCCACAGGCCATGGCCAGCAGGACCCACAAGCCATGGCCAGCAGGACCCACAAGCCATGGCCAGCTCCCAGCAGTAGCCAGATGCCATGGCCAGAAGGACCCACAGGCCATGGCCAGCACAGGACCTGACAGCCAGATGGTGTTGAGTGCTATTTCCTATTTTGAGGTTACTGGGTGGGCAGGGCACAGGGGCATGGTAAAATAGGATTTTTATAGCAGCTTACCTGTAAAATCCTTTTCTTGGAGTACATCACGGGACACATAGCAGCCATTGTAATAACCATGTGGGTTATAGGCCACCTTCAGGTGATGGACACTGGTGCAATCAAAGACAGGAAGTCCCCCTCCATATATCCCCTCCCATACAGGGAGTACCTCAGTTTTTGTAGCAAAGCAATAAGTATCCCAACAAGAGGGGAGGGACCTCTGTGTCCCGTGATGTGCTCCAAGAAAGGGATTTTACAGGTAAGCTGTTATAAAAATCCTATTTTCTTTATCGTACATCACGGGACACAGAGCAGCCATAGTAATTACTATGTGGGATGTCCCAAAGCAATGCCTTCTGAGGGGAGGGAGACACAAATAAAAGGAGGGCACCATCAGACGTGAGGACCTATACTGCTGCCTGCAATACATGGCGCCCAAAGGCGGTATCCTTTTGCCGTCCTACATCCACCTGATACAATCTAGTGAATGCATGCACTGACGATCAAGTTGCAGCTTTGCAAATCTGAGTCATATAGGCTTGGTGATGCACTGCCCATGAAGCACTCACTGCCCTGGTAGAGTGCGCTTTAACTTGAAAAAGGCGGAACCCTTCTTTTCAACCATAAGCCTAAATAATAACCTTACAAATCCATGATTCCATCACTGCCTGCCCTTTCCTAGGGCGTGCTGGCAGCACAACAGAGTGTCAGTTTTCTGTATCTGAATCCTTCAGATAGACCTTAACTGCTCTCGCTACATGGAGAGAATGCAATAACTTTTCTTCCGCAGAACAAGGTTCTGGAAAAAAAAAGGAAGGTAGGAAAACATCTTGATTCAGATGAAATTAGATACCTTGTCAGAAGGATCAAGGGAAAAAGGCGCATCGGCTCAAAGGGTTGTCTTTGTAAAGCCGACAAAACTAGATTCAAACCCCACGGGCACAAGGGTGACCTAACTGGCGGATTTATACGCGTTACCCCTTGTATACAGGCCCGGATCAAAGAGTGCAAAGCAAGCAGCCTTTGGAAAAAAATACTGAAAAAGGCCCAGATCTGATCCTTGATAGAACTCAAGGCTAGCTTAATTTCAATTCCTAATTGTAGGAAGGCAAGAACGCTACCAATGACATACTTCCGAGGATGCCATCCTTGGTTTCCACCAGGAACATACCCTATAGTAAATGGTCCTAGAGGCTGGCCTTCTTGCATTAATCAGGGTAGTTACCACTGAACCTGAAAGCTCCTGATTCTTTTAGAATGTGGGCTTCAATAGCCAAACCGTTAAATTCAGCGTTTGCAAAGCAGGATGGAATACCGGCCCCTGCGAAAGTAGGTCTGGACGAGAAGGAAGAGTCCATGGATCCGCTACTGCCACCCTTACGATCTCTGCATACTAAGATTATCTGGGTCATGCTGGAGCTACTAGGATTACCGGCTTCTGTTCCCCTTTGATCTTGCATAGAAGCCACCGTAGTATCGGTACTGGGGGGGCGCATAAACCAGTGAAAACTGAACCCGGAGGTCCCGGAGGATGCTGGGACTGTGACATCATAAGGGGGCGGGGTCACCATGTGACATGATCCAGTGGCCCCGCCCATTGTCCCTATATAACTGGCAGCGCAACACGTCTGGGCCATTGCAAGCTGAGACAGCGTTGTGTCAACATCGGATGAAGAAAGAAGAACAAAGAAGAAGAGGAAGAAGCAGTAGGCGGCGGTGGCGACAGAAGCCCGGGCCACCGCTATTAAAAGAGCTGGAAGAAGAAAGCGGAGGCTCGGCAAGAAGAACAGAACACCCCCAGGCGGCGGTGGCGATGAAGGAGAAAGCCGGGCTCCTCCGCTAGTAAAAGAGCTAGCAGAAGATAGCGGAGGAGTCCGGCGAGAAGACCCCCCAAGACGGAAGAAGACCCCCGGAGCTGTGTAATAAAGCATTTTAAAAACTTGTGTTGTTTTTATTTACACTTTTTTTCCACCAGGTGAATGGGTAGGGGTACAAGGGGCTCCCGGATTCCGATAAGCGCCCCACCCGCAGACCCCTACAACCAATGGCCAGGGTTGTCGGGAAGAGGCCCTTGTCCTCATCAACATGGGAACAAGGTGCTTTGGGGTGGGGGGGCTGCAGGGCCCCTTTTCCCCAAGGCACCCCCCATGTTGAGGGCATGCGGCCTGGTACGGCTCAGGAGGGGGAGATGGCGCTCCCTCGTCCCCACCCTCTTTCCTGATGGGCTGGGCTGCGTGCTCGGATAAGGGTCTGATATGGATTTGGGGGGACCCCCACGCCGTTTTTTCGGCATAGGGATTCCCCTTTAAATCCATACCAGGTGACGGGGCTAGCGAGGCGGCGGCATTGGCTTCCTTCGTTAGTCCCGTCTACCTGGAGTCACTTTCACGATTGTCCGCCGGAAAAGTCCGGGCGTGTGTGGGCAAGTCCACACGTTTGGAAAGTCCAACGGACTAAGTCCGCCGGACAGTCCAGCGAAAAGTCCGATCGTGTGTACGTGGCATTAGTTTACATCTATGTGGGGGCACCTTGTCTGAGCACCTAAGAAACACGGAACTTCTTATCAAGTTTTGGGCACGAGCACTTTATTCAGGATTTTTAAATTTTTGTGACTGTTTCTATGCTATATATTTTGAATACGAACACTATACTTGCGACTTTTGCAATCGCAGCGTCCTTTTCAGGTCGCCATAACACAATTCTGGTTTATGGTTTATATACACTTTTAGCATTTTTAGTGTGTTTTTTTCACATTTACAAACAAAGAGTACTTGGGTGTAGACTTAACACACCTCAGAAGGGAGACCCCTTAATAGGGCTCACCAAGCCCCTATGCAACAATCTGGCTAAGCACCATGCCAAGCAACACTTGGTGACTCACGTGACCTGGGTAAGGAAAAATTAACTGCTGCAAGTGTCTGTTCAGAGCCTGCTCGCCGTACATGCGCACGTAGACACACTGTAGTTTAGCTCAGACTGATTATGTTGTAAATTCTGGTTCTGTTCCAGTTCAGCTGGTTGTGTGGTTTTCCCCTTGGCCGAGGGGTGGCGCCCTTATAGTTTGGCCAAGGTCGGAAATTGCAACAAGCTGGGTGTGTTGAGTGCCTCTTTGCCCGTAAACAGTCAGTGCCTGTGGTCTACCCACTGCGCATTCTGGGAGAGGGTACTTAAGGGATAGACCCTGTGACAGGGTGTGTTCCGACCTGATGGCCCTCCTGGCTTAACCACTTTCCGACCGGCGCACGACGATGTACGTCCATTTTTTGAAGAGGGATATCTCGGTAACGGCAGCAGCTGCTGCCACAACCGAGGTATCCATCTCTTCAGGCGCCGGTCGGCTGTCCGATAATGGTGGTCATCGCGGCAAATTCACCGCGAGATCACCGTTATCGGCGGCGGGAGAGGTGCCCCCCCCCTCCTGCGCCTTCCGCTTACCGGAACCGTCGGCAGCGGCGGAGGCGATCGGGTCCATTCCCCTTGTGTGTCTAGAGATGAGTGACGCTAAGATGGCCGCCACTCATCTCTATACCATAGGAGGGCGGAAGCGACGTCAAAAACGTCACTTCCGCCCATACCTCTTAAAGAGGAATTTTCAAATGTCATTTTTTGAAATCACATTTTTTTTTTTTTTTTTCATTGAAGTCCAAATATGAGATCTGAGGACTTTTTGACCCCAGATCTCATATTTAAGAGGACCTGTCATGCTTTTTTCTATTACAAGGAATGTTTACATTCCTTGTAATAGGAATAAAAGTGAGCCAATTAATTTTTTTTTAAAAAACAGTGTAAAAATAAATAAAATCAAGAAAAATAAATAAGAAAAACAAAAAAATTTTTTTTTAAAGCGCCCCGTCCCGACGAGCTCGTGCGCAGAAGCGAACGCATACGTGAGTAGAGCCTGCATATGAAAACGGTGGTCAAACCACACATGTGAGGTATCGCCGCGATCGGTAGAGCGCGAGCAATAATTATAGCCGTAGACCTTCTCTGTAACGCAAAATATGCAACCTGTAGAATTTTTTAAACGTCGCCTATGGAGATTTTTGAGGGTAAAAGTTTGATGCCATTCCACGAGCGGGCGCAATTTTGAAGCGTGACATGTTAGGTATCAATTTACTCGGCGTAACATTATCTTTCACAATATATAAAAAAATTGGACTAACTTTACTGTTGTCTTATTTTTTAATTCAAAAAAGTGAATTTTTTCCAAAAAAAGTGCGCTTGCAAGACCGCTGCGCAAATACGGTGTGAAAAAAAGTATTGCAACGACTGCCATTTTATTCTCTAGGGTGTTTGAAAAAAAACAATATATAATGTTTGGGGGTTCCAAGTTTTTTTTTCTAGCAAAAAAAAACTGTTTTAAACATGTAAACACCTAAAATCCAAAACGAGGCTGGTCTTAAAGTGGTTAAGGTGTGCTGCTGCCTTCTAAATTGTCTCGGGGCAGCTGGCCTGAGGCTTCATTACTGAAGGGTAGGCCCAGGAGTCCTGGGGCCAGAGGCTTTGTGAGGCCTTAGACAAAATTTAGGCACGAGGCCCCACTTACACCCTTTGCAGGGGTTAAGGAAGAACCCCTGGGCCGAGTATCTTATTACTGCTGCTGCTTGTGTGGGTGGGATGTGTACTGCGCCAATCACATGGGATGAATAGGAGAGGAGGGTCAGCAAGGATTGGCGCAGTACACATCCCACCCATACAAGCAGCAGCAGTAGTTAGATGCTCCACCTTAAGGTGAATAGGGGTGGGTGGTATGTGCAGGAGGGGGGCATGGGGTGAATAGGGATGTGTGGTATGTGCAGGAAGGGGGCATGGAGTGAATAGGGATGGGTGGTATGTGCAGGAAGGGGGCACGGAGTGAATAGGGGTGGGTGGTATGTGCAGGAGGGGGGAACAGGGTGGGGTTTCCGATCCTGGGCAATAAGCACTCAGCGTCACTCCATGAGCATTCACTCCCATCTCAGCAAGCAGCAGCTCCACCTCCTCCCTTGTAAGATTTTTGCAGACAGCATTGAAGCACACTGAGTGGAAGTGCCAGAAAGAGCTGAGAGAGAAGGACGATATGCCCGCGTGCGTCTGTGTCTTTTACAAATGTGACAGGAGCCAGAGAGTGACAGGCTTTGTCTCATCCATGGATGCCCTGTAGGACAGCCTCAGGAAAAGCTCTTAGGCAAATTAGGCAGTTGCGAGGCCCCTGTGAGTGCGAGGCCCTAGGCGCCCGCCTAATTTGCCTAATTAGAGAGCCGCCTCTACCTGGGGCCTACCGATCCAGGGGTGGTCCTGTTCTGTCTTGCCTGCGGGAGGAAGCCAAGCGACTGGAGGATCCAGGGGAGGACTTTTGAATGAATGAATAAATGATTTGTATAGCGCTGCAAATGCAAACCGAATCGCCTCAAGACGCTTGGTCTGTCTTGTGTTGTCCTGCTTGTTAGAAGAGGAGGGTCTTGAGTTTTTTTCTGAAGACCTGATGGTTTTCTTCCATGCGGATGTCGGTGGGTAGAGCGTTCCATAGCCGAGGTCCTTGGACTGCGAATCTTCGTTCTCCCTTAGATATGTAGCGGGATTTAGGGATGAGAAGGCGGTTTTGATTTGTTGATCGGAGGCTGCGATTGGGTATGTATTGTTTTATTTTCTCACATAGGTATTGAGGAGCGTTTCCTTGTGTACATTTGTGGGTGAGGCAGAGGGTCTTGAATGTGATCCTAACCTTTACCGCAGTGGTGGCTGGTGCTCAATATGTTTGGGGGGGGCGCAAACAAACCGCCTCACTGTGCCATCAAACGCTGCCACTGTGCCCATTAAATGCTGCCACTGTGCCCATTAAACGCTGTCACTGTGCCCATTAAACGCTGCCACTGTGCCCATCGAATGCTGCCACTGTGCCCATCAAACGCTGCCACTGTGCCCCAAGTGCTGCCGTTGTGCCTCAAATGCTGCCACTGTGCCCAAAATGCTGCCACTGTGCTCCAAACACTGCCACCGTGCCCCAAGTGCTGCCACTGTGCCCATCTAACGCTGCCACTGTGCCCCAAGTGCTGTCACTGTGCCCATTAAATGCTGCCAATGTGCCCTCTGCCCGCCATCTACCGGCACTTACCTTGTCTCGGTGACGGCGTCAGGCGGCGAGCAGTGTCTCCTCATCGACCCGATATCTTCTCCCGCGCTCCTCCTGTCTTCTGCAATGATTGGACGCCTAGGCGTCCAATCACAGCGCCTGTGACTTCAGCCAATCAGGTGACAGGTAACACAGACCCGGCGACCTGATTGGCTGAGAGGTGGGTCTGTTAGGGATGTATTCGCTTCTCTAACACAATACTGTGTAAACAGCGAATGCACAGCATTGCGCCCGCTGTTTACACTTATGGAAGCCTATTAGAGCTTACAGCTCTAATAGGGCGCTTCCAAAAACCCCCCCCCCCCCCCGCTGTAATTCAGATGCCCGGCGCCCGACAAGGGGCCGGACACCTGAATAGGGGGTGGCAGCGGTGACAATAGATAGATTCATGCAATGCATGAATCTATCTATTGGTGATAGAGCGGTGCAGGAGAGAGGGGGCGGCGCTCCTGCGCCCTCTATGCACGCACCGCCACTGCTTTACCGTTAGCCAATGGAGGGTCCTTAGGGATGGAGAGATGGATTCCCAGGGTTTCTTTCCTGTGACTAGTCTTGCTGCCGTGTTTTGGACGACTTGTAGGCGTGCAATCTGGTAATTAGGTAGCCCTATGTAGAGGGAATTTGCGTAGTCGAGTCGCGAATTGATGATTGTTCCAACTACTACTGCTTTCTCCTTTTCTGGAATGAAGGGGATGAGTCTGCGTAGGCGGAGAAGATGGTGGGATCCACTGACTACTGATCCTATTTGTGCATCCATAGTCATCTCTGAGTCAAAGATGACTCCGAGGCTTTTGGCTTTGTTGCTTGGAAGGATGGTCTGTCCAAGGATGGTGGGTGGTGTCCATGGGGTCTTATTTTTTTATTTCGGTTTGCGTTGAGGAGCAGAAGCTCTGTTTTCGATCCATTGAGTTTGAGGGAGCTAGTGATCATCCAGTCATCTATCAATGTGAGACATTTTTCTAATTTCTGGTACTGGTCTTTTTGTCCGGTGATGCGGAAGCAAAGTTGAGTGTCATCAGCGTATGAGTGGAAGCATAGATCCGATTTGAAGAGTGGACGGATGTAAATGTTGAAGAGTACTGGTGACAAGGGTGATCCTTGAGGGACTCCATAAGAAATTGCCCTGGATTCAGAAGTGAAGACTCCTAGTTTCACTGTCTGCGACCGATTTCCTAAGAAGGAAGCGACCCATGGAAGATCTAAATCTATAACTCCTGCCTCTTCTTTGAGGCGGATGAGAAGAGTATTGTGGTCCACTGTGTCGAACGATGCGCTAAGGTCCAGCAGTACCAAGAGACACGATTCTCCGTCATCAGCTGCTTCCAGGGTGTCGTCCCATATTTTTAGAAGTGCCGTTTCTGTGCCATGGCCTGGGCGGAAGCCTGATTGTAGTGGGTCCAGGAGCTTGTGTGTGTCCAGGTGGAGTTTTAGCTGTTGTACTACTGCTTTCTCCATAATCTTGGAGATGGTGTTCAGGCTTGTTACCGGTCTGCGATAGTTAGGATCTTTGGGGTTGAGGTTGGGTTTCTTTAGGAGTGGTTTGATGATGCCTTGCTTGAGGGCGATTGGAACAAACCCTTCTTTGAACGACTGATTTACTAGGTGTGTAATAGAAGGGGCCAAGATGTCAGAACATTCTTTCAGGAGTTTTGTGGGAATGATGTCATTGGGTGATGTACTGTCTCGGAGGCTCTTGATGATGTTTTTGGTGTTATCAGTGGTGATCGGGGTAAGCGAAAAACTTGGTGGTTGTGTGATGTTCGAGTGGATTTCCTTACCTTGCTTTGGTTGAATAAGGTTGGTTGTTTTTTTTTTCTTGAATTATTTTCTGAATGTTTTCAGAGAGAGGACCGAGCAACAAGGCCGGTACCTCTAGAAGAGCCTGGAGACTCAGTTGGAGGACGCACCCGGGTCATCTACCGCACACTATCGCCTGTTCGGCTGAAAGAAACTGGTACTGTGTAATAGTTCTTTGACATTGCAAAAGGTTGCTGGTTATACAATCCTGTGGCAGAGGATTGTGTAACGGTTCTACTAAACCTTAAGTCTGTGGCAGAGACTATGACCTATGACCGAGCATCGAATCAGCTGCTAGGACCATGAGAGAGTCCTACCCGGTGGTTGCTGGATCCATTTGTGGAGCTGTTGTCCTCTGGATCAAGAAGTACCCCTGACCCGCAATTAAAAGGTAAAATTCCCCTTAACCCTCCACCCCTCTATTGGAATGTAATTTTGTAAATAAAGCATTGGAAAAAAAAGACTAATGCGGCGTACACGCGGTCGGAATTTCCGATGGAAACAGTCCGATAGGAGCTTTTCATCGGATTTTCCGACCGTGTGTATGCCCATCGGTCTTTTTCTGTCGGAATTTCCGACGGACTTTGAATTGGGAACCTGTTCTCAATTTTTCCGACGGAAAACCTTTCTATCGGATTTTCCGATCGTGTGTATGCAATTCCGACACGCAAAATTCTGACGCATGCTCGGAAACAATTCGACGCATGCTCGGAAGCATTAAACTTCCCTTTTATAGTGCTGTCGAACGTGTTTTATGCCGCTGTGTTATTGACTGTCAGAATTTGGTGTGATCGTGTGTAGGCAACACAGCTTGAGCGGAATTCCGTCGGAAAAAACTTCAGAGTTTTTTCCGACGAGAATTCCGATCGTGTGTACGCGGCATAAGAGCTGAAGTCTATGAGAAAAATCTTTAATGGAATCTCTATGATGGACACGGTGGAGCGGTGAGGAAACGGTAAGCCCAATCAAATACCAACAGCTCCTTCGGGGGTAAGTGCTACATAATACTGGGAGGATCCGCTCTTGATCTTTAGTTACTGTTCCCTTGGTGGATATCCATTGATGTTATACATTGTGACGGACCCCGGCCTGATTGGTCTACATCCGAAACCGTGTATGCTGGTTTCCTTCCCTGGGTGTGTTACACCACAAGTTCTGTTGACTCACTTCCATCTTCACCTTTAGCGCTGCACTTTACCACTTTCCCAGGTAATGAATATTAGCCTCACTCTGTGTCCCATGATGTATGAAAAAGAAAAAGTGTTATTTTTTGTTTTATTTTTTTACTATTTTGCGCCAGTTTGCCTTTGATAATAAAAATAAATAAATCAGGAGACATCAATCACCATTTACCACCAAATGAAACCCCAATTTGTCCTGAAACAAACGCGGTATAATCCACCTGGAGGCACAAAGTAGTTGTGATGATATGTACGGTTTTACTAACACATGTCAAAGTTGCATAATTGTGCTTAGGCATTAACATTTGTTTTAGCCTTAGGTGTGAAGGAGATAACAAAGTGATTTCCTATGACTGTCAGCCCCATCTAGTGGCCATAATGAGGTATCTCTCCTGAACAACCTAAAATTCCACATTATGGCCACTAGATGGAGCCAATGATCATAGGAAATCACTTTATGAAATAAAATACGACCGGAATTTGTCATAGTACGGAGAATGCTCGTCACACTTGGTCAACAATTTTTTTTAAACTAGACCTGTAAATGTTTATTACATATAGATAGTCTGGTTGAAAAAAAATAGACACAAGTCCATCTAGTTCAATCAATAGAAAAAAAAAAGTTTCCACCACCAAATTTACCAATGAGAGGTAATGACTCCATTTGTATTTTTCTCCTGCTATCAATGGCCAACGCGGTACAACACTTCATCCATGTCTTTGGTGATCTCTGATCTCCTTATCAACTGTTTCTTCCATGATGAAGATCAGCCATGGAGTATATCTGAGGTGTATATCAGGGTGTGCTTCTTCCCCACATGTCCAGCAACATTCATATACAAGACATATCCCGCACTCAAGGCACTAATACACCTCAAGGGTTGTGTGGGACCCCTGATGTACAGGAAGACAGGACTTCAGTAAGAAACAATTCCTTCACTCAGGACAGGGAAGTGGCTTCTCCCTCGTGTGAAATCTCTGATGTCTGTAAAGACTGGACTTCTGTGAAAAACATTTTCCGCTCTCAGGACAAGAATACGGCTTCTCCCCCGTGCGACCTCTGATGTTTGAGAATATTTGACTTATTTGAAAAACATTTCCCGCACTCTGGACAGGAATACGGCTTCTCACCCGTGTGCGACCTCTGATGTTTGAGAAGAAGCGACTTGACTAAAAAACATTTCCCACACTCAGGACAGGAATATGGCTTCTCACCTGTGTGTGATTTTTGATGATAGGAAAGACTGGACTTATCTGAATAACATTTCCCGCACTCAGGACAGGAATACGGCTTCTCACCCGTGTGATACCTCTGATGTGTATCAAGATGCGACTTAACTGAAAAACATTTCCCGCACTCAGGACAGGAATACGGCTTCTCACCCGTGTGAGACCTCTGATGTGTATCAAGATGCGACTTAACTGAAAAACATTTCCCGCACTCAGGACAGGAATACGGCTTCTCACCCGTGTGAGACCTCTGATGTCTATTAAGATGTGACTTGACTAAAAAACATTTCCCACACTCAGGACAGGAATACGGCTTCTCACCTGTGTGCGACCTCTGATGTCTGAGAAGAAGCGACTTATCTGAAAAACATTTCCCGCACTCAGGACAGGAATATGGCTTCTCACCTGTGTGCGACCTCTGATGTCTGAGAAGATTTGACTTAAGTGAAAAACATTTCCCACACTCAGGACATGAATACCTCTTCTCACCCGTGTGAGACCTCTGATGTGTATCAAGATGCGACTTAACAGAAAAACATTTCCCGCACTCAGGACAGGAATACGGCTTCTCACCCGTGTGCGACATCTGATGTCTATTAAGATGCGACTTACTTGAAAAACATTTCCCGCACTCAGGACAGGAATATGGCTTCTCACCTGTGTGCGACCTCTGATGTGCGAGAAGAAGTGACTTTGCTAAAAAAAAATTCCCGCACTCAGAACAGGAATGTAGCTTCTCACCTGTATGAAATCTTTTATGCATATTAAGACCAGACTTAGAATTTAAATGCTTCCCGCACTCAGTACAGGAAAACCTATTATGTGTTGGAAGGACGGCACCGTCCCGCACAGTCTGAGGTTCCTCAGGATAAGAGGAATACGATGGTCCGGCACCGTCCCGCACAGTCTGAGGTTCCTCAGGATAAGAGGAATACGATGGTCCGGCACCGTCCCGCACAGTCTGAGGTTCCTCGGGATAAGAGGAATACGATGGTCCGGCACCGTCCCGCACAGTCTGAGGTTCCTCAGGATAAGAGGAATACGATGGTCCGGCACCGTCACGCACAGTCTGAGGTTCCTCGGGATAAGAGGAATACGATGGTCCGGCACCGTCCCGCACAGTCTGAGGTTCCTCAGGATAAGAGGAATACGATGGTCCGGCACCGTCCCGCACAGTCTGAGGTTCCTCAGGATAAGAGGAATACGATGGTCCGGCACCGTCCCGCACAGTCTGAGGTTCCTCAGGATAAGAGGAATACGATGGTCCGGCACCGTCCCGCACAGTCTGAGGTTCCTCGGGATAAGAGGAATACGATGGTCCGGCACCGTCCCGCACAGTCTGAGGTTCCTCAGGATAAGAGGAATACGATGGTCCGGCACCGTCCCGCACAGTCTGAGGTTCCTCAGGATAAGAGGAATACGATGGTCCGGCACCGTCCCGCACAGTCTGAGGTTCCTCAGGATAAGAGGAATACGATGGTCCGGCACCGTCCCGCACAGTCTGAGGTTCCTCAGGATAAGAGGAATACGATGGTCCGGCACCGTCCCGCACAGTCTGAGGTTCCTCAGGATAAGAGGAATACGATGGTCCGGCACCGTCCCGCACAGTCTGAGGTTCCTCAGGATAAGAGGAATACGATGGTCCGGCACCGTCCCGCACAGTCTGAGGTTCCTCAGGATAAGAGGAATACGATGGTCCATCTACACTGTGTGGTGCCGGATGGACATTTGAGGTAGTCGGGTTTTCTCCTGGACTATACTGTGTGATGTCCTCATCTTCTACTTTACAGTCTGGAGACAAAGTGAGACAATCCTCTGAGGTTTTCCTCATCTCCCGTCCATCTACTAAAATAGAAATACAAAGATTATTACTAGACATGAGCTGATTGGTTCCCCTAAACCAGGACTCCGCCCACATCAGGCAGCTTTGTCTCTGAGGATCTTACAATTCCCCCCTCAAGGTAACTAGTAAATGGGTCCTCTGATCTCCTACCAGATCATTTCTTTATTTATGGACCTTAGTCAGAGAGTGAGGAAACAACGAGAACTGTCTTTTATAGGAGTGACAGTGATGAGGGGATTATAGGACGAGTGTCCCCACCCCCTCTATCACTCATTGCCATCTTCCCAACACAAGAAGTCCTGCACTTCCTTATTTAGTCCATGATTTAGTCATGAATAACAGCGGGGCTGAGCCCCACCAGAGGTCAGAGAGTGAGGATGGGGGAGAACAACCAAGATGAAGACTGGACTGATCCTGAAGACCTCCATCATTGGGTTACTGACTCCTCCCTCATTATCACTTTCTGTTTAAGGTTCCAAAGTTGGGGGATGTTATCACATTATTATCATCATGTAAAAGTCTGTGCTCCAATCAAATCATCCGATATAAATTGTCCAGTTGGTAAGAAATGGGTGTAACAAAAGAGAATACATATTATGTGTATATATAGTAGAGGGAAGAGAGAAGTCAGGACTATGTAATGTACAACATATTGTATAAGATACAACAGATATGACTATATAGTATCAGAATTATGTAATGTACAATATAGAGTATATAGTGCAGGGGTGAGGAGAATGTAATGTACAATATAAGTTATATAGTGAAGGGTCGGGATTCATAATATTGGTGTTCAGTAATCAGTGGTGGATTTAATGTTTACTGGAGACAAGTTGCAGAGGTCCCACACCGCTGCCTCCCATCTCCTGAGACTGCACTCAGTGACTTGGGTCTGAGACTATACAGACATATCCCTCCACCCGGCACAGCCAGCAAATAACAGAACAAGTGACCCCGGGAGAATTGTTCTGTCAGACATCTTGCTAGACCTGGGCATGGGGCAGAGGACCCAAGACACATGCCTCAGGTGCCTACATTGAGCAATGACTATGGTGAAAATCAACATTTTGCTGAACCCCAGAATCTCCATAAATCCAGTCTAGATACATAAATTGTGTCTGCAGCACAGAGAAGGAAGATTATCCGAGAGAAATACAGGAATACAGGACGGGGAACACAGCTCAGGAAAGTGACCAGGATATTACAGGCTGATATCACCCAGTCCCCGCCCTACTCTGGACCAATCAGTGAGCAGTATAGGTGGAGGAATGGATTTAGTGTTAATGACCCACCTGTGCTGATCTCTGTAGGAGTGTCCTCCTCTATAAATGTCCCCGTTATTCCATCCTCCTCCATAGACTGCTGATCATCCCTCACATACGTCTCTTCTTCTTCTGCTTTAACCTCAAATTCTATATCGATTGGATCTCCACTCTAAACCAAGAAAATGAGAGAGAATATTATCTGTAAAATAAGAGCTTTAATATTGTGAGATCACATAAAAAATCCACACATTGTCTCTGTAAGTGTATGTTCTAGATTCTCCGTCCCACCAACCTTGTAACAGTGGGGGATGGTGTGACCTTCCTGTGTGGAATCCCGGGAATACAGAGGACGGGGACATCTCTCTGGTGGGTTCCTGTAGCTGGATGACTCCACCATGGTGTCCTGGTACAGATCTTTGTGTCCTTTTGGAAACTCCTCCATCACCCCATCCTCATCATCCTCCTCTTTTATCTCTACTTTAATATCAACTGTAGGATCTCTCAGGTTTCCACTCTGAATATATAATAAAAATGACATCAATGGTAACAATGCAGATAATGTACAGATCCTAATGATACTATCAGTGATTGTTCCTCATCTACCTGATGATGGTGGGGGATGGTGTGATCTTCCTGTGTGAAATCCCGGGAATACAGAGGACGGGGGGATCTCTCTGGTGGGTTCCTGTTACTAGGCGGCTCCATCATATCCTTGTGTCCTTCTGAAAACTCCTCCATAACCCCATACTCCTCATCCTCCTCTTTAAACTCTTCTTTGACAAAAATATTATCATCCCCGAGGTTTCCAATCTGCAATATATTATAAAACATTTATTGTAACACACATGCTTGTGCACAGTGGCGTATCCAGGGTATGGCACATATGGCAAGTTCCATGGGCGCCATATGTAGTGGGCGCTGCTGAGTGGCTGGGCAGCAAGGTTTTGTCCTGCATTATTTTGTTGCTTATATGCCAACTTGTGGCTGAATAGGACCTGCAACAGTGTGAACACCCAGCACATCCAGGCATTGGCCAGCAAGCCCGCTGGATGTGCACTGTGCAGCTCCGATGAAAGACTTCACCTGTCAGATTCAAGATGTGATGCCGGGTATGTAATGTAATGAAAGAGCCAACTCACATTTACTTCATTACATGTAATGCTCCTACCCCTCCCTATCACATCCCGCACACCACAATTCCCCATTCCTCCCTTGCACAGAGCACAGCAGCTCCTCCCCTCTAGAACCTGGTATCTAAACCCCACCCCTCCCCCTCCTGTTAGTATACACAGGGACAACACTGCAGGTGAATGTAAGGTGAGTGTATAGTGAGAGGAGGCTGAGCTCTGATAGGACAGTGGGGTGTCAGACATTCACAGGAGGGAGTACAGGTCCCAGCATGTCAGCTGCTTTCCGGGGAGGTTTGTGATTGTGCCATCACTAGTGCTGAGGACATCACTTCCTGGGTACAACACGCTGTGTGATGTTCCATCTACTCACTGTGCTGGTGGGGGAAATGATGTGTCAGGCTGGCCTCCCCGTCAGCTCTCAGTATGTATTGGTGGGATCTCTCCTTGCAGATACTAGATATCTCTGAAGATTGGATCTGTCCAGTGTGTGGGCTCCAGGGCCCACTACAGGAGATCTGACAGTAAAGAGAACCTGTCATCGTCCATTCTGATCAAAGTAAATGATAAATACTAGAGCTGAGCGCCTCCATTGCTGACACCATCCCTGCACTCAACTGCCATCTGTCTGTCTGTCTGTAAGGCACCTGGGGAATGCTTTGCTCTATGCCCAGGCCCATCCCTGGTGTGGGGACACATTAACCACTTCAGCCCCGGACCAATTTGCAGCCAAAGGACCAGGCCCCTTTTTGCGATTGCGTCTCTTAAACTGCCAATTGCGCACGTGGCTCCCAAACAAAAATTGGCGTCCTTTTTTTCCCACAAATAGAGCTTTCTTTTGGTGGTATTTGATCGCCCCTGCGGTTTTTATTTTTTGCGCTATAAACAAAAATAGAGCGACAATTTTGAAAAAAATGCAATATTTTTTACTTTTTGCTATAATAAATATCCCCCAAAAATATATAAAAAAAACATTTTTTTTCCCTCGGTTTAGGCCGATACGTATTCTTCTACATATTTTTGGTAAAAAAAAAAAATCGCAATTAGCGATTATTGATTGGTTTGCGCAAAAGTTATAGCGTTTACAAAATAGGGGATAGTTTTATAGCATTTTTATTAATATATTTTTTTTTTTACTAGTAATGGCGGCGATCAGCGATTTTTATTGTGACTGCGACATTATGGTGGACACATCGGCCATTTTTGACACCATTGTCATTTATACAGCAATCAATGCTATTTAAATGCATTGATTCCTGTATAAATGACACTGGCAGTGAAACAGTTAACCACTAGGGGGCGGGGAGGGGTTATGGTGTGTGACGTGTGTTTTTTTCTTACATTAGGGGGCGGGGCTGACGTCATTGATTGGCTTTCCCGATGACAGGGAACAGACGATCAGTGACAGGCAGAGTAGGAAGCGCGGGGAGAGGTTTGTTTACACCAGCGGCGATCGGGTCCGCTGGTCCCGCGGCCGCGGAGCTCGCGCGTGACCCACGGCTAGGCTTTTAAAGGGCCACGTACCTGTACGTGGTTTTGCCTAGCCGTGCCATTCTGCCGACATACATCGGCGTGAGGCGGTCGGGAACCGGTTAAAGCTGACATTTACCTGAAAATTGAATTGGGTACACACTATTCAATTTTTCTCATTCAACCAGCAGGCTGAATGGAAGAAAAAAAAAACTGACAGCTCTGGGCAACTCTTTCATTATATTGATTGTTTGATAGAGGGGGCGGGTCTGAGTAGCAGTCCTGCCCATAACCGACATCACAGCTTGGATCTGACAGGTGAAGTCTCTGATCGGAGCTGCACAGTGCACATCCAGCTGGCTTGCTCACCAATCCCTGGATGTTAACACTGCTGCAGGTCCTATTCAGCCAGAAGTTGACATATATTTTGCTGGCTGGGACAAAGATGTAAAGTGTCAGGAGCAATTGTCTGTTCCCCTCCCCAGGGGGGGGTTTCAGCCTTGTGTAACCCTGCACTCACAGATCGCCACTTTCACTTACTCACTGTGACAGACCTAGCCGGGACACAGGCTTTTATGGGCCCTGGATTTTAAGGGGCACAGGGTGAAGGAGAACCCCAACCATCAATAATCTGTGCTTGTCAGATTCAGTTGCAGGGTTAATTGGCACATACAACAATGGGTGAGGTGCTCTTTGGAATCTGTGTCAAGACAGATTAGCCTCATTTGCATTGTACAAGACAACAGACAGGTGGCTGGAGTTGATGACATTAGCATCTAATGTGTGAAGCTCGGTGACAACAAGTCTGACCTGTAGTGAAATCCTGATGGGCACAGAGTCACATCGGCTGCTTAAAGGGATTAGTTAATTAGTTTATGTTAATTTGTTGCAGGTGTATTGTAAAATGAGCAGGAGGGGGATCTCCTCTTCTACTTTATTATAAATACTGTCATTTTGGTTCTAATCAGTCCATTTTTAGCACTAAGCAAGTCTCGTCTCGTTTGGTGCTTGGGAGCGGTTGCAATATCTGAGATCCATTCAGACTGAGATCCATGTCAGTTTGGTTCTAATAAAACAGTCCATGCTAGCACTAAGCAAGTCTTGTCTCGTTTAGTGCTTGGGAGCGGTTGGAATATTTGAGATCCATATTCAGACTGGGAGGAAGTGGTATATGACGAAAGCACTCCAGAGGAGTGTGGGAGCGTTTCGTCACACTCACCCTGTACATAATGCATTCCTGAATCCTTCTACACTTTGTGTAATGCACACTTTCATAGTTTATGCAAAACCATTTTTGTAATGGAAGATTTTTCTTTTCTTTTTTTTATTATAGTGCTGGGGTTTGCACGCGTCCGTGAGACTTTATCTTGTGGCACAGCAATAGAAGCATATTTTAGAGGTACAGGAAAACCTGGGTTTTGTTTAGCCAGGCACATTAGCCCCCCCCCCCCTCGCACTGTTAAGAGTTTGACCACATCCACTTTTGCCGCATGCCATCGGATGCTTTCTCCCTCATGTGTCCCTCATTCTGAAGTTCAAAAGTTGGGAGGTATGGTCTCTTCTGCCGTAAAAGCCTGTTACGGGCAGCGATAGCCGTGGGCCGGACATGCAACCATTCCAAAGCCTGCAGGGCTCAGGAAAGATCGTACAGGCTTGACCGGGCAGCGCATGTGCAGTAAGGTGATGTCGCCACCTGGCACCATTTTTAAATGGAAGGCACTCGTTCTCGGCGGTGCCGCAGAGGTGCAACGGTGCAGAGAGGAGGCACAGACCACAGAAGGACTCAGGAGGACATTACTGGGGGGGGGGGGGGATTGCCGGCCCGGCAGAGGAAGACAGTACACTGATGTGCACAGTGCCTGACTGGAGAGGTGAACGGGACACAGTGACACTGACTGATGTGGAAAGGTATGGTAATATGAAGGGGGGACAGAGAAGGAAACTACCATGTCCACAGCCTCTAACCATGTCCTGTTCACAGTATCGAAAAGATGGGTTGTCCTTCAGAAAGCTTCTACATCACTCCATACTCCTCATCCTCCTCTTTTTACTCTTCTTTAACAGCAATATTATCATCCCCGATGTTTCCACTCTGAATATATAATAAAACATTTGTTGTAACAAACATTTTTGTGTATAAATCCTATCGGTGATTGTTACCCATCTACCTGATCATGGTGAGGGATGGGGTGAAGGAATATCTGAGACTTGGATCAATATGGAAAATTTTTTTTAGGACATTCTTTCTACAAATGACATTTTCCCTCTTTGTTCTTATTTGAATCTTCTAAAACAAAGACATACATATTCCCATCCCCCACTACTAATAAAAGTCATATAGTCCGTTAGTATAGACTGATGAGGTGAGAAGGTGATTGGTGGGAAAGGTGACACATCTCCAGTGATGTAAGTAACTGAGTTAAAATAAACTGAGTTACGTAACTCAGTTACTTTAGAGGGTAACTAGTAATCTAACTGATTACTTTTCCCCTCATGGTAACTCAGTTCCCATTACTTTGGCTCAGTTACCCCAATTACATCTACCATCACTAGATGGCAGTAGTGTAATTCCGGTGTCCTGCCAAAAAAGTTCCCCCGCCGGATAAGGACCCCCCTGTACTGCGCAGGTGCAGCGCTTGCGCAGTACGAAGGACTACGGAGCTTCCGAAAATTGCCGAACCTAAACAGCTCTGAGTGAACTCTACACAGCGCAGGTAACATGTAATTGTACGAGGCGATGCCGCACCCTCATGATGCTCGTGCTACTCTGCAAGGGGCATCTATCGTGTAACTAAGGGGCGGGTCTAGTATTACTGTAACCAAGGGGCGCATTTAATATTATTGTTATATATTGAGCTCTGCCCATTAATTTAACATTCGCCCTCTTCTGTAGAAATCCACCCCTTACACAATATAATAATAATAGACCCGCCCCTTGCTTACACGCTATAACAGATGTGCCCCTTGGTTAGAGTAATAATAGAGCAGCCCCTTGGTCACACGATATATAACAATAATAATAAATGCGCCCCTTGGTTACAGTAATACTAGACCCGCCCCTTAGTTACACGTATAGAATATTTAAAAAAAAAAAAAAAGTCAGTTACTTTGCTGCGTAACTAATTACTTTTCCAATGTAGTAACTGAGTTACTAACACAATTACTTTTTGGGAGAAGTAATTTGTAACTTAACTAAATTACTTTTTTAAAGTAAGATGACCAACACTGCACATCTCCAAAATGAAGACAAGGTTCCGGCCCCGTAACTGGGGAAACGTTCTGATCCTGAAGGTATTAATCTGCTTGTGCAGCGTAATAATTGCCCGTTGTAGGCCGTGTATGGTCAGGATGGTCATTGTCTTGTCTATTTATTGTCAGTGCTGTTTGTTTAAAGGAACATATTACTAGAATTTAACTACAAAATTAAGGAAATATTCCGACCGGGTAAGTGGGGGAATGTTCTGACCATGAAGGGGTTAATCTAGGTTTCGACACTATATATGTGTGTATCATCATCTTCTGGAGATAAAAGACATCACAGTGACTTTGGAGGAAAAGGACAGACATGACGGGGGGTTACTGGGTGTAAATATAAAATAAAATCTTATTACCTCCTTTTCTGCCATTTCCAGCAATGTCTCCTCTCTACTTCCTCCGGACTCACCTCTAACCCGGAACTTCCTGTCTGTACCTGACATCACTTCCTGTCTAGGTAGAAGTGAGATCACCACCTTGTGGAGCTCAGAAGAAATGCAGTGTCTCGAAGTATGAACATGGCCTTGTTCTGTGTATGTACTATCCTTATAGATGGGGATCTCCACTCCCAACAAGATGGAGAGAAATATATATATATAATATTCTTAGATTGTAAGCTCTAAAGACCCGAGCCCTCCGATTCATCCTGTATTGAATTGTATTATAACTGTACTGTCTGCCCTCATGTTGTAAAGCGCTGTGTAAACTAACCGTGCTATACAAATCCTCTATAATAATAATAATAATATCTTATTACCTCCTCTGCTGCCAGGTCCAACAACGTCTCCACTCTACTTCCCCCCATCTTACCTCTCACCCGGAACTTCCTGTCTGTACATGACATCACTTCCTTTCTTCCATAGAGATTTCCTGTCTGGGTAGAAGTGAGAAGATCAACACCTTGTAGAGCTCAGAGGAACTGCAGCCCCGAGAAACGTCTCATAGTGCGAGCACGGCCTTGTGCTGTGTGTGTATGTTCTCTATATAATTATACACTTGCAGTGATGTAATCATTTCTTTGCCCATTTGCCAAGCATATACTCCTGTTATGCAGTGATTGTTTGCCCCTTTTTAATATGGCTGCTATACTCTCTCTCTCTCACCAAGGATGAGGTAAGTGGGTGGAGAGAGAGACATGTGGCAGAAAGAGAACAGTGAATTCTTGCTGAGAGAGAACAGACTGTGTAATGCCCCGTACAGACGGTCGGATTTTCTGACGGAAAATGTCCTATTGGACCATGTTGTCGGAAATTCTGACCGTGTGTGGGCTCCATCGGACTTTTTCCGTCGGAATTTCAGACGGAAAAAGTTTGAGATCCTGCTCTCAAATTTTCCGACAACAAAGTCCTATCGGACTTTTTCCGATCGTGTGTAGCGAATTCCGACGGACAAAGTGCCACGCATGCTCAGATCACATCACAAGACCAAAGCTATTGGCTACTAGCCTCTACGTAGTCCCGTCGTACGCAACGAACGTCACCACGTTCAGAATGATCGGATTTTCTGACAACTTTGTCCGACCGTGTGTATGCAACACCAGTGTCGGACAAAATTTTGTGGTCGGAATTTCCGACCATGGGTACGGGGCATAAGTGCTGCAGTTTCCCCTCACAGAGACATACATAGAGACTGTTAATGATTTCATGTTCCTGTCCGGAAAATACCTCATGTTGGATGGTTCACTGAATGTTATTTCTTCAATGGACTTTCAAATACAAAGCTGTGTGGATCACTGTCTATGTGGAGATACATTTCTCAGTTGGGATTTCACTTGCTATTCACAAGCCCCAATTGAGTGGAGGCCCTGCGCATGTTAGAGATCCTGTCCTGATCACACAGATTATGAAGACTCTGCTCCTAAATACTCTACAGGTGACGCCATCATACCTCAGTACCCACAGAGAGAGAGAAGAATAGCGCTACATTTGGAGGCACTGCTGAGATAAATATCTTGGATCAGGACATTAAGGAACAACCATGTCACTGTTATCAACAGAAGCTGTGAGGCAGTGGGCCCTGGAAGGCGGACTTCCACCTAAAAGGACATTTGCTATTCCATATGTACCTATCACTGTGAGCGCCCAGAGACTGCAGAAGGCACTAAAAGCATATGAAACCTTGCAGTCTTCTGCTCCCAGCTCAGCCCCACCCCTGGCCCCAGACAGAAGTCAGAGCAGCCCGAGCGGCCGTACTCCATTCGGCTGCTCTGTCTTCAGGCACAGCCGGGAGCCCAAAGCCAAATGTGGGAGACATGAGGGATGTCTGTAGTCAAATGACATGCGTGACCCGCCACACGCCCCGCCTCTGAAGAGTCAATCTCCGGGAGTTGTAGTTTTTGGCTGCTGTGCGCCGTTGCTCTGTTCTCTCCACCCACCCATGGACTTGATCGCGGTCCGGACTACAGCTCCTGGAATGCAGCGCGGTAGCAACACAGCAAATCGGTCAAATTCCTGCACAAAAAAAAAAAAATGTCAGCAGACAGCAGCCGTTTTGAATATAAGTTAGGCAGCCTGGTGGGAATTTTTCACCCTGTCCCACCACCCAGCCTACCCCAGGCCCACCGTTTGCAGCTATAACAGCTTCAACTCTTCTGGGAAGGCCGTCCACAAGGTTTTGGAGTGTATCTATGGGATTGTTTGACCATTCTTCCAGGAAGCACATTTGTGAGGTCAGGCACTGATGTTGGGTGAGAAGGCCTGGCTCACAGTCTCCGCTCCAATTCATCCCAAAGGGTGGGCCAACTCAATATTGAACCCTACGGACTAAGACTGGGATGCCATTAAGGTCCATGTGCATGTAAAGGCAGGCGTCCCAATACTTTTGGTAATATAGTGTATATGGTATCGCTGCAATCGTCAGGAGTAGGGGAATTTATTTGGGGTTGTTCTTTGGTGGAAGATTATGGTTGTAACAAGAAATATACAGCAACATTTAAAAAAGTGTTGTGTTTTTTTTACTATTTTGGGCCAGTTCTCCTTTGATAATAAAAATAAATAAATCAGGAGACATCAATCACCATTTACCACCAAATGAAAGCCCAATTTGTTCTGAAACAAAGGCAGTATAATCCACCTGGAGGCACAAAGTAGTTGTGACGATATGTACGGTTTTACTCATGTGACGTGAACACATGTCAAAGTTGCAAAATGATGCTTAGGCATTAACATTTGTTTTACCCTTAGGCGTGGAGATAAAGTGATTTCCTATGACTGTCAACCCCATCTAGTGGCCATAATGAGATATCTCTCCTGAACAACCTAAAATTCCACATTATGGCCACTAGATGGAGCCAATGATCATAAGAAATCACTTTATGAAATAAAAGACGACCAGAATTTGTCATAGTACGGCGAATGCTCGTCACACTTGGTCAACAATTTTTTTTTTTTGTTATAATAGATCTGTATTTATTTATTACATATAGATAGTCTGGTTGAAAAAAGACACAAGTCCATCTACTTAAATCAATAGAAAAAAAAAATTTCCACCACAAAATTTACTAATGAGAGGTAATGACTCCATTTTTATTTTTCTCCTGCTATCAATGGCCGACACGGTACAACACTTCATCCATGTCTTTGGTGATCTCTGATCTCCTTATCAACTGTTTCTTTTCAAAAGTTTTTATTGAACATAAAACAAGTATACAGATATTACAAACATGGAGTAACATCCAATCAGGATCAATATGTGGAACTTATGTGTTACATAACGTAATGAACTCAAGCACATACAGGGCTGCACATAAATTTCTAATATTAATGTGTACAGAAATGAAACATATCATAAACGTAAAATAATGAAGCATGAGCATAAAACACTACTTGTAAAATCTGGTGATGTATGGGATGCTTACCAAAAAGAACAAAATAGATCTGTGTCTATAAATGATAAAATGTAGACAAATATTATTATCTCTAAAGCTCAAGAGTACAAAACTGATATTATGGTAAGGAATTCTATACCTAGACACCCAAAATGGGATTAAACTTATGACAGAGATGGAGCTTTAAGGTATTTATGTGCGTTGATATGAAGTCTTAACATAAGAGAGAGAAAATCAAAAAGGCTGAAAAGTTAAGAGACAATGGAGACTGGTATGGACACACTTGACATTTAAACAATTGCTGGTAAAGCTATCGACAAGTCATTTAACCACTTCAGCCCCGGACCAATTGGCAGCTAAAGGACCAGGCCCCTTTTTGCGATTTGGCACTGTGTCGCTTTAACTGACAATTGCGCGGTCGTGCGACGTGGCTCTCAAACAAAATTGGCGTCCTTTTTTTCCCACAAATAGAGCTTTCTTTTGGTGGTATTTGATCGCCCCTGCGTTTTTTATTTTTTGCGCTATAAACAAAAATATAGCGACAATTTTGAAAAAAAAAATGCAATATTTTTTACTTTTTGCTATAATAAATATCCCAAAAAATATATAAAATAAACATTTTTTTTCCTCAGTTTAGGCCGATACGTATTCTTCTACATATTTTTGGTAAAAAAAATCACAATTAGCGATTATTGATTGGTTTGCGCAAAAGTTATAGCGTTTACAAAATAGGGGATAGTTTTATAGCATTTTTATTAATATTTTTTTTTTTACTAGTAATGGCGGCGATCAGCAGTTTTTATTGTGACTGCAACATTATGGCGGACACATCGGACATTTTTGGGACCATTGTCATTTATACAGAAATCAGTGCTATTTAAATAGCACTGATTCCTATGTAAATGACAGTGGCAGTGAAGGAGTTAACCACTAGGGGGCGGGGAGGAGTTAGTGTGACGTGTTGTGTGTTTTTTTACAGTAGGGGGCGTGGCTGACGTCTGACGTCAGTGATCGGCTGTTCCCGATGACAGGGAACAGCAGATCACTGACAGGCAGAGTAGGAAGCGTAGGGAGAGGTTTGTTTACACAGACCTCTCCCCGTTCTTCAGCTCTGTGACCCGATCGCAGGACACCAGCGGCGATCGGGTCTGTTGGTCCCGCGGCCGTGGACACGGAGCTCCCGACCGGGTCGCGTGCGCGACCCCACGGCTAGGCAATTAAAGGGGACGTACCCGTAAGTCCTTTTGCCTAGCCGTGCCTTTCTGAGGACGTAAATATACAGTGGGTGGTCGGGAAGCGATTAAAGACCCAGTACATAAGAAGGGTTGACTTAACAAATATATCCTATCCTAAATGTTAATAATAGGAAAAGGGAACCTAAGGTGAGGGAGGATAAGGGAGGGGAGGACAGGTAACATGTAAGGCCGAGCCAAAGGACCAGGAGGAAAATGTGTAGACCAGCTACACATTACGTATCGGGAAGGGAGCTGTGGGATAGAAGAGTATCATCCTGTAAAGCTTGAAATTCTTGGGTAGTGGTGAATTGTAGCCAGCAAGACCAAGTTTGGTTGAATTTAAATTGCGTTTCTTTGGCTTGATGTATGATCTCTTCCATTTCAGCTGTTTTTTGAATACGAATAAACCAATCTTTAACCGTTGGTGGAAGAGTAGAGAGCCAGTTTCGGGGGATACACATATTTGCCGCCATAATCATGCGCATGGGCAAGGAACGAAAATATGTGCGCATGGAGTGAGCTGGATAGTGTAACATAAATTGAGCTGGGGAGTATTCCAGTTTATAAGATGTGATATCTTGTATGAGTCTATGTACCTTTTTCCAGAAGGGTTGTATTTTGGTGCAGGACCACCAAATATGCAATAATGTCCCTAGATCTGTACCACATCTCCAGCACATGGGTGAAAGGGAAGGGTCGAATTGGTGTAGCTTAGAAGGTGTATTATACCATCTTGAGAGAATTTTAAAGGTGTTTTCCTGTACGCAAACATTCAAGGAACCTTTATGGGTGAGAGAGTGAATGGAATCCCAGTGGTTATCAGGAATATGTAATGAAAGATCTTTGTGCCATTTAGCGATACTCCAATGATCAGTGTAAGGTTACTGTGGAGACAATAATGTATAGGAAAAAGAGATAAGGTGTCGTTGGGGTTCATTTTGAAGATACAATTCTTCGAAAGGGGTTGTAGGGCGAGACCAAGTTGTATGGTGATCTTGTGCGTCTAAGAAACGTTTGATATGTAAAAATATCCAGTATGACATCCTCTTATTGTGAAGTGTGGAAGATATCTCAGAGAACAATAATTGTTTGTCCTGTTTGTAGAAATGCATAGCTCTAATATTTTCCTGTGGCCAAACATCTCTTAGAAAGGAAGTTGTCATACCTGGAGGAAACGTAGGGTTTAGTCTGAGTGGAGTTAAAGGGCCGTTAACTGACCATATCTTGTATTTATCACAAGCATGTGTGTGGGCTCGTAACGTTGGGAGAATCAAGGGGTGAGCCATATATAGCTTCGAGACTTTATTAATAAGTATCCAAGGGGCCTGGGCTAACGGAATCGGGGAGAAAGAATGTTCCAGATGGACCCAATCTTTGGTAGAATAGTGAACATTCCAATCAACAATTCTATTTAAGTGACTGGCTATCTGGTATTTGCGTATGTCTGGTACACCTAAACCTCCTCTCAATTTAGGGGAAGTGAGTCTGACAAAGTTTATTCTGGGGCGAGTCGTACCCCAAATAAATTTTGTGCATATTTTACGATATGTTGTAAAGAAAATTGGAGGAATGTGTATGGGGACAGTCTGTAAAATGTATAATAACCTCGGCAGAATGTTCATTTTAATGATGGCCGTTCTACCAAACCAGGAAAAGAGCCCTACAGACCATTTTTTTTAAATCCTCAGTAATAGTTCGTAATATTGATTGATAATTAGCAGAGTATAAATTTGATAACGAGGTAGGTATTTTGATGCCTAAGTAAGAGTGCTATCATCCCATTTCAACGGGAAGTTTTGTTGACATTGTGTGCGTTGTGATGTGGATAGGGTAATATTCAAGGCTGTAGACTTTGCAAAATGTATCTTAGGATTTGAAATAAACTTAAAGTGTTCTTATGAAGATTTGGGAGCGTAATAAGTGGTTCAGATAAGAATAGCAAAATATCGTCGACAAAAGCTGCCGTTTTATAGGTGCAGTCTTTTATTTTAATCCCTTTTATGTCCGGGTTTTCTCTAATGTTTCTTAATAAGGGCTCCAACGTCAGGATAAAAATCAACGGGGATAATGGGCAGCCCTGACGGGTACCATTGGACACGGAGAAGGCATTGGACAGGTGGCCGTTAATTCGGACCTGTGCAGTTGGTTTAGAGTATAACATGAGGATATAGTTAAGCATACGTTCAGGTAGACCAATGGATTGTAAGGTTGCTATCATATAGTCCCAGGCCACTCTGTCAAATGCCTTCTCCGCGTCCAACGATAAAAAAAACTTTCATTTTGGATGTAGTTAGCCAATGGTGAATATTTAGGGCCTTGAGGGTATTATCCCTCGCCTCTCTGCCTGGGACAAATCCCACTTGATCTAAATGAATTAGGTCAGGGAGAAGAGGTTGAAGTCTAATGGCCAAAATGTTTGCATACCACTTAAGGTCAACATTTAATAATGAAATAGGTCTATAATTTGCAATTAAAAGTGGATCCTTTCCTGGTTTGGGGATAACCGTGATGTGGGCAGTCAATAAATCACGTGGGGGTAAGGTAGGAATAGCATAAGAATTAAATGTTAAAGTAAAATAGGGAGTTAAAATATGGGCATAAGATTTGTAATACCCTACCGTGAGGCCGTCTGGGCCTGGGCTTTTTCCTGTTTTCAACATTTTCAATGCTGCCCCCTGTTTCCTCAATAGTAAAGGGTTTGTCCAAAGTTTAATATGTTTCGGTTGTGATGGGTGATGGGCTATATTTACGGAGAAACTTCTTCATCAGAGTGCGTCTGTCTAGGTCATGTGCTGGAGGTTTAGGGGAGGTTAGATTATAAAGTTTTGAATAATATTGGACAAAATTTGCAGCAATGTCTGGTGTGGATGATATTTTGTGACCCTTAGCATCTATGATAGAGTGAATTGTGTTAGCCTTTTTCTTAGATTGTAGGGCTCTGGCTAGCAGTTTTCCCGCTTTGTTGCTTTATTCATAAAAGGATTTTTGACGTAACATGAATTTACGCCTAGTTTGTTTACCTAATAAGTCAAGCAGTTGCTTTCTTAGAGTTATCAGGGAAGATAAAGTGTTGAGAGCCAACGTTCTTTTATGTGCTTTTTCTAGGTGGAGGATGTCACGGGTTAAGTCGTTGAATTTTTTTTGTGTGAGTTTACGCCTCTTAGCCGCTGCGGCAATAAAGACACCTCTGACAACACACTTATGTGCCTCCCAGTGTATAGACGGAGATGTCTCGGTGGCGTGGTTAGTTGCGAAATGCTGTTTCAGGCAGTCTTCTATTTCTGCAGAGATAGATAGGTCTGTAAGTAGTAATGGGTCTAGTTTTCACGTATGTGAACGGGTTTTATGCTCAGGAAAGGATAAACAGATAAAGATTGGGTGGTGGTCAGACAGATACATGGGGTCAATGGACGTGTTTTCTAGAAAGGGAAGGTCAGGTTGAGACAGAAAAAAGTAGTCGATTCTGGAATATTTACCGTGAGGAATAGAGAAAAAAGTATAGTCTTTACAGTCTGGATACATGGTGCGCCAAGAATTGTGTAAGAGCAACGATTGTAATTTGCATTTGATTGCTTTAAGGGCTGAGTACGTCATAGAGGATGTGTCAGTTGAGGTGTCTAACAAAGGATTCATTGGAAGATTGAAGTCACCTCCTAAAATCAGGGTACCTTCTTGGAAGTCCGTTAAAAACGTAACGATAGTACGGAAGAAGGAAACCTGACCACAATTTGGAGCATAAATGTTAGCTAATGTCATTTTATTGCCTTTAAAAGGTACCCTTCAAAAATAGATATCTACCAAATTTGTCTATCAATGTGTCAGTGATTTGTAAAGGGATATGTTTAGCCAAAAGAATACACCTTTCGATTTAGTTGTGGCATCCGTTGCATGATAAACAGTAGGGTAGTTCATATTATATAATTTTGGTATAGAATCCCCACGGAAGTGGGTCTCCTGTACAAAAATGATATCAGCCCGTTTTCGTTTCATCGTCAATAATAATTGAGATCATTTTTCCGGTAAATTCAAACCCTTAAGCCCCTTTCACACTGGGGCGTTTTTCAGACGCTTTAGCATTAAAAAAAGCGCCTGTAAAACGCTTGAAAGAAGCCTCATCTGCAATTCCAATGTGAAAACTCAAGTGCTTTAAGAGCCCTTTCACACTGCCAGCGCCCAAAAAAAACGCTCGTAAAGCGCCGCTTAAACTAGCGGAACTTTACCAGCGCTTTTCGAGCGCTAGTGGGGCTCTTTTAACCCCTGCTAGTGGCCAAAAAAGGGTTAAAAGCGGCCCACAAAGCGCTGCTGCTACAAGCGCTTTTCAGGCGCTTCCCATTGATTTCAATGGGAAGAGGCGTTTTAGGAGCTGTGTATTCACCGCTTCAAAAGCGCTGCAAAGAAGCTGCTTGCAGGACTTTTTCTGACGCCCTGCCAGCGCAGCGCCTCAGTGTGAAAGCACTCGGGCTTTCACATTGGGATTGCAGTTGCAGCTTCTTTCAGGCGCTTTACAGGCGCTTATTTTAACGCTAAAGCGCCTGAAAAATGCCATAGTGAGAAAGGGGTCTCAGTGTGAAAGCACTCGGGCTTTCACATTGGGACTGTAAATGGCGAAGGTATCTTCAACCTGAGTTCCCACACTCTCACGGACTCAGAGTTGAGGGTACTCGATCGAGGTCTGAAATTTGCTCCACCGAAAGGTCTGAGCAAATTTCAGACCTACATGGATGTGCATAGATATGTACGAAAATTAAATATTAAAAGACACTTCTTGTCGAACCCCATTAATACCAATAGAATTGCTTCCACAGAATTTCACCATTCTGGACTAGCAAACGCTTCCCTTTTTAACCCCCCAGGCACCCTTGCCCCTTCCCTAAGGGTATTTAGGGACATTGTTTTGAAAGACTTGGACAATTTGAAGTTGAAACAAGCTAGGACCAAAAAGAATTTAGAGGAGGGTATACAATCTCTTTGTGAAAATAAGGAGTTAGTGATACGCCCCGCCGATAAGGGCGGAGGCATCATCTTATTAAATAAAAGTGACTATCTCCTGGAGATGGATAGAATAGTCGGTGATAGGGATACTTACACTCCCTTGCCCTCAAATCCGAATATGAGATATAAATCCATCTTGGAGGATTTGGTACAAAAGGGCGCCAATATGGGTATTTTAAACAGAAAGGAGAGGCAGTTTTTGGTCCCTAAAACACCAAGGGTACCAATAATTTACTACCTTCCGAAAATACACAAAAACCTTACTTGCCCCCCGGGACACCCCATAGTGAGCGGTATCGACTCCGTGACGTCCCGGGTGGGTAAGTATATAGACCATTATTTGCAACCTTTAGTGCAGGCGATGCCTTCCTTTATTAAGGATACACGCCAGGTTATAAATCTTCTGGCGACTCTCAATCCACCAGAGGGTCTTTGGTTGGTCACTGCCGACGTCACGTCGCTTTACACCATCATCCCACACCATCTCGGATTGGGGGCGGTAAAATACTTCATGTATAAGAAATCCTCACTTGTCACCATACAAATCGAGTTTATCATGGAGTTGCTGCAATTTGCAGCCACACATAATTTCTTCTGGTATAACGGACAGTTCTTTCGCCAGGATAGGGGCGTGGCTATGGGGGCCAAGTACGCCCCTAGCCTGGCGAACCTGTTCATGGCCCAGTGGGAGGAGGACGCCGTCTATTCCCAGGCAAGATCTGAAATCATCCTCTGGGCACGGTATATAGACGACGTCCTCCTCCTATGGCAGGGCACGAAGTCCTCCTTGGACGACTTCATGGTTGCGTTAAATACTAATAACAGGGGTATACATCTGTCCTATGAGGCGAGCCAAGAAGCTATTCATTTTTTAGACTTGGAGATAAGGATAGGGGACAATCAATTTGTTACCTCTACCTTCTTCAAAGCCACGGACCGGAATTCCTATATACCTAAAGGGAGTTGTCACCACCCCTCCTGGCTTGGTTCTGTCCCTAAAAGTCAGTTCATGCGACTGAAGCGGAACTGCACAGACCACAATCACTTTTTAGCACAAGCCGACACCCTTACTTGTAAATTCATTGATAAGGGTTATGACCCTATATCCCTTCGGGATACCCTACACCAGGTTTCCATGATGGACAGATCAGCCCTATTGAGAGACAAAGCCCCAACAAGTGATGTGAAAGATATGAGTGGAGTCCCATTTATTACTAGCTATTCTAACCAATACCGTAATGTCAGCCATATTATACAGAAACATTGGCACATTTTGGGTAATGATGGGGTATTACAAACCTTTTTACCCAACAAACCACGTGTAGTATTTAGAGGAGTACCTTCACTTAAGGACAAAATAGCACCTAATATACTCAACCCTCCAACCAACAACCCCCATTTCTTTGGAGAAATGATTGGTTTCTATAAGTGCGGGAGATGCCAGGTCTGCTCTCTTAACAGTTGTAAGGTCAGAAAAATTACCAGTTTTTCATCCACAGTCACCTCTAAAAACTATAAAATAGAATCCTTTATCACGTGCTCCACTGAGGGATTGGTCTACCTACTGCAGTGCCCGTGTGGCCTGCAGTATGTGGGCAGGACTAAACGCCCCCTCAGAGTCCGTCTTAACGAGCACATAAATAATATTAGAAGGGGTTACACGAAACACTCAGTTTCAAAGCATTATCTAACCACTCACAATAGGGATCCGTCTAACACCCTATATCTGGGGATAGAAAAGTTCAGCCCCCATTGGAGGGGAAGCAATCTCGTTAGGAGCATCTCTAGGTCAGAGATGTCCTGGGTACATAGGCTCAAAACACATACCCCACAAGGGTTGAACATAGATGTTGATGTGAATGCATTCATTGACAACGCCTAGATTGCATATCATTAGCACCATCCATGATTGTTTACATTTAAATGTTTCGATTATGACATCATTCTATGTGTATTTCCCGTACATTTTTGATGTGTAGCAATGTGAACTTGATCTGGGTCGTGGGTATTGTTTTTTTGATAGAGGGTCCCCATATTCCACGTTTGAATATCTGCGTTACAGACTCTACCCATATTCTGCCCCGGACCTACCTTTCCCTATAGTTTCTTCGTGGTCTGCCTGTTCCCACGAGTCTCTAGTGACTGTTCCAAGTTTTCCCTAAGCATTCGGAGTAGATTGGCTGCATACTGTGATATGACCTGGAGATGCTCCGAGCTAGTTTTTTTGTTATTTATACCTTCCTCTGATATTTCATGAAATATACATTCTGATCCATGGTCCCCCCTTCTCAACCACTCAAATAGTAGGCATTGATTTCCAATACTCATGTTTTTACTATTATGAGATTCCATCTCCACATAATTAACTAATTTTTAGTTTATTGTTATATACACCTCTTTTTTATTTATACATGTATTTTTTCATTTATACATGTATTTTCATGTCTATTTTAAGAATACACTGTGATGGGTTAAATGTAACACATCCATGAGAAGATGTGGACATTAACTTAAGGTATTTCCTTGGCGGACAAGCCTGTTGTTGGCCAATACAAATATCTCCTTGTCTGTCTGGAGATCATACCATGTCACATTGACGTGGATACGCTGGCCGAGTCTGGAGACGTTCTTTGCGGACACTCCCGATAACAATGTGGGTTCCCCCAACGTGACACTCTTGACGTCCTTATGAGATGCATGATGGGAATTGTAGTCTATTAGTATCCATCTAGATGACAGTTATGCTCCCCATACCCGGCTCTGTTTCATTATATGACCGCTGTCCCCCTTCGGTCTCTCGGCGTGACGCTCCTGACGTCCTTGCGAGATGCATGATGGGAGTTGTAGTCTAATAATAGCTACCTAGCTGGTAGTCAGGTTCTCCGTATCCGGCTCTGTTTTCAATATAGGACCGCTGATGGTGATTATATTGTAAATTTTCTGTTTCTCTCTTATAACACCTAAGGGTAGATATATGGGGAAAGAGTTTGTGATGTACATTTTGACATATATTTTTATTGAATATTGATACGTATGATGGATAGTGTATCTGACACTACCCATCCCCCTTTTTTCATTTCCAAAGTCTTAGACATATCCCCTACATGTCCTGATGTTTTTGATCTATGTGAATAAATGAGTTTATAAATAGGTCCCTTATAGTGCAATCATTATCTATGAGGCCATTATCCTGTTTTTCGCCACCTTCCAAGATGGTGGTTTTAGCTTCCTTACCACCCAGATCGAGGCTCTTACATGTGTATTTATAGCGGTGCGTCAGTACGCCGCCTGTGCCCCATGAATACGTCATTCTCTGACGAAACGCGTAGGGAGGAGCGACACCGTCACCGCGTTCTGCGTCCTAGCACGGGCGTGTACTGCTGCCGGCCGGCCGCGAATTTTTAAAAAAAACGTGTTTTTTACCTTGTTTTATTTACGCCTATTGGCGTTTTTTACCAATAAATCTGTTGGATTCCACCCATGGTGTGTTCCTCTTTTTCCCCTGCCTCTATGTTTGGGTAAATCTCGGTGGAGACCAAGAGAGACTCCCCTACAGCTGTGAACCTCCTGGACCGTTACTATTTAAGGTGACTACAATCTAATCCGGAGATAGAGGCTGAGCCATGATACCTTAGAGGATCCACGTTACCCTGGAGGAAAAGGCCTGGGCTGGGCTATAGCCACATGCGTTCATTCCACTTCCATCTGGTAAGCCTACATCTAGCCTGGTGGTGGGAACACTAAGCACTTGTCACTTTATCGTTTGGATATCACTTTGGAAAAGCCATTGCAGTCACGGCTGATGTCACTTATTGTCACCGTTTGATTGGACCTACTGTTACTTGGACACTTTACACTTAATTTGTTTGAACAATATATTTTTTTGCCCTATACCACATATGGGCTCTCAATAGCCTATTTTGGTTTTTAGTATTAGATAGTCTTTGACTTCTTTGTCTCACTGGATGTCAACATCCATTTTTCATTTTTTATTTTTCACCCATGATAATATTTGGTTGATCTATGCATTACTGTTATTCATTATTGTACTAATTTTTCACTTAGCGCAGCCTTTTTTTACATTTGTCTTTCCATGTTTATCACATGCGGTTGCTGCTTATATATATATATTTTATGTTTATTTTTGCACATTGTGTTGGTTTAGCGCGATTTTCTTTGGGCTATATTGGGATTGCAGTTGCGGCTTCTTTCAGGCGCTTTTTTTAACGCTAAAGCGCCTGAAAAACGCCTGAAATACGCCCCAGTGTGAAAGGGGTCTTAGTGTTTAGTGAAACTATTTTAAGTGGCGTTGTAGGCATTATTGGCTGTGTAGAAGACATAACGCGTACAAGGGTAAGTTATACCTGAGAAATAAAGGCAAACCACTAGAGATCGTAAAATGAAATACAAGGAAATAAAATGAAAAGTAGAGGATTAAAGTACGAACACTGTATGTATATGTTCAGTCCTATGGAACGGCCTCGGGGAAAGAAAATCAAGGGTTAATATGACTTAGGCACTTATAAGAAACCGAGTATTAAAAGGATTTAAGGGGAACCGGCGGTAGGTGAGATCCTGCTCACCTACTGACTTGGAAGGGACAGACTGCCGGTCAAAGTCAGTGGTATAGGAAAGACTAATGTTAAGTGATACAGTAAACAGTCGAGAAACCACTGTGTGAGAGGTGACTAGTATAAGAAGAAATGTGTGAGAAACAATTTATAATATCACGTCGGACCATGAACCCCTATATAAAAAAACATTTAATGTGTTAGAAGTACGGGGGGATATACAATAGATCTGGAACTGGGGTTATTGCCTTGAATGTAAAATAAGTAATGGTCAATGATCAATCAATTAGGAATTTTGAGTGTATTTTAATAATTATAACCAAGAATAACATTGGTAACAGTGCACTTAGGAGTAAAGTAAGGTGTTAAGAATAGAATTCTGCATCTAGGATATTACATCCGATATTCGGGAGCAAGGAGCAAACACCTAGGGTTTAATAAAGGAACGAAAACCCTCTGGAAAATTCTATAATGAATAGGTAACAATCAACCTAAGAAAAGTGACCTGTATATTAACTAAATATTAAGCAGGTCAGGCTTACATTTGAACGTTTTTGTAAAGGATCCCTCGTATAGAAACTGTGTCATTGTGTGAATATATGTATAGCCCCATACACACGGTCGGACTTTTTCATGGATTCTGTCCGATCGGACAATGTTGTTGAAAAATCAGACCGTGTGTATGCACCATCGGACAGTGTACGTCGGATTGTCCGACGGACAAAGTCTTATCTCCTGCTGGAAAGATTTGCCGACAACACGGTCCGATCACACCAAATCCGATCGTGTGTACGGTTGTCCGACCGGACAAAGTGCTACGCATGCTCAGATCACATTACAAGACCAAAGCTATTGGCTACTAGCCTCTACGTAGTCCCGTCGTAGGCAACAAACGTCACCACGTTCAGAATGATCGGATTTTCCGACAACTTTGTCCGACCGTGTGTACGCAAAACCAACATCAGACAAAGTATGACGGACATGGTCCGACGGACCTGGTCCACGGATAATCCGCGCGTGTGTATGGGGCTTAAGACATTCAACTTATTGAGGTAATAGCTCAATTCACCACAAGATGGCACTGTGACCTGAGAAATAAAAAAGAAAGAGGTGAAACAAGGTTTCATAGCTCCTTATATGGAATCGTTATTTATCAGGACACAGTCACATGTAGAGAAGTGAAATACCACAGAAATGTTTCAGTAAAACTTCTGCAGGGTCTAAACCCATATATAACTAAATTTTCAAATTGCAAAAAGGAGTTTTAATATCTTAGAAAACAACAGCTCCCCTTCCTAATATAATTCAGCGGACTATATGAAAGAATACCTGAAAGTAAATGAAAGGTAAAACATAGTATATGTGCATCAGACATATTTAAACTAAACTGATCCATTGAAACAGAAGGAGGGTAGAAGGATGTTTAAGTATACTTCTAACGATCTCTGCTGGCTCTTCTGGTCAGTGGAGCCTCCGGAGGACTAGAAGATTGCGATGATGGAGCAAGATTGGTATGCAGTCTCCCAGTTGAAGGTGATCGACGTCTTCGGAAGTGAGAGGTTTGCGTTTTCCATCATATCCATGCTACGAGGCCAGGGCTGTGGGCTAGAAATCTGAAATTCCGCATACCAGTTCGGTACTGGAGTAAAGGGAATGTCGAGGATGCGGCAGAAGGAGTCCAGTTCTTCAGGTGCCCCGGACGCCCGTGGTTAGTAGCTGAGAGGGCAAAAGGAAATTTCCATCGATAGGGGATGCTCTTAGCTTGTAGTACCTCCAGTAACGGGCGTAGATCTCTCCTATTCTTAAGGTTTATGGCGGAAAGATCCTGGTATATAGAAATGGAATGGCCTTCATAAACCAACGATTGATTTACTCTTGCCTGCCTCAGCACATCTTCTTTGAGTTTATAATCATTTATATAGCAGATTACATCTCTTGGTGGGTCTGTGTCCCTCCCTTTGGGTCTAAGAGCTCTGTGAATCCGGTCCATTGCAATGGTGTCATGGCTAGGTCTTTCAAGTAGCTGATTGAATATGGCTGACACTGTGGGTTGAAGCTGCACATTATCTACACTTTCAGGCAGGCCTCTCACCCTCAAGTTATGCCTCCTTCCTCTGTTGTCGAGATCTTCGACATGTCTCTGTACTTCCCTCAGCTGCATGGAGTGTGTGCTGACTGAGGCGCCAATTTTCTTCAGAGCAGAGTTGTGAATGGCAGTTTTCTGTTCTACCTCTTGCACCCTGCCTGCCATAGCCTGCAGTTCTTGTTTTAATTCAATAATGGCTGTGGTGAAAGTGTCTTTAATATCAGTTGCTAACGCTCTCAAATCTTGTAGAGTAGGATGAGGAGAAGTACTTTACAGTTTGCGCCATCATAGCAGGCGCCTGTAACCTCGGTGTCAGAAGAATGCCCTCTTGCTGCTGTGAGGTGGCTGAGGTAAATGACGCCATATTGGGCCTATGCGCTCCGGATACCTCAGGGATACTATGGCTGTTCAGCACCCTGTTTCATCTCGGGGGTTTCGATGGAGAAGTCGACGAACTGCGGGAGGCTGTCCCCATACTCGGTGAGGCGAAATTATAGCTTAAAGATGCCGTTTGGGTAAAGATAAGGTCCCGGTCCGACGGAGCTAGTGGGTTAAGCGTCCATCTCTCCTCACGACTAGCCACGCCCATCAACTGTTTCTTCCATGATGAAGATCAGCCATGGAGTATATCTGAGGTGTATATCAGGGTGTGCTTCTTCCCCACATGTCCAGCAATATTCATATACAAGACATTTCCCGCACTTAAGGCACTAATACACCTCGAGGGTTGTGTGGGACCCCTGATGTACAGGAAGGCAGGACTTCAGTGAGGAACAATTCCCTCACTCAGGACAGGAATACGGCTTCTCCCTCGTGTGAGACCTCTGATGTGTATCAAGATGCGACTTAACTGAAAAACATTTCCCACACTCAGGACAGGAATACGGCTTTTCCCCCGTGTGAGATCTCAGATGCCTGTAAAGCTTGGACTTCTCTGGAAAACATTTCCCGCACTCAGGACAGGAATACGGCTTCTCCCCCGTGTGAGATCTCTGATGTATGTCAAGATTGAACTTCTGTGAAAAACATTTCCCACACTTAGGACAGGAATACGGCTTTTCCCCCGTGTGAGATGTCTGATGTGTGACAAGTCCTGATTTCTTTACAAAACATTTCCCGCACTCAGAACAGGAATACGGCTTCTCACCCGTGTGAGATCTCTGATGTGTATTAAGATGTGACTTAGTTGGAAAACATTTCCCGCACTCAGAACAGGAATACGGCTTCTCCCCCATGTGGGATCTCTGATGTCTGACAAGATTCGACTTAACTGAAAAACATTTCCCGCACTCAGGACAGGAAAGTGGCTTCTCCCCCGTGTGAGATCTCTGATGTATGTTAAGATTGGACTTATTTGGAAAACATTTCCCGCACTCAGAACAGGAATAGGGCTTCTCACCCGTGTGAGATCTCTGATGTGTAATAAGATATGACTTATTTGGAAAACTTTTCCCGCACTCAGAACAGGAATACGGCTTCTCACCTGTGTGAGATCTCTGATGTGTAATAAGATGTGACTTAGTTGAAAACCATTTCCCGCACTCAGAACAGGAATACGGCTTCTCACCTGTATGAGACCTCTGATGTGTAATAAGATGTGACTTAGTTGGAAAACATTTCCCGCACTCAGAACAGAAATACGGCTTTTCCCCCGTGTGAGACCTCTGATGTGTGACAAGTTCTGATTTATTTACAAAACATTTCCCACACTCAGAACATGAATACGGCTTCTCACCCGTGTGCGACTTCTGATGTGTGAGAAGAATTGACTTAGCTGGAAAACATTTCCCGCACTCAGAACAAAAATACGGATTCTCACCCGTGTGCGACCTCTGATGTGTGTCAAGATCCCACTTATATAAAAAACACTTCCCGCACTCAGGACAGGAATACGGCTTCTCACCCGTGTGCAACCTCTGATGTCTAATAAGATACGACTTTCTTGAAAAACATTTCCCGCACTCAGTACAGGAATACGGCATTTCCCCCGTGTGAGACCACTGATGTGAGACAAGTTCTGATTTCTGTACAAAACATTTTCCACACTCAGGACAGGAATATGGCTTCTCACCCGTGTGCAACCTCTGATGTGTATCAAGATTGGACTTACTTGAAAAACATTTCCCACACTCAGGACAGGAATACGGCTTCTCACCCGTGTGAGATCTCTGATGTGTATCAAGATTGGACTTACTTGAAAAACATTTCCCACACTCAGGACAGGAATACGGCTTCTCACCCGTGTGAGACCTCTGATGTCTATTAAGATGTGACTTACTTGAAAAACATTTCCCACACTCAGGACAGGAATATGGCTTTTCCCCTGTGTGAGATCTCTGATGTATGATAAGTTCAGATTTTTGTACAAAACTTTTCCCGCACTCAGAACAGGAATGTGGCTTCTCATCTGTATGAGATTTTTTATGCATATTAAGAGTAGACTTAGAACTGAAATGCTTCCCGCACTCAGTACAGGAAAACCTTTTATCTGTTGGAAGGACGGCACCGTCCCGCACACTCTGAGGTTCCTCAGGATAAGAGGAATACGATGGTCCGGCACCGTCCCGCACAGTCTGAGGTTCCTCAGGATAAGAGGAATACGATGGTCCGGCACCGTCCCGCACAGTCTGAGGTTCCTCAGGATAAGAGGAATACGATGGTCTGGCACCGTCCCGCACAGTCTGAGGTTCCTCAGGATAAGAGGAATACGATGGTCCGGCACCGTCCCGCACAGTCTGAGGTTCCTCAGGATAAGAGGAATACGATGGTCCGGCACCGTCCCGCACAGTCTGAGGTTCCTCAGGATAAGAGGAAGACGATGGTCCGGCACCGTCCCGCACAGTCTGAGGTTCCTCAGGATAAGAGGAATACGATGGTCCGGCACCGTCCCGCACAGTCTGAGGTTCCTCAGGATAAGAGGAATACGATGGTCCATCTACACTGTGTGGTGCCGGATGGACATTTGAGGTAGTCGGGTTTTCTCCTGGACTATACTGTGTGATGTCCTCATCTTCTACTTTACAGTCTGGAGACAAAGTGAGACAATCCTCTGAGGTTTTCCTCATCTCCCGTCCATCTACTAAAATAGAAATACAAAGATTATTACTAGACATGAGCAGATTGGTTCCCCTAAACCAGGACTCCGCCCACATCAGGCAGCTTTGTCTCTGAGGATCTTACAATTCCCCCTCAAGGTAACTAGTAAATGGGTCCTCTGATCTCCTACCAGTTCATTTCTTTATTCATGGACCTTAGTCAGAGAGTGAGGAAACAACGAGAACTGTCTTCTATAGTAGTGACAGTGATGAGCTTAAAGGAAAAGTGTCCCCACCTGGATCACCTGCTGGTGGCACTGTGGTATCCTGGGTGGAAGGTTGTAGTTCCAGTGTCCTCCAGCAGGTGTCTCCAAGCAGTTTCTAGTAATCAGTCTTAACCTGACTGCTGGGAGGGTATTTAGTCCCTCCTCTGTTATCCCATTTTGCGTCAGTGTTTTCCCTTGCGTGTCAGATGCTGCTTGCCATTTTGCCTGCTCCTGATCTTGCTCTTTCCCTGAATCCTATACCCTGCACCCCACTCCCTTATATCTGCTCCCCTTGTTTCTGACCCCAGTCCTTGCTCTTCCTTCCTCGCACCTCCAGTATTCCCTGTGACTTGTGTTCCTCATTTTGTATATATTGTTAGGTATTTTGTCATTTGGTTTATGGTTTCTTATATCTTTAGGTTTGCTCTGTTTCCTGGTGTGTGGATGTCTTTTGTTTCACTATTAATAAATTTACATTACGAAATATAGTCTGGTTTCAGTTTACTAGTGTAGCTACGCAGATCTGGCCATCCTAGCTGCTGACTCCTGACACCACCCCCTCTATCACTCATTGCCATCTTCCCAACACAAGAAGTCCTGCACTTCCTTATTTAGTCCATGATTTAGTCATGAATAACAGCGGGGCTGAGCCCCACCAGAGGTCAGAGAGTGAGGATGGGGGGAGAACAACCAAGATGAAGACTGGACTGATCCTAAAGACCCCCATCATTGGGTTACTGACTCCTCCCTCATTATCACTTTCTGTTTAAGGTTCCAAAGTTGGAGGATGTTATCACATTATTATCAACATGTAAAAGTCTGTGCTCCAATCACATCATCAGATATAAAATGTCCAGCTGGTAGGAAATGGGTGTAACAAAAGAGAATACATATTAGGTGTATATATAGCAGTGGGTAGAGGAAAGAGAGAAGTCAGGACTATGTAATGTACAACATATTGTATAATATACAACAGATAGGACTATATAGTGTAAGGAAATGTGGGATCACTCTTTTAGGTTATTGCAAGGGAATGTAGAGTTACCCTTTAAGTTTTAACTTTGCAGGAGGCTTTTTGCAAGAAAGTTTTTTCCTCACTTTATCTAGCTTGTTAGCTTGTGCAAGAAGTGCTAAGCGAGGTGTTAGACAGGATACGCCTTTTTGGATTAAACATGTCAGGAACATATTGCGGCCAATGTGATAAGGTTTAGTGATAAAGTTTAAGTCTTATGCCCCGTACACATGGTTGGAAATTCCGACCACAAAATCCGTCAGATTTTTTCCGACGGATTTTGTCCGACACTGGTGTTGCATACACACGGTCGGACAAAGTTGTCGGAAAATCCGATCACCCTGAACGTGGCGAGGTTTGTTGCGTACGACGGGACTACGTAGAGGCTAGTAGCCAATAGCTTTGGTCTTGTAATGTGATCTGAGCATGCGTGGCACTTTGTCCATCGGAATTCGCTACACACGATCTGAAAAAGTCCGATAGGACTTTGTTGTCGGAAAATTTGAGAGCAGGAGATAAAACTTTGTCCGTCGGAAAATCCGACGGAAAAAGTCAAATGGAGCCTACACACGGTCGGAATTTCCGACAACATTGTCCGATAGGACATTTTCCGTCGGAAAATCCGACCGTGTGAATGGGGCATTAGAATTGTGACGATGTAACAAATTGTGATGATGAGTCTGTCTCTGGGCAGAAAAACTATGAACTATGAATATTTTGCAAGATCAGTATTAATTGTATAACATGAATGCTTGAATGTGATTGGTTGTTCATGCAACTTTCCCTACCACGCCTTTTCTTTGTAATGGCATATATTCTGAAGGGAATAAACCAGTGTATTTGTGACCAACCATATACTGTGTATGGTGTCTATGATTACCTGTCCGGACAGAGAGTTTTTCCATTGACTGTCAAAGTCCAGCTGAGGGAAAGAGGGGCTGAAACAGAGGACCTTACAGATGGTACCAAAGAAGTGGGGTACATTTGAACAGGTAAGCTTTCTTTAAAATTACTTTTTCAAAGTATTTTTGAACAGCTTACTCTGTCAATTTATAGCATTATAGATCTCAAGGCATAATTGATTAATTAATTTAATTAACTTGCCTGAGAGACAGGGACATTAAAAGGGGATGCCTCGCTAGGTTGGCCAGGATCCCAGGAGAATTGTAAGGCAGCTCGCTCATAAACAGGGATACCTGTCTAGGTGGGCCAGGATCCCAGGTATTAATATAAAGGAACAGGGATACCTGTCTAGGTGGGCCAGGATCCCAGGTATTAATATAAAGGATACCTGTCTAGGTGGGCCAGGATCCCAGGTATTAATATAAAGGATACCTGTCTAGGTGGGCCAGGATACCAGGTATTAATATAAAGGATACCTGTCTAGGTGGGCCAGGATCCAAGGTATCAAAATATAGGGGACAGGGATACCTCGCTAAATTGGCCAGGATCCCTCCCAGATATTGTATTACTACCATAGGAGGTTGAAAACCTTGTTTTTAACTAGAAGGACTGGTCATTGGAAACCTCTAAATCATTTTAATGTCATGTTTAAAGTCATGTTTGTAATGTTTAAGTGTTTTTGTCAGGACGCTGCCCAGAGTGTTTAACAGGCCTATTATTTGTGTATGAGGGATCAAATACTTATATGGTTGCTAGCATTCCCAGAGGTTATTACCAGGTTTAATATACATACCGTATATACTCGAGTATAAGCCGAGTTTTTCAGCACATTTTTTTGTGCTGAAAGTGCCCCCCTCGGCTTATACTCGAGTCAAGCACTTTTCTGCAGCAAAAAAAATAAAATTCCGACCCGACTATGGGGCCCCGTATCTCGGGGCCACTTGGGTCTAGGAATCCCAAATTTGGTGTGCCAACCCAGTGGACCTAGCACTATAACATATCCAAAGATGGGGTTCCTAGCACTAAGTGGCCCCGAGATACGGGGCCCCAAAGTCGGTTCGGAAAATGTCATTCTCTGCTGCAGAAAAGTGCTTGACATTTTCTGACCCGAATTTGGGGCCCCATATCTCGGGGACACTTGGAGCTAGGAACCCCAAATTTGGCATTCAAACCCAGTTGAACTAGCACTACAACATATCCTAAGATGGGGTTCCTAGCACTAAGTGGCCCCGAGATACAGGGCCCCAAAGTCGGTTCATAAAATGTCATTCTATGCTGCAGTAAAGTGCTTGAGATTTTCTGACCCGAATTTGGGGCCCCATATCTCGGGGACACTTGGAGCTAGGAACCCCAAATTTGGCATTCAAACCCAGTTGAACTAGCACTACAACATATCCAAAGATGGGGTTCCTAGCACTAAGTGACCCCGAGATACAGGGCCCCAAATCGGTCAACTGTGTCCATTTGCATGGGCACAGTGAGGCTACAAATGGGCATTGTTGACCCTCTTTTCCATGTACAGTAGCTGCGCATTTCTCACCCTAGGCTTATACTCGAGTCAATACGTTTTCCCAGTTGTTTGTGGTAAAATTAGGTGCCTCGGCTTATATTCGGGTCGGCCTATACTCGAGTATATACGGTAATAGTTTTGTGTTCCAGGAGGGTCTTTGATACATTGTGACATCAGGGACATTATAACATTTTTCTAGGGTAATACATGGATTGGTGAGGCTAACTTTTGATCAAAACATGCTATGTGAATAATTCCTTTTGCCACTGACATCTCTTGCGCAGGGGAAGTCGGGTGCAAAATGTGGATATTTTGGCATTTTGCCAACAATGCTAATATCTCACCAACCGTTATGGATAGTGGGGAATTGTTTGCGGCATTAGTATTACAGCAATTGGGTTCCAAGATGGCGGAGTAGGAGAGCCATAGTCCGGCTCGGCTCCCCCTAACCCCCAGGCCAAACAGCAGAGATAAGCGGCATGTTTCTTTAGCCAGTAACTAGGCTAAAAAACGGCCCCCCCAACATCATACCAGGTGGAATGAGAAGAAGAGAGGCGAAGCCACAGAGGGTACCTACCCAGCCAGAGATTCCTCAGTATTTTTCGGGCACCAGAGCAGCGGCAGCCCGGAGGCTGGATCCGGCGGCCGGGGAAGCTGCGCCGGACAGGGAATTCAGCAGAGCGATGAACGCCGCCCCCACGCCAGTGACGCGTGCCGCATCAGGGAAGCTGGACGGGGAGACCTGTATGGAGAAGGAGGGAGAGGAGCAATCTCAAAGACCACAGGAGGGGGAAGTTTCCCGGCAAAAGCTGGGTGAAGATGCAGATCTCAGGGCCCTCCTGCGGGCTCTCCCGACACGGGCGGACATACAAGCCCTCCCGACACGTGCAGACCTGGAGGGGTGGATGACTCGAATAGAAGAGGTCCACCGGAGAGATATGGAGGAGGTGAGGACGGAGGTACAACAGCTAACGGAGAGGCTATCAGCGGGAGAAGGTATGCAAGTATCCCTGGCAGATCGTATCACGCGACTAGAGCAGGTACAGTCTGATGTTAACTTCTATGTCCCCTCTATGCAACTTCGTTTAGAGGAAATGGAGGACCGTAACAGACGAAAGAACTTGAGATTCAGGGGGATACCGGAGGCAGTAGGAGGGGGGGCACTGCAACCTACTATAGCTGCGGTATGCCAACAAATGGGTATTCAGGTTCCCCTAGAAGAACTGGAGTTTGAAAGGCTCCACAGAGCAGCAGGACCCCCATCCATTAACCTTGAGAGACCCAGAGATGTGATCTGCGTTTTTTTCAGATATGCACACAAGGAGCTGATAAGTCGTAAGGCCTGGGAGGTTAAGGAGGTGGTTTATGAGGGTATGAAGATAAAAATTTTACCCGACCTATCCAGAGCTACCCTCCAGAGGAGATCTATGTTACGCCCTCTATTGGATAAAATTCGGAAGTCAGGGGCCACATACCGATGGGGGTACCCGATCTCGTTAACAGTAAAAAAGGACTCCAAATCTTTTGTTCTACGGCACCCGGAGGACTTACCACACTTGTTTTCCTTTCTAGGAGAAGAGGCGATGGAGATACCAGACTGGTTACAATATTTAGGTGACAAACAGGGACTGGGGGGGCAAAGGAGGTAAACCCTATATACGCTAGAAATGAAAATAGAGGTGACCCCAGACCACCATGCCCTCAAGACACAGGACAACTACCCCTCTCTCGCTGTGTTTTTTTTTTTTTTTTTTTTCCTCCCCCCTTTTTTTTTTTTTTTTGGTATTTTTTAGAGAGACATTTGAGTTAACCCTCACTTCTCGCTATTAGTACGGAAGCTATATGGACTATATAATTGATATATGTGTCCCCTCTATTTATCTATATTTATTCATATATTTTTTTTTTTTTTTCTTAGGGGTGTGTTTTTTTTTTTTTTTTTTTTTTTGTTTTTGTTTTTTTTTTTTAACTTTGAGGGGGGGGGGGGGGGTAGGGGGGGTGGAGGGACTAGATGAGGAATGGGGTTTTGTTTGTTTGCAAAAAGGATTGTTTTATGTGATTTATTTCCCAAGCTGCACACGGAATGGGGGGTATATTTTTTTTTTTTTTTTTTTGGGGGTTAGGGACAGGCATGTTGCATGGATGCATGCATATTAGCACACGCATGTGGACACGCATGTATTTACATATAAGTATGCAAATCTAGTAATGTTGTTCCTTGTTTCTAAGATTAAGTTTAATAGACGATTTGTAAGGACTGTAAGGAGTATTACTAGTGGATAATAGGTGCATTTATGCATCTGGGGAGGGGGGGAGAGGAGAAGAGGGGAGAGGAAGGCCGAGGGAGAAAGGGAGAGAATTGCTTCTATTTCCCCTTCATGGTTGTCTGTCCCTTTTTTTTTTTTTTTTTTCTCCTTTTTTTTTTTGTGACACTAAAATATAGAGCACTAGTTCACGATTGGAGTAGGGGAGGAGGGGGGATGCTTGGGTCCCCTTATACCCCCCTCATTTTGAAGGTGAAATTGGGTCGGGATTATACTTCACATTTATACACCACATTTATACACCACAAAACGATACTTAAGGATGCACAACCGGCACTGGGGGACACATACTAATAGCTATAACTAATAGCCAGAGGCCCATAAGAGGAGGTCTTTTTTTCTTCCCTCTCCCGCCCTCCCTCTTGGGTCCCCCAACTTCGCCTCTCCCTTGGCTGTATTTGATGTGTTTTAATATAGGACTAAGAGAGAGGAATGTGACTTAAGGTTGATCAATTAACTAGAAAAATTATTCAAATAATAATGTCCAACGTGTAAAAATCTTCAGATAAAAAAAAAAAAAAAAAAAAAAAAACGCACACAGGACCTGATCGGATAGACACATAGGGGTAGGTTTAGAGAGGATGGGTAGTAAAGGGTTAGGGGGTGGGGTGGGGGGGCGGGAGATATAAAGGAAAATGGAGGGGGGGGGTTTGGGTACTAAAGAATCTTATTAGGTAAAGAAATAATGGGGGAGGGAGCACATTATTTACAAATTCAGGCCCTGAGGTAGCTTGAAACAGCTTGACTGAGTTGGACAAATATAAAAAAATATTATTCTAGTGAATAAGGCAGGAGGAGATTTACTCTGGCACTTAAATGGCCGAATAGTCTTAAGTCAGAGATGGTATGCGGAGATAGTAGTAGAGGAGTTAAAATCAGCCAAGAAGGGGTTATAATAAAGAGAGGAAAGGAGCAGTCTCTGATTACAAAAGACCCCTAAGATCGAAGTGGGGGGGGGGGGGAGATGGGGAGAGTGGGATTGGAATAGAGTAAGATTCTAGGTAAAAGATGGGACTTAGCAAGAAGGGGGGAGGTGAAGGAGAAGGAGAGAGAAGAAGGGGCAAGATGGGACTCCACAGAGAAGGGCTTGGTGGAACTGGGGTCAAGTCAAAAACACTGAATGAGGGTTGGGGGGAGAAGCAGGGGATATATAGGCCTATATGACCAGAGCTGTAACAAAGGTGCATTAGATCCCTGCTCCTCTCCTTTTTGCCTGCCGCTATATAAATATACATTTTTTTTTTTTTGGTTGGTCCCTATATGGTACCCCTCTCTCCTCCAAATAGGATTAAAATAGTAGAAGAAACAATGAAAATAAAACAGAATGGAGGTGGAGGGGATCCAGAGAGGGAATAAAATCATATGCCTGGGGAGGCAGGGGGGGGAATTCTCCGGCCATTTTTGGACCAATTCCCCATATAGTTTAGCACCTTCTGTGCCATAGGAGTTGGGTACAGAGTAGGGTGTCTCCCTTAGGGGCTGTAAAAAGGGGGTGGGTGGGTCAAAGGGTGGGGGGAAGGAAAGGTAAAGGGAGGGGTTAGTTGCGGTTTAGAAATTTTTATTTTTATTTTTTTTTTTTTTTTTTTTTATCTTCCTCCTTCCTCTCCGTCTCTCGGCGCCTCTCCCATCCTCCTTCTCTTCCCTCTTACCCCCGGCGACATGGAGGAAGTAAAGATAACTTCAATAAACGTAAAGGGGCTTAATGTCCCAGAAAAAAGAAGGATGCTTCTGAATGATTTAAAACGGACGCACACAGATATTGCCTTTGTACAAGAGACCCATTTTAAAGCGAGTAGATTCCCGCTACTCCAGAATAGATTCTTCCCAAATGTATACCATGCCTCAAACTATGAGGCAAAAACAAAAGGGGTCTCGATCATGATTTCTAACCGGATCCCATGGTCCCTAGTAGACAAGAGGGTAGATGTGAAGGGGCGGTATTTGTTTTTGAAGGGACAAGTCGGAGGAGTCAAGGTGACTTTGGCCACGATATATGCTCCAAATGTCATGCAAGAAGCGTTTTTAAAGAAGGTCCTTACAAAATTAACTGACTTCTCTGAAGGAAAATTGATTCTTGGTGGGGATTTTAATACTCCCCTAGACCCTAAACTAGACACTTCTACAGGTAGGTCATCTATCTCTCAAGGGGCTAGAAGGGGAATATTGAAGAGAGTACACGAATTACAGCTAGTGGATGCATGGCGGACCATGCATCCAGGTGAGAGGGATTATACTTTTTTTTCTAATCCCCATCAGGTATACTCAAGGATAGATCTCTTCCTGATCCCCCACTATTTACTTACTAGGGTAACGGAGGCAACTATAGGAAATATAACGTGGTCAGACCATGCCCCGATCACTTTGTGCATATCCCTTGCTGGCGCGCTGGGTTCTACCGAAAGAAGGTGGCGACTGAATGAGGGTCTGTTACAGTCCCCGGAAATACAGGAGGAAGTAGCAAAAGAAATAAACGCGTATTTCCAGACAAACGACACCCCGGGAAGTAACCCGGGTACAGTATGGGAGGCGCACAAAACTGTGATCAGGGGCATCCTGATCAAACATGGATCTAGAATAAAGAAAGAGAGGGAAAAACAGGTGATGAGTCTCCTACAAGAAATTCATGTTTTGGAACTCCAACATAAGAGGACCCCGACCCCTCCCATTGGGAGAGACCTGGGACATTTGAGGCGGCAACTAACGGACATCCTGCGTTTTAAGGCTAAAGCGGCCATACAAAGAGGAAGGAAGACTACCTACGAACTAGGAGAGAAATGTAGTAAACTGCTTGCAGGCAAACTTAAAGGGGAAACCACGACAGTCTATATACCTCAAATAAAGGGGAGAGACGGGAAAATAATCTCACTTCCTAAAGATATAGCGCAGACATTCGGGGAATTTTATGCCGCATTATACAATCTAGAAGCAACACCTATCTTGAACGCGCCCCAGGAGGAATACCTCTCCTCGGCAAGATTGTCAAAACTCTCATCGCCAGACCGGAGGAAATTGGACTCACCTATTTCCGTAGAGGAGGTGAATGCTGTAATTAAAACGTTGAAGCCAGGAAAGGCACCCGGCCCCGACGGCTTTACATTACATTACTATAAAAAATTCTCAACCCATTTGAGCACTCAGTTGGTGAAGGTCTTTAATGCTTTAGGACGGACGGCAGCATTCCCTCCGGACTCTCTTCTGGCACACATCACGGTGCTGCCGAAGGAGGGAAAGGACCCGATGGAGTGCGGTAGCTACAGGCCGATTTCGTTACTGAATGTGGACCTGAAGCTCTTCACTAAAATTTTAGCATCTCGGATACAGCCACTCCTATGCCAGCTGATCAACCTAGACCAAGTGGGGTTTATCCCCACGCGGGAAGCGCGGGACAACACCATCAAAGTCCTTAACCTGGTCTATCATGCCGATAAGACAAATACCCCCAGTGTCTTTCTGAGCACGGATGCGGAAAAGGCATTTGATAGAGTGAGTTGGCCCTTCCTGTTCACAGTATTGAAACAGGTCGGCATGGGGGATCAGATGATTAACTGGATTATGAGTGCCTACACACATCCAAAGGCAGAGGTGAAAGTAAATGGAGTGTTCTCTAAACCCTTCAAAATATCAAATGGCACCAGACAGGGGTGCCCTCTTTCACCATTGCTGTTCTCTCTGTCGGTGGAGCCCCTACTAAACAAAATAAGGCAAAACCCGGATATCCAGGGGTTAAAAATAGGAGACCGAGACTATAAGATCTCGGCCTACGCGGATGACTTGTTATTCTCCCTGTCTGCACCACATATCTCAATCCCTAATTTGATGAGAGAGTTCGAAATATACGGAAAATTATCGAACTTAAAAATAAACTACACGAAATCAGAAGCGATGGGAGTTGCGCTGCTGCCCAAGGTCCGCAACGCAATTCAGCTAAATTTTAGATTTAAATGGGTGACTGAAAAGTTAAAATACCTGGGCACGTATATCCCACCGAACATAGGAAAGACCTATGAGGTAAATTTTCCAGCCTTATACAACTCAGTAAGGAAGCTGCTGGATAAATGGCACCATGGGATTCACTCATGGTTTGGACGTTGTAACATCATAAAAATGAGCATTCTTCCAAAATTTTTGTATTTATTTCAAGCTCTACCAATCACTATTCCGGCAGTCTATCTCCGTCAAATTTGTTCCCTTTTCATTAAATTTATATGGGCGGAGAAAAGACCCAGGATAGCGAGGGGTACTATGATGATGCCTAGGGGCTTTGGTGGAATAGCAGTCCCAAACGTATTGAAATATTATCAGGCAGTCCATATGGGTAGAGTGGTAGACTGGTGCAGACACGGAGAATTCAAGTCATGGGTAGATTTGGAACAGCAGGCAAGCACGATACCTCTACGCAGAGCATCCTGGTGCTTTGAAACAATTCCACTGTTTATTAAGAAACACCCGACTATAGGCACTACTCTGCGTATCAGTGCCAACCTACTGCGGGACCCTAAAATTTCCTCTAAAAACTCACCACTGTTCCCCATCCTGGGAAACCCGGGGTTCCCCCCTGGAACTGAGGCAGGTGTATTTAAAAATCTATGGGAGAGAGGAATTTCCCAAGCCTCACATTTTATGCTCAATGGGGCCTGGCCCACCTTAGCAGCCCTGAGGGAACCGGGGGGAAGTTTTGAATTAAAAACGTGGAGAGCGATACAGGTACTGCATTTTCTGAGATCTCTGGGGCCTGCAGAAAAATATGACCGTAATTTGACAATATTCGAGCAATACTGTGAGGAGCAAGAGCCACTCCCCAGGTTGATCTCAAGATTGTATGGGATGTTAAATAACCCCTCAGAATATTTTGTGCTTCCTAGTTTAGCTAAATGGGAAAGGGATTTGAACAGGACATTTACCCAGGACCAGAGGAGGAATATTATATACCTCTCCCAGAGCACATCATTGTGTATAAGAATCCAAGAGTTAAATTATAAAATAATGATGCAATGGTATTATACGCCAATAAAACTACAGAGATTCTTCCCCGAAACATCAGGTGCTTGCTGGAGATGTGGAGAGGAACCAGGAACCCTATTCCATATACTATGGGCGTGCTCTAAGATTAAGTCATATTGGGGGGAGGTTCGGAGAATTTCTCGGAAATTCACAGATATCTCAATCCCGGAAGACTCTGCCTTCTTCCTTCTCCATGTCTCCCAAATACCGACTCAGACATATAGAAAATCCATTCTATGTCATTTGATTAATGCAGCCAAGGCAACTGTCATTGGGTGCTGGAAAGACTCAAGCCCACCCTCGATAGGGAAGTGGCTTAATAGAGTGCGAGAGATAGGAGCCATGGAGGACCTAGTGGCTTCGGGCCAAAATAAAAAAGAGCATTATGATAAAATATGGGCAGGGTGGAACAGATTTATAAATACAGAGGAGGGAAAGAGAATGATGTCCGGGAATGTATGAGGTTGAATCTTGGGCTCTTGTCCGTGTCGCCGAGGTGGGGGAGGGGGGGGGGGGGGGGGGGGGGGGAGGGAGGGGAGGGAGTCATTATATTTGATTTTTTTTTTTTTTTTTTTCTTTCTTTCTTTTTTTCTCTCTATTGGGGTTTGCTTTTGTTCGGGGTACGTAGAGGGTGGTAAAAAGTGGAGAAGGGAAAGTGGGGGGGCAGAAAGGGAGTGTACCCTAAATCCCCCGATACAGGAAGAGGTAGAGCTACGGCTAAAAAGGCAAGGGTTCAACAGGATGAACTGTAGTATGTTCCCAAGTCTAATTGGGTGAAGTGTAATATTACGTTGTGAAATGGAAGTTTATGTTGTTCCTGTACACAAGCTGAACCTCTGTGGACAATGTATTCTGTATTATTCCCTTTTTTCCTTTGAAAAATAAAAGATTAAAATATGAAAAAAAAAAAAAAAAAGTATTACAGCAATTGAAAATACTGTTTAAACCTGTTGGCACTTTGCCAAGAAATTTGAAATATAAATAAAAATTTCAAGAAGCTTTAAAGTGGTGTTGCCACCAAAAAAAAAATGTGGCTTAAAAATCATAAAAAAAATAAAAAATAAAATAATTGGAAAAAAAATGTTTTACTTACCTCTAAATGCCTGTTGCTAGGGGTCCCTCGTAGTCTGCCACCTTCATTGCCCGGGCTAAACGTCACTTCCCCTAGGCGCCGCACAGTCATCTGGGACCTGTCACGTGTCCCAGATGAGTGAGCGTCGAATCACGGCGCACGACGCCGCTCGTGCATGCGCAGTGGGTGCCCGGCTGTGAAGGCACAGCTGGGTTCCCACATTAAAAATGCCGGCACCGCGAGCGGAGTGGGGAACGAGGGGGGGGTCTCGTTCCCCCGCATCGCTGGACCCTGGGACAGGTAAGTGTCCGATTATTAAAAGTCAGCAGCTGCAGTATTTGTAGCTGCTGACTTTTAATTTTTTTTTTTTGTGGGCACCCCACTTTAACTATTAAAGGTGTCAGAAGTACTATTGAATGTGGAACGGGTGAAACTTTTGTGGTTTGCTCTAAGTCATTGACTGTATGTTCTGCAGCTGATGTGTATAAATAGAGTTATAATATAAAATAAAGTATAAGAATTGTAAACATGGGAAATCTGCCGGGAAAGGGAGGTTCGGAAGGTAAGCCGGATCAGCCCACTCCTTTAGATTTCGTGTCTGGAAACTATGGAACATATTATACTGAACCCTTCTGGAAAAACATATTAACAGTATAATTATCCACCGTTTACTTATGATAAAGAATATATGACTAAATGTTATAAAATGTGGTCTAAAGCATTGAAAGAATATAGGAAGCAGTTCCCTCATCCATTATAGAAGCCTCATTCCTTAGTCAAGACCCCAAAAAAAACCTGACATTTGCTTCTGCCCCTGTCCAACCCCATGACTCAAACATGGAAGATTCAGAGGGGTATCTGCGTTTAGCGCCCCCGCCATTGTACCGAGGGCTGCTGAATGGGAATAAATGGGACAGATGTCACACACAAAATAACCGAACCACTGCAAGTGTCAGATTTGCAGGATAAACCCTTAACCAGACAAACTTTTGCCATCCTCACAGACTGCCCTTTATGTCTAATGGGAAGGGACCTCATGTCTTCATTGGGGGTAAGCATTAAATTTGACCTACAAGGGGAATGACTGCCAAATCAGCAACATGTGACTTGACCATGCCAAAAAGAAAAGATTTGACGTTTTACTTTATGACCATACCGGCGCCATTAGAGACTCACCCGATATGGGAAAAGTCCAAGACAGATGTAGGACATGCCAAATGTACTCCCTATGTCCCTACTTTCAAACCAAACATCATACCATACTTTCAGAAACAATACCACCTTCATGCTGACAAAGTACAGGGTATAGGACCCCAGATCACCACATACATGCAGAAAGGCATTCTAAAACCCATTATCAGTCCCTAGAATACACCCATCCAGTAAAGAAAGCCAGCGGCGAGTGGAGGCTAGTACAGGATTTGAGGGGGGGTGAACAAATGTATTCAACCACTTCCACCACTAAAACAGAGGACCTTACATATAGTATCAGAATTATGTAATGTACAACATAAATTATATAGTGAAGGGTCAGGATTCATAATATTGGTGTTCAGAAATCAGTGGAAGCTTAAATGTTTATAGGAGACGAGTTGCAGAGGTCCCAAAGCTGAACCCCAGAATCTCCATAAATCCAGTCTAGATACATAAATTGTGTCTGCAGCACAGAGAAGGAAGATTATCCGAGAGAAATACAGGAATACAGGACGGGGAACACAGCTCAGGAAAGTGACCAGAATATTACAGGCTGATATCACCCAGTCCCCGCCCTACTCTGGACCAATCAGTGAGCAGTATAGGTGGAGGAATGGATTTAGTGTTAATGACCCACCTGTGCTGATCTCTGTAGGAGTGTCCTCCTCTATAAATGTCCCCGTTATTCCATCCTCCTCCATAGACTGCTGATCATCCCTCACATACCTCTCTTCTTCTTCTGATTTAACCTCAAATTCTATATCGATTGGATCTCCACTCTAAACCAAGAAAATGAGAGAGAATATTATCTCTAAAATAAGAGCTTTAATATTGTGAGATCACATAAAAAATCCACACATTGTCTCTGTAAGTGTATGTTCTAGATTCTCCGTCCCACCAACCTTGTAACAGTGGGGGATGGTGTGATCCTCCTGTGTGGAATCCCGGGAATACAGAGGACGGGGACATCTCTCTGGTGGGTTTCTGTAGCTGGATGACTCCACCATGGTGTCCTGGTACAGATCTTTGTTTTCTTCTGGAAACTCCTCCATCACCCCATCCTCATCATCCTCCTCTTTTATCTCTTCTTTAACCTCAACTTTAGAATCTCTCAGGTTTCCACTCTGAATATATAATACAAATGACATCAATTGTAACAATGCAGATAATGTACAGATCCTAATGATACTATCAGTGATTGTTCCTCATCTACCTGATGATGGTGGGGGATGGTGTGATCTTCCTGTGTGGGATCCCGGGAATACAGAGGACGGGGGGATCTCTCTGGTGGGTTTATGTTATTAGGTGGCTCCATCATATCCTTGTGTCCATCTGAAAGCTCCTTCATTACACCATATTCCTTGTCCTCTTGCTTGTACTCTTCTTTAATAACACTATTATAATCCTCAAGGTTTCCACTCTGAATATATAATAAAACATTTATTGTAACAAACATGATTTTGTATAAGTCATAACTATTCATAATTGTTCCTCATCTACCTGATGATGGTGGGGGATGGTGTGATCTTCCTGTGTGAGGACGGGGACATCTCTCTGGTGGGTTTATGTTACTTAATTGCTCCATCATGATGTCCTTCAGAAAGCTGCTTCATCACTCCATCCTCCTCATCTTTTTACTCTTATTTAACAACAATATTATCATCCCCGATGTTTCCACTCTGAATATATAATAAAACATTTGTTCTAACAAACATGTTTGTGTATAAATCCTATCAGTGATTGTTACCCATCTACCTGATCATGGTGGGGGATGGGATGAATGAATATCTGAGACTTGGATCAATATGCAAAAACTTGTTTTCAGGACATTCTTTCTACAAATGAAATTTTCCCTCTTTCTTCCTGTTTGAATCTTCTAAAATAAAGACATACATACTCCAATCCCCCCACTACTAATAAAAGTCATACAGTCCGTTAGTATATAGGTGATTGGTGGGAAAGGTGACACACCTCCAAAATGAAGACAATGGGGGTTATTTACGAAAGGCAAATCCACTTTGCACTACAAGTGCACTTGAAAGTAGTCGCTGTAGATCTGAGGGGGACATGCAAGGAAAATAAAAAACATAATTTTAGCTTGCACATGATTGGATGATAAAATCTGCAGAGCTTCCACTCATTTCAGATCTACCCCTTCGATTTAGAGCGATCTGCACTTCCAAGTGCACTTGTAGTGCAAAGTGGATTTGCCTTTTCGTAAATAACCCCCAATGTTCCGGCCCCGTAACTGGGGGAACGTTCTGATCCTGAAGGGGTTAATCTGCCTGTGTGGTGTAATAATTTCCGTTTGTAGGACATGTATGGTCAGGAGGGTCATTGTCTTGTCTATTTATTGTCAGTGTTGTTTGTTTAGAGGAACATATTACTAGAATTTATCTCCAAAATTAAGGAAATGTTTCGGCCCCATAGGTGAGGAAATGTTCTGACCCTGAAAGGGTTAACACTATATATGTGTGTATCATCATCTGCTGGAGATAAAAGACCTCACAGTGACTATGGAGGAAGAGGACGGACATGACGGGAGGGGGGGGGGTTACTGGGTATAAATAGAAAATAAAATCTTATTACCTCCTTTTCTGCCATTTCCAGCAACGTCTCCTCTCTACTTCCTCCGGACTCACCTCTAACCCGGAACTTCCTGTCTGTACCTGACATCACTTCCTGTCTAGGTAGAAGTGAGATCACCACCTCGTGGAGAGGAAATGCAGTGTCGAAGTATGAACACGGCCTTGTGCTGTGTATGTGCTGTATATCCTTATAGATGGGGTCACCTCCACTCCCACCAAGGTGGAGAGAAATATACATATAATATATATATAATATTCTTAGATTGTAAGCTCTAACGAGCTCCGATTCCTCTTGTATTGAATTGTATTGTAACTGTACTGTCTGCCCTCATGTTGTAAAGCGCTGTGTAAACTGTCTGCACTATACACATCCTGCATAATAATAATCTTTTTTTTTTTTATCCATACATTTTTTATTTTATCAAAAGAGAACATAACAATTAAGATTGTTGCAAATGGTACATATCATTGTAATGAAAAAACATTGCCCAACGCTCCCATCCCCCTACACCCTCTGGCAGCAGCCGCAACCCACAGAACTTGGTCTCTTCTTTCCAAAACCAGCCCCCCCCCCTTTCCTGTGTCCTTTGGAATGCACGCTCCGTCTGTAACAAATTCACCGCCCTCCACGACATCTTTATCACAAATTCCTTTAACCTACTTGCCATTACTGAAACCTGGCTTCATGAATCAGATACTGCTTCTCCTGCTTCCCTCTCCCATGGTGGCCTTCTCTGGACTCACTCCCCCAGACCAAGTGGATGGAAGGGAGGTGGAGTAGGGATACTTCTAGCCACCTCCCTCTCTGACATTCTCCTCTTTTGAGGCACATTGCATTCGTTTATTCTCTCCCATTTCTCTAAGAATTGCTGTCATCTACCAGCCCCCTGGACCAGTATCAGCCACTTCTCTGCCTGGCTAACCTACTTTCTCTCTTCTGAAATCCCCACAATTATTCTCGGTGACTTCAACATCCCTGTTAACACTAATGCCGCGTACACACGTGCGGACTTTTGCCGGCGGACCTAGTCCAGCGGACAATCCCGCGGGACTTTCCAGCTAGGTCCGCTGGACTTTCCGAGGGTGTGGACTTGCCCACACACGCACGGACTTCTCCAGCGGATAATCCGCCGGCCAAAAGTCTGCGGGACTTTTGAAAATGAACGGACTTGCCCACACACGGAGCAGTCCGTTCATTTCGAACGTAACTTCAGGTTACGTAGCTAGCGTAGGCAGTAAATGCCGCCGCGCTAGCTCCGCAAGCTGGCATGGATTTAAAGGGAATCCCCACGCCGAAAAAACGGCGTGGGGGTTCCCCCCAAATCCATGTCAGACCCTCATCCGAGCACGCAGCCTGGCAGGCCAGGAAAGGGGTGGGGACGAACGAGCGCCCCCCCCCTCCTGAGCCGTACCAGGCCGCGTGCCCTCAACATGGGGGGTGCCCTGGGGAAAGGGGGGCCGTGCGGCCCCCCCCACCCCAAAGCACCTTGTCCCCATGTTGATGAGGACAAGGGCCTCTTCCCGACAACCCTGGCCGTTGGTTGTCGGGGTCTGCGGGCGGGGGCTTATCGGAATCTGGGAGCCCCCTTTAATAAGGGGGCCCCCAGATCCCGGCCCCCCACCCTATGTGAATGAGTATGGGGTACGATGTACCCCTACCCATTCACCTAAGGTGTAAAATGTAAAGTACAAAAACACACACACTTTTGAAAAAATATTTTATTGCACTGCTCCGGGGGTCTTCTTCCGTCTTGGGGGTCTTCTCGCCGGACTCCCCCGCTCTCTTCTGCTCTTTTACCTAGCTCTTTCACGAGGGGGGGAGTCCGGCTACCTTCTTCGTCGTCGCCGCCGTCGTCTGGGGGTCTCGATCCGCCTTCGGGGGTCTTCCGGGGGTCTCTTCTGTTCTTGCGGCGGTCGTCGTCTTCCGCGCCGCCGGCGCCTTCTTCTTCTTCTTGTCCTTCTTCTTGTCCTTCTTCTTGTTCTTCTTCTTCCGATGTTGACCCGACGCTCTCTCTGCCCGGAATGCCTGTGCCGCTCTGCGCTGAGACTTATATAGGGGAATGGGGACAGGGTCACATGTTCATGTCACATGGTGACCCCGCCCCCTTGTGTTGTCACAGTCCCGGAGGATGCTGGGACTGTGACATCGCAAGGGGGCGGGGTCACCATGTGACATGAACATGTGACCCTGTCCCCCATGTCCCTATATAAGTCCGAGCGCAGATCGGCACAGGCATTCCGGGCAGAGACAGCGACGGGTCAACATCGGAAGAAGAAGAAGAACAAGAAGGACAAGAAGAAGGAGAAGGAGAAGGCGCCGGCGGCGCGGAAGACGACGACCGCCGCAAGAACAGAAGAGACCCCCGGAAGACCCCCGAAGGCGGATCGAGACCCCCAGACGACGGCGGCGACGACGAAGAAGGTAGCCGACTCCCCTCGCTCGGTAAAAGAGCTTGTTAAATGGCGGGGGAGTCCGGCGAGAAGACCCCCAAGACGGAAGAAGACCCCCGAAGGCGGATCGAGACCCCCAGACGGCGGCGACGACGAAGAAGGTAGCCGGACTTCCCCCGCTCGGTAAAAGAGCTTGGTAAATGGCGGGGGAGTCCGGCGAGAAGACCCCCAAGACGGAAGAAGACCCCCGGAGCAGTGCAATAAACTATTTTTTCAAAAGTGTGTGTGTTTTTGTACTTTACATTTTACACCTTAGGTGAATGGGTAGGGGTACATCGTACCCCATACTCATTCACATAGGGTGGGGGGCCGGTATCTGGGGGCCCCCTTATTAAAGGGGCTCCCAGATTCCGATAAGCCCCCACCCGCAGACCCCGACAACCAACGGCCAGGGTTGTCGGGAAGAGGCCCTTGTCCTCATCAACATGGGGACAAGGTGCTTTGGGGTGGGGGGGCCGCACGGCCCCCCTTTCCCCAGGGCACCCCCCATGTTGAGGGCACGCGGCCTGGTACGGCTCAGGAGGGGGGGGGCGCTCGTTCGTCCCCACCCCTTTCCTGGCCTGCCAGGCTGCGTGCTCGGATGAGGGTCTGACATGGATTTGGGGGGAACCCCCACGCCGTTTTTTCGGCGTGGGGAGTCCCTTTAAATCCATGCCAGGTCACGGAGCTAGCGCGGCGGCATTTACTGCCTACGCTAGCTACGTAACCTGAAGTCACGTGCTAAATGAACGGACTTGCCGATGAGCGGCAAGTCCCTTCATTTCAAAAGTCCCGCGGACTTGCCCACTAACGGCGGGATTGTCCGCTGGACTTCCAAGTCCAGCGGATAATTTGAAAACAAAACTTCAAACTTTAGTCCGCCGTACTTTGGCGCCAAAAAGTCCGCCGGCGCCCACACACGAGGGGATTATCCGCTGGACTTCAGTCCAGAGGATAATCCCGCGGGATTGTCCCTTCGTGTGTACGCGGCATTACACTACTATTACTTCTAAACTTCTTATGCGGCGTACACACGAAGGGACAATCCCGCGGGATTATCCTCTGGACTGAAGTCCAGCGGATAATCCCCTCGTGTGTGGGCGCCGGCGGACTTTTTGGCGCCAAAGTCCGGCGGACCAAAGTTTTAAGTTTGGTTTTAAAATTATCCGCTGGACTTGGCAGTCCAGCGGACAATCCCGCCGTTAGTGGGCAAGTCCGCGGGACTTTTGAAATGAACGGACTTGCCGCTCATCGGCAAGTCCGTTCATTTAGCACGTGACTTCAGGTTACGTAGCTAGCGTAGGCAGTTACTGCCGCCGCGCTAGCTCCGTGACCTGGCATGGATTTAAAGGGACTCCCCACGCCGAAAAAACGGCGTGGGGGTTCCCCCCAAATCCATGTCAGACCCTCATCCGAGCACGCAGCCTGGCAGGCCAGGAAAGGGTTGGGGACGAACGAGCGCCCCCCCCCCTTCTGAGCCGTACCAGGCCGCGTGCCCTCAACATGGGGGGTGCCCTGGGGAAAGGGGGGCCGTGCGGCCCCCCCACCCCAAAGCACCTTGTCCCCATGTTGATGAGGACAAGGGCCTCTTCCCGACAACCCTGGCCGTTGGTTGTCGGGGTCTGCGGGCGGGGGCTTATCGGAATCTGGGAACCCCCTTTAATAAGGGGGCCCCCAGATCCCGGCCCCCCACCCTATGTGAATGAGTATGGGGTACGATGTACCCCTACCCATTCACCTAAGGTGTAAAATGTAAAGTACAAAAACACACACAATTTTGAAAAAATATTTTATTGCACTGCTCCGGGGGTCTTCTTCCGTCTTGGGGGTCTTCTCGCCGGACTCCTCCGCTCTCTTCTGCTCTTTTACCTAGCTCTTTCACGAGCGGGGGAGTCCGGCTACCTTCTTCGTCGTCGCCGCCGTCGTCTGGGGGTCTCGATCCGCCTTCGGGGTCTTCCGGGGGTCTCTTCTGTTCTTGCGGCGGTCGTCGTCTTCCGCGCCGCCGGCGCCTTCTTCTTCTTCTTGTCCTTCTTCTTGTTCTTCTTCTTCCGATGTTGACCCGACGCTCTCTCTGCCCGGAATGCTTGTGCCGCGCTGCGCTTGGACTTATATAGGGACATGGGGGACAGGGTCACATGTTCATGTCACATGGTGACCCCGCCCCCTTGCGATGTCACAGTCCCAGCATCCTCCGGGACTGTGACAACACAAGGGGGCGGGGTCACCATGTGACATGTGCATGTGACCCTGTCCCCATGCCCCTATATAAGTCCAAGCGCAGCGCGGCACAAGCATTCCGGGCAGAGAGAGCGTCGGGTCAACATCGGAAGAAGAAGAACAAGAAGAAGGACAAGAAGAAGAAGAAGGCGCCGGCGGCGCGGAAGACGACGACCGCCGCAAGAACAGAAGAGACCCCCGGAAGACCCCGAAGGCGGATCGAGACCCCCAGACGACGGCGGCGACGACGAAGAAGGTAGCCGGACTCCCCCGCTCGTGAAAGAGCTAGGTAAAAGAGCAGAAGAGAGCGGAGGAGTCCGGCGAGAAGACCCCCAAGACGGAAGAAGACCCCCGGAGCAGTGCAATAAAATATTTTTTCAAAAGTGTGTGTGTTTTTGTACTTTACATTTTACACCTTAGGTGAATGGGTAGGGGTACATCGTACCCCATACTCATTCACATAGGGTGGGGGGCCGGTATCTGGGGGCCCCCTTATTAAAGGGGGCTCCCAGATTCCGATAAGCCCCCGCCCGCAGACCCCGACAACCAACGGCCAGGGTTGTCGGGAAGAGGCCCTTGTCCTCATCAACATGGGGACAAGGTGCTTTGGGGTGGGGGGGGCCGCACGGCCCCCCTTTCCCCAGGGCACCCCCCATGTTGAGGGCACGCGGCCTGGTACGGCTCAGGAGGGGGGGGCGCTCGTTCGTCCCCACCCCTTTCCTGGCCTGCCAGGCTGCGTGCTCGGATGAGGGTCTGACTTGGATTTGGGGGGAACCCCCACGCCGTTTTTTCGGCGTGGGGATTCCCTTTAAATCCATGCCAGCTTGCGGAGCTAGCGCAGCGGCATTTACTGCCTACGCTAGCTACGTAACCTGAAGTTACGTTCGAAATGAACGGACTGCTCTGTGTGTGGGCAAGTCCGTTCATTCTCAAAAGTCCCGCGGACTTTTGGCCGGCGGATTATCCGCTGGAGAAGTCCGTGCGTGTGTGGGCAAGTCCACACGCTCGGAAAGTCCAGCGGACCTAGCTGGAAAGTCCCGCGGGATTGTCCGCTGGACTAGGTCCGCCGGCAAAAGTCCGCACGTGTGTACGCGGCATTAGTCTAACCTCATCGATTGACCTGGAGCAATGGATACAGGCTCCTACTCACTCCAACGGCAACACCCTTGACCTTGTCTTCTCCTATCTGTGCACTCCGTGCAACCTTTCCAACAATCCTCTCCCACTCTCTGATCACCACCTTATTAGTTTTGCTCTCTCCCTGTCTTCCACCTCCTCTCCCTCCAACCGCCTAACAGTTACACGTAGAAACCTTCGCCACCTCAACCCTTCTCTTCTCTGCTACTGATCACCTCTATGACAAAATCTCACCCCTGTCCTGCCCCAACCTAGCCACTTTCATCTACAACAGCTCACCGTCTTCCTCCCTAGACAAGCTTGTCCCCCTCACTACACGCAGAATTAGGCCCTGACTGCTACAACCCTGGCAAACAGATGACACCAGAAGTCTCAGAAAACGTAGCGGCGCTCTTGAGCGTCTAAGCCCCCGTACACACGGTCGGAAATTCCGATCACAAAATCCGTCAGATTTTTTTCCGACGGATTTTGTCCGACACTGGTGTTGCGTACACACGGTCGGACAAAGTTGTCGGAAAATCCAATCATTCTGAACGTGGTGACGTTCGTTGCGTACGACGGAACTACATAGAGGCTATTAGCCAATAGCTTTGGTCTCGTAATTTTATCTGAGCATGCGTGGCACTTTGTCCGTTGGAATTCTCTACACACGATCGGAAAAAAGTCTGATCGGATTTTGTTGTCGGAAAATTTGAGAGCAGGATCTCCGACGGAAAAAGTCTTATGGAGCCCACACATGGGCAGATTTTCCGACAACATGGTCCGATCGGACATTTTCTGTCGGAATTTCCGACCGTGTGTACGGGGCATAAGACTAAGTTCCAGGAAGACTTCACACAATATAAATCTGCCCTCCTAAAATACTATCCCTGCCTTCACACTGCCAAACTGACCTACTTTATCACACTCATTAACACCTTCTCATCCAGTCCACGTCAACTCTTCTCTACCTTCAACACTCTACTCTGTCCTCCACTGCCTCCACCCACCAACTCACTCACTGCCCAGGAGATCGCCAATCACTACAAAACTAAGATTGATACAATTCACGAGGAGATCTCCAATGAGCAAAAACCTCCCCCATGCAACACCCCATGTCCACAGTTACAATCGTTACTTCCCTCATTCAACCCTGCTACTATTAATGAGGCTGCTAAACTTTTATCTAACACTCATCTAACCACCTGCCCCCTGGATCCTGCTCCCTCGCAAAATGCTACGCTCGCCCTCTGACTCGATTCTACACTCTCTAACTCACATTTTCAACCTCTCCCTCTCTTGTGGCATCTTCCCAAACTCTCTAAAACATGCGCTAGCCACCCCCCATACTTAAAAAGCCCTCACTGGACCCCACCAATCTTGACAACCTACATCCCATCTCCATACTCGCCTTCTCCTCCAAACTTCTTGAAAGACTGGTCTACAACCGATTAAGCCACCATCTGACCATGAATAAACTTCTTGATCCCCTTCAATCCGGATTTCGCCCTCAACACTCCACGGAAACTGCTCTCCTTAACCTCTAGCCGACCGCCCACTGTCTATTGACGGCGGAGCGGTGCGGCTCTTGTGGCGGGACGCCGTCATATGACGTTGTCTACATTTTGGCCACTAGGGGGCGCGTGCCCGCCGCGTAGCTGGGGACCCAATGCGCGTGCCCGGCGCCCGCGATGCCCGCTGGGCACCCGCGATTGCCCAGTAACAGAGCAGGATGTGGATCTGTGTATGTAAACACACAGATCCACGTCCTGTCACTGGAGAGGAGACCGATGGTGTGTCCCTTGTACATAGGGACACCGATCGGTCCCCTCCCCCAGTCAGTCCCCTCCCCCCACAGTTAGAATCACTCATATAGGGAACACATTAACCCCTGCAGCGCCCCCTAGTGTTAACCCCTTCCCTGCCAGTCACATTTATACAGTAATCAATGCATTTTTATAGCACGGATCGCTGTATAAATGTGAATGGTCCCAAAAATGTGTCAAAAGTGTCCGATATGTCCGCCGCAATGTCGCAGTCATGATAAAAAAATCGCAGATCGCCGCCATTACTAGTAAAAAAAAAATAATAATAAAAATGCTATAAATCTATCCCCTATTTTGTAGACGCTATAACTTTTGCGCAAACCAATCAATATACTTATGCTTATTGGGATTTTTTTTTACCAAAAATATGTAGAAGAATACGTATCGCCCTAAACTGAGGAAAAAATTTGTTTAAAAAAAAAAAAAATTGGATATTTATTATAATAAAAAGTAAAAAATATTATGTTTTTTCAAACTTGTTGCTCTTCTTTTGTTTATAGCGCAAGAAATAAAAACCGCAGAGGTGATCAAATACCACCAAAATAAAGCTCTATCTGTGGGGAACAAATGATAAAAAATTTATTTGGGTACAGCGTTGCATGACCGCGCAATTGTCATTCAAAATGCGACAGCGCTGAAAGCTGAAAAATGGCTTGGTCAGGAAGGAGGTGTTCGTGCCCGGTAGGCAAGTAGTTAAAATCTCAAATGACCTACTAATGGCTAAAACCAGCGGACACTATTCTGTACTACTTCTCCTGGATCTCTCTGCTGCCTTTGACACAGTGGACCACCCCCTCCTCCTCAACAAACTCCACTCCTTTGGTCTCCGTGACTGTACTCTTCGCTGGTTCTCATCCTACCGATCCCACCGCACCTTCAGTGTCACTTACAACTCTACTTCCTCCTCTCCTCTTCCTTTCTCCATTGGGGTCCCCCAAGGTTCTGTTCTTGTGATGTAGCAGGTGGAATATTGGTAAATGACTTTTGCTGGACTCGTTTAAGGGAGTTTTATTCCATTCTGGCCAGAATGGACAGTCCCACTTGACCGACTCTTGTCTGCAAATTCAAGTGTTCACAATTACAGCTTAACCGCTTCCCGACCGGCACACGACGATGTACGTCGACAGAATGGCACTGACAGGCATAAGGGCGTACAGGTACGTCCCCTTTAAGATGCCGCCGTGCCATTGAGCGCACGCCGTTAGGGACCCCCGTGAGTCCGGTCTCGGGTCCCGCAGACTCGATCGCCGTGGGGTTACCCGCGATCGTCTCACGGGAAGGCTGAACGGGGAGATGCGGAAATAAACAGCATCTCCCGCGTTCTGCCTAGCAACTAGTGACGCCGATCTCTGCTCCCTGTGATTGGAGCAGAGATCAGCATTCACTAGCTCACAGCCACCCCCCCCCCCCCCCCCCAGTTAGAAACATGCCTCTAGGAACACTTAACCCCTACACTGCCACCTAGTGGTTAACCCCTTCACTGCCAGTGTAATTTACACAGGAATCAGTGCATTTAAATAGCACTGATTGCTGTATAAATGACAATGGTCCCAAAAATGTGTCAAAAATGTCCGATGTGTCCGCCATAATGTCGCAGTCACAATAAAAATCGCTGATCGCCGACATTACTAGTAAAAAAAAAAATATTAATAAAAATGCTCTAAAACTATCCCCTATTTTGTAAACGCTATAACTTCTGTGCAAACCAATCAATAATTGCTTATTGCGATTTTTTTTTTACCCAAAAATAAGTAGAAGAATACATATCGGCCTAAACTGAGGGAAAAATTTTTTTTTTATATATTTTTGGGGGATATTTTATTATAGCAAAAAGTAAAAAATAATGTGTTTTTTTTTAAATTTTCGCTCTTCTTTTGTTTATAGCGCAAAAAATAAAAACCGCATCAAATACCACCAAAAGAAAGCTCTATTTGTGGGGAAAAAGGGACGGCAGTTTTGTTGGGGAGCCATGTCGCACGACCGCGCAATTGTCAGTTAAAGCGACGCAGTGCCGAATCGCAAAAAGCGGTCTGGTCTTAAGCCAGCAAAATGTTCCGGGGCTGAAAGTGGTTGAACAGTGCATATATGCTTTCAGTATGTATCGCGTCACAGGCGAATATTTCCGTTATACAGACATTTAACCTTTAAAACGGCCAACCTAAAGCAATTTAGCAAAGGATACACTTTGTACTCTTGCAAAAGTTTGCAGGCAGCTTTTGTGGTTACTTTATCTATCTTGTTAATCAGCTAACTTACCATAACGCAGGAAACAAAAGCCTAACAGATGTCTCAGATGGGAGGGGGTAGTAAGTGAGTTCAGTGTCTGACCGCAGCTTGTCACTAATGATTTTTAACATGAAATTTCAGAAAATGATTCCTAGCTGAAACTCGAAATAAGCCTTTCTGTAGCATAACTATGGCCACATAAGCTGACCCTCGTTGCCACTTCATTCCCCCCTTTGATCATAAACATAGCGGGCCATGGGCCAGAGCCAAATGTGATTGGGATTCTATTTAATCCTGGGGAGTTAGTGGCTGGTACTTCCACATAGCCATAATATGGGTTGCAGCCTTTCTTTCTACAGTGGCCTCAATGAAACTTTGGATCATTCTGGTTCCAAGGGGAATCAGACAGGGCAGCAGCGGGCATGCTACAAGTATTACCGCAACGATTCCCAATATAGCCTTTAACCTATATGTACTGGGGAACCCCCAATCCCCGAACCAGCTACCAGCATTTAACCCTTCCCATGCCTGGACTGGCACATGGGCTAACTTTTTCATCCTACCAGTAATTCCCCGTATCATCCACTTCTAAACAACAATTACTCAGATTACATTTTCCACAAACACCACCCTCAGCAGCTAAGAAATAGTCTAATGCCCCGTACACACGGTCGGAAATTCCGACCACAAAATCCGTCGGATTTTTTTCCGACGGATTTTGTCCGACACTGGTGTTGCACACACACGGTCGGACAAAGTTGTCGGAAAATCCTATCATTCTGAACGTGGTGACGTTCGTTGCGTACGACGGAACTACGTAGAGGCTAGTAGCCAATAGGTTTGGTCACCTAATTTGATCTGAGCATGCGTGGCACTTTGTCCGTCGGAATTCTCGACACACGATCAGAAAAAGTCTGATCGGATTTTGTTGTCGGAAAATTTGAGAGCAGGATCTCAAATTTTTTCCGTCGTAAGTTCCGACGGAAAAAGTCAGATGGAGCCCACACACAGTCGGATTTTCTGACAACATGGTCCGATCGGACATTTTCCGTCAGAATTTCCAACCGTGTGTACGGGGCATTAGGCAAGTCTGTTCTGATAAACATGAGTGCGTAAGTTAGTTCCTTGTTTGGCAAGCAGATTTAAGGCAGTAGCAGTTTCATTGGTAATTATTTCTAGCACAGCTTGTAACCTTATAATTCTATTTAGCAGATAGATAGGTCAGTGATGGCGAACCTTTTTGAGCCCGAGTGCCCAAACTGAAATAAATACATTGGTTTTGTGTTGCAAAGTGCCAACACGACAATTCGCAAGAGAGGGGGGCTGATCAAAAGAGAGAGGGGGTGTGAGAGAGAGAGAGAGAGAGAGGGGACAGCGAGAGTGAGGGATGTGAGAGAGATACTGAGAGGGAGGGGGGCTGAGAGAGAGAGGGATGTGAGAGATATGCTGAGAGAGAGAGAGAGAAGGAACAGAGAGAGGGAGGGGGGCTGAGAGAGAGGGAGGGGGACAGAGAGAGGGGTGTGAGAGAGATGAGAGAGAGAGGGGCAACAGAACGAGGGGCTGAGAGAGAGAGGTGTGAGAGAAATGCTGAGAGGGAGGAGGAACAGAGAGAGGGAGGAGGGACAGAGAGAGACAGGGGTGTGAGAGAAATGCTGAGAGAGAGAGAGGCCACAGAGAGAGGGAGAGGGGCTAAGAAAGGGGGAGAGGGGAGAGAGAGAGGGGTGTGCGAGAGATGCTGAGAGAGAGGGGAACAGAGAGAGGGAGAGGGGCTGAGAAAGAGGGTGTGAGACAAATGCTGAGAGAGGTGAGCTGAGAAGGAGAACAGAGAGAGAGGGGGACAGAGAGAGGGGGGTGTGTGAGAGATATGCTGAGAGAGAGGGGGGCTGAGAGGGAGGGGGCTGAGAAAGAGGGAGAGATGGTGATAGAGAGGGAGAGGGGACAGAGAGAGAGAGGGGTGTGAGAGAGAGAGAGAGAGGGGCAACAGAGAGAGGGAGAGGGGGACAGAGAGAGAGGGGTGTGAGAGAGATGCTGAGAGAGAGGAGGAACAGAGAGAGGGAGAGGGGACAGAGAGAGAGGGGGTGTGAGAGAGAGAGAGAGGGGCAACAGAGAGAGAGAGAGGGGCTGAGAGAGAGGGCTGTGAGAGAAATGATGAGAGAGAGGAGGAACAGAGAGGGGGGGGGGACAGAGAGAGAGGGGTGCGAAAGATGCTGAGAGAGGGGTGAGCTGAGAGAAAGAGGGGGGTGGCAAAAAAACAGGGGGGGCTGAGAGGGAGGGGGGCTGAGAGCAGAGGAGAGACCTCTAGCTCTGTCCTGGACCCTCTCGTGTGCCCACAGAGATGGCTCTGCGTACCAGCTGTGGCGCGCGTGCCATAGGTTCGCCATCACTGAGATAGGTGTCCCATTATGTATGCAGGTACCAGTTACTGTGCCCTTGCATTGATAATGAGAGTGCCACAGTAACATCTTGGTAGTTATGGATCCTACTCTGGTGGTTTTTATGCAAGGGTCACATGAGTTACTCTCCCCCCTTTCTAGCCTGGTTAGTACCACTGCTATGGCTATCAACAGTCTCATAAAATTTTTAGTGAGCATTACACCGATGAATATCCTCAAGCTTCAGCTTATGCGTAGACCAACCAGCGTCCGGGCTGTGGTTGGAGCAGAGCTTAGTAGAGTAGAGTTAGTCCTGTATCTACCGCCGTGCGTTGAGCCAGCAGCGTCCAGGGGTGTGCTGGCCGCAGGGCTGAAGTCCTTCCTTCTGATTTCTCTGGTCAATCTCAGTCTCAAAGGGTCTTGGGGATCTTCTATACTGTGCCAGGAGTCTATGAGGTCAGCAGCTCGTTTTACCCTAGAATGGTGTATCCAGGGTGTCACCTCGGCCACCTTAATGGCTGTTGGGGTAGATAGCAGAACAGTGTAAGGACCTCTACATCTTGGCCCTAGTGGGGTTAAGTTCCACTCTTTTACCCACACTGTATCTCCTGGTTTAAAGGGGTGTACTGAGTTTGACAAGCTTATGGGAAGTTTCTTCTGAACCTATTTCCCTATGTCTTGCATACTCTCTCCAAGTCTCTGTATCAGTTCACATTTAACAACCCCTCCTATCTGATGCAAGTCTCCTCTAATACCTCTAATGATGGGTGGGGGCCTACCATATAGTACCCCTAAAGGGGACAGATTGGTCCTCCTTGTTGAGGGTACTCCGAATTCTCAGTAAAGCAATGGGCAACATCAAGGTCCGTTTCATTTGGGCTTCCTGGCAGAGCTTGGCCAGTTGTGACTTGAGTGTGCGGTTCATTCGTTCAACTTTGCCGGAGCTTTTGGGGTCTATATGCGGTGTGTAGTTTCCAAGTAATCTTATGTGCTGCTGCTGATTCCTGGAGGCACTTGTGAACAAAGGCAGGGCCATTGTCTAAGCCTATGGCGGAGGGGATTCCATATCTGGAGTCAGGCATTTAACCACGTCTTTTGTAATCTCAGTCCCTGTGGGCCATGCCTCTACACATCTGCTGGATGCAGCACGTGTCAATGTGGGTAGCTGGGGAGGTGAATATAAAATTGGATCCCATTCAGCATCCATTTCCTGGAGACAATCATGTGTTAGGGGTTCTTGTGAGGTGGGGAGCAGAGTGGCTGGGTTTAAGGTGTTAACAGTCTCTAAGTGGATTTGAGGATTTTCACACAGCATAGCTTGGTATGTACCGTATATACTCGAGTATAAGCCGACCCGAATATAAGCCGAGGCACCTAATTTTACCACAAACAACTGGGAAAACTTATCGACTCGAGTATAAGCCTAGGGTGAGAAATGCGCAGCTACTGTAAGTGGAAAAGAGGGTCAACAATGCCCATTTGCAGCCTCACTGTGCCAATTTGCAGCCTCACTGTGCCCATTTGCAGCCATAGGTCCCCCAAACTTCAAACTTGGTAGTTAAGGGTTCCTAAATGCCCCCTAGTTGCAGCCAAAATGTTGGGGGCTCTGGACCCAAATGGTCCCGAAATGACATTGCTGCAGGTGGACACAGTTGACTGAATTTGGGGCCCTGTATCTCGGGGTCACTTGGTGCTAGGAACCCCATATTTGGATATTTTGTAGAGCCAGTTCCACTGGGTTTGGATGGCAAATTTGGGGTTCCTAGCACTAAGTATCCCCGAGATATGGGGCTCCAAATGGGTTTGGATGAAATTTTCAAAATTTGGGGCCGCGTTCTCGGGGCCACTTAGTGCACTCTTTGGATATGTTTTAGTCCCACTGAGATAAATGGGGTTCCTCCCAAATTGAGATACGGGGCCCCAAATCCGTGTCGGAAAATGTCATTTTCTGCTGCAGAAAAGTGCTTGACTCAAGTATAAGCCGAGAAGGGCACTTTCAGCACAAAAAAATGTGCTGAAAAACTCGGCTTATACTCGAGTATATACGGTAACCATTCGGCTGTTTGTGAACCAGTGATTTCCCTTGTAATCCATTAATGCTTGTACTTGATGTGGGACTCGGACATAAGTTTCCTGACCCAATGACATCTTGTCAGCCTCGGCCACAAGGAGGGCTGTTGCTGCGATGGCCCGCAGGCAGGATGGCCAACCCTGAGCTACAGTATCCAGTTGTTTTGAAAGGTATGCTACATGGCGCTGCCACGATCCTAAGTATTGTGTCAGGACTCCTACTGCTATTCCTTGTTGTTCACTGACATACAAGTAGAAAATCTTCTGGCGGTCCAGCAGGTCTAGCGCGGGGGCCTGCATTAGGAAAACCTCGGAACAATGCTTTTTTGTTCTCCCCAATGAAAGGGTTTCTTTTCTCCCCCCTTTGTGGATTCATAGGAGGGGTCTAGCTTTTGTGGCAAAGTCCGGTATCCAGATTTGGCAAAAATCCTGCTGCCCCCAGGAATTCCCATACTTGCCATCTGGTAGTCGGGGTAGGGATCTGACAAACAGTTCATAGTGTAGGAATTTGTTTAAGTACCCTTGAAATTCCTACTAGGGCTTTTTCGAGGGACTGGGTACTGTTTCAGGCTGACTGGAGTGGCTCCTGATTTTTAATTTAATAAGGATTGAGGGAAAATCCTGGTGGGTTGTCTTCGGCCCATAGTCCCGGGATGCCTTGCAGTATGCGGGTTTCAGAGGGACGGGGCGATTTTAGGATAACCTATCCATCAGATTGGAAGTATATATGTGCTCTGAGTTTAGCTAGTAAGTCTCTGCCCAGCAAGGGAATATGGCAATCCGGCATGTACAGGAACTGATGTTGGACTTGATGCCCCCCCCCCCCCCAAACTACAAAGTCTTTCTGTTAGGAATGGTCTTTTGACTTTATACTTCTGTGCTGCTTGGTTAATTCTGTGTCTCTCCTCAGTATTAAAAAGGGTCAATAAAAATTGCTGACAGTCAGACCAAGTAAGGTTATGGGTCTGAATTATTGACCGGAGCTACTCTGTCACGGCTTGGGGCGTCTCAGAGTAGGCAGGGTTATGAGTCTTCCGGTTCAGTAAATCTGTTGTGGTAAAAGGGGTATAAACTAGAGCCCGATGTCTCCCCACAGCCTGTTCTCTTAGGGGTATTTGCAGAGGTATGTTGAAAGACGGTCAAGGGTCCGGCTATTTGCATCGGGATTTTTTCGGAGTGGAAGTGGACACTTGATTGGGGGGCCCATTGGCTACTCCTGAGTTCCCTATTTCTGTCCTGCCTATACCCAGAGTGTTACGGTTAGGAGTATATTTACTGAGATCAGGCATTGACACACTCACTGAATCTGATGTAGGTGGACAATAACTTGAGTCCTCTTGTCTACTGGACGGGGCATTTGGACATGGTTCTGACCTGTATCTGTCTGAGCCTCGTTCCTCTACAGATGTGGGGGCTGATCTGTCTCTTCGGGTTGAGAATATATGTGTTTTGTTTGTTTTGTCGGTGGTACTACTTTTGTCATAACCATATTCACCTCGGGTCTCTATCTATAACCTTCCTCCAACAGTCTAAGTACGGGATCTGGTCATGTTTATGTCAGTCCAACCTAATATTCTCAAATAATCGGTCAATAGTCTCTAAGTCAAAAGGTTCCCTGCGGGGGGCCACCGCGTTCCATAGCGGGGCCAATCTTTCTCACACAATGTCACCAATTTCTCAGGGCTAAGTTTTTTAAATTACAGCCCTTAGAAAATCCCTTCCTGAAGTTGGAGATCATGGACTGTAGGGGAGATTCAACGCTATGTTTACCACCCATACTTGAAACCTAGAGACACCAATGCCGCGTACACACGGTCGGAATTCTCGTCGGAAAAAGCTCTGATGGTTTTCCCGTCGGAATTCCAACTGATTTTCGCTCAAACTGTCTTGCCTACACACGGTCACACCAAATTCCGACGGTCAATAACACAGCGGCATACAACACGTTCGACTGCACTATAAAAGGGAAGTTTAATGCTTCTGAGCATGCGTCGAATTGTTTCCGAGCTTGCGTCGGAATTTTGTGTGTCGGAATTGCGTACACACGATTGGAAAATCCGATAGAAAGGTTTTCCGTCTGAAAAATTAAGAACACGTTCTCAGTCCAAAGTCCGTCAGAAATTCCGACAGAAAAAGACCGATGGGTATACACCCGGTCGGAAAATCAGATAAAAAAGCTCCCATCGGAAATTCCGACCGTGTGTACGCGGCACAAGACAGACACAGAAGGTAGGGTAAACTATGAGAATTCAGTAAGGGGTCTGAACCCTCGACACAGATAGGGACAATAGACATCGCTTCCCTCGGTCAGTGGCCTAGACGCAGTCTCCTGGCCAAAAAACACACTTAGAGGAGGTCCACTATCCCTCACCACAAAAGTGATGTCTCATACACACATCAATCACACCAAACACTCCCACCCAAAAATGACTGACTGGCTAAGGATTTGTCCAAAAGATGCACAATCATCTGAACGGACATTCCTCTCGGAAGGTAATCAAGCTTCCCTTCTCTCGATCCGCCGAGAGGCTGTCTGACTGTTATCCAAAATCAAAAGTAAAAAGACTCTCACCTGTTCCTGTTGGAGCTCCAACTATCTATTTCTTCTTAGGTACCCAGGTCCTTTTGACGCTACCAAGGTCGTCCACAGCAGGCCACCAAATGGGACACAGCGCAGTTTCCTAGATAACAGTTCTAGAAGGCGCCTTTTGAGACTACGATATAGCCCACAGGGCTGGCCCCTCGGACCCCTCCCTGGTAGGTCCGGGTGGAAAACAGTCTCAACAGGTCACGATATTCCCCCCTCACGGCCAAATGCACCAAATGATGTAGCAGGTGGAACATCGGTAAATTACTTTTGGACTCGTTTAAGGGAGTTTTATTCCATTCTGGCCAGAATGGACAGTCCCACTTGACCGACTCTCGTCTGCAAATTCAAGTGTTCACAATTACAGCTTAAACTTTGCATATATGCTTTCAGTATGTATCGCGTCACAGGCGAATATTTCCGTTATACAGACATTTAACCTTTAAAACTGCCAACCTAAAGCAATTTAGCTAAGCATTCACTTTGTACTCTTGCAAAAGTTTGCAGGCAGCTTTTGTGGTTACTTTATCTATCCTGTTAATCAGCTAACATACCATAACGCAGGAAACAAAAGCTGTACAGATGTCTCAGATGGGAGGGGGGGGGGGGGGGGAGTAAGTGAGTGAGTTCAGTGTCTGACCGCAGCTTGTCACTAATGATTTTTAACATGAAATTTCAGAAAAGGATTCCTAGCTGAAACTCGAAATAAGCCTTTCTGTAGCATAACTATGGCCACATAAGCTGACCCTCGTTGCCACTTCACTTGGACCTCTCCTTTTCTCAATCTACACCACCTCCCTGGGTCAGTTGATTGCCTCCCATGGCTTTAAATATGATCTCTACGCTGATGACACCCAAATCTATCTCTCCACCCCCCAGCTCCCTCCATCTGTCTCCTCACGCATCACCAACTTACTAGCAGACATATCAGCCTGGATGTCACACCACTTCCTCAAACTCAACCTATCCAAAGCCGAGCTCATGATATTTACTCCCCTAGGTGCCGCTTCCCCTGATTTCTCTGTCAATATCAACGGCTCAACTATCAACCTGTCCCCCCCACGGCAAGATCCTAGGTGTAATCTTGGACTCTGAACTAACCTTTCGGCCCCACATCCTATCGCTATCCAAAATTTGCCACCTCAACCTCCGCAACATCTCCCAAGATACGCCCCTTCCTAACCAACGTCACCACAAAGCTTCTAATCCACTCCCTGGTCATCTCCCGCCTCGACTACTGCAACTCCCTCCTCATTGGCTTACCTCTAAATAGGCTCCTCCCCACTTCAGTCCATCATGAACGCTGCTGCCAGGCTCATCCACCTCACAAACCGCTCAGCGTCTGCTATACCCCTCTGCCAATCCCTCCATTGGCTGCCACTCAGTCACCGAATTAATTTCAAGATACTAACTATAACTTACAAAGCCATCCACAACCTGGCCCCCAGCTACATCACTAACCTAGTCTCAAAATGCCAACCTAATTGTTCTCTTCGCTCCTCCCAAGACCTCCTGCTCTCAAACTCCCTTGTCACCTCCTCTCATGCTCGCCTTTAGGACTTCTCCAGAGCCTCTCCCATCCTCTGGAATGTTCTACCCCAATCTGTCCGATTTTTCTCCTACTTTATCCACTTCCAGAGGATCCCTAAAAACTCATCTCTTCAGAGAAGCCTATCTGGCCCCCCACCTAACAACTGTACATTTCTCTTCTCAATCAGCACATCCCCCACAGTTATTACCTCTTGTATCTCTTGACCTTCCCCTCTTAGATTGTAAGCTCTAAGGAGCAGGGCCCTCTGATTCCTCCTGTATTAAAGTGTATTGCCTTGAGGCGATTCAGTTCACATTGTAGCGCTATACAAATCATCATTCATTCATTTGTACTGTCTACCCTCAAGTTGTAAAGCGCTACGTAAACTGTTGGCGCTATATAAATCCTGTAAAATAATAATAATAAAGGCATATAAAATAGGCTTCGTTCAAATCTTGATGGCCCAATCCAGCCTATCCGGTTCACGCTGTAGGTCTGAGAGGTCACCACACTGAGCCGCTAGTCAGTGGTCCACATCTTAATAGCATCAAGACTAATGCCCCATACACACGGTCGGATTTTCCGATAGAAAATGTCCTATCGGGCCATGTTGTCGGAAATTCTGACCGTGTGTGGGCTCCATCAGACTTTTTCCGTCGGAAATTCCGACGGAAAAAGTTTGAGATCCTGCTCTCAAATTTTCCGACAACAAAGTCCTATCGGACTTTTTCCGATCGTGTGTAGCGAATTCCGACGGACAAAGTGCCACGCATGCTCAGATCACATTACAAGACCAACGCTATTGGCTACTAGCCTCTACGTAGTCCCGTTGTACGCAACGAACGTCACCACGTTCAAAATGATCGGATTTTCCATCAACTTTGTCCGACCGTGTGTATGCAACACCAGTGTCGGAAAAAATCAGACGGATTTTGTGGTCGGAATTTCCGACCGTGTGTATGGGGCAATACAGAGGACGGGGACATCTCTCTGGTGGGTTTATGTTATTAGGTGGCTCCATCATATCCTTGTGTCCATCTGAAAGCTCCTTCATTACACCATATTCCTTGTCCTCTTCCTTGTACTCTTCTTTAATAACACTATTATAATCCTCAAGGTTTCCACACTGAATATATAATAAAACATGTATTGTAACAAACGTGATTGTGTATAAATCATAACTACTAATAAATGTGATATAGCGATTTTTACCTATCTCACTTATACGCTTAATGATGAGTACAACCTTGTCTATATAAGAATCAACCAATGTGGTTGCAGCTATAACCAATAAAATCAGTAACGAATGATAACTTGCAAAAAGGATAACAATCTAATTTATTTATACAGAAAAGAAACGTTAGAATATTCAGATATTACCCAATATAACGTAGCTATACTCTTAAAGCAATGATGTTATTAAAGCGAAGTTCCACCCTAAAGTGTAACTTCTGCTCATCGGAACCCTCCCCCCCCCTCCGGTGTCACATTTGGCACCTTTCAGGGGGGAGGGGGGTGCAGAAAGCTGTCTAATGCCCCGTACACACGGTCGGATTTTTTTCCAACGGAAAATGTCCTATCGGACAATGTTGTTGGAAATTCCGACCGTGTGTAGGCTCCATCGGACTTTTTCCGTCGGACAAAGTTTTATCTCCTGCTCTCAAATTTTCCGACAACAAAGTCCTGTCGGACTTTTTCCGATCGTGTGTAGCGAATTCCGACGGACAAAGTGCCACGCATGCTCAGATCACATTACAAGACCAACGCTATTGGCTACTAGCCTCTACGTAGTCCCGTTGTACGCAACGAACGTCACCACGTTCAAAATGATCGGATTTTCCATCAACTTTGTCCGACCGTGTGTATGCAACACCAGTGTCGGAAAAAATCAGACGGATTTTGTGGTCGGAATTTCCGACCGTGTGTATGGGGCATTACAGTAGCAAACCTCTGGAAATCTACAGAAGAACCCAACCTATCTACCGTTATAACCAGACTGAATACACAAGCACAATTTGAATTAATGCTTGCTTACAAAAATCATTCCATTACCACATTTAGTAAAAAAAAAAAATGGAAGGCTTGGATAGCCGATCCTAGAGCCTCCAATTATTTAAAATAATAATAATATCTTATTAGCTCCTCTGCTGCCAGGCCCAACAATGTCTCCACTCTACTTCCTCCCGACTCTCCTCTCACCCGGAACTTCCTGTCTGTATCTGACATCACTTCCTGTCTTCCAGAGAGACTTCCTGTCTGGGTAGAAGTGAGAAGATCACCATTTTGTAGAGCTCAGAGGAACTGCAGCCCCGAGAAACGTCTCGTAGTGCGAGCACGGCCTTGTGCTGTGTGTGTATGTTCTCTATATCCTTATACACTTGTAGTAATGTGACAATTTCTTTGCCCATTTGCCAAGCGTATACTCCTGTTATTCAGTGTTTGTTTTTCCCTTTTCAATATGGCTGCTATGCTCTCTCTCTCTCACCAAGGATGAGGTAAGTGGGTGGTGAGAGACATGTGGCAGAAAGAGAACAGTGAATTCTTGCTGAGAGAGAACAGACTGTGTAAGAGCTGCAGTTTCCCCTCACAGAGACATACATAGAGACTGTTAATGATTTCATGTTCCTGTCCGGGAAAATACCTCATGTTGGATGGTTCACTGAATGTTATTTCTTCAATGGACTTTCAAATACAAAGCTGTGTGGATTACTGTCTATGTGGAGCTACATTTCTCAGTTGGGATTTCACTTGCTATTCACAAGCCCCAATTGAGTGGAGGCCCTGCGCATGTTAGAGATCCTGTCCTGATCACACAGAATATGAAGGCTCTGCTCCTAAATACTCTACAGGTGACACCATCATACCTCAGTAGCCGCAGAGTGTGAAAAGAATAGCGCAACACTCTACATTGCCAAAAGTATTGGGACACCTGTCTTTACACGTACATGAACTTTAACCACTTAAGCCCCGGACCAATTGCAGCCAAAGGACCAGGGCCCCTTTTTGCGATTCGGCACTGCGTCGCTTTAACTCACAATTGCGCGACGTGGCTCCCAAACAAAATTGGCGTCCTTTTTTTTTTGTCACACAAATAGAGCTTTCTTTTGGTGGTATTTGATCACCTCTGCGGTTTTTATTTTTTTATAAACAAAAAAAGAGCGACAATTTTGAAAAAAATGCAATGTTTTTTACTTTTTCTATAATAAATATCCCCAAAAAATATATAAATTTCTTTTTTCCTCAGTTTAGGCTAATACGTATTCTTCTACATATTTTTGGTAAAAAAAAAAAAAAATCGCAATTAACGATTATTGATTGGTTTGCGCAAAAGTTATAGCGTTTACAAAATAGGGGATCGTTTTATAGCATTTTCATTAATATTTTTACTAGTAATGGCGGCGATCAGCGATTTTTATTGTGAATGCGACATTATGGCGGACACATCGGACATTTTTGGGACCATTGTCATTTATACAGCAATCAGTGCTATTTAAATGCACCGATTCCTGTGTAAATGACACTGGCAGTGAAGGTGTTAACCACTAGGGGGCGGGGAGGGGTTAAGTATGTGCTGTGTGTGTTTTTTTACTGTAGGGGGCGTGGCTTGGCATGTGACATCATTGACAGGGACCCACAGCTGGGCTCTTAAAGGACAACGTACCTGTACGTTGATATGCCCAGCCGTGATATTCTGCTGACGTATATGTGCAGGAGGCGATCCTTAAGCAGTTAATGGCATCCCAGTCTTAGTCCGTAGCAGGGGAGGGCTGGCAGCCTTAGGCCTGGGGGGCAAGTCCAGTCAAGTGGCCCATTGAATCACCGACCCACAGGCCGACCCACAGGCCAGTGGCTAGCAGGACCCACAGGCCAGTTTACAGCAGGACCCAAAAGCCATGACCAGCAGGGCCCATAGGCCATGGCCAGCTCCCAGCAGGACCCACAGGCCATAGCCAGCAGGACCAATAGGCCATGGCCAGTTCCCAGCAGGACTTACAGGCCATGGCCAGCACAGGACCTGACAGCCAAACTCTGTTGAGGGCTATTTCCTATTTTGAGGTTACTGGATGGGCAGGGTAAATGGGGTGTATGGGGGGGTCAGGGTCTCTCACCTCAACGATGCCGGTGGCAACTCAGCCTCCTGGGTAGGTGATGACAACTTCAAGTTGCAGCCAGCGACCAGCCTGGGCCAGTCACGCCCCGGTCTCTGCCTGCCTCCAGTCCAAGGACTCTGGGACTTGTTGTGGAAAAGTAAGCTGCTCTCAGTCAGTTATTTCTTCTTCTCTCTGTGACTGTCTCTCTAAAAACTTCAAGTTGCAGCCATCCAACGCCCAGCCTGAGCCAGTCACAGACATCCCAACCTGCAAAAAACTAATTTCAGGGAGGTGATGCTTCATGCCACAGCCTTACCAGTGCCAATTAAATGCAGCCGATCAGTGCCAATTAAATGCAGCCTATCAGTGTCCATCAGTGCCAGCTCAACAGTGTAGCCTTTCAGTGCCCAGCAGTTCAGCCTATTAGTGCCACCTCATCAGTTTCCACCAGCCGAGTGCTCCCGGCTCTGTCCCGCCCCCACCCCTGGCCACAGACAGAAGAGAGAGCAGCCCGAGCGCTGTACTCCATTTGACTGCTCTGTCTTCTGGCCCAGCCGGGAGATCGCCCAGTGCTCAGGGGGGTCCGGGAGCCCACAGCCAAATGCGGGAGAATTGGGATGTCTGCAGTCACGTGGCGTGCGTGACCCACCGCGCACCCCGCCTCTGAAGAGTCAGTCTCTGGGAGTTGTAGTTTCTGGCTGCTGCGTGCCGCTACTCAGTTCTCTCCACCCACCCAGGAACTTGAGCGCGGTCCGGACTACAACTCCCGGAATGCAGCGCGAGAGCAACACAGCCAATCGGTCAAATTCCTGCAGAAAAAAAAAAAAATTTCAGAAGACAGCAGCCATTTTGAATATAAGTTAGGCAGCCTGGTGGTAATTTTCCACCCTGTCCCACGGCCCAGCCCACCCCAGGCCCACTGTTTGTAGCTGTAACAGCTTCAATTCTTCTGGGAAGGCTGTCCACATGGTTTAGGAGTGTGTCTATGGGAATGTTTGACCATTCTTCCAGAAGCACATTTGTGAGGTCAGGCACTGATGTTAGACAAGAAGGCCTGTCTCCCAGTCTCCGCTCCAATTCATCCCAAAGGGTGGGCCAACTCAATATTGAACCCAACGGACTGGGATGCCATTAAAGTTCATGTGCGTGTAAAGGCAGGAGTCCCAATACTTTTGGTAATATAGTGTATGTGGGATCGCTGTAATCGTCAGGAGCAGGAGAATTTATTTGGGGTTGTTCTTTGGTGGAAGATTATGGTTGTAACGAGAAATATACAGCTACATTTCAAAAAAACTTTTATTCTTTTTACTATTTTGGGCCAGTTCTCCTTTGATAATAAAAAAAATAAATCAGGAAACATCAATCACCAATTGAAAGACCAATTTGTCCTGAAACAAACGCAGTATAATCCACCTGGAGGCACAAAGTAGTTGTGATGATATGTACGGTTTTGCTAACACATGTCAAAGTTGCATAATTGTGCTTAGGCATTAACATTGTTATCTCCTTCACACCTAAGGGTAAAACCAAAGTGATTTCCTATGACTGTCAGCCCCATCTAGTGGCCATAATGAGGTATCTCTCCTGAACTACCTAAAATTACACATTATGGCCACTAGATGGAGCCAATGATCATAGGAAATCACTTCATGAAATAAAATACGACCAGAATTTGTCATAGTACGGCGAATGCTCGTCACACTTGGTCAACAAGTTTTTTAAACCAGACCTGTAAATGTTTTCTACATATAGATAGTCTGGTTGAAAACAAGACACAAGTCCATCTAGTTCAATCAATAGAAAAAAAGTTTACACCACAAAATGTACCAATGAGAGGTAATGACTCCATTTTTATTTTTCTCCTGCTATCAATGGCCGACACGGTACAACACTTCATCCATGTCTTTGGTGATCTCTGATCTCCTTATCAACTGTTTCTTCCATGATGAAGATCAGCCATGGAGTATATCTGAGGTGTATATCAGGGTGTGCTTCTTCCCCACATGTCCAGCAACATTCATATACAAGACATTTCCCGCACTCAAGGCACTAATACACCTCGAGGGTTATGTGGGACCCCTGATGTACAGGAAGACAGGACTTCAGTGAGGAACAATTCCCTCACTCAGGACAGGAATACGGTTTCTCCCTCATGTGAGATCTCTGATGTGAGTTAAGACTGGACTTAAATGAAAAACATTTACCACAGTCAGGACAGGAATACGGCTTCTCCCCCGTGTGCAGTCTCTGATGTCTGTCAAGATTCGACTTAACTGAAAAACATTTCCCACACTCAGGACAGGAATACGGCTTCTCACCCGTGTGCAACCTCTGATGTGTGTCAAGATGCGACTTGACTAAAAAACATTTCCCACACTCAGGACAGGAATACGGCTTTTCACCCGTGTGTGATTTCTGATGATAGGAAAGATTCGACTTATGTGAAAAACATTTCCCGCACTCAGGACAGGAATACAGCTTCTCACCTGTGTGCAACCTCTGATGTCTATCAAGATGCCACTTATCTGAAAAACATTTCCCGCACTCAGGACAGGAATACGGCTTCTCACCCGTGTGCAACCTCTGATGTCTGAAAAGAAGCGACTTCCTTAAAAAACATTTCCCGCACTCAGAACAGGAATGTGGCTTCTCACCGGTATGAAATTTTTTATGCATATTAAGACCAGACTTAGAATTGAAACGCTTCCCACACTCAGTACAGGAAAACCTCTTATCTGTTGGAAGGACGGCACCGTCCCGCACAGTCTGAGGTTCCTCAGGATAAGAGGAATACGATGGTCCGGCACCGTCCCGCACAGTCTGAGGTTCCTCAGGATGAGAGGAATACAATGGTCCGGCACCGCCCCGCACAGTCTGAGGTTCCTCAGGATAAGAGGAATACGATGGTCCGGCACCGTCCCGCACAGTCTGAGGTTCCTCAGGATAAGAGGAATACGATGGTCCGGCACCGTCCCGCACAGTCTGAGGTTCCTCAGGATAAGAGGAATACGATGGTCCGGCACCGTCCCGCACAGTCTGAGGTTCCTCAGGATAAGAGGAATACGATGGTCCGGCACCGTCCCGCACAGTCTGAGGTTCCTCAGGATAAGAGGAATACGATGGTCCATCTACACTGTGTGGTGCCGGATGGACATTTGAGGTAGTCGGGTTTTCTCCTGGACTATACTGTGTGATGTCCTCATCTTCTACTTTACAGTCTGGAGACAAAGTGAGACAATCCTCTGAGGTTTTCCTCATCTCCCGTCCATCTACTAAAATAGAAATACAAAGATTATTACTAAACATGAGCCGATTGGTTCCCCTAAACCAGGACTCCGCCCACATCAGGCAGTTTTGTCTCTGAGGATCTTACAATTACTCATTGCCATCTTCCCAACACAAGAAGTCCTGCACTTCCTTATTTAGTCCATGATTTAGTCATGAATAACAGCGGGGCTGAGCCCCACCAGAGGTCAGAGAGTGAGGATGGGGGAGAACAACCAAGATGAAGACTGGACTGATCCTGAAGACCACCATCATTGTGTTACTGACTCCTCCCTCATTATCACTTTATGTTTAAGGTTCCAAAGTTGGAGGATGTTATCACATTATTATCAACGTGTAAAAGTCTGTGCTCCAATCAAATCATCCGATATAAAATTTCCAGCTGGTAGTAAATGGGTGTAACAAAAGAGAATACATATTATGTGTATAATATATATATATATAGAAGAGGGAAGAAGTCAGGACTATGTAATGTACAACATATTGTATAAGATACAACAGATAGGACTATGTAGTATCAAGATTATTTAATGTACAATATAGAGTATATAGTGCAGGGGTCAGGAGTATGTAATGTACAATATAGAGTATATAGTGCAGGGGTCAGGAACATATAATGTACAACATAAAGTAAATAATGCAGGGGTCAGGTTAAATATTTACTGGAGACAAGTTGCAGAGGTCCCACACCGCTGCCTCCCATCTCCTGAGACTGCACTCAGTGACTTGGGTCTGAGACTATACAGACATATCCCTCCACCCGGGAACAGCAAGGACCCCAGAAAAATTGCAACGATAGAGATCCTGCTATACCCTGGCATGGGGCAGAAGACACAAGGTACATACCCCAGGTGCCTAGGTTGAGCAATGCCTATACTGAAAACCAACATCTTGCTGCCAGCTGGACCCCAGAATCTCCATAAATCCAGTCTAGATACAGAAATTGTGTCTGCAGCACAGGGAAGGAAGATTATCTGAGAGAAATACAGGAATACAGGATGGGGAACACAGCTCAGGAAAGTGACCAGGATATTACAGGCTGATATCACCCAGTCCCCGCCCTACTCTGGACCAATCAGTGAGCAGTATAGGTGCAGGAATGTATTTAGTGTTAATGACCCACCTGTGCTGATCTCTGTAGAAGTGTCCTCCTCTATAAATGTCCCCGTTATTCCATCCTCCTCCATAGACTGCTGATTACCCCTCACATATGTCTCTTCTTCTTCTTCTTCTTTAACCTCAAATTCTATATCAATTGGATCTCCACTCTAAACCAAGAAAAAGAGAGAATAACATCTGTAAGATATAAGCTTTAATAATGTGAGATCACATAAAAAAAAAAAATAGGATTTTTATAACGGCTCACCTTTAAAATCCTTTTCTTGGAGTACATCACAGGACACAGAGCAGCCATAGTAAATTACTATGTGGGTTATAGACCACCTTCAGGTGATAGACACTGGCATAATCAAAGAGAGGAAGTCCCCCTCTATATAACCCCTCCCACACCGGGAGTACCTCAGTTTTTGTAGCAAAGCAATATGTATGTATCCCAATAAAGCCCCATACACACGGTCGGACTTTTTCATGGATTCTGTCCGATCGGACAATGTTGTTGAAAAATCAGACCGTGTGTATGCACCATCGGACAGTGTACGTCGGATTGTCCGACGGACAAAGTCTTATCTCCTGCTGGAAAGATTTGCCGACAACACGGTCCGATCACACCAAATCCGATCGTGTGTACGGTTGTCCGACCAGACAAAGTGCTACGCATGCTCAGATCACATTACAAGACCAAAGCTATTGGCTACTAGCCTCTACGTAGTCCCGTCGTAGGCAACAAACGTCACCACGTTCAGAATGATCGGATTTTCCGACAACTTTGTCCGACCGTGTGTACGCAAAACCAACATCAGACAAAGTATGACGGACAGGATCCGACTGACCTGGTCCGCGGATTGTCCGACCGTGTGTATGGGGCTTAAGAGGGGAGGGACCTCTGTGTCCCGTGATGTACTCCAAGAAAGGGATTTTACAGGTTAGCTGTTATAAAAATCCTATTTTCTTTATCGTACATCACGGTACACAGAACAGCCATAGTAATTAATATGTGGATGTCCCAGAGCAATGCCTTCTGAGGGGAGGGAGACACAAATAAAAGCAGACCGCCTTTAGGTGTGAGGACCTATACTGCTGCCTGCAGTACACTGCACCCAAAAGGGGCATCCTCTTGCCGTCTTACATCCACCTGATAGAATCTAGTGAATGTATGGACTGACGACCAAGTTGCGGCCTTGCAAATCTGAGTCATAGAGGCTTGGTGATGCACCGCCCATGAGGCACTTACTGCCCTGGTAGAGTGCGCTCTAAGTTGAAAAGGCGCAACCCTTCTTTTCAAACCATAAGCCTGAGAAATAGCCTGACGAATCCATCTTGAAATAGTCGATTTCGATGCTGCTGACCCTTTCTTGGGGTCTTCTGGCAGCACAAAAAAATTTTCTTCTGCAGAATGAGGTTCTGGAAAAAAGAAAGGTAGGGAAACATCTTGATTCAGATGAAAACTTGATACTACCTTAGGCAAAAAATTTGGGTGAGAACGCAACACCACCTTATCCTTATGAATAATCAAGTACAGCTCTTTACAAGAAAAAGCTGCTAACTCTGAAACTCTTCTTGCGGAGGTTACCGCAACCAAGAACACCAATTTCCTTGTCAAAAGGATCAAGGGAATATGGCTTATTGTCTTAAAAGGCTGTCTTTGTAAAGCCGACAAAACTAGATTCAAATCCCACGGGCACAAGGGTGACCTAACTGGCAGATTTATACGCGTTACTTCTTGTATGAAGGCCTGAACCAAAGAATGCGAAGCAAGTGGCCTTTGGAAAAACATTGATAAGGCCGAAATCTGACCCTTGATTGTACTCAAGACTTGCTTAATTTCCACTCCTAATTGTAGGAAGGCCAAAACTCTACCTATGACTTACTTTCGAGGATGCCATCTTTTGGCTTCACACCAGGAAATATAGGCCCTCCAGACTCTATAATAAATAGTCCTAGAAGTTGGCTTTCTTGCATTAATCAGGGTAGTTACCACTGAACCTGAAAGCCCCAACTCTTTAAAATGTGGGCTTCAATAGCCAAACTGTTAAATTTAGCGTTTGTAAGGCAGGATGCAATACCGGCCCCTGCGAAAGCAAGTCTGGGCAAGATGGGGCAAGAGTCAACGCATCCCCTACTGCCATCCTTACAATCTCTACATACCAGGATCTTCTGGGTCATCCCGGGGATACTAGAATTACCAGCTTCTGTTCCCCTTTGATCCTGCGAAGGAGCCGCGGCACTGGGGGGGAAACGCATAGATCAGTGCAAACTGATCCCAAGGGATCATTAATGCATCTGTCCAGTATGCGACTGGATCACTTGTTCAACTTCTTGTTGAACCTGGACACCAAAAGATCTATGTCCGGGGTACCCCATTTGAAAAAATGTCGGGATGCAGGGACCATTCTCCTGGGAGCAAATGTTGGCGGCTCAAGAAATCCGCCTGCCAATTGTCTACTCCCGGAATGAAGACTGCATATAGGCAAGGCACATGCTCTTCTGCCCAAGCCAGAATATAGTTCACCTCCATCTGGGCTGCGCGACTTCTGGTGCCGCCCTGGTGAATGACGTAGGCCACTGTTGTGGCATTGTCGGATTGGACCCTGACAGGACAATTCCATAATCTGAACGTCCAGGCCTTTAGAGCCAGACGTTCCGCCCGAATCTCTAGAAAGTTGATGGGCAAGATTTTCTCGGCTTCTGACCACTTCCCCTGGATAGTGGTCTCCTCCAGGACTGCTCCCTAGCCCAAGAGGCTGGTATCCATCGTTATTACCTTCCAGGTAACCGGTATGAAGAATTTCCCCTTCTGCAAACTTTTGGTTATCAATCAACACCTGAAACACTGGCGCACGTTCGGGCCAGATACATTGGGTAAATTAAGGCTTGGATTCTCTTGTTCCAAGCAGACAGGATACTGCTCTGTAATAGCCTTGAATGGAACTGGGCATAAGGAACAGCTTTGAATGAAGCCACTATTTTCCCTAACAACCTCATGCACAGGCGAATGGAAGGACCTTTCTTTGTCCTGACCGCCCTGAACCAGCTCTTTTATAGAGTTGACTTTTTAGTCTGAGGTAAAAACACTCTTTTTTGGGCCGTGTCTATAACCAGACCCAAGTATTCCAGTCTTCTTACTGGTCGCAAGGATGATTTCTCTAGGTGGAGAATCCAACCCAGGTGCTTCAGATACTCGACCGTGCTGGACACACTTTGGTTTAACTATGCCACGGATTGGTCTATCAGCAACATGTCGTCTAGGTATGCCATTACCGCTACACCCTGGGCCCTTAATCTTGCCAGAAGCGGGGCCAGAACCTTTGTGAACACTCGGGCGGTAGCCAACCCGAAGGGCAAGGCCACAAACTGAATGAAAGTGGCGCTGCTCCACTGCGAATCGCTGGAACTTTTGGTGAGCGGGAAAGATTGGCATATGTAGATATGCATCCTTGATGTCTATTGACGCTAGAAGTTCTCCTCCCCGCTGGGTGGATACGACTTTCACCCATCACAGCGGGCCGTGTCATGACAGACCTTCAAAAACCAGGTCCCCTCTGTATATAGGGTCCACTTCCTTAGACCTGTACAGCACCCTGCCAGAGAAAACCTTTGGTTTAGTTTTTACATGACCAAGGTTCCAGATCCCAGGGTCCAGCTCTCAAAGAGAAGCATTACAGGCAAAAACCTTGTTCTTCTTTCCTTGAGGCCCAGGTACCATCCACTTTGCCCTTTTGGCACTTTGAATGGATCCATCTGCACAGCCCCCTGATCCTGTGAAGGATCCTTCTGCAGAGCTTTTCTTAGCACTCCAATAACCGTGACCAACACCTTCGACACTGGCGAAAAAAACGGGAGGTACTCCCAGTGTGGGAAGGGGTTATATAGAGGGGTACTTCCTGTCTTTGATTAAGCCAGTGTCCATTCACCTGAAGGTGGCCTTTAACCCACATAGTAATTACTATGCTGCTCTGTGTCCCGTGATGTACGATAAAGAAATCCACACATTGTCATGGTAAGTGTATGTTCTAGATTCTCCGTCCCACCAACCTTGTAACAGTGAGGGATGGTGTGATCTTCCTGTGTGGAATCCCGGGAATACAGAGTACGGGGACATCTCTCTGGTGGGTTCCTGGTATTAGGTGGCTCCATCATATCCTTGTGTCCTTCTGAAAACACCTCCATAACCCCATACTCCTCATCCTCCTCTTTAAACTCTTCTTTGACAAAAATATTATCATCCCTGAGGTTTCCAATCTGCAATATATTATAAAACATTTATTGTAACACACATGCTTGTGTATAATGTATAACTACCAGTGATTGTTCCTCATCTACCCGATGATGGTGGGGGATGGTGTGATCCTCCTGTGTGGAATCCCGGGAATACAGAGGACGGGGACATCTCTCTGGTGGGTTTATGTAGCTGGATGACTCCACCATGGTGTCCTGGTACAGATCTTTGTGTTCTTTTGGAAACTCCTCCATCACCCCATCCTCATCATCCTCCTCTTTTATCTCCTCTTTAACCTCAACTTTAGAATCTCTCAGGTTTCCACTCTAAATATATAATATAAATGACATCAATTGTAACAATGCAGATAATGTACAGATCCTAATGATACTATCAGTGATTGTTCCTCATCTACCTGATGATGGTGGGGGATGGTGCGATCTTCCTGTGTAGAATCCCGGGAATACAGAGGACGGGGACATCTCTCTGGTGGGTTTATGTTATTAGGTGGCTCCATCATATCCTTGTGTCCATCTGAAAGCTCCTTCATTACACCATATTCCTTGTCCTCTTGCTTGTACTCTTCTTTAATAACACTATTATAATCCCAGATGTTTCCACTCTGAATATATAATAAAACATGTATTGTAACAAACGTGATTGTGTATAAATCATAACTACTAATAAATGTGATATAGCGATTTTTACCTACCTCACTTATACGCTTAATGATACATCAAATAAGTGAGTACAACCTTGTCTATATAAGAATCAACCAATGCGGTTGCAGCTATAACCAATAAAATCAGTAAGGAATGATAACTTGCAAAAAGGATAACAATCTAATTTATTTATACAGAAAAGAAACGTTAGAATAATCAGATATTACCAACTATAACGTAGCTGATAAAACTCTTAAAGCAATGATATTATTAATAAAATACAGTAAGTAATACAAAAAAAAAGGATGTTGCAATGTAAAAAAAAAAAAAAAAAAACATGTTGATAATACAAAAAAGGAAAGAAAGTTACCACAAACGAAACAAAGAATGGTGGTGATACGATACCCAGTCAGACCTTACGTGTCCGCGCTTGCACCCGATCATGAGGCTAAGAGAGAGGCCGCATCAATGGGCGCTTTGATTTTTATGTTCCCTCTCTACCCATCCCCCCCAATCCCACCCCTGGGCTACTTTCATTGGTTCAGAAGTGTGACATTGAATCCTGATTGGTTGAAATTCAAACCTAGTTGGTCATCATGCTTCTCGCATAAGAATTGGAATCTTCGGTGACTTCCTGTCTACCATGTTTATGGTTGTTAAGTAAGCAACTCTACTTGATCTCAGTATAAATTAGCATTTCAAGGACTTATGATCAGGTGGAGACACAATGTCTGCTCCTCACTCTAAAGACAATAGTGTAACTTAGTTACTACCCTGTTTCCCCGAAAATAAGACCTAGCGTGATTGTCAGTGATGGCTGCAATATAAGCCCTACCCCCCAAATAAGCCCTAGTTAAAGTGCTTGTAGGTCTTGTTTTCAGGGTAGGGCTTATTTTCGGGGAAACAGGGTAGGGCTTATTTGGGGGGTAGGGCTTATATTGCAGCCATCACCGACAATCACACTAGGTCTTATTTTCGGGGAAACAGGGTATGCAGACAACAGACAAAAGACGTAGGTCTTTTGAGATAGAGAAAACAGTAACTGGGCCCACCTCTCATGATTTAACAAAAAAATATATTAAGTACACACATTTCTTTAACAATATATATATATATATATAAATATATATATATCCTTGATATAAATATGAATTTCAATATTTCCACATCAATTGCTACTCATCTACATGACGGAGGTTAGTGGGTGTAAATAGAAAATAATATTCTTAGATTGTAAGTTCTAATGAGCCGGGACCTCCGATTCCTCCTGTATTGTAACTGTACTGTCTGCCCTCATGTTGTAAAGTGCTGAACAAACTGTTGGTGCCATATAAATCCTGTATAATAATAATAATAACGTATTACCTCCTCTGCTGCCAGTTCCAACAATGCCTTCTCTCTACTTCCTCCCGACTCACCTCTCACCCGGAAATTCCTGTCTTTATGTAACATCACTTCCTGTCTTCCATAGAGACTTCCTGTCTGTATGTGACATCACTTCCTTTTTTCTATAGAGACTTGCCTGGGTAGAAGTGAGATCACCACCTTGTGGAGCTCAGAGGATTTTCAGTCCCGAGAAACGTCTCATAGTGTGAGCACGACCTTGTGCTGTGTGTGTATGTACTGTATATCCTTATACACTACATTGCCAAAAGTATTGGGATGCCCACCTTTACATGCACATGATCTTTAATGGCATCCCAGTCTTAGTCCGTGGCAGGGGAGGGCTGGCAGCCTTAGGCCTGGGGGGCAAATCCAGTCAAGTGGCCCATCGAACCACAGGCCAGCAGCTAGCAGGACCCACATGACAGCAGCCAGCTCCCAGCAGGACCCACAGGCCATGGCCAGCAGGACCCACAAGCCATGGCCAGCAGGACCCACGAGCCATGGCCAGTAGGACCCACAAGCCATGGCCAGCTCCCAGCAGGACCCAGAGGCCATGGCCAGCACAGGACCAGACAGTGTTGAGTGCTATTTCCTATTTTGAGGTTATTGGGTGGGCAGGGCAAATGGGGTGTATGGGGGGGGAGTAGGATGTGGGGTCAGCGTCTCTCACCTCAGTGATGCTGAATGCAACTCGGCCTCCTGGGGGCGTGATGATAACTTCAAGTTGCAGACAGCCACGCCCTGGTCTCTGCCTGCCTCCAGTCCAAGGTCTCCGGGACATGTAGTGGCAAAGTAAGCTGCTCTCAGTCAGTTTTTTCTTCTTCTCTTTGTGACTGTCTCTGTAAAAACTTCAAGTTGCAGCCATCCAGCGCCCAGCCTGAGCCAGTCACAGACATCACAACCTGCAAAAACTAATTTCAGGGAGGTGATGCTTCCTGCTGCAGCCTTACCAGTGCCAATTAACCGCTTCAATACAGGGCTTTTAAACACCCTTCCTTACCAGAGCACTTTTTGCGATTCGGCACTGCGTCGCTTTAACTAACAATTGCGCGGTCGTGCGACGTTACACCCAAACAAAATTGACGTCCTTTTTTTCCCACAAATAGAGCTTTCTTTTGGTGGTATTTGATCGCCCCTGCGGTTTTTATTTTTTGCGCTATAAACAAAAGAAGAGCGACAATTTTGAAAAAAAACACAATATTTTTTACTTTTTGCTATAATAAATATCCCATTTTTTAAAAAAAAAAAAAACAATTTTTTTCCTCAGTTTAGGCCGATACGTATTCTTCTACATATTTTTGGTAAAAAAAAAATCGCAATAAGCGTATATTGATCGGTTTGCGCAAAAGTTATAGCGTCTACAAAATAGGGGATAGATTTATTGAATTTTTTTTTTTTTTTTTTTTACTAGTAATGGCGGCGATTTGCGATTTTTTTTTTCGTGACTGCGACATTGCGGCGGACACTTCGGACACTTTTGACACATTTTTGGAACCATTCACATTTACACAGCGATCGTTGCTATAAAATTGCAATGATTACTGTGTAAATGTGACTGTCAGGGAAGGGGTTAACACTAGAGGGCGCTGGAGGGGTTAATGTGTGTCCCTAATAGGAGTGATTCTAACTGTAGGGGGAGGGGACTTAAGGGGAGGAGACCGATCATGTGATCCTCTGTACTGGGATCACATGATCGGTCTCCTCCCCGCTGACAGGACGTGGAGCGGTGTGTTTACACACACAGCACCACGGTCCCGCCCGGTCCCGTTGTTTTAACGGGCAATCGCGGGTGCCCGGCGGACATCGCGGCCGCCGGGCACTCGCACCGGGTCCCGAGCGATGCCGCGGGCGCGCGCGCCCGCCGCCGGCGGCGCGCGCGCGCCCCCCAGGTGGCCGGGAATCCGAGGACGTCATATGACGCCCACCCAGGATGGTAGATCCACCTTGTGGGCGTCATATGACTATGGGCGGGTATTGAACTGGTTAAATGAAGCCTGATCAGTGCCAATTAAATGCAACCTATCAGTGTCCATTCGTGCCACCTTATCAGTGCCTACCAGTGCAGCCCATTAGTGCAGCCTATCAGTGTCCTTTAGTGCCACCTCATCAGTGCCTACCAGTGCAGCCCATCATTGCCTACCAGTGCAGCCTATCAGTGTCCCTCATCAGTGCCTACCAGTGCAGCCCATCAGTGTCCTTCAGTACCACCTCATCAGTGCCCACCAGTTCAGCCTAACCACAGTTCTGACCACAGACAGAAGACAGAGCAGCCAGAGTGGCCATACTCTATTTGACTGCTCGGGCTTCTCTGTCTTCTGGCCCAGCCGGGAGATCGCCCAGCGATCGCGACTGTCCGGGAGCCTGCAGCCAAATGGGGGAGACTTGAGTGACGTGCGTGACCCGCCTCTGAAGACTCAGTCTCCGGGAGTTGTAGTTTCTGGCTGCTACACGCTGCTGCTCAGTTCTCTCCACCCACCGCCAAGCAGGAACTTGAGCGCAGTCCTGACTACAACTTCCGGAATGCAGCGTGGGTGCAACAAAGCCAATCGGTCGAATTCCTGCACAAAAAAATTTCAGCAGACAGCAGCCATTTTGAATATAAGTCAGGACTCTCTGCAAGACAGTCAAGTTCCTCCACCCAAATCTCGCTCATCCATGTCTTTATGGACCTTGCTTTGTTCACTGGTGTGCAGCCATGTTAGAACAGGAAGGAGCCATCCCTAAACTGTTCCGACAAAGTTGGGAGCATGAAATTGTCCAAAATGTGTTGGTTCACTGGAATGAAGGGGCCAAGCCCAACCCCTGAAAAACAACCCCACACCATAATCCCCCCCCCCTCCACCAAATGATTTGGAGGTGTGGCCCAATACTTTTGGCAATATAGTGTGGCTGAGCGAGTTTGGGGTGGAGGAGCTTGACTGGCCTTTACAGAGTCCTGACCTCGAACCAACAGAACACCTTTGGGATGAATTAGAGCGGAGACTGCGAGCCAGGCCTTCTTATTCAAGTGAGTGCCTGACCTCACAAATGCACTTCTGGAAGAATGGTCAGTCATTCCCATAGACACACACCTAAACCTTGTGGACAGCCTTCCCAGAAGAGTTGAAGCTGTTAAAGCTGTAAAGGGTGGGCCAACTCAATATTGAACTCTACGGACTAAGACTGGGATTTCATTAAAGTTTATGTGAGTGTAAAGGTTCTTTGGTGGAAGGTTATGGCTGTAATGAGAAATATACAGCTACATTTAAAAAAGTGTTTTTTTTTTTTACTATTTTGGGCAAGTTCTCCTTTGACAAAAAAAAAAAAAAAGTCAGGAGTAGGGATGAGCCAAACACCCCCTGGTGCGGTTCGCACCAGAACCTGCGAATGGACCGAAAATTTACTTTAGAACCCCGTTAAAGTCTATGGGACTCGAATGTTCAAAATAACAAGTGCTTATTTTAAAGGCTAATATGTCCTAAAAAGGGTTTGGGGACCCGGGTGCTGCCCCAGGGGACATGTTTTAATGCAAAGAAAAGTTTTAAAAATGTCAGTTTTTTCGGGAGCACTGATTTTAAAAAAAGTGAAATATTCCTTTAAATATCGTGCCTGCGGGGTGTCTATAGTATGCCTGTGAAGTGGCACGTGTTCCCTGTGTTTAGAACAGTCCCTGCATAAAATGACATTTCTAACGGAAAAAAGTCATTGAAAACTTGCGGTTTTAATGTAATGTCTGGTCCCGGCAATATGGATGAAAATCATTGAGAAAAATGGCATGAGTACCCCCCCTGGTGCTGGTGCCACGACACTGCAACCTCTCACAGATACTCTAGTTGGAGCGCAGGAATGAGCCCTGCTGCAAAGTATTGCATCAAAAATTGTAATTACACGCCCCTGTTAAACAGGGGCTGAAAAATTTGGCCTTAGGCACTGGTGCTGGTGCCACAACACTGCAACCCCTCACAAATACTTTAGTTGGAGTGCAGGAATGAGCCCTGCTGCAAAGTATTGCATCAAAAGTTGTAATACACGCCCCTGTTAAACAGGGGCTGAAAAATTGGGCCTTAGCCACTGGTGGCGGCGCCCAGAACCAAAAATGTTCTTCCAAGCTATCAGCAGGATCATTGAGGAGGAAGAGGATAGTCACTCAGCATAACAGGATAGTCACTCAGCATCAGCAGTCTTGAAGGAATCTGACATTTCAAAAAAAATTATTCGGCTACATCAGCTTCAGGTGCTTGATAGCTGGTGGTGATCCAAGACTGATTCATTTTTATGAAGGTCAGTCGATCAACTGAGTCGGTGGACAGGCGCACACTGTGATCGGTGACAAAGCCTCCAGCAGCACTGAATGTGCGTTTCCGAAAAACGCTGGATGCAGGACAGGCCAGTAGCTCAATTGCATACTGTGCAAGCTCTGGCCAGTGATCCATCCTCAAGACCCAGTAACCCGGAGGATTTTTGGTGGGAAAGTTGTCCAAGTCTGATCTTTCCCCTAGATATTCCTGCACCATGTAAATCAGACGCTGGCGATGGTTGCTGGAACCGATCATACCTTGAGGCTGCGGACTAAAAAAATTGTCTGAACGCATCGGTCAGACGGACACCTTCTCCACCGCTCCTTCTGTGACTGACCGAAGCCTCAGCAACACGTTGTCCAGGACCAGGAATCTGGAAACGCGTTGCACAGACCTTTCTGCAAAGCCTCCCGAAGATGTCTCAACCTCTGCTCCCTCTGCGAAGGCAAGGTAAGGCCCGCAACCTTACCCTTGTAATGTGGATCAAGGAGAGTTGGCAGCCAGTAATGATCCCTCTCCTTGATCCGATGAATACGAGGATCCTTCCACAGGCTTTGCAGGATCAGGTAGGCCATGCAGCGTAGGTTAGCTGAGGCATTTGGTCCAGAGTCCTCTGGGTCACTAAGGACGACATGATCCGCAGCCACCTCCTCCCTGCCACGTACAAGTCCATGGGACTGTAAATGATCCCTAAAAGACTGCTGCTGATGCTAAGTGCCAGGCTCCACCTCCATGCTGACACAATCCCCCTCCTCTTCCTGTGTGATCGGCGGGCCAGCAGGAACACTGTCTGGATAAAGGGGGCCTTGAGAGGCAAGGAAGTCCTACTCTTCCTGCCTCTGTTCTGCCTCAAGTGCCCTGTCCATTATTCCACGCAGTGTGTGCTCCAACAGGTGGACAAGAGGGACAGAGTCACTGATGCATGCACTGTCACTGCTCACCATCCTCATGGCCTCCTCAAATGGTGACAGGACAGTGCATGCATCCCTGATCATGGCCCACTGGCGTGGGAAAAAAACTAGCTCCCCTGACCCTGTCCTGGTGCCGTAGTCACACATGTACTCATTGATGGCTTTCTGCTGTATGGCCAATGCTGAGTTCCACCTGGTGGGCATGTCACAGATTAGGCGGTTCTTGGGCAGGTTCAATTCCTTTTGGAGGTCAGCCAGCCGAGCACTGGCATTATATGACCGGCGGAAATGCACACAGACTTTCCTGGCCTGCCTCGGGACATCCTGTAAGCCCGTGTACCTTCCCAAGAACTGCTGCACCACCAAGTTAAGGATGTGAGCCAGACAGGGCACATGGGTCAGTTGTCCCTGTCGCAGGGCAGAGAGGAGGTTGGTGCCATTGTTGCAAACCATCATTCCTAGCTTAAGCTGGCATGGCGTCAACTACCTCTCAGCCTGCCCCTGCAGAGCTGACAGAATATCTGCCCCAGTGTGGCTCCTGTCCCCCAAGCACACCAGCCCAAGCACGGCATGGCATCTTTTTGCCTGCGTACTTGCGTAGCCCATTGAACGCTTACAGAGCACCGCTGGTTCCGAGGACAAAGCACAGGAAGAGGCCATGGAGGAAGAAGAAGAGGAGGGGGTGGTGGAGAGAGGTGTGTCACAATCACCAGTAATAGCATTTTGGAGGCGTGGTGGCAGAACAACCTCCAACACTACTGCACCTTGTCCTGCATCCTTCCCAGCTGCCAGAAGAGTCACCCAATGTGCCGTGAAAGATAGGTAACGTCCCTGTCCATGCCTGCTGGACCATGAGTCAGCGGTAATATGCACCTTACCGCTGACCGCCCTGTCCAGCGAGGCATGGACATTGCCTTTCACATGCCGGTAGAGAGCCAGATTTGCCTTCTGTGAGAAAAAGTGGCGTTTGGGAACCAGCCACTGAGGAACCGCACATTGCACAAATTCGCTGAAGGGGGCAGAGTCTACCAACTGAAAAGGCAGCAGTTGAAGTGCTAGCAATTTAGCCAAGCTAGCATTCAACCGCTGGACATGTGGATGGCTGGGAGTGAACTTCTTTCAATGGTGCAGCAGCTGGGTCAGGGAAATTTGCCTGGTAAAATCGGAAGTCGGTGTACCAATAGCAGATTGCCCGCAAGTACTTGGCTGTGACACACCTAATTCTACACCTTTATTCCTCTCAGTGCAGGTTTCAGAGAGGACTGAAGGTATAGTGGGGTTGGAGATCCCAGCTGATGAGGAGCAAGGAGAGGTCCGCTTTGTTCTTTGGTGTGGGTCTTTTAGGTACGCTTGCCAACGAACTGCATGGCAGGTCGACATATGTCTGGTCAAGCATGTGGTGCCCAAGTGGCTGATGTTTTGGCCACACAAGATACGCTTGAGACATGTGTTGCAAATAGCAGTGGTGCGATCCGATGCACTTGTCTCAAAAAAGGCCCACACCAAATAACTTTTGGAATAACGCGCAGAGGCAGTGCCCTGCACATGCTGAGCTATGCGGTGTGATGCAGTCGGTGTGCTGCCTTTAAGCTGGACCCTGGAGGGCATCCTGCCTCATTGGAGATGTGCCTCCTCCTCTCTCCTATCAGGCACCCATGTGGAGTCAGTAACCTCATCATCCCCTCCCTCCTTATCACTAGAGCAAACCTGGCAGTATGCTGCAGCTGGGGGAACATGACTGCCAGATTGCTGTACTTCTTGGGCATCTCCTCTCTCTGGGCTCACGTTACTGCCTTCCTCTAGCTGGGTATCATCATCAGAGCCTTCAAAACGTTGGGCATCCTAATGGAGCATGTACCCAACACTGTGCTCAAACAGTTCGGGGGACTCCTCAGGAGGACATGGTGGGGCTAGGGAAGGAGTGACTGATGCAATTGAGACAAGGGAAGAGGCCACATTGGTAGCTGCTTTGCCAGTACCCTGAGCCTGGGTGAGAGAGGATGAGGAGGATGAGGACGCCTTGGTCATCCACTCTACCAAGTCTTCGGCATGTTGCAGCTTAACACGTCCGACTGCCGAAAATAAGGCCCGTGCTGATGAGGATGCACCGTGTCCACGACCAGCACTGTTGCCTCTACACACAGAGCCTGCTTGCCCTCTTTTATTGGCTCATGACTGTCTGCCTCTCCTTGTTGGCCTTCCAGACATACTAATGGCCTGCAGGGAGATGTAGCTGCACAAAGCTGGGACGTATATATATATATATATACTGATTATACTGCAGCTAGCAAAATCAACTGCCTGTCTGTTGTATTATTACTATGAGAACACCAGCAATAGGGGTAGCTTTAAGTGCACACTGTGCAGATGACACAGTACATCTACTGTAATTACTGCAGCTGCCTGCCTGTTGTATAGGATCTGAAGAACACCAGCAATTGGGGTAGCTTTGGGTGCACACTGTGCAGATGAAACAATACACCAACTGTAATTACTGCAGCTGCCTGCCTGTGGTATAGGATCTGAAGAACACCATCAATTGGGGTAGCTTTAAGTGCACACTGTGCAGATGACACAGTACACGACTGTAATTACTGGAGCTGCCTGCGGTATAGGATCAGCAGAACACTAGCAATTGGGGTAGCTTTAAGTGTACACTGTGCAGATGACACAGTACACTGACTGTAATTGCTACAGCTGCCTGCGGATAGGATCAGCAGAACACCAGCAATTGGGGTAGCTTTAGATGCACACTGTGCAGATGACACAGTACACCGACTGTAATTATTGCAGCTGTCTGTGGTATAGGATCAGAAGAACACCAGCAATTGGGGTAGCTTTAGGTGTACATTGTGCAGGTGGCACAATACACCGACTGTAATTGCAACAGCTTCAAATGAAATTCAAAGACACTGTCTCTCCGTCTATCTCTCTGCCGACGCAACTATGCAAGGCCGCCGCGCAGGCGGCCTTATATAATGTGGGATGTGTACTAAACCCCCTGAGCCATATTTGGCCAAAGCCACCCTGGCTTTGGCCAATTACAGCTCACTGTACAGACGGCGCTGTGATTGGCCAAGCATGCAGGTCATAGTGCATGCTTGGCCAATCATCAGCCAGCAATGCACTGCGATGCCGCAGTGAATTATGGGCCGTGACGCGCCACTCGAATTTGGCGCGAACGGCCCATAATGTTCGGAATTTGCCGAAAGGGCAAACAGCCGATGTTCGAGTCAAACATGGGTTTGACTCGAACACGAAGCTCATCCCTAGTCAGGAGACATCAATCACCATTTATCACCAAATGAAAGCCCAATTTGTCCTGAAACAAATGCAGTGTAATCCACCAGGGGGCACAAAGTAGTTGTGATGATATGTACGGTTTTACTAACACATGTCAAAGTTGCAAAATTGTGTTTAGACATTAACATTTGTTTTACCCTTAGGTGTGAAGGAGATAACAAAGTGATTTCCTATGACTGTCAGCCCCATCTAGTTGCCATAATGAGGTATCTCTCCTGAACTACCTAAAATTCCACATTATGGCCACTAGATGGAGCCAATGATCATAGGAAATCACTTCATGAAATAAAATACGACCAGAATTTGTCATAGTACAGCTAATGCTCGTCACAATTTTTTTAAAACTAGACCTGTAAATCTTTATTACATATAGATAGTCTGCTTGAAAAAAGACACAAGTCCATCTAGTTCAATCAATAGAAAAAAAAGTTTATAGCACAAAATTTACCAATGAGAGGTAATGACTCCATTTTTATTTTTCTCCTGCTATCAATGGCCGACACGGTACAACACTTCATCCATGTCTTTGGTGATCTCTGATCTCCTTATCAACTGTTTCTTCCATGATGAAGATCAGCCATGGAGTATATCTGAGGTGTATATCAGGGTGTGCTTCTTCCCCACATGTCCAGCAACATCCATATACAAGACATTTCCTGCACTCAAGGCACTAATACACCTCGAGGGTTGTGTGGGACCCCTGATGTACAGGAAGACAGGACTTCAGTGAGGAACAATTCCCTCACTCAGGACAGAAAGGTGGCTTCTCCCCCGTGTGAGATCTCTGATGTCTGTCAAGATTGGACTTCTGTGAAAAACATTTTCCGCACTCAGGACAGGAATACGGCTTCTCCCCTGTGTGCGACCTCTGATGTCTGAGAAGAAGCGACTTGACTAAAAACCATTTCCCACACTCAGAACAGGAATACGGCTTCTCACCCGTGTGCAACATCTGATGTCTGAGAAGTTTTGATTTCTGTACAAAACATTTCCCACAGTCAGGACAGGAATGCGGCTTCTCACCCGTGTGCAACATCTGATGTGTGTAAAGAAGCGACTTTGCTGCAAAACATTTCCCGCACTCAGGACAGGAATACGGCTTCTCACCCGTGTGTGATCTCTGATGATAGGAAATACTGGACTTATTTGAAAAACATTTCCCACACTCAGGACAGGAATATGGCTTCTCCCCCGTGTGCGACCTCTGATGTCTGAGAAGAAGCGACTTGACTAAAAACCATTTCCCACACTCAGAACAAGAATACGGCTTCTCACCCGTGTGCAGCATCTGATGTCTGAGAAGTTCTGATTTCTGTACAAAACATTTCCCACAGTCAGGACAGGAATACGGCTTCTCACCTGTGTGCAACATCTGATGTGTGTAGAGAAGCGACTTTGCTGCAAAACATTTCCCGCACTCAGTACAGGAATACGGCTTCTCACCCGTGTGGGATCTCTGATGATAGGAAATGCTGGACTTATTTGAAAAATATTTCCCACACTCAGGACAGGAATACGGCTTCTCACCCGTGTGCGACCTCTGATGTCTGAGAAGAAGCGACTTAACTGAAAAACATTTCCCACACTCAGGACAGGAATACGGCTTCACACCCGTGTGCGACCTCTGATGTCTGAGAAGAATCGACTTCCTTAAAAAACATTTCCCGCACTCAGAACAGGAATGTGGCTTCTCACCTGTATGCCATTTTTTATGCATATTAAGACTAGATTTAGAATGGAAACAGTTCCTGCACTCAGTACAGGAAAACCTCTTATCTGTTGGAAGGACGGCACCGTCCCGCACAGTCTGAGGTTCCTCAGGATAAGAGGAATACGATGGTCCGGCACCGTCCCGCACAGTCTGAGGCTCCTCAGGATAAGAGGAATACGATGGTCCGGCACCGTCCCGCACAGTCTGAGGTTCCTCAGGATAAGAGGAATACGATGGTCCGGCACCGTCCCGCACAGTCTGAGGTTCCTCAGGATAAGAGGAATACGATGGTCCGGCACCGTCCCGCACAGTCTGAGGTTCCTCAGGATAAGAGGAATACGATGGTCCGGCACCGTCCCGCACAGTCTGAGGTTCCTCAGGATAAGAGGAATACGATGGTCCGGCACCGTCCCGCACAGTCTGAGGTTCCTCAGGATAAGAGGAATACGATGGTCCGGCACCGTCCCTCACAGTCTGAGGTTCCTCAGGATAAGAGGAATACGATGGTCCATCTACACTGTGTGGTGCCGGATGGACATTTGAGGTAGTCGGGTTTTCTCCTGGACTATACTGTGTGATGTCCTCATCTTCTACTTTACAGTCTGGAGACAAAGTGAGACAATCCTCTGAGGTTTTCCTCATCTCCCGTCCATCTACTAAAATAGAAATACAAAGATTATTACTAGACATGAGCTGATTGGTTCCCCTAAACCAGGACTCCACCCACATCAGGCAGCTTTGTCTCTGAGGATCTTACAATTCCCCCCTCAAGGTAACTAGTAAATGGGTCCTCTGATCTCCTACCAGTTCTTTTCTTTATTCATGGACCTTAGTCAGAGAGTGAGGAAACAACGAGAACTGTCTTTTATAGGAGTGACAGTGATGAGGGGATTATAGGATGAGTGTCCCCACCCCCTCTATCCTGCATTGCCATCTTCCCAACACAAGAAGTCCTGCACTTCCTTATTTAGACCATGATTTAGTCATGAATAACAGCGGGGCTGAGCCCCACCAGAGGTCAGAGAGTGAGGATGGGGGGAGGAACAACCAAAATGAAGACTGGACTGATCCTGAAGACCCCCATCATTGGGTTACTGACTCCTCCCTCATTATCACTTTCTGTTTAAGGTTCCTAAGTTGGAGGATGTTATCACATTATTATCAACATGTAAAAGTCTGTGCTCCAATCATATCATCAGATATAAAATGTCCAACTGGTAGGAAATGGGTGTAACAAAAGAGAATACATATTATGTGTATATATAGTAGGGGGAAGAGATAAGAAGTCAGGACTATGTAATGTACAACATAGTGTATAAGATACAAAATATAGGACTATATAATATCAGAATTATGTAATGTACAACATAAAGTATATAGTGCAGGGGTCAGGAGTATGTAATGTACAACATGGAGTAGATAGTGAAGGGTCAGGATTCATAATATTGGTGTTCAGAAATCAGTGGAAACTTAAATGTTTACTGGAGACAAGTTGCAGAGGTCCCACACCGCTGCCTCCCATCTCCTGAGACTGCACTCAGTGACTTGGGTCTGAGACTATACAGACATATCCCTCCACCCGGGAACAGCAAGGAAAGAAAACAGAGCAAGTGACCCTAAAAGAATTGCAAAAATAGAGATCCTGCTATACCCTGGCATGGGGCAGAAGACACATGCCACTGGTGCCTAGGTTGAGCAATGCCTATAGTGAGAGTCAACCCCAGAATTTCCATAAATCCAGTCTAGATACATAAATTGTGTCTGAAGCACAGAGAAGGAAGATTATCCGAGAGAAATACAAGAATACAGGACGGGGAACACAGCTCAGGAAAGTGACCAGGGGATTACAGGCTGATATCACCCAGCCCCTGCCCTACTCTGGACCAATCAGTGAGCAGTATAGGTGGAGGAATGGATTTAGTGTTAATGACCCACCTGTGCTGATCTCTGTAGGAGTGTCCTCCTCTATAAATGTCCCCGTTATTCCATCCTCCTCCATAGACTGCTGATCACCCCTCACATACGTCTCTTCTTCTTCTTCTGCTTTAACCTCAAATTCTATATCGATTGGATCTCCACTCTAAGCCAAGAAAATGAGAGAGAATATTATCTGTAAAATAAGAGCTTTAATATTGTGACATCACATAAAAAATCCACACATTGTCCCTGTAAGTGTATGTTCTAGATTCTCCGTCCCACCAACCTTGTAACAGTGGGGGATGGTGTGATCTTCCTGTGTGGAATCCCGGGAATACAGAGGACGGGGACATCTCTCTGGTGGGTTCCTGGTAATAGGCGGCTTCATAATATCCTTGTGTCCTTCTGAAAACTCCTCCATAACCCCATACTCCTCATCCTCCTCTTTAAACTCTTCTTTGACAAAAATATTATCATCCCCGAGGTTTCCAATCTGCAATATATTATAAAACATTTATTGTAACACACATGCTTGTGTATAATGTATAACTACCAGTGATTGATCCTCATCTACCTGATGATGGTGGGGGATGGTGTGATCTTCCTGTGTGGAATCCCGGGAATACAGAGGACGGGGGGATCTCTCTGGTGGGTTTCTGTAGCTGGATGACTCCACCATGGTGTCCTGGTACAGATCTTTGTGTCCTTTTGGAAACTTTTCCATCACCCCATCCTCATCATCCTCCTCTTTTATCTCTTCTTTAACCTCAACTTTAGAATCTCTCAGGTTTCCACTCTGAATATATAATACAAAATACATCAATTGTAACAATGCAGATAATGTACAGATCCTAATGATACTATCAGTGATTGTTCCTCATCTACCTGATGATGGTGGGGGATGGTGTGACATTCCTGTGTGGGATCCCGGGAATACAGAGGACGGGGGGATCTCTCTGGTGGGTTTATGTTATTAGGTGGCTCCATCATATCCTTGTGTCCATCTGAAAGCTCCTTCATTACACCATATTCCTTGTCCTCTTGCTTGTACTCTTCTTTAATAACACTATTATAATCCTCAAGGTTTCCACTCTGAATATATAATAAAACATTTATTGTAACAAACATGATTGTGTATAAGTCATAACTACTAATAATTGTGATATGGCGATTTTTACCTATCTCACTTATACGCTTAATGATGAGTACAACCTTGTCTATATAAGAATCAACCAATGCGGTTGCAGCTATAACCAATAAAATCAGTAACGAATGATAACTTGCAAAAAAGGATAACAATCTAATTTATTTATACAGAAAAGAAATGTTAAAATAATCTGATATTACCAAATATAACGTAGCTGATAAAACTCTTAAAGCAATGATATTAATTATTAATAAAATACAAAAGAAAAAGGATGTTGCAATGTATAAAAATGTTTTACTAATACATAAAGGAAAGAAAGTTCCCACAAACGAAACAAAGAATGGTGGTGATACGATACCCAGTCAGACCTTACGTGTCCATGCTTGAACCCGATCATAAGGCTAAGAGAGAGGCCGCATCAATGAGCGCTTTGATTTTTATGTTCCCTCTCTACCCATCCCCACCAATCCCACCCCTGAACTACTTTCAACTAAACTGAAAGCCGATGGTTCAGCTTCCTCCGGCGACACTCCAGAAGGATCCTCAGGGGAAGTGTCAGGTTGCGCTTCCCGAAGTAGGTTGCGGGTTACTGCCAGATGAAGGACCCGGAGTGTCGGGGTCTAGGCCTTGAGCCTGAACAGCCTGAGAAGTCGCATGAGCAGATCGACCACTTGACGGCTTTCTAGCTCTCGATTGGCTGCGTATTCCCTGAAACAGTCCTTACAGACCAATTTATCAGAGTGGTACAGCGCCACATGCCCAACACTTCTTGTTTAACCCTCTAGATGGGGGTGAGGGAGAGCGATGACATCTTCTAGTCCCAGATCTCCTGAAAGACTTATGACATGAAGAACGCGACTCTCGCTCAGAGCTGTCACCATTATCATAGCGTCTTGAAGACTTTCTGGACCGCTTGGCAGGAACAGGGCTGCAACAAACAGGGTTTGTTTAAAAGTGGCGCACTTTTTTTTTTTTTTTTTTTTTTAATACTCACGTATAGGTGGTCCCATACCTATTGGATACAAGAGGATCTTGACCATGAGACAACTGGCTCATGGTGAAATGGGCAGTAGGGTCAGCTGTAGAAATAGGAAAAGGAACAGAATAGAACCCAAAAGAGAAAAAAAAATCAAACTCAAATCCCATACCAGCGAAGTAATGAAAAGGATGAACCATACCTTTAGCTGGGGAAAAAATAAATACATTTCTGAGCTGCAGGGCACACACTGGCTAAGACGAGCAGCCCTGAGCTCCAAAATGAGCCAACATTTAAGGAAGAGAGGGTTGGAATCACCTAATCAATCAATCGCAACCAACCCCCTCCTGGCAACCTACACTGATAGGGAGACCTTTTTCCCCTCAACAAAGATGGCGGCCGAGGCTTCAGAGTCACGCGCGCCTGCGCGCACACATGCGCAGTAGAGTCTACCAGGCAATCCCACAGACAACAGCGGGCCGCCATGTATTTGGGGCTGCGCAGGCACCCAGAGACCCTGAACACACAACGATCGTACAGGAGAGACGCCGCCGTACCCCCTCTCTCCCCGTCGCTTGTACCGTGAGTGGGAAGAGGAAATAAACTAAGGACACGGTAGGAACCCTAATCTAAGGCACACTACAGCTTTTACGAAAAAGAGGATACGATGCCCGAGTCACGCATACGCAAACCGGGAATAAAACATCTTAAAGGGGACAAATTTTATTTTCTTATGTAAATGCACCAGCTACTACTTTTTCTGCCTTCACATCACTACGAACACTATTTAAAAGCTGAACTCGCCTATACACCTTTTATTGTAAAGATTGAAAGAGAGAAAATCAAACCTGACGAAGGAACTGAAAAAGCTGATCCTCCTGCTGCCCTTCACCAATCATTCGTTTGTGTTTGAAACACCAGCAGACTGCGTTCCTATGAGGAAACTCTGCAAGACCCCAAAAGATCCACAGAAGGGGTTCCCAGTCTTGTCAGCGGCCCAAGAACAGGGACTGCGCACGGGAGAGGCTGAACCCGGCGGACGCTGACAACTACAGAGGTATGGACATACTGCTACTCTTCACTAAGGATGGGCTCAGGCTTGTTCGCACACTACACGCGCAGAGCCCGCTAGGAAGTCAGCACGGCGCTGCGCCTAATCACAGGCAGTGAGACATTGTCCCGATGCACGGCTGCAGAGATCGGGAAATGTCTCACTGCCTGTGATTAGCGCGATGCAGCCCTCGAGGCTGGGTCTGCACGTGGAGTGTACGAACACACCTGAGCCCATCCTTACTCTTCCAGAGGTACGAGGGGAAAAAAAAGGAGAATGTTGGGGGGGAGGGGCTATGCCCTTTAATTTATGCTATTCACTAGTCCTGAAGGCGGAGTAGAGGCGGAGCTCTATCACATGTATGCTGTCATGGAGGTACCGGGAAAAATACAATTTCCCCTCTTTCTTCCTATTTGAATCTTCTAAAATAAAGACATACATATTCCAACCACCCCCATTACTAATAAAAGTCATATAGTCCGTTAGTATAGACTGATGAGGTGAGAAGGTGATTGGTGGGAAAGGTGACACATCAACAAAATGAAGACAATGTTCCGGCCCCGTACCTGGAGGAACGTTCTGATCCTGAAGGGATTAATCTGCCTGTGTGGTGTAATAATTGCCCATTGTAGGACATGTATGGTCAGGGTGGTCATTGTCTTGTCTATTTATTGTCAGTGCTGTTTGTTTAAAGGAACATATTACTGGAATTTATCTCCAAAATGAAGAGACTGTTACGACTCGGTAAGTGGGGGAATGTTCTGACCCTGAAGGGGTTAATCTAGGTTTCCACACTATATATGTGTGTATAATCATCTGCTGGAGATAAAAGACGTCACAGTGACTATGGAGGAAGAGGACGGACATGACGGGGGGGGGGGGGGGTTACTGGGTGTAAATAGAAAATAAGATCTTATTACCTCCTTTTCTGCCATTTTCAGCAATGTCTCCTCTTTACTGCCTCCCGACTCGCCTCTCACCCGGAACTTCCTGTCTGTATGTGACATCACTTCCTGTGTTCATAGAGGCTTCCTGTCTGTATGTGACATCACTTCCTGTGTTCATAGAGGCTTCCTGTCTGTATGTGACATCACTTTCTGTCTTCCATAGAGACTTTCCTGGGTAAAAGTGAGATCTCCACCTTGTGGAACTCAGCGGATTTGCAACCACAAGAAACGTCTCGTAGTGTGCGCATGACCTTGTGCTGTGTGTGTATGTACTGTATATCCTTATACACTACATTGCCAAAAGTATTGGAACACCTGCCTTTACACGCACATGAACGTTCATGGCACCGCAGGGGAGGGCTGGCAGCCTTAGGCTTGGGGGGGGGGGGGGGGGTAAGTCCAGTCAAGTGGCCCATCGAACCACAGACCAGCTCCCAGTAGGACCCACAGGCCATGGCCAGCACAGGACCTGAAAGCCAGAGAGTGTTGAGGGCTATTTCCTATTTTGAGGTTACTGGGCAGGCAGGGCACTGAGGCAGAGTAAATGGGGTGTATGGGGGGGGGGGATGTGGGGGTCAGCTGGGGGTGTCAGGGTCTCTCACCTCAGTGATGCTGGTGGCAACTCAGCTTCCTGGGGGGTGATGATAACTTCAAGTTGCAGCCAGCGCCCAGCCTGAGCCAGTCACGCCCCGGTCTCTGCCTGCCTCCAGTCCGAGGACTCCGGGACTTGTAGTGGAAAAGTAAGCTGCTCTAAGTCAGTTATTTCTTCTTCTTTCTGTGACTGTCTCTCTAAAAACTTTAAGTTGCAGCCATCCGGAACCAAGCTCAGACAATCACAGACATCCCAACCTGCAAAAACTAATTTCAGGGAGGTGACGCTTTGCGCCGCAGCCTTACCAGTGCCAATTACATGCAGCCTATCAGTATCCATTCGTGGCACCTTATCATTGCCTACCAGTGCAGCCTTTTAGTGCCACCTCAGCAGTGTCCACCAGCGCAGCCTCAGAGTCCACCAGTGGAGCGCTCTCGGCTCCGTCCCGCCCCCTCCCCTGGCCACAGACAGAAGGCTGAGCAGCCAGAGCCGCCATACTCTATTCGACTTTTCTGTCTTCTGGCCCAGCTGGGAGATCTCCCAGCGCTCGCGGGTGTCCGGGAGCCCGCAGTCAAATGCGGGAGACTTGGGATGTCTGCATTCATGTGACGTGTGTGACCCGTCAGTTGTAGTTTCTGGCTGCTGCGCGCCGCTGCTCAGTTCTCTCCACCCACCCAGGAACTCGAGCGCGGTCCGGACTACAACTCCCGGAATGCAGCGTGGGAGCAACACAGCCAATTCCTGCACAAAAAAAATGTCAGCAGACAGCAGCCGTTTTGATCATAAGTTAGGCAGCCTGGTGGGAATATTCCACCATGTCCCACGGCCCAGCCCACCCCAGACCCACCGTTTGCAGCTATAACAGCTTCAATGCTTCTGGGAAGGCCGTCCACAAGGTTTTGGAGGGTGTCTATGGGAATGTTTGACCATCTAGTCCCATCTAGTGGGCATAATGAGGTAACTCTCCTGAACTACCTAAAATTCCACATTATGGCCACTAGATGGAGCCAATGATCATAGGAAATCACTTTATGAAATGTAATACGAATGCTCGTCACACTTGGTCAACAATTTTTTTAACATAGACCTGTAAATGTTTATTACATATAGATAGTCTGGTTGAAAAAAGACACAAGTCCATCTAGTTCAATCAATAGAAAAAAAAAATTTACACCACAAAATTTCCCAATGAGAGGTAATGACTCCATTTTTATTTTTCTCCTGCTATCAATGGCCGACACGGTACAACACTTCATCCATGTCTTTGGTGATCTCTGATCTCCTTATCAACTGTTTCTTCCATGATGAAGATCAGCCATGGAGTATATCTGAGGTGTATATCAGGGTGTGCTTCTTCCCCACATGTCCAGCAACATTCATAGACAAGACATTTCTTGCACTCAAGTCCCTAATACACCCCAAGGGTTGTGTGGGACCCCTGATGTACAGGAAGACAGGACTTCAGTGAGGAACAATTCCCTCACTCAGGACAGGGAAGTGGCTTCTCCCTCGTGTGAGATCTCTGATGTTTGTCAAGATGTGACTTCTGTGAAAAACATTTCCCGCACTTAGGACAAGAATACGGCTTCTCACCCGTGTGAGACCTCTGATGTTTGAGAAGAAGCGACTTAGTTGAAAAACATTTCCCACATTCAGGACAGGAATACGGCTTCTCACCCGTGTGTGATCTCTGATGATAGGAAAGACTGGACTTATTTGCAAAACATTTTCCGCACTCAGAACAGGAATACGGCTTCTCACCCGTGTGCAACCTCTGATGTTTGAGAAGTAACGAGTTTGTTGAAAAACATTTCCCGCACTCAGAACATGAATACGGCTTCTCACCTGTGTGTAACATCTGATGTGTGTCAAGATTCGACTTAACTGAAAAAAATTTCCCACACTCAGGACAGGAATACGGCTTTTCACCCGTGTGCAACCTCTGATGTCTGAGAAGATTTGACGGATCTAAAAAACATTTCCCGCACTCAGAACAGGAATACGGCTTCTCACCTGTGTGAGACCTCTGATGTATGACAAGTTCTGATTTCTGTACAAAACATTTCCCACACTCAGGACAGGAATATGGCTTCTCACCCGTGTGCAACCTCTGATGTGTATCAAGATTGGACTTACTTGAAAAACATTTCCCACACTCAGGACAGGAATATGGCTTCTCACCTGTGTGCAACCTCTGATGTGTATCAAGATGCGACTTACTTGAAAAACATTTCCCGCACTCAGGACAGGAATACGGCTTCTCACCAGTGTGAGATCTCTGATGTCTATTAAGATGCGACTTACTTGAAAAACATTTCCCGCACTCAGGACAGGAATATGGCTTTTCCCCTGTGTGAGATCTCTGATGTATGACAAGTTCTGATTTTTGTACAAAACTTTTCCCGCACTCAGAACAGGAATGTGGCTTCTCACCGGTATGAGATTTTTTATGCATATTAAGAGTAGACTTAGAATTGAAACGCTTCCCGCACTCAGTACAGGAAAACCTCTTATCTGTTGGAAGGACGGCACCGTCCCGCACAATCTGAGGTTCCTCAGGATAAGAGGAGTACGGTGGTCCGGCACCGTCCCTCACAGTCTGAGGTTCCTCAGGATAAGAGGAATACGATGGTCCGGCACCGTCCAGCACAGTCTGAGGTTCCTCAGGATAAGAGGAATACGATGGTCCGGCACCGTCCCGCACAGTCTGAGGTTCCTCAGGATAAGAGGAATACGATGGTCCGGCACCGTCCCGCACAGTCTGAGGTTCCTCAGGATAAGAGGAATACGATGGTCCGGCACCGTCCCGCACAGTCTGAGGTTCCTCAGGATAAGAGGAATACGATGGTCCATCTACACTGTGTGGTGCCGGATGGACATTTGAGGTAGTCGGGTTTTCTCCTGGACTATACTGTGTGATGTCCTCATCTTCTACTTTACAGTCTGGAGACAAAGTGAGACAATCCTCTGAGGTTTTCCTCATCTCCCGTCCATCTACTAAAATAGAAATACAAAGATTATTACTAGACATGAGCTGATTGGTTCCCCTAAACCAGGACTCCGCCCACATTGGGCAGCTTTGTCTCTGAGGATCTTACAATTCCCCCCTCAAGGTAACTAGTAAATGGGTCCTCTGATCTCCTACCAGATCATTTCTTTATTCATGGACCTTAGTCAGAGAGTGAGGAAACAACGAGAACTGTCTTTTATAGGAGTGACAGTGATGAGGGGATTATAGGACGAGTGTCCCCTCCCCCTCTATCACTCATTGCCATCTTCCCAACACAAGAAGTCCTGCACTTCCTTATTTACTCCATGATTTAGTCATGAATAACAGCGGGGCTGAGCCCCACCAGAGGTCAGAGAGTGAGGATGGGGGGAGAACAACCAAGATGAAGTCTGAACTGATCCTGAAGACCACCATCATTGGGTTACTGACTCCTCCCTCATTATCACTTTCGGTTTAAGGTTCCAAAGTTGGGAAATGTTATCACATTATTATCAACATGTAAAAGTCTGTGCTCCAATCAAATCATCAGATATAAATTGTCCAGCTGGTAGGAAATGGGTGTAACTAAAGAGAATATATATTATGTGTATATATAGCAGTGGGGAGAGGAAAGAGAGAATGTACAATATAAATTATATAGTGAAGGGTCAGGATTCATAATATTGGTGTTCAGAAATCAGTGGTGGGTTAAATGTTTATAGGAGACGAGTTGCAGAGGTCCCACAGCTGAACCCCAGAATCTCCATAAATCCAGTCTAGATACATAAATTGTGTCGGCAGCACAGAGAAGGAAGATTATCCGAGAGAAATACAGGAATACAGGACGGGAACACAGCTCAGGAAAGTGACCAGGGAATTACAGGCTGATATCACCCAGTCCCCGCCCTACTCTGGACCAATCAGTGAGCAGTATGGGTGGAGGAATGGATTTAGTGTTAATGACCCACCTGTGCTGATCTCTGTAGGAGTGTCCTCCTCTATAAATGTCCCCGTTATTCCATCCTCCTCCATAGACTGCTGATCATCCCTCACATACGTCTCTTCTTCTTCTTCTTCTGATTTAACCTCAAATTCTATATCGATTGGATCTCCACTCTAAACCAAGAAAATGAGAGAGAATATCATCTGTAAAATAAGAGCTTTAATATTGTGAGATGACATAAAAAATCCACACATTGTCTCTGTAAGTGTATGTTCTAGATTCTCCGTCCCACCAACCTTGTAACAGTGGGGGATGGTGTGATCTTCCTGTGTGGAATCCCGGGAATACAGAGGACGGGGGGATCTCTCTGGTGGGTTTCTGTTACTAGGCGGCTCCATCATATCCTTGTGTCCTTCTGAAAACTCCTCCATAACCCCATACTCCTCATCCTCCTCTTTAAACTCTTCTTTGACAAAAATATTATCATCCCCGAGGTTTCCAATCTGCAATATATTATAAAACATTTATTGTAACACACATGCTTGTGTATAATGTATAACTACCAGTGATTGTTCCTCATCTACCTGATGATGGTGGGGGATGGTGTGATCTTCCTTTGAAGAAACCCGGGAATACAGAGGATGGGGACATCTCTCTGGTGGGTTTCTGTTACTTGATTGCTCCATCATGATGTCCTTCAGAAAGCTGCTTCATCACACCATCCTCCTCATCCTCCTCATCTTTTTACTCTTATTTAACAACAATATTATCATCCCTGATGTTTCCACTCTGAATATATAATAAAACATTTGTTGTAACAAACATGTTTGTGTATAAATCCTATCAGTGATTGTTACCCATCTACCTGATCATGGTGGGGGATGGGGTGAATGAATATCTGAGACTTGGATCAATATGGAAAAAATTGTTTTCAGGACATTCTTTCTACAAATGATATTGTCCCTCTTTCTTCCTGTTTGAATCTTCTAAAATAAAGACATACATATTCCAATCCCCCCATCCCCCACTACTAATAACAGTCATACAGTCCGTTAGTATATAGGTAATTGGTGGGAAAGGTGATACACCTCCAAAATGAAGACAATGGGGGTTATTTACGAAAGGCAAATCCACTTTGCACTACAAGTGCACTTGAAAGTAGTCGCTGTAGATCTGAGGGGGTTATGCAAGGAAAATAAAAAACATAATTTTAGCTTGCACATGATTGGATGATAAAATCTGCAGAGCTTCCACTCATTTCAGATCTACCCCTTAGATTTAGAGCGACTACACTTCCAAGTGCACTTTCAGTGTGGGGAATAGTGTAGGGAAAGAGGAAAAATAGGCAGGGATAGTTTATTCTTCTCAGTGCTGTTCTCTAATCTCTACCAATCCAGCCATCTGCAGGAGTTAGTGTGTGTGTGTGCTCTGTGACTATAAAACAGCACACTAAACCACCTTACCCTGTATCTGCCCTTCCGGCCTGTTGTCATCTAAGGCAGCCAGCCAGGCATCTGCAGGAGTTAGTGTGTGTGTGCTCTGTGACTATAACACAGCACACTAAACCACCTTACCCTGTATCTGCCCTTCTGGCCTGTTGTCATCTAAGGCAGCCAGCCAGCCATCTGCAGGAGTTAGTGTGTGTGTGCTCTGTGACTATAACACAGCACACTAAACCACCTTACCCTGTATCTGCCCTTCTGGCCTGTTGTCATATAAGGCAGCCAGCCAGCCAGGCATCTGCAGGAGTTAGTGTGTGTGTGCTCTGTGACTATAACACAGCACACTAAACCACCTTACCCTGTATCTGCCCTTCTGGCCTATTGTCATCTAAGGCAGCCAGCCATCTGCAGGGGTTAGTGTGTGTGTGTGTGTGCTCTGTGACTATAACACAGAACACTAAACCACCTTACCCTGTATCTGCCCTTCTGGCCTGTTGTCAACTAAAGCAGCCAGCCAGTCATCTGCAGGAGTTAGTGTGTGTGTGTGTGTGTGTGCTCTGTGACTATAACACAGCACACTAAACCACCTTAACTGGTATCTGCCCTTCTGGCCTGTTGTCATCTAAGGCAGCCAGCCAGGCATCTGCAGGAGTTAGTGTGTGTGTGTGCTCTGTGACTATAACACAGCACACTAAACCACCTTACCCTGTATCTGCCCTTCTGGCCTGTTGTCATCTAAGGCAGCCAGCCAGCCAGGCATCTGCAGGAGTTAGTGTGTGTGTGTGCTCTGTGACTATAACACAGCACACTAAACCACCTTACCCTGTATCTGCCCTTCTGGCCTGTTGTCATCTAGGGCAGCCAGCCAGCCATCTGCAGGAGTTAGTGTGTGTGTGCTCTGTGACTATGACACAGCACACTAAACCACCTTACCCTGTATCTGCCCTTCTGGCCTGTTGTCATCTAAGGCAGCCAGCCAGCCAGGCGTCTACAGGAGTTAGTGTGTGTGTGCTCTGTGACTATAACACATCACACTAAACCACCTTACCCTGTATCTGCCCTTCTGGCCTGTTGTCATCTAAGGCAGCCAGCCAGCCAGGCATCTGCAGGAGTTAGTGTGTGTGTGTGCTCTGTGACTATAACACAGCACACTAAATCACCTTACCCTGCATCTGCCCTTCTGGCCTGTTGCCATCTAAGGCAGCCAGCCAGGCATCTGCAGGAGTTAGTGTGTGTGTGCTCTGTGACTATAACACAGCACACTAAACCACCTTACCCTGTATCTGTCCTTCTGGCCTGTTGTCATCTAAGGCAGCCAGCCAGCCAGGCGTCTACAGGAGTTAGTGTGTGTGTGTGCTCTGTGACTATAACACAGCACACTAAACCACCTTACCCTGTATCTGCCCTTCTGGCCTGTTGTCATCTAAGGCAGCCAGCCAGCCAGGCATCTGCAAGAGTTAGTGTGTGTGTGTACTCTGTGACTATAACACAGCACACTAAATCACCTTACCCTGTATCTGCCCTTCTGGCCTGTTGTCATCTAAGGCAGCCATCTGCAGGAGTTAGTGTGTGTGCTGTGTGACTCCAGCACAATATACACTACCCATTACAATGTCTGGAAGACCAACAAGGAGAGGCAGACAGTCACAGGCCAAGAAAACAGGGCAAGCAGGCTCTGTGTCTAGAGACAACAGTGCTAGTCGTGGATGTGGTGCATCGTCATCAGCACGTGGCCATGGGACACGATTGTCCTTATTTTCGGCAGCTGGACATGTTGAGCCGCATCATGCCGAAGGATGACCAAGCCCTCCTCATCCTCCTCATCCTCCTCATCCTCTCTCACCCAGGCTCAGGGTACTGGCAAAGCAGCTGCCAACGCGTACTCAATGTCATCATCAGGCACCCCTTCCCTAGACCCACCATGTCCTCCTGGGAGTCCCCCGAACTGTTTGAGCACAGTGTTGGGTACATGCTCCAGGAGGATGCCCAGCGTTTTGAAGGCTCGGATGATGATACCCAGCTAGAGGAAGGCAGTAGCGTGAGCGCAGAGAGAGGGGATGCTCAAGGACAGCAATCTGGCAGTCATGTTCCACCAGCTGCAGCTTACAGCCAGGTTTGCTCCAGTGGTGAAGAGGGAGGGGATGATGAGGTCACTGACTCCACGGGGGTGCCTGAACGGAGAAAGGAGGAGGAGGCGGCACATCTCCAACGAGGCAGGATGCCCTCCGGGGGCCAGCTTGAGGCCAGCACACCAACTGAATCCCACCGCAGAGCTCCGCCTGTGCAGGGCGCTGCCTCTGCGCGTTATTACAAAAGATCTTTGGTGTGGGCCTTTTTTGAGACGAGTGAATCAGATCAGACCACTGCTATTTGCAACATATGTCTCAAGCGTATCTCGCGTGGCCAAAACATCAGCCACAAGCACCACAAGCATGACCAGACATATGTTGACCTGCCATGCAGCTCGTTGGCAAGCGCACATTAAAGACCCAAACCAAAGAACAAAGCGGACCTCTCGCTCCTCATCAGCTGGGATCTCCAACCCCACTATACCTTCAGTCCTCTCTGAAAGCTGCACTGAGAGGAATGAAGGTGTAAAATGAGTTGTGTCACAGCCAAGTACTTGCGGGCACTCTGCTAGCAGTACACCGACGTCCGATTGTACCAGGCAAATTTCCCTGCCCCAGCTGCTGGACCGTCGAAAGAAGTTCACTCCCAGCCATCCACATGCCCAGCGGTTGAATGCTAGCTTGGCTAAATTGCTAGCACTTCAACTGCTGCCTTTTCAGTTGGTAGACTCGGCCCCCTTCCGTGAGTTTCTTCAATGTGCGGTTCCTCAGTGGCAGGTTCCCAAACGCCACTTTTTCTCACGGAAGGCGATTCCGTCTCTCTACCGACATGTGGAAGGCAATTTCCATGCCTTGCTGGACAGGGTGGTCAGCGGTAAGGTGCATATTACCGCTGACTCATAGTCCAGCAGGCATGGACAGGGACATTACCTGTCTTTCACGGCCCATTGGGTCACTCTTTTGGCAGCTGGGAAGGATGCAGGTCAAGGTGCAGTGATGTTGGAGGTTGTTCCGCCACCACGCCTCTAAAATGCTACTACTGGTTGTGACACACCTCTCTCCTCCACCCCCTCCTCTTCTTCTTCCTCCATGGCCTCTTCGAGTGCTCTGTCCTCGAAACCATCGGTGCTCCGTAGGCTTCCAAGGGGCTACGCAAGTACGCAGGTAAAAAGATGCCATGCCGTGCTTGCGCTGGTGTGTTTGGGGGACAGGAGCCACACTGGGGCAGAGGTTCTGTCAGCTCTGCAGGGGCAGGCCTAGAGGTGGTTGACGCCACGCCAGCTTAGGCCAGGAATGGTGGTTTGTGACAATGGCACCAACCTCCTCTCCGCCCTGCGACAGGGACAGCTGACCCATGTGCCCTGTATGGCTCACGTCCTTAACCTGGTGGTGCAGCGGTTCTTGGGCAGGTACCCAGGCTTACAGGATGTCCTGAGGCAGGCCAGGAAAGTCTGTGTGCATTTCCGCCGATCATATAATGCCAGTGCTCGGCTGGCTGAGCTGCAAAAGGAGTTGAACCTGCCCAAGAACCGCCTTATATGTGACATGCCCACCAGGTGGAACTCAACGTTGGCCATGCTGCAGCGACTGCACACGCAGCAGAGGGCCATCAATGAGTACCTGTGCGACTACGGCACCAGGACAGGGTCAGGGGAGCTCGGATTTTTTCCCCACGCCAGTGGAGCATGATCAGGGATGCATGCACTGTCCTGTCACCATTTGAGGAGGCCACGAGGATGGTGAGCAATGACAGTGCATGCATCAGTGACACTGTACTCTTGTTCACCTGTTGGAGCATACGCTGCATGGAATAATGGACAGGGCACTTGAGGCAGAACAGAGGCAGGAAGAGGAGGACTTCCCTGCCTCTCAAGGCCCCCTTTATCCAGACAGTGTTCCTTCTCTCCCACCCATCACACAGGAAGAGGATGAGGAGAAGGAGGATGATTGTGTCAGCATGGAGGTGGAGCCTGGCACTCAGCATCAGCAGTCTTTTAGGAATGATTTACAGTCCCAAGAAACCAGTGGACTTGTACGTGGCTGGGAGGAGGTGACTGCGGATCATGTCGTCCTCAGTGACCCAGAAGACTCCGGACCGTATGCCTCAGCTAACCTACGTTGCATGGCTTCCTTGATCCTGCAAAGCCTGCGGAAGGATCCTCGTATTCTTCAGTTTACAAGGAGAGGGACCATTACTGGCTGGCCACTCTCCTTGATCCACGGTACAAGGGTAAGGTTGCGGACCTTATCTTGCCGTCGCAGAGGGAGCAGAGGATGAGACATCTCCGGGAGGCCTTGCAGAAAGGTCTGTGCAACGTGTTCCCAGAGACTGGACGACGAGTTGCTGAGGCTTCGGTCAGTAGCAGAATGAGCGGTGGGGAAGGTGGACGTCTGACCGATGCGTTCAGACAATTTTTTAGTCCGCAGCCCCAAGGTATGATCTGGTGGTGGCACCCAGAAACAAAAACCCAGCAACCATCGCCAGCGTCTGATATACATGGTGCAGGAATACCTAGGGGCAAGTTCAGACTTGGACACCTTTCCCACTGAAAATCCTTTGGCTTACTGGGTCTTGAGGATGGATCACTGGCCAAAGCTTGCACAGTATGCAATTGAGCTACTGGCCTGTCCTGCATCCAGCGTTTTTTCGAAACGCACATTCAGTGCTGCTGGAGGCTTTGTCACCGATCACAGGGTGCGCCTGTTCACGACTCGGTTGATCGACTGACCTTCATTAAGATGAATCAGTCTTGGATCACCACCAGCTACCAGGCACCTGAAGCTGATATAACAGAATAATTTATTTTGAAATGTCACATCCCTTCAAGACTGCCTATGCTGATGCTGAGTGACGGTCCTGTTATGTTGACTGACTATCCTCTTCCTCCTCAATGATCCTGATGATAGCTTGGAAGAACATTTTTGTTTCTGGGTGCCACCACCAGTGGCTAAGGCCCAGTATCTGTGAGGGGTTGTGGCACCAGTGCCTAAGGCCCAATTTTTCAACCCCTGTTTAACAGGGGCGTGTAATTACAATTTTTTATGCAATGCTTTGCAACAGGTCTGATTGCTGTGCTCCAAGTACAGTATCTGTGAGGGGTTGCAGTGTTGTTACACCAGCACCAGTGCCTAAGGCACAATTTTTCAGCCCCTGTTTAACAGGGGCGTGTAATTACAGTTTTTTATGCAATGCTTTGCAACAGGTCTGATTGCTGTGCTCCAAGTACAGTATCTGTGAGGGGTTGCAGTGTTGTGGCACCAGCACCAGTGCCCAAGGCAACATTTTTCAGCCCCTGTTTAACAGGGGCCTGTAATTACAAATCTTTATCTAATAATTCACAGCAGGGCCCATTCCTGCGCCCACCAAGAGTAACTGTGAGGGCTTACAGTGTTGTGGCAACACCGTCCACCACCACCATCAAAGGCCCAATTTTTCAGCCCCTGTTCAACAGGTGCATGCAATTACAATTCTCGATCTAATAATTTATCCATTCCTGTTGAACAATAATTCACAGCAGGGCCCATTCCTGTGCCCACCAAGAGCAAAGCCCCATACACACGGTCGGACAATCCGTGGACCAGGTCCGTCAGACCATGTCCGTCATACTTTGTTTGATGTTGGTTTTGCGTACACACGGTCGGACAAAGTTGTCGGAAAATCCGATCATTCTGAACGTGGTGACGTTTGTTGCCTACGACGGGACTACGTAGAGGCTAGTAGCCAATAGCTTTGGTCTTGTAATGTGATCTGAGCATGCGTAGCACTTTGTCCGGTCGGACAACCGTACACACGATCGGATTTGGTGTGATCGGACCGTGTTGTCGGCAAATCTTTCCAGCAGGAGATAAGACTTTGTCCGTCGGACAATCGGACGTACACTGTCCGATGCTGCATACACACGGTCTGATTTTTCAACAACATTGTCCGATCGGACAGAATCCATGAAAAAGTCCGACCGTGTGTATGGGGCTTTACTGTGAGGGCTTACAGTGTTGTGGCAACACCGTCCACCACCACCACCCCCACCACCACCAAAGGCCCAATTTTTTTGGCCCTGTTCAACAGGTGCATGCAATTACAAATTTGGATCTAATAATTCACAGCAGGGCCCATTCCTGTGCCCACCAAGAGTAACTGTGAGGGCTTACAGTGTTGTGGCAACACCAACATCTAATGTGGCAAATTTCTGCAACACCGTCCACCACCACCACCACCAAAGGAACAATTTTTCAGCCCCTGTTCAACAGGTGCATGCAATTACAAATCTTGATCTAATAATTCACAGCAGGGCCCATTCCTGTGCCGACCAAGAGTAACTGTGAGGGCTTACGGTGTTGTGGCAACACCGTCCACCACCAAAGGCCCAATTTTTCAGCCCTGTTCAACAGGTGCATGCAATTACAATTCTTGATCTAATAATTCACAGCAGGGCCCATTCCTGTGCCCACCAAAAGTAACTGTGAGGGCTTACAGTGTTGTGGCAACACCAACATCTAATGTGGCAAATTTGTGGCAACACTGTCCACCACCACCAAAGGCCCAATTTTTCTGCCCCTGTTCAACAGGTGCATGCAATTACAAATCTTGATCTAATAATTCACAGCAGGGCCCATTCCTGTGTCCACCAAGAGTAACTGTGAGGGCTAAAGCCCCATACACACGGTCGGACTTTTTCATGGATTCTGTCCGATCGGACAATGTTGTTGAAAAATCAGACCGTGTGTATGCAGCATCGGACAGTGTACGTCCGATTGTCCGACGGACAAAGTCTTATCTCCTGCTGGAAAGATTTGCCGACAACACGGTCCGATCACACCAAATCCGACCGTGTGTACGGTTGTCCGACCGGACAAAGTGCTACGCATGCTCAGATCACATTACAAGACCAAAGCTATTGGCTACTAGCCTCTACGTAGTCCCGTCGTAGGCAACAACGTCACCACGTTCAGAATGATCGGATTTTCCGACAACTTTGTCCGACCGTGTGTACGCAAAACCAACATCAGACAAAGTATGACGGACATGGTCCGACAGACCTGGTCCATGGATAATCCGCGCGTGTGTATGGGGCTTTACAGTGTTGTGGCAACACCGTTCACCACCAAAGGCCCAATTTTTCAGCCCCTGTTCAACAGGTGCTTGCAATTACAAATCTTGATCTAATAATTCACAGCAGGGCCCATTCCTGTGCCCACCAAGAGTAACTGTGAGGACGTACAGTGTTGTGGCAACACCGTCCACCACCAAAGGCCCAATTTTTCTGGCCCTGTTCAACAGTGCATGCAATTACAAATTTTGATCTAATAATTCACAGCAGGGCCCATTCCTGTGCCCACCAAGAGTAACTGTGAGGGCTTACAGTGTTGTGGCAACACCAACATCTAATGTGGCAAATTTCTGCATAGTATATACGGCAGGCCCCTACTTTCAAACATCCAACTTAGAAACGACTCCTACTTGCAAACGGAAGGAGAAAACAGGAAGTGAGAGGAAATCTACCCCTAGGAAGGGAAATTCTATTCTGTTAGATTTAATTTGGGAAAAAGGTATCTCCTCCCTACTGATGCTTTATCACCAATCCTTGTTTCAATAAAAAACCCACTTTTCCAAAAACATTTGTCAGCCCAGGGGCGGCACAGTGGTGTAGTGGTTAGCACTTTCACCTAGCAGTAATAGGGTCGCTGGTTCAACCACGACACCTTCTGCCTGGAGTTTGCATGTTCTCCCTGTGCCTGCGTGGGTTTCCTCCGGGTACTCCGGTTTCCTCCCACACTCCAAAGACATGCTGGTAGGTTAATTAGATCCTGTCGATAAAATTGGCCAAATATGTGTATGTTGTATGTGTTTGTAAGCGTGTCAGGATCCCACAGGGCAAGGACCGCACTATACCACAGATGGACACCAGTGGCAAAAAGCGCCCTGAGGCGATTCAGTTCGCATAGGTTGCGCTATACAAGTCATTCATTCATTCATTCATTGGGACGGAAAGTGAGGTGAAATGTTCTGAAAAGGTGCACAGACAGCAAAACAAATGTTACAGGGGTGATAACCCTTTCCTATGTTCTCCGAAAAGCTTAAAAATAGATTTTTTTGGATGGAGCTACACTTAAAAATGTACCTGTTCAAAATTACAAACAGATTCTACTTAAGAACAAACCTACAGTCCCTATCTTGTTTGCACTGCCTGTATACTGCTGTTCAGAGTATATAGCAACGGTCTTCAAACTACGGCCCTCCAGTTGTTAAGGAACTACAATTCCCATCATGCCTAGTCATGTCTGTGAATGATAGAGTTTTACAATGCCTCATGGGATGTGTAGTTCTGCAACAGCTGGAGGGCCATAGTTTGAGGATCCCTGGTATATAGGGTTGTAGGTATAGGGTTTTATTTTGGGTGTGGGGTTCCCCTTAATATCCATACAAGACCCTGAGGGGCTGGTAATGGGCTGGGGTGGGGGAGTGATGGGGTAGCCATGCCATTTTTCTCAAAGATTTTCATCCATATTGCCAAGACAAGACATGACATTAAAGCCGCAAGCAGTTTTAAATGGCTTCTTTTTTTCCTTTACAAATGTCATTTTTTGCAGGGACAGTTCTAAACACGGGAAACACATGCCACTTCACAGGCATACTTTACACACCCCCCAGGTACCATATTTAAAGGATTATTTTACTTTTGTTTTCACTTTATTTTCACTTTATGCATCATTAAAATTACTGCTCCCGAAAAAACGTCTGTTTTTAAAACTTCTTTTTGCATTGATACATGTCCCCTGGGGCAGGACCCGGGTCCCCAAACCTGTTTTATGACACTAACATGCATATTGGCCGTTATAATTAGCACTTTAGATTTCGAACATTCGCGTCCATTGTAACTAATAGGGTTCTAACATTTGTGCGAACTTTCGGTCCGTTCACAGGTTCTGGTGCGAACTGAACCCGGGAGTTTTTCTCCAAAATGAAGGAAATGTTGCGGCCCCATAGGTGAGGAAATGTTCTGACCCTGAATGGGTTAATCTAGGTTTCCACACTATATATGTGTGTATCATCATCTGCTGGAGATAAAAGACGTCACAGTGACTATGGAGGAAGAGGACAGACATGACGGGGGGAGGGTTGCTGGGTGTTAATTTAAAATAAGATCTTATTACCTGCTTTTCTGCCATTTCCAGCAACGTCTCCTCTCTACTTTCTCCGGACTCACCACTAACCCGGAACTTCCTGTCTGTACCTGACATATCTTCCTGTCTAGGTAGAGGTGAGATCACCACCTTGTGGAGCTCAGAGGAAATGCAGTGTCTTAGAGGATGAACACGTCCTTGTTCTGTGTATGTACTGTATATCCTTATAGATGGGGTCACCTCCACTCCCACCAAGGTGGAGAGAAATATATATGTTAAAAGGCTGGCAATTGGCTAGCCTGCATTTGTAGGAGGAGTGTGGGGCTTCACAATCTCCACCTCCTTCCTCGTCTGCGTCATTTCCGGCTTACGAGTGCACGGCCTGTCACGTCCGGTTCCGGGTCAGACGTCAGTAACAGCTCAGCTCAGCGTGGACGTGTGGCGCCGGCCTCCCGTGGGTGGTTTTTCGCGGGGTCGACCGGCCAATTTGTTCTCAGCTACAGGACGCTCCTCTCTCCTCATCAGCAGTTGGGCTTGGGCATCCGGGGGTACACTATCTGATTCATCTATCGATCAGTCAGGTAGGTCTGGGACCGGTGGCTGGGGGGGGGGCTGTAGCTGTGGCTTGGTAAGGTTTTGTTGCTGGGTGTCAGGATGCTGGGGGGGAGGCTGTTGCTCTCTTAGCAAAAGTTTGTGCTGCATGTTAGGTTTCAGGGGGGGGTTGTCCTTTTTTTTTTTACATGTCATCCATGGGCTGCATTGCTTCATGACCTCGTACCACCCCAAGCACAGGGTGTTTTTCTCTCTGCGCGATATCCAGCGTTGTTGCAGTTTCATTCAGGTAGGTGCGGTTTGGGCTTGGGAGGGGTGCACAGCTGTCTTGGCATTTCTCCATGTAACCTGTCTGATCTTGGTCAGCTTGGGGGGGGGGTCACGGGTTCCGCGCACTAGCAGTTCACGGGCATCACCGTGCTCCTGGCTGGGCCCGTTAGTCCCTCAGCCAGGGGGTGTCGTCCAGTCACTGGGTTGCCATAGTAGCTCCCCACCAGAGTTTGGGGGAGCACGGGCACTATACCTGGGTCGGTTCGGCCATACAGGATGCTGAGTGCAGTTTGCCAGCGTCTGTGGGGTGGTAGGTCTGCACTGGCATCTTCACCTGGCCAAGTCGGGATGTTTCCTCAGCTGTTTGGCCACGTTTAGCCCCTCATTCAGGGCTGCCACTCATCTCTCACCGGAGGATCACATTCCAGGGGGTCTACGGACATTGCTAGGTGGTCTAAGGTGGCACTTCCCTCCAGGGACTGCGGGCACCAGCTCTGGTCATGGTTACCAGGCAGGTGGGCGGGGCCCACTCAGCCAGGTACATCGCACAACCCTCCCCCGGGGAAGGTAGGGTTGGGGTACAGCGGGGCCTTATCCCAGCTGGGTGGCCACAGGTCTGCACTGGCCATGTTTTTCCACACCTCTGGCAGGTACTAAAGGTGTTTCCCACGGCAGGTTCACCTTGTTCTCCCACCACAGAGCACGTTCCACTCTAAATCAGCTGGTGGGTCAGTTTGTCAGGTTTAGGTAATTCCGGCTCACATTTTTTGTCACTTAGGACATTCGTGGTGTTACAGGTAGATTCCTCTCATTCAGAGACAGCAAGGTTGGTTTAGTTCTGTTTACGCAGTCATACATAGTGGGTTACATACTAGGATCTGTCACGTCTACGGATCCGTACAGGCTGAAGTTTCGTTTTTAATTGATTGTAGCCACAATCTTCTTGCCTGTACATTCATACGTCATACGTTGCACATCACGTACATTCCTATTTCCTGCCTACCACGTTCTGTAGGTACTTAGCCCTGAGTGTTCGTTTTTTTTTTTTTTTTTTTTTTTTTTTTTTTAATTTCTTTATTTATTCAAAAAAAGAGGCAAAACATCTAATATAAAGTAAATTCAAATTTCCAAATATATAACATTACACATTTTCTTTGACAGCTATTCATTTCATACTGGCTTAGAATTCCATAGTTGTCTAAAACAAACTCATATACGTCTTCATTACCTATGTAATTCATGTGGTACCTATGTAATTCATTACCTATGTAATACCTATGTGCATGTCTCCATAAGGAAAGAGGGAGAAAGTAGAGCATCTCCATCATCTCTTCAACCTTCCCCTTAATGGACTCTTTAAACCTCTTTTTAATTTTATCTTTTACCAAACCCATTCCTATCGAAAACTAAATAAAACAATATACCCTAGCCAAAAAAAAAAAAAAATTAAATAAATAAATAGATAAATTTAACCTATCTCTTACCTCCCTCCCTCCTTCCCCCCCCCTTCTGTTCAACCCTATAGATGGAGGGATTTGGTCTATATACGTACATGTGCACGCACTTCACCCATGTATGTACACAACTGCATGTACACATAAATGCACAGATATACATACATGTATATATATATATATACACACACACCCATACATGTATACACATACATACGCATATACATGCACACCTACATACTCATATACATACATACTCATATGTACATACACAGACACATACATACATACATATACATATACATCCTAGATAAACTCACAGACAAGCCTCTACTCCCCCGAATCTTCTGTCAATCTCTTCTTTCCTTCCTCTGAATATATAAATCTATTCCATTCTGACCAGGTTTTATTATATTGTTCTTTCTTGTCTTGGGCCGAGAGGACAAGATCCTCCATGGCCCCAAGCTCTCTGACCTTATTCAGCCATCTTGCAATAGTGGGCGGCCTAGAGTCCCTCCAGCACAAGGTGATACAGGCTTTGGCTGCATTTATCAAGTGGCACAGCTCTGACTTCTTATATTTCTGTACCGGAATTTGTGAACTATGTAGTAAAAAGAAGGCGGGGTCTGTTGGTATTTCAAAATCGGTAAATTTTTGAGAGATCAACTGAACATCTGTCCAATACTGTCTAATCTTAGGGCAGGTCCAAAAGATATGAAACAACGTCCCACGTTCCTCCTCACATCGCCAACAGCGATCTGAGGCCCCTGTCGAGAATCTACTCAGTCTTGATGGGGTAAGATACCATTGCGTCAATACTTTATAATTGCATTCCTGGACTCGTGTACATATTGACGTATTTAGTGTAAGGTAGATAATGTTCTTACGCTGCGCCGGGGTAAAAATCTTGTTAAGGTCTCTTTCCCATTTATTAATACTTTCCATTACGTAATCTTCTGCGGGGGTATTTAAAAACATATACATTTTGGAGATTATCCGAGGGAGTGGTTCTTTTCCTTCAAAACATTGTTCAAATATGGTTAATTGACGCCGATAATTTATCGGCGTTCCCAATGATTTCAAAAAATGGCTTAACTGTAGCGCCTGCCAAAGTTTTATTTCGAAAGGCCCTCCTGGTTGTGTCAAATCTGCAATTGTAGGCCAGGAATCTGAGGAAAGGAAATGTGAAACCTGGAAACATCCCCTTTCCAACAAATTCCTGAAAGCTCCTGGCTCCGTCCCTGGCGGAAAGTCAGGATTTCCCAGAATAGGGAACAATGGAGATTGTCTTGATGAGTATTTAGGGTTACAGCAAATTTTTGCACTTATTCGCAGCGTAGGGCCTATTGTAGGATGTTTTTTAAGAGAGGCCGGTAATGCTACATAGCACCACGGTGCTCTTTGCAGAGGTACTGGACTAAACTGTTGCTCGAGTGTTCGTTTTTAATTACCTGTTCAGCACCACAGGTTGCTCGGGCTCGTGCTACACTCACGCAGGGGGTCAAGGTCATTAGTTTCTCATGCGCATGTTCAGTGGTTGGCAGCACCACACACCATTTCAGTTAGTAAGGTTAGGGTTGTTCTGTTCAGGGTAGAGGTGACTTATCAATTGTTTTTCTACAGATTGGATCATGTCTCACGTTTCGGAGAGTGATGAGTGTGCGTTTATTCCATCCACTCCGGCCAGGGGCTCGGAGCACGGCAGCACTCCATCTTTAAGAAGCTGGATCATACCCAAACTCATTTCTTAGCTCCGTCACAAGGGCATTTCTTTCCCGGCCACAGCCAGGAAAGCAGTTATTCAGACTCCTTTTTCCTGGCCCCGTCACAGCCGCAGCCTTCCACCAGTGCGGAACATGCATCCCTGATTACCTCCCTGACTCAAATCCACACGGTATTGAATACCCTCTCCCCTTCTGTCCAGCTGCTTCAGGACAGAATGGAGGTGCTGGAGGCCCGGCCAGCCAGTGTGGTAGTTCCGGCAACCCCCGCAGTTCCTGGGCCATCCGCATCCACGGCAGGTAATACCAGTGGGCCTTTACCTCTGGCGGTGCCGTCGGCATCGGCCATGTAACCTTCGGTTTCGCTGCCCCATTTCATTCTGGCCAATCTGAAGAAAGATATTTTGGAGGGTAAGGACATTAATTTGGCATCCCTACTCATCGCATCACAAGATGTGGTGGAAAACAAGTCATATGCTTGCGGGGAGGACTCGGTGGTCCTCAAAACTCGGTATCCCAGGCTTAACCGCAAGCTGAATGTCGCCGAGTTTGTCCTCCCTTTTGGTATCTTTAGAGATGTAATTTGCGCAGTTAGTCCCAGCAGGAGGGAGGAGCTAAACCTCTATCTCCACAAGGTGGTGGATTTGGCCCACAAGTATGGAGGTACAGCTTTTTATGATTACCACAGGTCATTTTCATCTAAAGTCGCAGCCACGTGGGCCCAGTTTCAGTTGGTCACTTGCTGGAGTAACATCGATACGGAATTGTTCTGCAGGCATTTTGCTAGTCAGAAATCTCCGACATGTGCCCACTGTCAGTCGGCTGCCCACACCGCCAACTGGTGTCCCAACCTGGATCACAGGCCAGGGTCCAGCGAACCTTCCATTGGGCCTTCAGGCTTATTTGACAAACTCGGCAGACTGATCCATTTGCTGGGCAAGGCCCAGCTTTGCAATAATTTCAATTGCACCACCTGCAATTTCAACCAGTGTAGGCTGCTGCTGTATGTGCTAACTGTTTCAGGGCCCATCCCAAAACCGCCTGTCCGATCAAACCATCCAGTGCATCCTGACTGAGCCGGGTTAATGTACCCAGGCTGGAGTTCTGGTTAAGTCACCAACCGTCCCCGGCTCTCAATCGGTTTTTGGTGGAGGGGTTTTCAGAAGGTTTCCACACGGGACTGATCACCCTTCCGCTGCAATCTCATACATGTGCCAATTTGGTCTCTGCTGCCTCCAATGCCAACTTGGTGGACATGTTGGTACAAGAGGAGCTGTCCAAAGGGTTTGTCATTGGGCCGTTCTTGTCCCCGCCTTTCAGCATGTGGAGGGTGAGCCCCATTGGTGTGGTTAAAGGTAAATTCTTTAATAAATACCGATTTATTTACGATCTGTCGGCTCCTCATTCATCACCAATTCCCAGTTTGAATTCTCTCATACCATCCGAGGAATTCTCCCTTCAATACGCATCAGTTGATTCAGCCATTCAGTGTATTTTACTGTTGGGCAGGGGCGCATGGTTATCCAAGGCTGACATCTCGGACGCCTTCAAACTCCTCCCTATTAAACCATCTCTCTGGCAGTGGCATGGGTTTAAATGGCGGGAATTGTTCTACTTCGCCACCAAGTTGACGTTCGGTTCCAAGAGCAGCCCTTGGCTGTTTAACACATTTGCCTCAGCGCTCAACTGGGTTCTATCCTCGCAGTTGGGGTGCGGCAGGGCCATTCATTACTTGGATGACTTCTTGCTACTAGAGAGCCCGGAGCAGTCTCCCAAAGATCTCGCCACTCTCACTGAGTTGTTCAGGGATCTTAACGTTCCCTTGGCTACTCACAAGACGGAGGGGGCCTGCCACGGTGATTACTTTCTTAGGGATCACCTTGGATACGGTCCGTATGCTGGCCAGCCTGCCGCAGGACAAGCTGGTCAGGATTCGCGGGATCATCCACAATCTGGCCAGACTTTGGTGCCCCGTTTCCCAGGGCCTCTTGGTGATGGGAACCCCAAATTTGGTGTGCAAACCCAGTGGAACCAACACTACAACATATCCAATGGGATTCCTAGTACTAAGTGGCCCCGAGTTACGGGGCCCCAAAGTCGGTTCGGAAAATGTCACTCTCTGCTGCAGAAAAGTGCTTGACATTTTTCTGAACCGATTTTGTGGCCCCGTATCTCGGGATCACTTGGTATTAGGAACCCCATCTTTAGATATGTTGTAGTGTTCAACTGGGTTTGCATACCAAATTTGGGGTTCCTAGTACTAAGTGGCCCCAAGATACAGGGCCCCAAAATCGGTCAACTGTGTCCACCTGCAGCAATGTTATTTCAGGACCCTTTGGGTCCAGAGACCCTACATTTTGGCTGCAGATAGGGGGCATCTAGGAACCCTTAACTACCAAGTTTGAAGTTTGGTGGACCTATGGCTGCAAATGGGCACAGTGAGGCTGCAAATGGGAACAGTGAGGCTGCAAATGGGCATTGTTGACCCTCTTTTCCACTTACAGTAGCTGCGCATTTCTCACCCTAGGCTTATACTCCAGTCAATACGATTTTCAATTTTTTTGTGGTAAAATTCGGTGCCTCGGCTTATATTCGGGTCGGCCTATACTCGAGTATATACGGTATGTGTTTCCAAGCAAATAGTGTGGCTTTGATACTTAGAAGATTGGGAGTGATTACTTTAGGGAGTATGGCATTGGCTATTGCTAGGGCAGATAGGTCGTAATTTTTTTTGCGGATTCTTGTTCTATATTTAGCCAGAGTTTATTTTTTCTCTGGAGAGAACCAATATTTCATCTGGTCTAAAATGGAAGCAAAGTAGTATTTCTTAACGTCTGGTAGATTCATTCCTCCATAGGTTTTTATGGTGGTTAGAATTTAAAACTCGACTCTGGGTTTCTTTTTGTTCCATATAAATGATTTGAGCTTTAGTATTCAATTGCGTGAAGAATTTGGCGGGTAGCGGGATAGGAAGACATCTAAAATAGTATAGAATTTTGGGTAAGGTTTGCATCTTGAATGCAGCTATTTTGCCGACCCAAGATAAATGGGTTTTATCTTGGGTTATCTAAATGGGTTTTATCTTGGGTTATCTAAAATGTTCGCAGGCCAGGGTCCAGCGAACCTTCCTCTGGGCCTTCAGGCTTATTTGACAAACTCGGCAGACCAATCCATTTGCTGGGCAAGGCCCAGCTTTGCAATAATTTCAATTACACCACCTGCAATTTCAACCAGTGTAGGCTGCTGCTGTATGTGCTAACTGTTTCATGGCCCATCCCAAAACCGCCTGTCCGATCAAGCCATCCAGTGCATCCTGACTGAGCCGGGTTAATGTACCCAGGCTGGAGTTCTGGTAAGGTTTGCATCTTGAATGCAGCTATTTTGCCGACCCAAGATAAATGGGTTTTCTGTATATTTGTTAGATCTAGATTAACTTGATCTAGTAGGGGGGGGGGGGGGGGGGGGGGGGGTAGTTTGCTTCATGAATTTTGGTTGGAGGAAAGGCGAGCTGCACCCCTAAGTACCGTATTTATCGGCGTATAACACGCACCTTTTCCCCCTTAAAATCGGGGGAAAGTAGTGGGTGCATGTTATACGCCGATACCCCCCCAAAAAAGTGATAAAAGTGGCAAGCACCACTGAAAAATAGCGAGCGCTGCAGAAAAAGACTGAATCGCGGCCGAAAAAAACCGAATCGGCGCCGGAAAAGACCGAGCCGACTGTTCGGTTCCGCTCGTAGTCCCGCCTCCCTGCTGTTTCCGGAGCGAGCGCAGCCGAACAGTCGGCTCGGTCTTTTCTGGGGGCGCTTCGGTCTTCTTCGGCGGCGCACGCGACAGAGCGTCTCGGCGGCGGGAAATTTAAACCCGGACAAGACTGCAAATGACGCTGGCAAGCTACAATGACACTGGGCAAGCTGCAATGACACTGGGCAAGCTGCAAATTACGCTTAAATGTAAGGTTTTTTTTTTTTCCCTAAACTTCCCTCCTAAAACTTTTTTTTCCTTAAAATGCCCTCCTAAACTTGGAGTGCATGTTATACGCCGGTGCGTGTTATACGTCGATAAATACGGAAAGTTATCGATGTATTGTCCCAATTAAATCCATGTTTTGTATGTAAGCTGTTAATTGCTGCGATAGGTAAAATATAGCATTGGTTTTGGTTGATTTTGTAATATGACACCTCTTTAAATTTTTCTAGGGCCGAAATTACTGCTGGTAAAGACAAATCCAGATTAGATAGAGACAGTATAATGTCGCCGGCAAATAAGCCTAATTTATGTTCATCGTGGCCAATGGTAATACCTTTTGATATTTGGGGAGGAGGAGCCTCCAATTATTTAAAATAATAATAATATCTTATAAACTCCTCCTGCTACCAGGCCCAACAATGTCTCCACTCTACTTCCTTCCGACTCTCCTCTCACCCGGAACTTCCTGTCTGTATGGGACATCACTTCCTGTCTTCCTGTCTGTATGTGACATCACTTCCTGTCTTCCATAGAGACTTCCTGTCCGGGTAGAAGTGAGAAGATCACCACTTTGTAGAGCCCAGAGGAACTGCAGCCCCGAGAAACGTCTCGTAGTGCGAACACGGCCTTGTGCTGTGTGTGTTCTATATCCTTATACACTTGTAGTGATGTGATAATTTCTTTGCCCATTTGCCAAGCGTCTACTCCTGTTATGCAGTGTTTGTTTGCCGCTTTTCAATATGGCTGCTATGCTCTCTCTCTCACCAAGGATGAGGTAAGTGGGTGGAGAGAGAGACATGTGGCAGAAAGAGAACAGTGAATTCTCGCTGAGATAGAACAGACTGTGTAAGTGCTGCAGTTTCCCCTCACAGAGACATACATAGAGACTGTTAATGATTTCATGTTCCTGTCCGGAAAATACCTCATGTTGGATGGTTCACTGAATGTTATTTCTTCAATGGACTTTCAAATACAAATCTGTGTGGATTACTGTCTGTGGAGATACATTTCTCAGTTGGGATTTCACTTGCTATTCACAAGCCCCAATTGAGTGGAGGCCCTGCGCATGTTAGAGATCCTGTCCTGATCACACAGATTATGAAGACTCTGCTCCTAAATACTCTACAGGTGACGCCATCATATCTCAGTAGCCACAGAGTGTGAAAAGAATAGCGCTACACACTACATTACCAATAGTATTGGGACACCTGTCTTTACACGCACATTAACTTTAATGGCATCCCAGTCTTAGTCTGTAGCAGGGGAGGGCTGGCAGCCTTAGGCATGGGGGGCAAGTCCAGTCAAGTGGCCCATTGAATCACCGACCCACAGGCCATGGCCAGCAGGACCCACAAGCCATGACCAGCAGGGCACATAGGCCATGACCAGCTCCCAACAGGACCCAAAGGCCATGGCGAGCTCCCAGCAGGACTTGCAGGCCATAGCCAGCAGGACCAATAGGCCATGCCCAGTTCCCAGCAGGACTTACAGGCCTTGGCCAGTTCCCAGCAGGACTTGCAGGCCATAGCCAGCAGGACCAATAGGCCATGCCCAGTTCCCAGCAGGACTTACAGGCCATGGCCAGCACAGGACCTGACAGCCAGACTGTGTTGAGGGCTATTTCCTATTTTGAGGTTACTGGGTGGGCAGGGTAAATATGGGGGGGGGGGGGTGTCAGGGTCTCTCACCTCAACTATTCCGATGGAAACTCAGCCTCCTGGGTAGGTGATGACAACCTCAAGTTGCAGCCAGCGCCCAGCCTGGGCCAGTCACGCCCCGTCCCTGGCTGCCTCCAGTCCAAGGACTCCGGGACTTGTTGTGGAAAACTAAGCTGCTCTCAGTCAGTTATTTCTTCTTTCTGTGACTGTCTCTCTAAAAACTTCAAGTTGCAGCCATCCGGCACCCAGCCTGAACCAGTCACAGACATCCCAACCTGCAAAAAACTAATTTCAGGGAGGTGATGCTTTGTGCCGCAGCCTTACCAGTGCCAATTAAATGCAGCCTATCAGTGTCCATCTCAACAGTGTAGCCTTTCAGTGCCCACCAGTTCAGCCTATTAGTGCCACCTCATCAGTGTCCACCAGCACAGCCTCAGTGTCCACCAGCGGAGTGCTCCCGGCTCCGTCCCGCCCCTTCCCCTGGCCACAGACAGAAGACAGAGCAGCCCGAGCGGCTGTACTCCATTTGGCTGCTCTGTCTTCTGGCCCAGCCGGGAGATCGCCCAGTGCTCGGGGGTGTCCGGGAGCCCGCAGCCAAATGCGGGAGAATTGGGATGTCTGCAGTCACGTGACGTGCGTGACCCACCGTGCGCCCCACCTCTGAAGAGTCAGTCTCCGGGAGTTGTAGTTTCTGGCTGCTGCGTGCCGCTTCTCAGTTCTCTCCACCTACCCAGGAGCGCGGTCCAGACTACAACTCCCGGAATGCAGTGCGGGAGCAACAGCCAATCGGTCTAATTCCTGCACAAAAAAAAATGTCAGAAGACAGCAGCCATTTGGAATATAAGTTAGGCAGCCTGGTGAGAATTTTCCACCCTGTCCCACGGCCCAGCCCACCCCAGGCCCACCGTTGGTAGCTATAACAGCTTCAATGCTTCTGGGAAGGCTGTCCACAAGGTTTAGGAGTGTGTCTATGGGGATGTTTGACCATTCTTCACAACATTTGTGAGGTCAGGCACTGATAGTGGACAAGAAGGCCTGGCTCACAGTCTCCGCTCCAATTCATCCCAAAGGGTGGGCCAACTCAATATTGAACCCTATGGACTAGGAATGGGATGCCATTAAAGTTCATGTGCGTGTAAAGGCAGATGCCCCAATACTTTTGGTAATATAGTGTATGTGGTATCGCTGCAATCGTCAGGAGCAGGAGAATTTATTTAGGGTTGGTCTTTGGTGGAAGATTATGGTTGTAATGAGAAATATACAGCTACATTTTAAAAAAAAAAGTTTTTTTTTTTTTTTTACCATTTTGGGCCAGTTCTCTTTTGATAATGAAAAAATAAATAAATCAGGAGACATCAATCACCATTTACCACCAAATGAAAGTCCAATTTATCCTGAAACAAATGCTGTATAATCCTCCTGGAGGCACAAAGTAGTAGTGATGATATGTACGGATTTACTAACACATGTCAAAGTTGCAAAATTGTGCTTAGGCATTAACATTTGTTTTACCCTTAGGTGAGAAGGAGATGAAGTGATTTCCTATGACTGTCAGCCCCATCTAGTGGCCATAATGAGGTAACTATTCTGAACTACCTAAAATTCCACATTATGGCCACTAGATGGAGCCAATGATCAGAGGAAATCACTTTATGAAATAAAATACGACCAGAATTTGTCATAGTACGGAGAATGCTCGTCACACTTGGTCAACAATTTTTTTAAGCTAGACCTGTAAATGTTTATTACATATAGATAGTCTGGTTGAAAAAAGACACAAGTCCATCTACTTCAATCAATAGAAAAAAAAAAGTTTACACCACAAAATTTCCCAATGAGAGGTAATGACTCCATTTTTATTTTTCTCCTGCTATCAATGGCCGACACGGTACAACACTTCATCCATGTCTTTGGTGATCTCTGATCTCCTTATCAACTGTTTCTTACATGATGAAGATCAGCCATGGAGTATATCTGAGGTGTATATCAGGGTGTGCTTCTTCCCCACATGTCCAGCAACATTCATATACAAGACATTTCCCGCACTCACTAATACACCGCAAGGGTTGTGTGGGACCCCTGATGTACAGGAAGACAGGACTTCAGTGAGGAACAATTCCCTCACTCAGGACAGGAAAGGGGCTTCTCCCCCGTGTGAGATCTCTGATGTGTGTCAAGATTGTACTTCTGTGAAAAACATTTCCCGCACTCAGGACAGGAATACGGCTTCTCTCCCGTGTGAGATCTCTGATGTGTGACAAGATCTGATTTCAGTACAAAATATTTCCCACACTCTGGACAAGAATACGGCTTCTCAACCGTGTGCAACATCTGATGTCTGTCAAGATTCGACTTCAATGAAAAACATTTCCCGCACTCAGAACAGCAATACGGCTTCTCACCCGTGTGTGATCTCTGATGATTGGAAAGACTGGACTTAACTGAAAAACATTTCCCGCACTCAGGACAGGAATACGGCTTCTCACCCGTGTGCGACCTCTGATGTCTGAGAAGGTTTGCCTGATTTGAAAAACATTTCCGGCACTCAGAACAGGAATACGGCTTCTCACCTGTGTGAGACCTCTGATGTCTGAGAAGAAGCGACTTCGCTGAAAAACATTTCCCGCACCCAGGACAGAAATACGGCTTCTCACCCGTGTGCGACCTCTGATGTATGAGAAGATGCGACTTCGCTGAAAAACATTTCCCACACTCAGAACAGGAATGTGGCTTCTCCCCTGTATGACATTTTTTATGCATATTAAGACTATTCTTAGAATTTAAACACTTCCCGCACTCAGTACAGGAAAACCTCTTCTCTGTTGGAAGGACGGCACCGTCCCTCACAGTCTGAGGTTCCTCAGGATAAGAGGAATACGATGGTCCGGCACCGTCCCGCACAGTCTGAGGTTCCTCAGGATAAGAGGAATACGATGGTCCGGCACCGTCCCGCACAGTCTGAGGTTCCTCAGGATAAGAGGAATACGATGGTCCATCTACACTGTGTGGTGCCGGATGGACATTTGAGGTAGTCGGGTTTTCTCCTGGACTATACTGTGTGATGTCCTCATCTTCTACTTTACAGTCTGGAGACAAAGTGAGACAATCCTCTGAGGTTTTCCTCATCTCCCGTCCATCTACTAAAATAGAAATACAAAGATTATTACTAGACATGAGCAGATTGGTTCCCCTAAACCAGGACTCCGCCCACATCGGGCAGCTTTGTCTCTGAGGATCTTACAATTCCCCCCTCAAGGTAACTAGTAAATGGGTCCTCTGATCTCCTACCAGTTCATTTCTTTATTCATGGACTTTAGTCAGAGAGTGAGGAAACAACGAGAACTGTCTTTTATAGGAGTGACAGTGATGAGGGGATTATAGGATGAGTGTCCCCTCCCCCTTTATCACTCATTGCCATCTTCCCAACACAAAAGAAGTCCTGCACTTCCTTTTCTAGTCCATGATTTAGTCATGAATAACAGCGGGGCTGAGCCCCACCAGAGGTCAGAGAGTGAGGATGGGGGAGAACAACCAAGATGAAGACTGGACTGATCCTGAAGACCACCATCATTGGTGTATGTAATTTACAATATAGAGTATATGGTGCAGGGGTCAGGCGTATGTAATGTACAATATAAATTATATAGTGATGGGTCAGAATTCATAATATTGGTGTTCAGAAATCAGTGGAAACGTAAATGATTACTGGAGACAAGTTGCAGAGGTCCCACACCGCTGCCTCCCATCTCCTGAGACTGCACTCAGTGACTTGGGTCTGAGACTATACAGACATATCCCTCCACCCGGGAACAGCAAGGAAAGAAAACAGAGCAAGTGACCCCAGAAGAATTACAAAGATAGAGATCCTGCTATACCCTGGCATGGGGCAGAAGACCCAAGACACATACCACTGGTGCCTAGGTTGAGCAATGCCTATAGTGAGAGTCAACATTTTGCTGCCAGCTGAACCCCAGAATCTCCATAAATCCAGTCTAGATACATAAATTGTGTCTGCAGCACAGAGAAGGAAGATTATCTGAGAGAAATACAGGAATACAGGACGGGGAACACAGCTCAGGAAAGTGACCAGGATATTACAGGCTGATATCACCCAGTCCCCGCCCTACTCTGGACCAATCAGTGAGCAGTATAGGTGGAGGAATGGATTTAGTGTTAATGACCCACCTGTGCTGATCTCTGTAGGAGTGTCCTCCTCTATAAATGTCCTCGTTATTCCATCCTCCTCCATAGACTGCTGATCATCCCTCACATACGTCTCTTCTTCTTCTTCTGCTTTAACCTCAAATTCTATATCGATTGGATCTCCACTCTAAACCAAGAAAATGAGAGAGAATATTATCTGTAAAATAAGAGCTTTAATATTGTGAGATCACATAAAAAATCCACACATTGTCACTGTAAAGCCCCATACACACGGTCGGATTTTCCGATGGATTCTGTCCTATCGGACAATGTTGTCGGAAATTCCGACCGTGTGTAGGCACCATCGGACAGTTTCCATTGGATTGTCCGACGGACAAAGTCCTATCTCCTGCTGGATAGATTTTTTGACAACAAAGTCGGATCATACCAAATCCGATCGTGTGTAGCGAATTCCGACGGACAAAGTGCTACGCATGCTCAGATCACATTACAAGACCAAAGCTATTGGCTACTAGCCTCTACGTAGTCCCGTCGTAGGCAACAAACGTCACCACGTTCAGAATGATCGGATTTTCCGACAACTTTGTCCGACCGTGTGTATGCAACACCAGTGTCGGACTAAATCCGTCGGACCAAATCCGATGGATTTGGTGGTCGGATTTTCCGACCGTGTGTATGGGGCTTTAGTGTATGTTCTAGATTCTCCGTCCCACCAACCTTGTAACAGTGGGGGATGGTGTGATCTTCATGTGTGGAATCCCCGGAATACAGAGGACGGGGGGATCTCTCTGGTGGGTTTCTGTTACTAGGCGGCTCCATAATATCCTTGTGTCCTTCTGAAAACTCCTCCATAATCCCATACTCCTCATCCTCCTCTTTAAACTCTTCTTTGACAAAAATATTATCATCCCCAAGGTTTCCAATCTGCAATATATTATAAAACATTTATTGTAACACACATGCTTGTGCATAATGTATAACTATCAGTGATTGTTCCTCATCTACCTGATGATGGTGGGGGATGGTGTGACCTTCCTGTGTGGAATCCCGGGAATACAGAGGACGGGGACATCTCTCTGGTGGGTTTCTGTAGCTGAATGACTCCACCATGGTGTCCTGGTACAGATCTTTGTTTTCTTCTGGAAACTCCTCCATCACCCCATCCTCATCATCCTCCTCTTTTATCTCTTCTTTAACCTCAACTTTAGAATCTCTCAGATTTCCACTCTGAATATATAAAACAAATTACATCAATGGTAACAATGCAGATAATGTACAGATCCTAATGATACTATCAGTGATTGTTCCTCATCTACCTGATGATGGTGAGGGATGGTGTGACCTTCCTGTGTAGAATCCCGGGAATACAGAGGACGGGGACATCTCTCTGGTGGGTTTATGTTACTTGATTGCTCCATCATGATGTCCTTCAGAAAGCTGCTTCATCACACCATCCTCCTCATCCTCCTCTTTATACTCTTATTTAACAACAATATTATCATCCCCGATGTTTCCACTCTGAATATATAATAAAACATTTGTTCTAACAAACATGTTTGTGTATAAATCCTATCGGTGATTGTTACCCATCTACCTGATCATGGTGGGGGATGGGGGTGAATGAATATCTGAGACTTGGATCAATATGGAAAAACTTGTTTTTAGGACATTATTTCTACAAATGACTTTTTCCCTCTTTCTTCCTATTTGAATCTTCTAAAATAAAGACATACATATTCCCATCCCCCACTACTAATAAAAGTCATATAGTCCGTTAGTATAGACTAATGAGGTGGGAAGGTGATTGGTGGGAAAGGTGACACACCAACAAAATGAAGACAATGTTTTGGCCCAGTAGCTGGGGGAACGTTCTGATCCTGAAGTGGAAAATCTGCCTGTGTGGTGCAATAAGTAGGTCATGTATGGTCAGGATGGTCATTGTCTTGTCTATTTATTGTCAGTGTTGTTTGTTTAGAGGAACATATTACTAGAATTTATCTCCAAAATGAAGGAAATGTTGCGGCCCCATAGGTGAGGAAATGTTCTGATACTGAAAGGGTTAATCTAGGTTTCCACACTATATATGTGTGTATCATCATCTGCTGGAGATAAAAGACGTCACAGTGACTATGGAGGAAGAGGACGGACATGACGGGGGGTTACTGGGTGTAAATAGAAAATAAAAGACATCTTTGTAGAAAACAGGAAGAACAACTCCTTAAGATGCCAAAAAAGAAGAAGGCCTTAAGGGGGAAAACAAGCAAAATGGCCAAATTTGGAGCAGAGTATCAGGAACTAAGTACTCACCGAGGCCAAGATGCCGAGAGCGGTTGCCCTTGCGACTCAGCGCCTACCACCCCTGAAGATGGTACAGGGGACGGTTGGCACCAAGAGGCACAAGCCACCTGTTGGGTGGTGGCTAGGCGTGGATCCAGGTGTAGTTGGGTATACAGGCAGACTGGCGGAGGCTCCAACACTGATGGGTAAACAGGCAGCAGGCTGAGGATCAAACACAAGATTAATCAGGCACAAGCAGAAGGTTAACACAGGAGGACAAGTCCAGATAGAATGGTCAAACACAAGCAAGAGGTCAAGGCAGGCTGAGGGTCAAGTACTGCTTAAGCAGGCGGTAGAAGTCCGGTATACAGGCCGAGGGTCAAACACAGGAGAGAGGTGGTGATCCGGGTAAACAAGCCAAAGGTCAAAGTTGGAGAAGGTAACAAGGTCAAGACAATCCGGGTCGGCAACGGGTAGGCAAGTAGATACAGCAGGCACAGGTACAAGGGACAAGGGAACAGCTGAGAGACGAACCAGCGTCTGTCTGGGTCCAAGGGCCTCTCTTTTATAGGCCGGGTGGAGGTCACATGGGACGTGCACTAGCGCGCATGCGCGCGCGCCGTTCAGCTGGGCCGCGTACGTTCGTGCGCCGCCACATCGTTCCTCTGACTCCTACTGTGCGCTGCAGCGCCGGACCTATGCGTCTGCGCACTGGGGCGCGCGGCGGACCAGGTCCCTGATACAGAGGCTTAAGAATTGGATTTTGGAGCAGCGCCAGAGTGGCTTATGTGTGTCAACCAAACTCATTCAGTGTCAGGCAAGAATGTTTGCAGAAGAAATGAACATTGTTGATTTTACAGGAAAGGCAAAATGGTGCTTCAATTTCATGAGGAGAGAAGGGTTGGCCATGAGAACTAGAACAAAGCTAGCTCAGAAAATGCCACCAGTTTATGAGGAAAAAATCCAACTGTTTCACTCCTATGTCATAAAACTTCGCAAAGAATATGATTTTGAACCAAGTCAGATTGCAAACATGGATGAGGTCCCTCTCAATTTTGATGTGCCTTCCAACAGAACTGTTGATGTGAAAGGAATCAAAACAGTGGCAATAAAAACAAGTGGCCATGAAAAGACACACTATACTGCTGTGCTCTCATGCTGTGCAGATGGTACTAAGCTGCCTCCTATGCTTATTTTTAAGAGAAAAACCTATCCTAAAGAGACCATACCACCTGGCATTATTGTCCAAGTTCAAGAGAAGGGATGGATGGATGAATGAAGACATTATGGCCATTTGGTTTGCAAAGGTTTGGTCCAGAAGACCTGGAGGGCTCTTAAAGAAGCCAGCTCTGCTTGTCTTTGATCAATTCCGAGCACATTTAACAGAAAAGACTAAAAGGGTTGCGTCAGACTTGCGCACACACCTAGCAGTTATTCCTGGTGGACTTACAGGTCAGCTACAGCCACTAGATGTGTCAATCAACAAGCCATTTAAAGTCCTGATGAGAGAAGAATGGAGTAGATGGATGCAAAAAGCAGGTGATAACAGGCAGAGTGAAAAAACCAACCATTACTGAGGTCTGCAACTGGGTCCTAAACTCATGGCATGGCGTCAAACAAGAGGTGATTGTGAAGTCCTTCAAGAAATGTGGAATCAGCAATGCAATGGACGGAACTGAGGATGATCTCACATTTATAGACAGCAACTCAGAAGACAGCAGTGATGCAACAGAAGTGGAAGAAGTTCTGTCTGGAACTAGTGATGATGAAGAGGAGAACATTGATGCAACAGAGGTTGAATAAAGTGATATGATGCATAATACCTGGTATACTGGTATGTAAAGGTTAATTACTAAATAAAACTGTGTTCTGTTTTACCTGTTTAAAATGTTGTTTTCTTTATTTTGGGCTGGAAAAGTGGGGGGCGTCTTATACACGGAAAAATACGCTATTATTACCTCCTTTTCTGCCATTTCCAGCAATGTCTCCTCTCTACTTCCTCCAAACTCACCTCTAACCCGGAACTTCCTGTCTGTACCTAACATCACTTCCTGTCTAGGTAGAAGTGAGATCACCACCTTGTGGAGGTCAGAGGAAATTCAGTGTCTCAAAGTATGAACACGGCCTTGTGCTGTGTATGTACTGTATATCCTTATAGATGGGGCCACCTGCACTCCCAACAAGGTGGAGAGAAATATGTATGTAATATTCTTAGATTGTAAGCTCTAACGAGCCAGGCCCTCCGATCAGTTCTAAGTGTGGGAACCATGCGCCCCTTTACAGGCATACTATAGACACCCTCCAGGTACGAAATTTAAAGGAATATTTTACTTTTATTGTTTCACTTTAAGCATTATTAAAATCACTTCTCCCGAAAAAAACAGCCGTTTAAAAAAAAAAAAAAATTTGCATTGATACATGTCCCCTGGGGCAGGACCCGGGTCCCCAAACACTTTTTATGACAATAACTTGCATATAAGCCTTTAAAATTAGCACTTTAGATTTCTCCCATAGACTTTCACAGGGTGTTCTGCGGCATTTCAAATTTGACGCAAACACCCCAAATTGTTCGGCGAATGTGCGAACAGGCAATGTTCGAGTCAAACATAAGTTCGACTCGAACGCAAAGTTCATCCCCACTGTCTGCCCTCATGTTGTAAAGCGCTGTGTGAACTGTCAGCGGTATACAAATCCTGTATAATAATAAAAAAAAAACCTCCTCTGCTGCCAGTCCCAAAAATGTCTCCACTCTACTTCCCTCTGACTCGCCTCTCACGCGAAACTTCCTGTCTTTATGTTACATCACTTCCTGTCTTCCATAGACATCACTTTCTGTCTGGGTAGAAGTGAGAAGATCACCACCTTGTAGAGCTCAGAGGAACTGCAGCCCCGAGAAACGTCTCGTAGTGCGAGCACGGCCTTGTGCTGTGTGTATGTTCTCTATATCCTTATACACTTGAAGTGATGTGATCATTTCTTTGCCCATTTGCCAAGCGTATACTCCTGTTATGCAGTGTTTGTTTTGGCCCTGTTCAATATGGCCGCTATGCTCTCTCTCTCGCCAAGGATGAGGTAAGTGGGTGGAGAGAGACATGTGGCAGAAAGAGAACAGTGAATTCTTGCTGAGAGAGAACAGACTGTGTAAGTGCTGCAGTTTCCCCTCACAGAGACATACATAGAGACTGTTAATGATTTCATGTTCCTGTCTGGAAAATACCTCATGTTGGATGGTTCACTGAATGTTATTTCTTCAATGGACTTTCAAATACAAAGCTGTGTGGATTACTGTCTATGTGGAGATACATTTCTCAGTTGGGATTTCACTTGCTATTCACAAGCCCCAATAGAGTGGAGGCGCTGCGCATGTTAGAGATCCTGTCCTGATCACACAGATTATGAAGGCTCTGCTCCTAAATACTCTACAGGTGACGCCATCATACCTCAGTAGCCGCAGAGTGTGAAAAGAATAGCGCAACACTCTACATTGCCAAAAGTATTGGGACACCTACCTTTACACGCACATGAACTTTAATGGCATCCCAGTCTTATGCCCCGTACACACGACCGGACTTTCCGACAACAAAACCATGGATTTTCTGTTCGAAGGTTGTTGGCTCCAACTTTTCTTTCATGCACACGGTCACACAAGTGCTGGCCAACAATTACAAATGTGGGAGCGTGGTGACATACAAGACGTACGACGAGCCGATAAAAAGATTCCAAGCATGCGTGAACTTTTGTGCGACGGGCTTGTGTACACACAATTGGAAAGTCCGACAACAACGTTTTGTTAGAGGAAAATTTGAGAAATTGTTAGCCAACATTTGTTGGCGGAAAGTCCGACAACAAATGTTCGATGGAGCATACACACGGTCGGACTTTTAGCCAACAAGCTCACATCCAACTGTTCCCATCGGAAAATCCAATCGTGTGTTTGCGGCATTAGTCCGTAGCAGAGGAGGGCTGGCAGCCTTAGGCCTGGGGGGCAAGTCCAGTCAATTGGCCCATTGAACCACTGACCCACAGGGCAGCTGCTAGCAGGACCCACAGGCCAGCCACGGCAGCAGGACCCATAGGCCATGGCCAGCTCCCAGCAGGACCCACAGGCCATGGCCAGCAGGACCCACAGGCCATGGCCAGCAGGACCCACAGGCCATGGCCAGCAGGACCCACAGGCCATGGTCAGCAGGACCCACAGGCCATGGTCAGAAGGACCCACAGGCCATGACCAGCTCCCAGCAGGACCCACAGCCCATGGCCAGCTCCCAGCAGGACCCACAGCCCATGGCCAGCTCCCAGCAGGACCCACAGCCCATGGCCAGTAGGACCCACAGGGAACAGGGTTCCGATTTTGAGGTTACTGGGTGGGCAGGGCACTGGGGCAGGGTAAATGGGGTGTATAGGGGGTGGGATGTGGGGGTCAGCTGGGGGTGTCAGAGTCTCTCACCTCAGCGATGCTGATGGCAACTCAGCCTCCTGGGGGGGTGATTATAACTCCAAGTTGCAGACAGCCACGCCCTGTCTCTGCCTCCAGTCCAATGACTCCGGGACTTGTAGTGGAAAAGTAAGCTGCTCTCAGTCACTTATTTCTTCTTCTCTCTGTGACTGTCTCTCTAAAAACATCAAGTTGCAGCCATCCAACGCCCAGCCTGAGCCAGTCACAGACATCCCAATCTGAAAAAACTAATTTCAGGGAGTTGACGCTTCAAGCCACAGCCTTACTAGTGCCAATTAAATGCAGCCTGATCAGTGTCCATTCATACCACCTCATCAGTGCCTACCAGTGCAGCCCATCAGTACAGCCTATCAGTGTCCTTCAGTGCCACCTTATCAGTACTTACCATTGCAGCCCATCAGTGCCCACCAGTGCAGCATATCAGTGTCCACCAGTGCAGCATATCAGTGCAGCCTTTCAGTGCCCACCAGTTCAGCCTATTGTCTACCAGCGGATCGCTCCCCTGGCCATAGACAGTAGACAGAGCAGTCCAAGCAGCCATATTGCATTCAGCTGCCCAGGCTGCTCTGTCTTCTGGCCCAGCCAGGAGATCGGCCAGCGCTCACGGATGTCCAGGAGCCGGCAGCCAAATGCGGGAGACTTAGGATGTCTGCAGTCACATGACATGCGTGACATGCCACGCCTACCGTGTCTGAAGAGTCAGTCTCCGGGAGTTGTAGTTTCTGGCTGCTGCGTCCCGCTGCTCAGTTCTCTCCACCCACCGCCAACAGGAACTTAGGCGCGGTCTGGACTACAACTCCCAGAATGCAGCGCGGGAGCAACACAGCCTATCGGTTGACTTCCTGCACAAAAATGTCAGCAGACAGTGGCCGTTTTGAATATGTTAGGCAGCCTGGTGGGAATTTTCCACCCTGTCCCATGGCCCAGCCCACCCCAGGCCCGTAGGGTTCAATATTAATTTGGCCTACCGTTTGCAGCTATAACAGCTTCAACTCTTCTGGGAAGGATGTCCACAAGGTTTAGGAGTGTGTCTATGGGAATGTTTGACCATTCTTCCAGAAGAACATTTGTGAGGTCAGGCAGTCTCCGCTACTATTCATCCCAAAGGTGTTCTATTGGGTTGAGGCCAGGACTCTGTGCAGGCCAGTCAAATTCCTCCACCCCAAACTAGCTCATCCATGTCTTTATGGACCTTGCTTTGTGCCGATCAGTGCCCACCTGTGCCGATCAGTGCCCACCTGTGCCGATCAGTGTCCACCTTTGCCGATTAGTGCCCACCTGTGCCCACCAGTGTCCATCTGCACATCTTCACAATCAGTGCCCGCCTGTGCCATCTCATCAGTGCCCACCTGTGCCACCTCATCAGTGTCCATCTGTGACGCCTCATCAGTGCACATTTGTTCCACCTCATCAGTGCACATTTGTTCCACCTCATCAGTGCACATTTGTTCCACCTCATTAGTGCACATCTGTGCCACCTCAGTGCCCATCTGTGCCACCTCAGTAACCCATCTGTGCCACCTCAGTGCCCATCAGTGCTGCCTCATCAGTGCAGGCTTAGTACACACCTGTGTAGTCGCACCAGCAACCAGCAGCATGTCCAAAAGAGTCTTTTCCGCAGAGGAGGCGTTCCAAATTCTTTCCCAGGCCGACGAGAGCAACGGGGAGCTCTCTTGTTCAGATTCCTCTTCATACGCCGATTCTGAGACGAACATAACTTACGAGCCAGTCCTCAGTAGCGAAACACCGAGTGACTCGGAGGAGGAAGATATTCGGCCGGCCAAACAAAGGCGTTCTGGTGAGGAAGCAGTGCCATCCACCAGCACCGCAGTGCCATCCACCAGCACCGCAGTACCTCGGCAAGAAAGGCCAAGGACCCATGCCAGCCTTCCCTATGCTCTTTAAAACCCCTTGTGGCTTCCTCCTAATTCAGGAGAAGCCAACATTCCCCCTTTCACTGCCCAGCCAGGAGTCCAGGTGGACACAGAGAATTTTTCCCCAATACATTTTTTTTACTTAATTTTTACGGAGGACATGTTAGCGTCAATTGTGGCCCAGTGCAACCTTTATGCCCAGCAATTTATTTTGCAAAACCCAACCTCGTATTATGCCCGTCCCTATGAATGGAGAGACCTAACGGTGGAGGAGTTCAAGGTTTTTTTAGGCCTCACATTTAACATGGGACTCACCAAAAAAAACACTTTGATGTCCTATTGGTCAACCCAGCCCTTCCAACACATGCCAGTCTTCTCCAAGGTTATGTCCCGAAACAGGTACCTCATGATACAGAGGTTCCTTCATTTCAACGACAATTTCCAGTGCCCTCCCCGAAATGACCCAAATTATGACAGGCTTTTCAAAATTCGCCCACTTTTAAATTATTTTTCTCAAGTATTTCCCCAGCTGTTTACCCCGGACCAACACATATGTGTGGATGAGTCCCTTATTAAATTTAGTGGCAGGCTCAAAATAAAACAATTCATTCCCAGCAAAAGGGCCTGCTATGGAGTGAAGGTGTACAAATTATGCGACCGAGTCACAGGGTACATGTATGCCTTCAAGGTCTACGAAGGGAAGGACACCCAGCTGCAGCCCCCTAATTGCCCGGACTACTTGGGATCAAGATGTCAAATTGTTTGGGACCTCATATATCCCCTACTGGAGAAAGGCTATATGTAGATAACTTCTACACATCCCTGCCCCTGTTCCACAACCTCCACCGGATGAAGACACCAGCATGTGGCACCGTTAAAAAAAAAAACGGAAGGGCTTTCCTCAAAGTCTTGTGAATCAGAAATTGAAAAAAGGAGAAACGGCAAGTCTGAGAAACAAAGAGATTTTGGCAGTGAAGTGGAGGGACAAAAGGGATGTCTACATGCTGTCTTCAATCCACAATAATACCTTTGTCGAAATCCCCAGAAGAAATGGCCCCATAAACAAACCCAAATGTATTTATGATTATAATTTGTATATGGGGGGAGTCGACTTCAACGACCAAATGATGGAACCATATCTTGCTACAAGACGGACATACCATTGGTACAAGAAAGTTGCAATATATTTTTTTCAATTGGCAATATATAATTCGTATGTCATTTACCGGAACTCCACCTAAAACCCCAAACTCTTCCTTGGCTACCAGGAGGAAGTTTTCACTGCCCTTGTTTTCCCGAGCGGCCCACCAGAAAATATCCAATCAGAAGTTGTTAGTTGACTCTCCCACTGCCACTTTCCTGATAAAATCCCTCCCAAACCAACAGGCCAACGCCGTCAAAAAAAATGTAAGGTGTGTACCAAAGCAGGAATCAGAAGAGACACATCTTATCATTGTGCAGAATGTCCTTCCCAACCAGGCCTCTGCATAGGTGACTGTTTTCGCCGTTACCATACTTCAATAAATTATTAGTGAAGTATGGTAAACGTAATCTTCAGTTCCTGCCTTTACACACCTTCACACCCCTTATGCCACTGCCTGCTCTGTAACTGACCCTGGCTTGTTATACGACCATGCTTCTGCCTAACGATTCTGTAAATACCTCTGCCTGATCTGGAACTGACCCTGGCTTGTTATACGACCATGCTTCTGCCTAACGATTCTGTAAATACCTCTGCCTGATCTGGAACTGACCCTGGCTTGTTATACGACCATGCTTCTGCCTAACGATTCTGTACCTACCTCTGCCTGATCTGGAACTGACCCCGGCTTGTTATACGACCATGCTTCTGCCTAACGATTCTGTACCTATCTCTGCCTGATCTGGAACTGACCCTGGACTGTTATTCGACCATGCTTCTGCCTAACGATTCTGTACCTATCTCTGCCTGATCTGGAACTGACCCTGGCTTGTTATACGACCATGCTTCTGCCTAACGATTCTGTACCTACCTCTGCCTGATCTGGAACTGACCCTGGACTGTTATTCGACCATGCTTCTGCCTAACGATTCTGTACCTACCTCTGCCTGATCTGGAACTGACCCTGGCTTGTTATACGACCATGCTTCTGCCTAACGATTCTGTACCTACCTCTGCCTGATCTGGAACTGACCCTGGACTGTTATTCGACCATGCTTCTGCCTAACGATTCTGTAAATACCTCTGCCTGATCTGGAACTGACCTTGGACTGTTTGACCATGATATTTGCCTGCCTCTTGGACTGATCTTGTACCCTGCTACTGGACTAGCGGGATTCAACACCGGGGTCTCACATATGTGAGGGGCTCCAGAAATGTTTTTCTGGAAGAAGAAAACAATTTTTTTGTTTTCTCAATCCTAGATTAGGGTCTGGAGGCTCGGAGGCTTCAAAGAGATTTGGGTGGGAGAAGCCTCTACCCCTGTCCCCATTCTGTCCTGAACGAGGCCCTACTTCTGCCTGCTGCCTGTAGGACTTCCTGCCGTCATGCCTCTGCCTGTCGCACTGACCACACCACATGTCCTGCCTACTACCAGGACCAATATTTTTGGCACTGCTGACAATATCTCTGCCTGCACTGACCCTGGACTTTATATGGACAATATCCCTGCCTGGACAATTGTGTTCTCTGTTGCTGACCAAGTCCCTGCCTGCTGCCTGGACCAGTGCTATCCTCCTGTGTACAACTGCGCTACTACAACCACAGGTAAACTTTTGTTTATGCTTTGCTCAGCATAATGTATTTTGGGGTGTAATTCTTGGTATGTGCATGCTATGTGTCCCTGGAATACCTGATGGTGTTCCTTGCATTTTGGATCTCTGTATGTGGCCAGACTGTATAGAAGTCTCACACATGTGGTATCGCCATACTCAGGAGGAGTAGCAGAATGTATTTTGGGGTGTCATTTGTGCTATCTAAATGCTACCTGTTGGAAATATCTTATAAACGGACAACTTTGTGTAAAAAAAATGCGTTTTCATTTTTTTTCCACATTTTCCAAAAACTTCTGGAAAAAAATTAACCATTCAAAAGACTCATTATGCCTCATAGATTATACGTTGGGGTGTTAGTTTTCCAAAATGGGGTCATTTTGTGGGCGTTTCCATTGTCCTGGTGCTCCAGGGCCTTCAAAAGTGTAATGCCCCCGTACACACGGTCGGAACATCCGACCACAAAATCCATCGGATTTTTTCCGACACTGGTGTTGCATACACACGGTCGGACAAAGTTGTCGGAAAATCCGATAATTCTGAACGTGGTGACGTTTGTTGCCTACGACGGGACTACGTAGAGGCTAGTAGCCAATAGCTTTGGTCTTGTAATGTGATCTGAGCATGCGTGGCACTTTGTCCGTCGGAATTCGCAAACACACGATCGGAAAAAGTCCGATAGGACTTTTTTTGTCGGAAAATTTGAGAGCAGGAGATAAAACTTTGTCCGTCGAAAAATCCGACGGAAAAAGTCCGATGGAGCCTACACATGGTCGGAATTTCCGACAACATTGTCCGATAGGACATTTTCCGTCGGAAAATCCGACCGTGTGTACGGGGCATAATAGGTGGTTGAGAAATGTGATGTGTAATTTATGCTCCTAGAACACCTGATGGTGCTCCCTGCATGTTGGGCCACTGTATGTGGCCAGGCAGTGAAAAAGTCCCACAAATGTGGTATCGCTATACTCAGGAGTAGCAGAATGTATTTTGGGGTGTCATTTGTGCTATCTAAATGCTACGTGTTGGAAATATCTTATAAACGGACAACTTTGTGTAAAAAAAAATGCGTTTTCATTTTTTTCCCACATTTTCCGAAAACTTCTGGAAAAAAATGAACCATTCAAAAGACTCATTATGCCTCATAGATTATACGTTGGGGTGTTAGCTTTCCAAAATGGGGTCATTTTGTTGGCGTTTCCATTGTCCTGGTGCTCCAGGGCCTTCAAAAGTGTAATAGGTGGTTGAGAAATGTGATGTGTAATTTATGCTCCTTGAACACCTAAAGGTGCTCCCTCAATGTTGGGCCTCTGTATGTGACCAGGCAGTGAAAAAGTCCCACACATGTGGTATCGCCATACTCAGGAGGAGTAGCAGAATGCATTTTGGGGTGTCATTTGTGCTATCTAAATGCTACGTGTTGGAAATATCCTATAAACGGACAACTTTGTGTAAAAAAAAAAAAAAATGCGTTTTCATTTTTTTTCCACATTTTCCAAAAACTTCTGGAAAAAAAAGGAACCATCAAAAGACTTATTATGCCTCATAGATTATACGTTGGGGTGTTAGCTTTCCAAAATGGGGTCATTTTGTGGGCGTTTCCATTGTCCTGGTGCTCCAGGGCCTTCAAAAGTGTAATAAGTGGTTGAGAAATGTGATGTGTAATCTATGCTCCTAGAACACCTGAAGGTGCTCCCTCAATGTTGGGCCTCTGTATGTGGCCAGGCAGTGAAAAAGTCCCACACATGTGGTATTGCTATACTCAGGAGGAGCAGAATGTATTTTAGGGTGTCATTTGTAGTGTATATATGCCATGTGAGAGAAATAATTACGACAATTTTGTGAAAAAAAAATATCTTAATTTTGCAAAGAATTGTGGGAAAAAATAACAACTTCAAATAACTCACCGTGCCTCTTACTAGATACCTTGGAATGTCTACTTTCCAAAAAGGGGTCATTTGGGGGGTATTTGTACTTTCCTGGCTTGTTCGGGTCTCAAGAAATGAGATCGGCCACCAGTACAGCAGATGTGATAATTTTTTTTTATCATTTGCATCACAGCTTGTAGACTCTAAAACTTTCACACAGACCAAATCATTTCCACAAATTTTTGGGTTCTTTTTACCAGAGATATGTGGCAGTATAAATTGTGGCCCAAATTTATGAAGAAAAATTAATAATTTGCAAAAAATTTAATCACAGAAACCAAGAAAAATGTGTTTATTTTTTTCAAAATTTTCGGTCTTTTTTCATTTATAGCGCAAAAAATTAAAAAACCCAGAGGTGATCAAATACCACCAAAAGAAAGCTCTGTTTGTGGGGAAAAAAAAGGACAAAAAATTCATTTGGGTACAGTGTGAGTAATTGTCATTCAAAGTGTGAGAGCACCAAAAGCTGAAAATTGGTCTGGATGGGAGGGGTAAGCAAGTGGTTAAAAAAGTTTTTTTATTATTATTTTGGGCCAGATCTCTTTTGATAATAAAAAAAAAAAATCAGGAGACATCAATCACCATTTACCACCAAATAAAAGCCCAATTTGTCCTGAAACAAACGCGGTATAATCCACCTGGAGGCACAAAGTAGTAGTGATGATATGTACGGTTTTACTAACACATGGCAAAGTTGCAGAATTGTGCTTAGGCATTAACATTTGTTTTACCCTTAGGTGTGAAGGAGATAAAGTGATTTCCTATGACTGTCAGCCCCATCTAGTGGCCATAATGAGGTATCTCTCCTGAACAACCTAAAATTCCACATTATGGCCACTAGATGGAGCCAATGATCATAGGAAATCACTTTATGAAATAAAATACGACCAGAATTTGTCATAGTACGGAGAATGCTCGTCACACTTGGTCAACAATTTTTTTTAAACTAGACCTGTAAATGTTTATTACATATAGATTGTCTGGTTGAAAAAAGACACAAGTCCATCTAGTTCAATCAATAGAAAAGAAAAGTTTACACCACAAAATGTACCAATGAGAGGTAATGACTCCATTTTTATTTTTCTCCTGCTATCAATGGCCGACACGGTACAACACTTCATCCATGTCTTTGGTGATCTCTGATCTCCTTATCAACTGTTTCTTCCATGATGAAGATCAGCCATGGAGTATATCTGAGGTGTATATCAGGGTGTGCTTCTTCCCCACATGTCCAGCAACATTCATATACAAGACATTTCCCACACTCAAGGCACTAATACACCTCGAGGGTTGTGTGGGACCCCTGATGTACAGGAAGACAGGACTTCCGAGAGGAACAATTCCCTCACTCAGGACAGGAATACGGCTTCTCATCCGTGTGTAATTTCTGATGTATGGAAAGATTCCATTTATCTGAAAAACATTTCCCGCACTCAGGACAGGAATACGGCTTCTCCCCCGTGTGACATCTCTGATGTCTGGAAAGATGCCATTTATCTGAAAAACATTTCCCGCACTCAGAACAGGAATGCGGCTTCTCACCCGTGTGCGACCTCTGATGTCTATCAAAATGCGATTTACCTGAAAAACGTTTCCCGCACTCAGGACAGGAATACGGCTTCTCATCTGAGTGAGATCTCTGATGTGTGTAAAAACTGGACTCATCTGAAAAACATTTCCCACACTCAGAACAGGAATACGGCTTCTCACCCGTGTGAGACCTCTGATGTCTGAGAAGATGCGACTTACTTGAAAAACATTTCCCACACTCAGTACAGGAATACGGCTTCTCACCCGTGTGAGACCTCTGATGTGTATAAAGATTTGACGCACTCGAAAAACATTTCCCGCACTCAGGACAGGAATACGGCTTTTCACCCGTGTGCGACCTCTGATGTGCGAGAAGACTGGACTTCACTGAAAAACATTTCCCACACTCAGTACAGGAATACGGCTTCTCACCCGTGTGCGATTTCTGATGATAGGAAAGCCTGGACTTATCTGAAAAACATTTCCCGCACTCAGGACAGGAATACGGCTTCTCACCCGTGTGCAACCTCTGATGTGTGTAAAGTTTTGAATTCTGTGAAAAACATTTCCCGCACTCAGGACAAGAATACGGCTTCTCACCTGTGTGCGACCTCTGATGTGTATCAAATTTTGACTTACTTGAAAAACATTTCCCGCACTCAGGACAGGAATACGGCTTCTCACCCGCGTGAGACCTCTGATGTGTATCAAGATGCGACTTAACTGAAAAACTTTTCCCGCACTCAGGACAGGAATACGGCTTCTCACCCGTGTGTGACCTCTGATGTCTGAGAAGGGTCCACTTTGATGAAAAACATTTCTCGCACTCAGAACAGGAATACGGCTTCTCAACCGTGTGTGTTTTCTGATGATAGGAAAGACTGGACTTACTTGAAAAACATTTCCCGCACTCAGGACAGGAATACGGCTTCTCACCCGTGTGCAACCTCTGATGTGTGTAAAGGCTTGAATTCTCTGAAAAACATTTCCCGCACTCAGAACAAGAATACGGCTTCTCACTTTTGTGCGACCTCTGATGTTTATCAAAATTTGACTTACTTGAAAAACATTTCCCGCACTCAGGACAAGAATACGGCTTCTCACCCGTGTGTGATTTATGATGAGAGGAAAGACTTGACCTATTTGAAAAACATTTCCCGCACTCAGGACAAGAATACGGCTTCTCACCCGTGTGCAACCTCTGATGTGTGAGAAGATACGACTTAACTGAAAAACATTTCCCGCACTCAGAACAGGAATGTGGCTTCTCACCTGTATGAATTTTTTTATGCACATTAAGACTAGACTTAGAATTAAAACGCTTCCCGCACTCAGTACAGGAAAACCTGTTATGTGTTGGAAGGACGGCACCGTCCCGCACAGTCTGAGGTTCCTCAGGATAAGAGGAATACGATGGTCCGGCACCGTCCCGCACAGTCTGAGGTTCCTCAGGATAAGAGGAATACGATGGTCCGGCACCATCCCGCACAGTCTGAGGTTCCTCAGGATAAGAGGAATACGATGGTCCGGCACCGTCCCGCACAGTCTGAGGTTCCTCAGGATAAGAGGAATACGATGGTCCGGCACCGTCCCGCACTGTCTGAGGTTCCTCAGGATAAGAGGAATACGATGGTCCCGCACCGTCCCGCACAGTCTGAGGTTCCTCAGGATAAGAGGAATACGATGGTCCGGCACCGTCCCGCACAGTCTGAGGTTCCTCAGGATAAGAGGAATACGATGGTCCGGCACCGTCCCGCACAGTCTGAGGTTCCTCAGGATAAGAGGAATACGATGGTCCGGCACCGTCCCGCACAGTCTGAGGTTCCTCAGGATAAGAGGAATACGATGGTCCGGCACCGTCCCGCACAGTCTGAGGTTCCTCGGGATAAGAGGAATACGATGGTCCGGCACCGTCCCGCACAGTCTGAGGTTCCTCAGGATAAGAGGAATACGATGGTCCGGCACCGTCCCGCACAGTCTGAGGTTCCTCAGGATAAGAGGAATACGATGGTCCGGCACCGTCCTGCACAGTCTGAGGTTCCTCAGGATAAGAGGAATACGATGGTCCGGCACCGTCCCGCACAGTCTGAGGCTCCTCAGGATAAGAGGAATACGATGGTCCGGCACCGTCCCGCACAGTCTGAGGTTCCTCAGGATAAGAGGAATACGATGGTCCGGCACCGTCCCGCACAGTCTGAGGTTCCTCAGGATAAGAGGAATACGATGGTCCGGCACCGTCCCGCACGGTCTGAGGTTCCTCAGGATAAGAGGAATACGATGGTCCGGCACCGTCCCGCACAGTCTGAGGTTCCTCAGGATAAGAGGAATACGATGGTCCATCTACACTGTGTGGTGCCGGATGGACATTTGAGGTAGTCGGGTTTTCTCCTGGACTATACTGTGTGATGTCCTCATCTTCTACTTTACAGTCTGGAGACAAAGTGAGACGATCCTCTGAGGTTTTCCTCATCTCCCGTCCATCTACTAAAATAGAAATACAAAGATTATTACTAGACATGAGCAGATTGGTTCCCCTAAACCAGGACTCCGCCCACATCAGGCAGCTTTGTCTCTGAGGATCTTACAATTCCCCCCTCAAGGTAACTAGTAAATGGATCCTCTGATCTTCTACCAGATCATTTCTTTATTCATGGGCCTTAGTCAGAGAGTGAGGAAACAACGAGAACTGTCTTTTATAGGAGTGACAGTGATGAGGGGATTATAGGACGAGTGTCCCCTCCCCCTCTATCACTCATTGCCATCTTCCCAACACAAGAAGTCCTGCACTTCCTTATTTAGTCCATGATTTAGTCATGAATAACAGCGGGGCTGAGCCCAACCAGAGGTCAGAGAGTGAGGATGGGGGGAGAACAACCAAGATGAAGACTGGACTGATCCTGAAGACCTCCATCATTGGGTTACTGACTCCTCCCTCATTATCACTTTCTGTTTAAGGTTCCAAAGTTGGAGGATGTTATCACATTATTATCAACATGTAAAAGTCTGTGCTCCAATCACATCATCAGATATAAAATGTCCATCTGGTAGGAAATGGGTGTAACAAAAGAGAATATATATTATGTGTATATATAGCAGTGGGCAGAGGGGAGAGAGCAGAAGTCAGGACTATGTAATGTACAACAGATAGGACTATATAGTATCAGAATTATGTAATGTACAATATAGAGTATATAGTGAAGGGGTCAGGAGTATATAATGTACACTATAGAGTATATAGTGCAGGGGTCAGGTTAAATGTTTACTGGAGACAAGTTGCAGAGGTCCCACACCGCTGCCTCCCATCTCCTGAGACTGCACTCAGTGACTTGGGTCTGAGACTATACAGACATATCCCTCCACCCGGCACAACCAGCTGACAACAGAGCAAGTAACTCCAGGAGAATTGCAGAGATAGAGATTCTGCTATACCCAGACATGGGGCAGAAGACCCAAGACACATACCCCAGGTACCTAGGGTAAGCAATGCCTATACTGAAAATCAACAGTTCTTTATCGTACATCACGGGACACAGAGCAGCATAGTAATTACTATGTGGGTTATAGGCCACCTTCAGGGGATGGATACTGGCACACCCAAGACAGGAAGTTTCCTCCCTATATAACCCCTCCCATACAGGAAGTAACTCAGTTTTTTCGCCAGTGTCTAAGGTGTTGGTCACGGTTAAAGATGGGCTATGAAGAGTTCCGGGATCCTTACTGGATCAATCAGCTTTTTGCAGACCGGATCCATCCAAACTGCCACTGAGGCTAAAGTGGATGGTACCCGGGCCACGTGGAAGAAGTACAAGGTTTTGCCTGTTTCCTTGGAGGGCTGGACCCTGGGATCCAGTGCTTTGGTCATGTTCCATTACCATAAAGTTTTCTGGCAGGGTGCTATACAGGTCCAAGGGAGCGGACCCACAATAAAAAGGGGGCCCAGTCCTTGAAGGTTTTAAAACATAGCCCGCCGTGATGGGTGAAGGTTGGGTCTTCTGGTACCAGCAGAATCCTGCGGCGGTAAAGGTAAGTTAAGCGCTTCCCGACCGCCTCACGCCGATGTACGTCGGCAGAATGGCACAGCTAGGCAGAACCACGTACAGGTACGTGGCCCTTTAAGAGCCTAGCTGTGGGTCGTGCGCGTTTGCGACCCGGTCGGGAGCTCTGTGACCACGGCCGCGGGACCAGCGGACCCGATCGCCGCTGGTGTCCCGCGATCGGGTCACAGAGCTGAAGAACGGGGAGAGGTCTGTGTAAACGAACCTCTCCCCGCGCTTCCTACTCTGCCTGTCATTGATCGGCTGTTCGGCTGATCGGCTGTTCCCGGTCATCGGGAAAGCCGATCAATGACGTCAGACGTCAGCCCCGCCCCCTAATGTTAAAAAACACACACGTCACAGCCCATAACCCCTCCCCTCCCCCTAGTGGTTAACTCTTTCACTGCCAGTGTCATTTATACAGGAATCAATGCATTTAAATAGCACTGATTGCTGTATAAATGACAATGGTCCCAAAAATGTGTCAAAAATGTCCGATGTGTCCGCCATAATGTCGCAGTCACAATAAAAATCGCTGATCGCCACCATTACTAGTAGGGTTGTCCCGATACCGAGCATTTGCGCGAGTACTTGTACTCGCACAAATGCTCCCGATGCCTTATCCGATACCTGGTCGGCGGGTGGACTGATAGGGCAGGTGAAGGCAGAGGGCGGGCGGAGACAGCGGTGGACGAAGAGGGCGGGTGAAGGCAGAGGGCGGGCGGAGACAGCGGTGGACGAAGAGGGCGGGTGAAGGCAGAGGGCGGGCAGAGACAGCGGTGGACGAAGAGGGCGGGTGAAGGCAGAGGGCGGGCGGAGACAGCGGTGGACGAAGAGGGCGGGTGAAGGCAGAGGGCGGGCGGAGACAGCGGTGGACGAAGAGGGCGGGTGAAGGCAGAGGGCGGGCAGAGACAGCGGTGGACGAGGAGGGCGGGTGAAGGCATAGGGCGGGCGGAGACAGCGGTGGACGAAGAGGGCGGGTGAAGGCAGAGGGCGGGCGGAGACAGCGGTGGACGAAGAGGGTGGGTGAAGGCAGAGGGCGGGCAGAGACAGCGGTGGACGAAGAGGGTGGGTGAAGGCAGAGGGCGGGCGGAGTCAGCGGTGGACGAAGAGGGCGGGTGAAGGCAGAGGGCGGGCGGAGTCAGCGGTGGACGAAGAGGGCGGGTGAAGGCAGAGGGCGGGCGGAGTCAGCGGTGGACGAAGAGGGCGGGTGAAGGCAGAGGGCGAGCGGAGTCAGCGGGTGAAGGCAGAGGGCGAGCGGACGAAGAGGGTGGGCGGAGTCAGCGGGTGAAGGCAGAGGGCGGGCGGACGAGGAGGGTGGGCGGAGTCAGCGGGTGAAGGCAGAGGGCGGGCGGACGAAGAGGGTGGGCGGAGTCAGCCTGTATAATTAAGACATTACAAGGGAGCGTGTGTGAAAGGGGTGTGTCTTCTGCTGCCCTGTTCCTCACTGTGACAGAGATTGAAGCTGAGAGAGGGAGGGAGAGAGAGAGAGAGAGATCAGGGAGAGAGGGACAACAGAGAGAGATCAGGGAGAGAGGGACAACAGAGAGAGATCGATCGAGAGAGATCAGGGAGAGAGGGACAACAGAGAGAGATCAGGGAGAGAGGGACAACAGAGAGAGATCAGGGAGAGAGATCAGGGAGAGAGGGACAACAGAGAGAGATCGATCGAGGGAGAGGGACAACAGAGAGAGATCGATCGAGAGAGATCAGGGAGAGAGGGACAACAGAGAGAGATCGATCGAGAGAGATCAGGGAGAGAGGGACAACAGAGAGAGATCGATCGAGGGAGAGGGACAACAGAGAGAGATCGATCGATCGAGAGAGATCAGGGAGAGAGGGACAACAGAGAGAGATCGAGAGAGATCAGGGAGAGGGACAACAGAGAGAGATCAGGGAGAGGGACAACAGAGAGAGATCAGAGAGAGGGACAACAGAGAGAGATCAGGGAGAGGGACAACAGAGAGAGATCAGGGAGAGGGACAACAGAGAGAGATCAGGGAGAGGGACAACAGAGAGAGATCAGGGAGAGGGACAACAGAGAGAGATCAGGGAGAGGGACAACAGAGAGAGATCAGGGAGAGGGACAACAGAGAGAGATCAGGGAGAGGGACAACAGAGAGAGATCAGGGAGAGGGACAACAGAGAGAGATCAGGGAGAGGGACAACAGAGAGAGGGGGAGAGACAACAGAGAGAGGGGGAGAGAGAGACAACCGAGAGAGCCGTCAGCGGATGAACATCCCGATACCCATCTTGGTACACTCTGCACTTGGCTGTAGTAAGCCAGCAGTGGACATCTTGTTACACCCAGCTCATATAGTTCGAGCTGGGTGTAACAAGATGTCTGCTGCTGCTTACTGCGGCAGGGTGTACAGCATTTTAAAAAATGAATCCTTTCCTCATGTCATTTATTGCTGCATTTCAGTGCCAGCCACCTGTCAGTGCCCATAAGTGCCATCTCTCAGTGCCAGCCACTTGTCGGTGCCACCTATCAGTGCCCAGAAGTACCGTCTATCAGTGCCACCTATCAGTGCCAGCCACCTGTCAGTGCCAGCTATCAGTGCCTATAATTGCCGCCTATCAGTGCCCATAAGTGCCACCTTTTAGTCCCCATCAGTCAGTGCTAGCCATCAGTCAGTGCCACCTATCAGTGCCCATCAGTCAAACTGTCACATGACATTAAAAAAAAAGTATCGGTAATCGGTATCGGCGAGTACTTGAAAAAAAGTATCTGTACTTGTACTCGGTCTTAAAAAAAGTGGTATCGGGACAACCCTAATTACTAGTAAAAAATAAATAAAAATGCTATAAAACTATCCCCTATTTTGTAAACGCTATAGCTTTGGGGCAAACCGATCAATAATCGCTAATTGCGATTTTTTTACCAAAAATATGTAGAATACTAAACCGAGGAAAAAAAATGTTTTTTTATATATATTTTTTGGGGATATTTATTATAGTAAAAAGCAAAAAAATATTGAATTTTTTTCAAAATTGTCGCTCTATTTTTGTTTATAGCGCAAAAAATAAAAACCGCAGGGGCGATCAAATACCACCAAAAGAAAGCTCTATTTGTGGGGAAAAAAGGACGCCAATTTTGTTTGGGAGCCACGTCGCACGACCGCGCAATTGTCAGTTAAAGCGACGCAGTGCCGAATCGCAAAAAAGGGGCCTGGTCCTTTGGCTGCCAATTGGTCCGGGGCTGAAGTGGTTAACTTTTAGTTCACCTATGGATTACTTCATTGGAGTAAAATGTTGTCATGCCTAATTTTCGGCCATACGGAGCCTCGGAAAATGGCGGCAAACTTCGGAAATGTCCGTAATTTGCAGCGCATGCGCAGAACGGCATTAGACAGAACATCGGAAATGTCCTGAAATGTCCGCATTTGTCGGTCTGCGCATGCGCGGCCGACTTTACGAACATTTCCGACTTCCGTACAGACGGGCAGTCCCTAACGAGTTCGTAACTCGGGGACCCCCTGTACATAGAGGAGAGGAAGTAGTGGCGCGCAAAATAAACTAAAATATTAAAAGACAGAAGATATCAGGTCATAGACATAAAAAACCAGAGACAAGCTCTAGGTAAATATTATGGCATAACAATAAAAACACGTGCATTCACTGATGTGAAAAATTAGTAAGATAAAAGCAATCCGAATAAAAGCTGCATCATATAAAATCGCATGGTGTAGCTAAATGATAATCAATCCAATAAAATAGTGATGAGATATATAAAGAACGTGATAAAAATCTTAAAGCGCATAAATAGTGCATCCAAGGAGCTGTGTAAAAGGTGGTGATCCAAACGGCTAAAAGCAATATATCATAAAAGTGATATAAAAGATGAGATAATATATGGTGCAAATAAGCAAGGGAGACTAGAAGAGTCTCATATCAAAAGAAACAAAAGGTAGCGAATACGTGTGAACTAAATAAAAACGAAACTGAAGTGAAAGAAAAAAAGTGAGTAGCGATTAATAAATCGCAGAATATAAAAGTCCAAATAAAAAGTCCATATGTGACATAAATGCAGGGTGATAATAAAATCTTCTTATCCGACAGGTGGCAGGCTATCAGTGCTGGGGTTTCCAATAGTGATCGTGGAAAATATATAGATCCTGTGCAGTGTCCTCTATATTTCTCTCGTAGAATCCTAAAGGAAGTGCGGGTGGCCCCTTACCTTACAGCTGTAAGGTTACAGCAATGTAATCTGGGTCTTTCTGGCCAAGGGAGACCGTCCTCTCTGGGATGGCTTTCTGGTTCTCTCAGTGGTGAATCCCTTTTCAGTTTTCCTCCTTAATCCAGGCAGGGGCAGGTGGGGGGGGGGTTGTTTGGGGGGCGCTTTCACCTCAATGTGCATATAAGATAAATATCCTCATAGTGTAGTATGTAAGGTATAAAACGTATTTTATTACAGTAAAAACAGGTATACAATAGAAGAATTGGGTACTCACATTAAGCAAGTAAAAAGCAGGCAGGATATAAACGAGCCTCGAGCTCGTCGGCGTCACTTCCGGTAAGGTCACGTGTCCCGACGCGTGTTCGTCACTTGTCACGTGACTTCATCACGTGACAAGTGACGAACACGCGTCGGGACACGTGACCTTACCGGAAGTGACGCCGACGAGCTCGAGGCTCGTTTATATCCTGCCTGCTTTTTACTTGCTTAATGTGAGTACCCAATTCTTCTATTGTATACCTGTTTTTACTGTAATAAAATACGTTTTATACCTTACATACTACACTATGAGGATATTTATCTTATATGCACATTGAGGTGAAAGCGCCCCCCAAACAACCCCCCCCCCCACCTGCCCCTGCCTGGATTAAGGAGGAAAACTGAAAAGGGATTCACCACTGAGAGAACCAGAAAGCCATCCCAGAGAGGACGGTCTCCCTTGGCCAGAAAGACCCAGATTACATTGCTGTAACCTTACAGCTGTAAGGTAAGGGGCCACCCGCACTTCCTTTAGGATTCTACGAGAGAAATATAGAGGACACTGCACAGGATCTATATATTTTCCACGATCACTATTGGAAACCCCAGCACTGATAGCCTGCCACCTGTCGGATAAGAAGATTTTATTATCACCCTGCATTTATGTCACATATGGACTTTTTATTTGGACTTTTATATTCTGCGATTTATTAATCGCTACTCACTTTTTTCTTTCACTTCAGTTTCGTTTTTATTTAGTTCACACGTATTCGCTACCTTTTGTTTCTTTTGATATGAGACTCTTCTAGTCTCCCTTGCTTATTTGCACCATATATTATCTCATCTTTTATATCACTTTTATGATATATTGCTTTTAGCCGTTTGGATCACCACCTTTTACACAGCTCCTTGGATGCACTATTTATGCGCTTTAAGATTTTTATCACGTTCTTTATATATCTCATCACTATTTTATTGGATTGATTATCATTTAGCTACACCATGCGATTTTATATGATGCAGCTTTTATTCGGATTGCTTTTATCTTACTAATTTTTCACATCAGTGAATGCACGTGTTTTTATTGTTATGCCATAATATTTACCTAGAGCTTGTCTCTGGTTTTTTATGTCTATGACCTGATATCTTCTGTCTTTTAATATTTAGTTTATTTTGCGCGCCACTACTTCCTCTCCTCTATTTCACTTGGGTTCAGACATTTCCCTTAGTGTGCGCAGCAATTTGTTAGTTAGCTTCGGTGTGCTGGCGCAGGATTACTTTATCCCACTCGACCCCCTGTACATGCTCCTCAGTATATCGCTCTGTGCCAGCAGGAGACAGTATGCTCAGTCTCAGCCACCAGGAGGATATTGCAGGGGGGATTTTTGGATGTTTCAAAAGTAAGCTTAGCACCTTCCATGCGGCTTCTCCACCCCACCCCCCCCCCGGGAGCAGGGGAGATGGAGGCTACGCCATATATATGCTTGTGCCCCCCCCCCCCCATCGGGGGTCGCAGCGGCTCCCCTTTTTTCTCCTCTTTCTTCCCATCCCCTCACCCCCCTTGCCTGATCTACTGAACGGCAGATCTGAACGGCACCCGCGTGGGAATTGATAAATGTAAATAATTATCAGGGGCGTGTTGGGGAGGGAAGGGGCGTGGCTTAGCGCGGCGCTGTGTACGTGACTCAGCATCCACGTGGGTCACACGGCGCAGGCGCAGGGCTGCCGAGCCCATAAGACAGTCACTTGTGAGTGAGCTGGATAAAGCTGCAGGGTGGTGCGTTTGTTGCCTTAGTACCTCTGCTTTTGTGCTAAGGACTATGCCTTCCAGAAAGGGGGGTACAGACACCTCAAAGAAGGGACCAAAAGGCATCACCTTTGGGCACTGAGGATTCTAATCACACCTCCGCAATGCCATCTTCCCCTGAAGGACCAGAAGTGGCTGGCCAGGGTGAGCCATTGGAACCGTCAGCCGTTTCCAACATTTCAGGCCCCCGTCTATGTAACTGAGGATGTTTTTTTCTTCAGCTCTAGTGGGTTTAGAAGAAAGGTTTAATCGCGATAGATCCCCCTCCCCGTCCCGGGCCCTCTAACAGAGGAACAGTGGGCGGAGGAAGATGAGTTACCCTCTGGGGATTGGAAGAGGGACAGTCTATTGGTTCCTCTTCTGAGGAGTCAACTGTGGAAGAACCCTTTTCAGCCTCGCAATCTGAAAAATTGCCGGTGCAATCCCTTTCAGAAACGGTCCGTTCCACTTTCAAGCTGCCCTTATCTGAGTCAGCCGAAAGCCCCGTTCCTTCCTTGGGTTCTCTTAACCACTTGCTTACCGGGCACTTAAACCCCCCTCCTGCCCAGACCAATTTTCAGCTTTCGGTGCTCTCACTCTTTGAATGACAATTACTCAGTCATGCAACACTGTACCCAAATACATTTTTTGTTCTTTTTTCCCCACAAATAGAGCTTTCTTTTGGTGGTATTTGATCACCTCTGCGGTTTTTTATTTTTTGCGCTATAAATAAAAAAAGACCGAAAATTTTGAAAAAAAAAAACGCATTTTTCTTTGTTTCTGTGATAAAATTTAGCAAATTATAAATTTTTCTTCATAAATTTTGGCCACAATTTATACTGCCACATATCTTTGGTAAAAATAACCCAAATTAGTGGATATTATTTGGTCTTTGTGAAAGTTACAGACTCTACAATCTGTGGTGCCAATCATAGAAAATTGATCACATCTGATGTACTGGTGGCCGATCTCATTTCTTGTGACCCGAACAAGCCAGGAAACTACAAATACCCCCCAAATGACCCCTTTTTTGAAAGTAGACATTCCAAGTTATTTAGTAAGAGGCATGGTGAGCTTTTTGATGTTGTCATTTTTTTTCCCACAATTCTTTGCAAAATGAATAATTTTTTTTTTTTTTTTCCACAAAAATTGTCATTGTAATAGGTTATTTCTCTCACATGGCATGTGTATACCACAAATGACACCCCAAAATAAATTCTGCTACTCCTGAGTATTACAATACCACATGTGTGGGACTTTTCCACAGCCTGGCCACTTAGAGAGGCCCAACATGCAGGGAGCGCCATCACGTGTTCTAGGAGCATAAATTACACATCTAACTTGTTGACTACCTATTACACTTTTGAAGGCCCTGGAGCACCAGGACAATGACACGTGACACTGACGTGGCACTGATGACAGGTGGAACCGATACGTGGCACTGATGACACGTGACACTGATGTGGCACTGATGACAGATGGCACTAATACCCCTACACTGCCCCCTTGTGGTTAACCCCATTCACTGCCAGTGTCATTTATACAGGAATCAATGCATTTAAATAGCATTGATTGCTGTATAAATGACAATGGTCCCAAAAATGTGTCAAAAATGTCCGATTTGTCCGCCATAATATCGCAGTCACAATAAAAAATCGCTGATCGCCGCCATTACTAATAAAAAAAATATTAATAAAAATATCCCCTATCTTGTAAACGCTATAACTTCTGCACAAACCAATCAATAATCGCTTATTGCGATTTTTTTTTTACCAAAAATATGTATAAGAATACGTATCGGCCTAAACTGAGGAAAAAAAAAAGTTTTTTTTTTTTTTATATATTTTTGGGGGATATTTATTATAGCAAAAAATAAAAAAATAATGCGTTTTTTTTCAAAACTGTCGCTCTTTTTTGTTTATAGCCCAAAAAATAAAAACCGCAGGGGCGATCAAATAGCACCAAAAGAAAGCTCTATTTGTGGGAAAAAAAGGACATCAATTTTGTTTGGGAGCCACGTCGCACAACCGCGCAATTTTCAGTTAAAGCGACGCAGTGCCGAATCGCAAAAAGGGGCCTGGTCCTTTGGCTGCAAATTGGTCCGGTCTGAAAGTGGTTAAAAGAAGGAGTAAATGTCCCTCCTTTAAACGGGCCTCTTCCCCAGGGCTAGGGGCATCAGCCTCTAGGCAGTCTCGATAGCCTCCGCCATCAGGGTCAAGAGGTAAACCTCAAGGTCAATCCCAGGGACAGAAGAAGTCCTGGGGCCAAAAGCCTACAAAATAGAATTCTAATGCCCCTTACACACGGTCGGAAATTCCGACCACAAAATCCGTCTGATTTTTTCTGTCGGATTTTGTCCGACACTGGTGTTGCATACACACGGTCGGACAAAGTTGTCGGAAAATCCGATCATTCTGAATGTGGTGACGTTCGATGCATACGACGGAACTACGTAGAGGCTAGTAGCCAATAGCTTTGGTCTTGTAATGTGATCTGAGCATGCGTGGCACTTTGTCCGTCGGAATTTGCTACACACGATTGGAAAAAGTCAAATCAGACTTTGTTGTTCCTAAAATTTGAGAGCAGGATCTCAAACTTTTTCCGTCGGAAATTCCGACGGAAAAAAAGTCCGATGGAGCCCACACATGGTTGGAATTTCCGACAACATGGTCCGATAGGACATTTTCCGTCGGAAAATCCGACCGTGTGTACGGGGCATAAGACCGCCTTATGAAGGGACGCCCCCGCTCGCTCGGGTGGGGGGGGGGGGGAGGCTTCTGCAGTTCTAAGAAGTTTGTCAGGAAGAGATTCAGGACGGATGGGTCATCTCCACAATAACTCTAGGTTACAAAGTAGAGTTCCGAGAGTTACCGTCACCTCGTTTTCTGAGGTCAAACGTTCCCAAAAAAGCAAGTCTCTCTTTCTAGCATTAGACCGGTTGATGTCTCAAGGGGTGATCATGGAAATCCCTGCAGAGGAGCAAGGGTTGGTTTTTTTTTTTTTTCAAACCTCTTAACAGTGCCCAAACCAAATGGAGATATCAGACCCATTCCAGATCTCAAAGACCTAAATCAGTTCCTGAATATTTCGCTCCTTTTGCATGGAGTCAATCAGGTCTGTAGTTTCCATCCTACAAGGAGGGGAACTTCTGGCAAAAATCGACATCAAGGATGCATATCTGCACGTGCCTATTTTCCCCGCTCACCAGAAATATCTGCGATTCGAGGTAGAAAAGCACCATTTTCAGTTTGTAGCTTTGGCCTTCGGTCTAGCTACTACACCCCGGGTATTTACAAAGGTTCTAGCCCCGCCTCTGGCCAGACTAAGGGCGCAGGGTATAACAGTCATGGCATACTTAGACGACCTGCTGCTGGTAGACCGGTCGGTAGCCCACTTGGAACAAAGCGTGGTCAGCACAGTCAAATACCTGGAATACTTGGGTTGGATTCTCAACTTCCTTAAAACCACTAAAAAGGCTGAAGTACTTAGGTCTGATCATAGACACAGCCCAGAAAAGGGTGTTCTTGCCCCAGGCAAAGATTAGCACCATAAAGGAGCTGGTCCAAGTGGTCAGGACGAAGAAAGATCCTTCCATTCGCCTTTGCATGAGGTTGCTAGGAAAGATGGTGGCTTCATCCGAAATGGTTCCCTATGCCCAGTTTAATTCAAGACTGTTGCAAAACAGCATCCTATCTGCTTGGAAAAACAAAAACTCTAGATTTCCCAATGCGTCTGACCCCAAAGGTGTGCCAGAGCCTCAGTTGGTGGTGCACAACCAAAAATCTGCAGAGAGGGAAATCCTTAATACCAGTTATCTGGAAGGAGGTGACGACAGATGCCAGCCTTTTGGGTTGGGGAGCAGTACTGGAAAAGACAACTGTCCAGGGGAAGGAAGTGGTCCAGGGCCGAAAGGGCCTTGCCCATCAACATCCCAGAGATTCGGACGGCACGCTTGGCTTTCGGGGCCTGGACATTCAGATTACCGAATTGTCCTGTCAGGATCCAATCCAACAATGCCACAGCAGTGGCCTATATCAATCACCAAAGGGGCACCAGAAGTCACGCAGCCCAGAAAGAGGTGAACCATATCCTAGCCTGGGCAGAAAGGCATGTACCTTGTCTATCGGCAGTCTTCATTCCAGGGATAGAGAATTGGCAGGCGGACTACTTGTGTCGCCAGCAGTTGTTCCCAGGGGAATGGTCCCTTCACCCCGATATTTTCCTGGCCATATGCCAAAGATGGGGGATCCTGGATGTAGATCTTTTGGCGTTCAGGTTCAATAAGAAATTGGACATCTTTGTGTCAAGGACAAGGGATCCACTCGCATGTGGATCAGATGCGTTGGTGACCCCGTGGGATCAGTTCTCACTGATTTATACATTCCCCCCTATTCAGTTGCTGCCACGGCTTCTTTGCAGGATCAAGCTGGAAAGAAAGCCGGTGATTCTTGTAGCCCCAGCGTGGTCCAGAAGGTCCTGGTATGCAGGAATCGTAAAGATGGCGGTAGGGGACCCATCCAGACCTACTCTCGCAGGGGCCAATATTCCATCCTGCCTTACAAACTCTAACTTTATCGGCTTGGATATTAACCACCTGATTACTTTGCACTTAAACCCCCCCTCGTGACCAGACCAATTTTCAGCTTTCGGCGCTGACGCACTTTGAATGACAATTGCGCGGTCATACAACACTGCACCCAAATGAAATTTTTACCATTTTTTTCCCCACAAATAGAGATTTCTTTTGGTGGTATTTAATCACAGCTGGGGTTTTTATTTTTTGCTAAACAAATAAAAAAAGATGGAAAATTAAAAAATAAAATAAAATTATGTTTGTTATAAAATTTTGCAAACAGGTCATTTTTCTGCTTCATTGATATGCGCTGATGAGGCGGCACTGGTGGGCACTGATAGGCTGCACTGGTGGGGACAGATAAGTTGGTACTGATGGGCACAGATAAGTCGGTACTGATGGGCACAGCAAAGATGGCACTGATGGGCACGGATGGGTGGCACGGATGGGTGGCACGGATGGGTGGCACTGATGGGTGGCACTGGTAGGGGACACTGATGAGCACTGGTAGGGGACACTGATGAGCACTGGTAGGTGACACTGATGTGCAGCACTGGCACTGTGGGCACTGACATATGGCACTGTGGGCACTGACAGATGGCACTGGGGGCACTGACAGATGGCACTGGGGGCGCTTTTATTAGAAGAGGAGGGCACCGTGGACCCTTGGCATATTGCAGTGAGAGGGACTGATGTCCCTCTCACTGCCGCCGGTGATCGGCTTTTTTTTTTCTCCTCGCGCTGTCAGCGCGAGCAGGAAAAAAAAAAAAGCCGATTACCGGCTCGGTTATCATCACATGATCAGCTGTCATTGGCTGACAGCTGATCACGTGGTAAGGGGCACATCAGATCCGCGCTGTAGCCGTCATTTGGCTATAGCGCGGATCTCAGGCAGTTAAAGCCCACATTCTGAAGAATCGAGGGCTCTCCCGGTCGGTAGTTTGTATCTTGATTAATGCAAGAAAGCCGGCTGCCAGAATCATATATTATACAGTCTGGAGGGCATATTTTGTTTGGTGTGAATCCAAGGGTTGGCATCCTCGGAAATATATAGCATAGGTAGAATTCTGGCCTTTCTACAATTAGGTGTAGAGATGAAGCTGGCCTTGAGTACTATCAAGGATCAAGTCTCGGGTTTATCAGTATTATTTCAAAGACCACTTGCTTCGCATTCTTTGGTCCGGGGTTTTATGCAGGAAGTAACGTGGCTTAATCCACCAGTTAGATCACCCTTGAACCCTTGGGACTTAAATTTAGTTTTGTCGGTATTGCAACAACAGCCTTTTGAACCGATACAGCATACTCCCTTGGTCCTTCTGACAAGGAAATTTGTTTTTCTGGTTGCTATATCCTCTACAAGGAGGGCATCAGAGTTGGCTGCTCTTTCTTGTAAAGAGCCATATATAATTGTTCACAAGGACAAGGTGGTGTTGGGTCCTCATCCAAGTTTTCTGCCTAAAGTGGTGTCAGGTTTTCATCTGAACCAAGATATTGTCCTACCGTCGTTTTTTCCATAACCCTGTTAGACGAAAGAGAAATCACTACATTGTCTTGATGTGGTGAGAGCGGTCACGGTCTAGTTAAAGACGACTGCTCAGATCCGGAAGACTGATGTCTTATTTGTGCTGCCAGAAGGTCTTAGGAAAGGACATGCAGCGTCGAAATCTACTATTTCTAAGTGGATTTGGCAAGCTATAATTCAGGCCTATGGATTAAAAGGGAAGATTCCACCTTTTCAAGTCAAAGCGCACTCCAACAGAGCAGTGAGTGCTTCTTGGGCAGTGCATCACCAAGCCTCCATGGCTCAGATCTGCAAGGCCACAACTTGGTCTTCAGTCCAAGCATTCACTAGATTCTATCAGGTGGATGTAAGAAGGCATGAGGATAACGCCTTTGGGCGCAGTGTGCTGCAGGCAGCAGTATAGGTCCTCAAGTCTGTGGACGCCCTGCCGTTTGTGTCTCCCTCCCCTCAGGTGGCATTGCTTTGGGACGTCCCACATAGTAATTACTATGGCTGCTCTGTGTCCCGTGATGTACGATAAAAAAAATAGGATTTTTATAACAGCTTGCCTGTAAAATCCTTTTCTTGAAGTAAATCACGGGACACAGAGGTCCCTCCCCTCTTTTGGGATATATGAATATTGCTTTGCTACAAAATGGAGGTACTCCCGGTTTTGGAGGGGTTATATAAGGAGGAAACTTCCTGTCTTGGGTGTGCAAGTGTGCATCACCTGAAGGTGGCCTCTAACCCACATAGTAATTACTAGGCTGCTCTGTGTCCCGTGATGTACTCCACGAAAAGGATTTTACAGGTAAGCTGTTATAAAAATCCTATTTTTGCTGCCAGCTGAACCCCAGAATCTCCATAAATCCAGTCTAGATACATAAATTGTGTCTGCAGCACAGAGAAGGAAGATTATCTGAGAGAAATACAGGAATACAGGATGGGGAACACAGCTCAGGAAAGTGACCAGGGTATTACAGGCTGATATCACCCAGTCCCCGCCCTACTCTGGACCAATCAGTGAGCAGTATAGGTGGAGGAATGGATTTAGTGTTAATGACCCACCTGTGCTGATCTCTGTAGGAGTGTCCTCCTCTATAAATGTCCCCGTTATTCCATCCTCCTCCATAGACTGCTGATCATCCCTCACATACGTCTCTTCTTCTTCTTCTGATTTAACCTCAAATTCTATATCGATTGGATCTCCACTCTAAACCAAGAAAATGAGAGAGAATATTATCTGTAAAATAAGAGCTTTAATATTGTGACATCACATAAAAAATCCACACATTGTCTCTGGAAGTGTATGTTCTAGATTCTCCGTCCCACCAACCTTGTAACAGTGGGGGATGGTGTGATCTTCCTGTGTGGGATCCCGGGAATACAGAGGACGGGGGGATCTCTCTGGTGGGTTCCTGTTACGAGGCGGCTCCATCATATCCTTGTGTCCTTCTGAAAACTCCTCCATAACCCCATACTCCTCATCCTCCTCTTTATACTCTTCTTTGAGAAAAATATTATCATCCCCGAGATTTCCAATCTGCAATATATTATAAAACATTTATTGTAACACACATGCTTGTGTATAATGTATAACTACCAGTGATTGTTCCTCATCTACCTGATGATGGTGGGGGATGGTGAGACCTTCCTGTGTGGAATCCCGGGAATACAGAGGACGGGGACATCTCTCTGGTGGGTTTCTGTAGCTGGATGACTCCACCATGGTGTCCTGGTACAGATCTTTGTGTCCTTTTGGAAACTCCTCCATCACCCCATCCTCATCATCCTCCTCTTTTATCTCTTCATTAACCTCAACTTTAGAATCTCTCAGGTTTCCACTCTGAATATATAATAAAAATAACATCAATTGTAACAATGCAGATAATGTACAGATCCTAATGATACTACCAGTGATTGTTCCTCATCTACCTGATGATGGTGGGGGATGGTGTGACCTTCCTGTGTGGAATCCGGGGAATACAGAGGACGGGGGGATCTCTCTGGGGGGTTTCTAGTATTTTGTGGCCCCATCATGAAGTCCTTATACAGATCCGCGTTTCCTTCAAAAAACTCCTTCATCGCCCCATACTGCTCATCCACCTTTTTAAACTCTTCTTGAGCATCAACTTTAGAATCTCTCAGGTTTCCACTCTGAATATACAATAAAAAATGATATCAAATGTAACAATGCAGATAATGTACAGATCCTAATGATACTATCAGTGATTGTTCCTCATCTACCTGATGATGGTGGGGGATGGTGTGATCTTCCTGTGTGAGGACGGGGACATCTCTCTGGTGGGGTTTCTGTTACTTAATTGCTCTATCATGATATCCTTGTGTCCTTCAGAAAGCTGCTTCATCACACCATCCTCCTCTTTTTACCCTTATATGGTTCCCTAAAGTGGAACTTCCGCTTATCGGATTCCTCCCCCCCCGGTGCCACAATTGGCACCTTTCAGGGGGGAGGGGGGTGCAGATACCTGTATAATACAGGTATCTGCACCCACTTCTGTGACGAATTATCCGAGCTGCCCCGCCTCTATCCGGAGATGCCCCGTTGTGTCTTGGGAAACACAGTTCCCAGGACACAGCGGGGACCAATAGAGGCGCGCAGCGCGACTCGCAGTAGGGAACCGGGCAGTGAAGACGTTGCGTCTTCACTTCCTGATTCCCTGACAGAGGATGGCGGCGGGGCAGCCGAGAGATGAGCGATCGCTCGTCATCTTCTGCCGACACCGCTGGAACAGATAAGTGTCCATTTATTAAAAGTCAGCAGCTGCAGTATTTGTAGCTGCTGACTTTTACATTTTTTTTTTTCAGGTGGAGCTCCGCTTTAACAACAACATTATCATCCCCGATGTTTCCACTCTGAATATATAATAAAACATTTGTTCTAACAAACATGTTTGTGTATAAATCCTATCGGTGATTGTTACCCATCTACCTGATCATGGTGGGGGATGGGGTGAATGAATAGCTGAGACTTGGATCAATATAGAAACATTTGTTTTCAGGACATTCTTTCTACAAATTAAATTTTCCCTCTTTCTTCCTATTTGAATCTTCTAAAATAAAGACATACATATTCCCATCCCCCACTACTAATAAAAGTCATATAGTCCGTTAGTATAGACTGATGAGGTGAGAAGGTGATTGGTGGGAAAGGTGACACACCAAGAAAAAGAGGACAATGATCCGGCTCCGTAACTGGAGGAACGTTCTGATCCTGAAGGGGTTAATCTGCCTGTGTGGTGTAATAATTTCCGTTTGTAGGTCATGTATGGTCAAGAGGGTCATTGTCTTGTCTATTTATTGTCAGTGTTGTTTGTTTAGAGGAACAAATACTGGAATTTATCTCCAAAATGAAGGAAATGTTGCGGCCCCATAGGTGAGGGAATGTTCTGACCCTGAAATGGTTAATCTAGGTTTCCACACTATATATGTGTGTATCATCATCTGCTGGAGATAAAAGACGTCACAGTGACTATGGAGGAAGAGGACGGACATGACGGGGGGGGGGGGGGTTACTGGGTGTAAATAAAAAATAAAATCTTATTACCTCCTTTTCGGCCATTTCCAGCAAGGTCTCCTCTCTACTTCCTCCAGACTCACCTCTAACCCGGAACTTCCTGTCTGTACTCGACATCACTTCCTGTCTGTACCTGACATCACTTCCTGTCTAGGTAGAAGTGAGCTCACCACCTTGTGGAGCTCAGAGGAAATGCAGTGTCTCGAAGTATGAACACGACCTTGTGCTGTGTATGTACTGTATATCCTTATAGATGGGGTCACCTCCACTCCCAACAAGGGGGAGAGAAATATATATATAATATTCTTAGATTGGAAGCTCTAATAGGGTTGCCACCTTTTCTTCAAGCCAAACCCGAACACTTTAGAGGCGCAGGGCACGGCACCCCAACCGCGGTGCGGTTTTCCCGCGATTGTCACCAGACAAATCGCGGGAAAATCACGTTAACAGAATTGTGGGATGCCTGTCACCCAAAAGAAGTTTTGCTTTGTGATTGGGGTGCCATTATCCCCATTCTCTCCTATTTCAAATCTTATTCCCCTACCAGCACAAATCCTCCTTCCTCCAATACCCCCATGGCAGCTGACAGGGGGTATCACGGGACCCCAGTACACAGGGGGGTCCAGACAGCAGAGGGTTTGGAGTGGGGGACAACTACAGAGGAGGGGGTGCAAATACAGAGGAGGGGGTAATTACAGAGCTAGGGGACAATTAGAGGGGGCAAATACAGAGCTAGGGGACAAATACAGAGGAGGGGGGTGCAAATACAGAGAAGGGGGGACAATTACAGAGAAGGGGAGACAATTACAGAGGAGGGGGGACAATTACAGAGGAAGAGGATGCAAATACATAGGAGGGGGTGACAAATACAGAGGAGAGGGTGGCAAATACAGAGAAGGGGGTGGCAAATACAGAGAAGGGGAACAATTACAGAGGAGGGGGTGCAAATACAGAGGAAGAGGATGCAAAGACAGAGGAGGACAGAGGAGGGGGTGACAAATACAGGAGGAGGGGGTGACAAATACAGGAGGAGGGAGAGGCAAATACAGAGGAGGGAGAGGCAAATACAGAGGAGGGAGAGGCAAATACAGAGGAGGGGGTGGCAAATTCAGAGGAGGGGGTGGCAAATACAGAGGAGGGGGATGCAAATACAGAGGAGGGGGATGCAAATACAGAGGAGGGGGATGCAAATACAGAGGACGGAGAGGCAAATTCAGAGGAGGGAGAGGCAAATTCAGAGGAGGGGGTGGCAAATTCAGAGGAGGGGTGCAAATACAGAGGAGGGGGAGGCAAATACAGAGGAGGGGTAGGCAAATACAGAGGAGGGGTGCCAATACAGAGGAGGGGGAGGCAAATACAGAGGAGGGGGGGGTGGCAAATACAGAGGAGGGGGAGGCAAATACAGAGGAGGGGTGGCAAATTCAGAGGAGGGGGTGGCAAATTCAGAGGAGAGGGTGGCAAATTCAGAGGAGAGGGTGGCAAATACAGTGGAGGGGGCAAATACAGGAGGAGGGGGGGGGGGGCAAACACAGAGGGGGGGAACACAGAGGAGTCAAAACATAAGAGAGAGAGGCGACAGGCAGCTGCTGGTGCAGAAGTTTTTAATAAAATAAATGCTTAAAAACAATCCACTCACTGTCCATGTCAGAGCTGTATATGTCAGTCTGTGAAGTCGGCTGTCCCATCCTCCCCTCCAATCAACGCTGCTGTTATCACTGGAGGAAACAGAGAGCCACGGGAAACTCATGTGAACTGTCAGCCTGATGATGGAGGTGTGGTTAAGCCTCCTGAATGCTCTGATTGGTCACAGCATCCCAGACTGACAGCTCACTGCAGTCTCCCCGCAGCTCTGTGTTATTGGCTTCCTCCTCAGAGTGATAACAGCAGCGTTGATTGGAGGGGAGGATGGGACAGCCGACTTCACAGACTGACATATACAGCTCTGACTGGGACAGTGAGTGGACTGTTTTTAAGCATTCATTTTATTAAAAACGTCCGCACCAGCAGCTGCCTGTCACCTCTCTCTCCCTTATGTTTTGATTGCTCCCCCTGCCCGCCGCTACAATCCCCCTGCTGTCCGGGTTCCCCTGTGTGCTAGGGCTTGTAAAAGGTGGCCCCATGGTACCCCCTGTGAGCTGGAAATGGTGTCCGGGTGTGAGGCAGAGGGAAACCCGGGCACAGCCTCCTAAACCCGTACTGTCCGGGTCAAAACCGGACAGGTGGCAACCCTAAGCTCTAACGAACTGGGCCCTTGTTTGCCCCTTTTCAATATGGCTGCTATGCTCTCTCTCTCACCAAGGATGAGGTAAGTGGGTGGAGAGAGAGACATGTGGCAGAAAGAGAACAGTGAATTCTCGCTGAGAGAGAACAGACTGTGTAAGTGCTGCAGTTTCTCCTCACAGAGACATACATAGAGACTGTTAATGATTTCATGTTCCTGTCTGGAAAATACCTCATGTTGGATGGTTCACTGAATGTTATTTCTTCAATGGACTTTCAAATACAAAGCTGTGTGGATTACTGTCTATGTGGAGATACATTTCTCAGTTGGGATTTCACTTGCTATTCACAAGCCCCAATTGAGTGGAGGCCCTGCGCATATTAGAGATCCAGTCCTGATCACACAGATTATGAAGACTCTGCTCCTAAATACTCTACAGGCGACGCCATCATATCTCAGTAGGCTCAGAATCTAAAAAGAATAGCGCTACACACTACATTGCCAAAAGTATTGGGACACCTGCCTTTACACGCACATGAACTGTAATGGCATCCCAGTCTTATGCCCCGTACACACGATCGGACTTTCTGATAACAAAACCATGGATTTTTTTTGTTCGAAGGTTGTTGGCTCCAACTTTTCTTTCATGCACACGGTCACATAAGTGTTGGCCAACAATTACAAATGTGGGATTGTGATGACATACAAGACGTACGACGAGCCGATAAAAAGATTCCGAGCATGCGTGAACTTTTGTGCGACGGACTTGTGTACACACGATTGGAAAGTCCGACAACAAGGTTTTGTTGGCGGAAAATTTGAGAAATTGCTAGCCAACATTTGTTGGCGGAAAGTACGACAACAAATGTTTGATGGAGCGTACACACGGTTGGACTTTCAGCCAACAAGCTCACATCCAACATTTTCCATCGGAAAATCTGATCATGTGTACGCGGCATTAGTCCGTAGCAGAGGAGGGCTGGCAGACTTAGGCCTGGGGGCAAGTCCAGTCAAGTGGCCCATTGAACCACTGACCCACAGGGCAGCAGTTAGCAGGACCCACATGCTAGCTCCTGTAGTGATATAAGAAGGCCAGTATGGTGGCCTGAATTTATGGGAGGAGTCCGGGGGGGTATTTAACCAGCCCACTCGCCTATGGTCCTTGTCAGTTTCCTGTGCGCGATATCTGTTACGCCAGAGATCTAGGGCCGACTATTCGAGACAAACGTTTGTGAGTTCCTGTTCGTGAGTTCCCGTATTCGTTAGTCCCGTTTTCTTCGTCAGTTTTTGTTGCAAATTCTGTGTTCGTGAGTCATCATCGTTCGTGTTTAGTAGCACTCGTTTACCTAGTCGCAGTTTTCAGTACAACGCATCTGGTTCGGCTGTCGCAGGTAGGGCTTCGACCATTTCAAATCATTTCATTCATTTCTGTCACGTACCGCGCTCCGATTCAAATCCAGTCGCATCTCCGATGCACCGATTTGCTCCGGTGTGCCCCAGTTTCCGCCCTTATTTCAGTACATGCGCCAGAGACAGATTCACTTGTTGGTTACAGGTTCAGGCACTGATTCTAGTCTTTGTCATGGCATATTATTTCTATTACGCTCCGATACGAATACAGTCGCATCTAAAGATGCATCGATTCTCCTCGATGTGCCCAGTTGTTTCGGCCTCATTTCAGTACATGCTCCAGAGACGGATTCACTTGGCGGTGGTAGCTTCGGTCACTGATTCTAGTCTTTGTTTCTGTCACATATTACGCTCCGATACGAATCCAGTCGCATCTAGACGATGCACCGATTCGCCTTGGGGCGCCCAGTTGCTCGGCCTTATTTCAGTACATGCTCCAGAGTACAGATTAATTTTTCATGGGTTCAATCATTTTTGATTCTTGCCTCTGTCATGGTATATCATTTCTGTGTCACCTATCACGTTCTGACACGAATCTAGTCACGTCTTCGCACTAATTCGTCTCGGCGCGCCCCAGGACAAGCCTCATTTCAGTACATGCTCCCGAGTCCGATTCGTGCTCAGTCGCAAACAGTGGCATGGCGATCCGGGCCTCTGTTATGGCAGTTTGAATCATTTCACCTCATGTATCGCGCTCCGATTCGAATCCTGTTGCATCCACGATGTACCGATTCGTCCCGGTGTGCCCCAGCTATTTGGCCTCATTTCACCAATTGCCTCATTTCAGTACATGCTCCAGAGTCCGGTTCGCAGTCAGTCGCAATGGCGGCATGACCCGAGCCATGCCTCTGTCATGGCAGTTTTTCATTTCGATAAAGGCAACATTTCATTAATTTCCTTCATTTCGTTTTCATTTCAAAGTCACTGACGCCTGTTAAAGTCACCATTCTAGTTAAATTTCAGGAAACAGCAAAACAACTCAGGTCAGTCGGATTCAGTAGGTCTACCCTGCACCACGGTGCTTCCACAGGAAAAAAGGGGGGCATATACTTTGCTTAGGTACATATGCGGTAGGGAGCACAAGCAAGACTTAAACTCATGTCACCCTCAATAGGTTCCTGTTAGCCAAGACTCAACCCAGAGGACAAGTCAGCAGGCATCATAAGCCACAGAATTATGTCTTTAGCCGGCAGTGAAGACCTCACGGCCCCTCTGTCCCCCTCTCCAGTCTCCGAGAGTGGCAGTGTTCAGTTGCTTAGGGGGTGGACTATCCCTAGGTTGACTACAGAACTGAGGCGTAGAGGGGTGCCCTTTCCTACTACGGCCAGGAAGGCAGAGCTGTTCAGGCTCCTATTTCCTCCTCCTGCCACAGCAGGATCCAGCACCCAACAGGCGTCCTTGGATTCAAGCTCATCGGCCATTTCCCAGTTGCATACCCTGGTCTCATCTCTGGCCACGTCAGTCTCTGATGTTCAGAACAGGGTGGCACTTCTGGAGACCCGCCCAGCCGTTGCAGCCCATGACCCTGCCGTGGTCCAGGCTGTTACAGCTCCTTCCGCAGGTATCACAGCGTGGAGTCCAGTAGTATACCCTTCCCACCTAGTACCAACCAATGTCAGAAAGGACATCCTAGAAGGCAAGAACATCAAACTTGCATCACTGCTCATCTCCGTACATGATCTGGCGGAGAACGCGGCATATACTTGGGGGGACGTGTCAGTAGTCCTTAAAGCCAAAGACCCCAGGCTCAATAGGAAGCTTTCAGTGCCGGAGTTCACTTTGGCTTTTGGCATGATGAGGGACGTGATTTGTTCAGCCTCCCCTGGCAGACGGGTGGAGCTGGATTTGTACCTCCACACTGTCGTAGACCTAGGCTACAAGTAAGGTGGCTTCGGGTTCTACGATTATCATCGCTCCTTCTCTGCCAAAGTCGCAGCAAGGTTCCTCCAGTTTCAGACGCCCACAGACTGGAGCTTCATGGACACGGAGCTCTTCTGCCGACATTTCGCTGGCCTACGGTCACCACTGTGCTCAATCTGCCAGTCGGCTACCCACACCGCTGCCTGGTGCGCCAACGCGACAACCAGTCGCCAGTTTGACAACCCTGCTACTTCCAACGCAGTTCAGGGCCAGCAGGCCCCTACACGAGTGCCACAGACGGACAAGCTCGGACGCCCAGTCTGGACTGCAGGGGGAGCAGCCATCTGCAACAACTTTAATTACGGGTCATGTAATTTTAGTCAGTGCCGCCTTCTCCACGTCTGTACCCTGTGCCAGAGGGCTCACCCCAGGATCCTGTGTGAGGTCAAACAACAGAAGAAGGCGTGACTAAGCCGGGTCGATGTCGTATGGCTCGGCTTCTATCTTACAGAACACCCCACTCCCTCCCTGGCCGTCTACCTCATTCAAGGCTTCACGGAAGGCTTCCACACCGGTCTCATCTCCCTGCCTCACACCACCCACGAGTGCAGGAACCTACGGTCGGCAGCCATCAACGAACAGGCCATTGACCAGCTCCTGCAGACGGAGATAGATCGGGACTTCGTGATAGGCCCTTTCACCCAGCCCCCCTTCAGTACATGGAGAGTTAGCCCTATTGGGCTTGTCAAGGGAAAGTTCTCTAATAAATTGCGTCTTGTGTACGACTTGTCAGCGCCTCACTCCTCCCCCATCCCCAGTCTCAATTCCCTTATACCCTCCGAAGAGTTTTCCCTCAAGTACGCCTCAGTGGACATGGCAATCCAGGCCATACTCAAAACAGGTACAGGTACCTGGCTTTCTAAAGCAGACATCTCGGATGCCTTTAAGTTACTACCTATACACCCATCCCTTTGGTGATGGGCATTGCATCAAATGGAGGGACGTGTATTACTTTGCTACCAAGCACAGGCCATGCCGAGCTCCCAGCAGGGCCCACAGGCCATGGCCAGCAGGACCAACAGGCCATGGCGAGCTCCCAGCAGGACCCACAGGCCATGGCCAGAAGAACCCACAGGCCAAGGCCAGCGGGACCCACAGGCCATGGCCAGCAGGACCCACAGGCCATAGCCAGCCTGACCCACAGGCCATAGCCAGCCTGACCCACAGGCCATAGCCAGCCTGACCCACAGGCCATGGCCAGCAGGACTAACAGGCCATGGCCAGAAGGACCAACAAGCCATGGCCAGCAGGACCAACAGGCCATTGCCAGCTCCCAGCACGACCCACAGGCCATGGCCAGCTCAAAGCAGGACCCACAGGCCATAGCCAATAGGACCAACAGACTATGGCCAGTTCCCAGCAGGACCCACAGGCAATGGCCAGCACAGCACCCAACAGCCAGACAGTGTGGAGGGCTATTTCCTATTTTAAGGTTACTGGGGCAGGGTTAATGGGATGTATGGGATGTAGGGGCCAGCTGGGGGTGTCAGGGTCTCTCACCTCAGCGATGCTGATGGCAACTCAGCCTCCTGGTGATTATAACTTCAAGTTGCAGACAGCCACGCCCTGTCTCTGCCTGCCTCCAGTCAAGGACTTGTAGTGGAAGAGTAAGCTGCTTTCAGTCAGCTATTTGTTCTTCTTCTCTCTGTAACTGTCTCTCTAAAAACTTCAAGTTGTAGCCATCCAACGCCCAGCCTGAGCCAGTCACAGACATCCCAACCTGCAAAAACTAATTTCAGGGAGGTGACGCTTCACACCACAGCCTTACTAGTGCCAATTAAATGCAGCCTGATCAGTGTCCATTCGTACCACATCATCAGTGCCTACCAGTGCAACCCATCAGTGTCAGTGTCCTTCAGTGCCACCTCATCAGTACCTACTATTGCAGCCCATCAGTGCCACCTCATCAGTGTCCACCAATGCAGCATATCAGTGTCCATCAGTGCAGCCTTTCAGTGCCCACCAGTTCAGCCTATTGTCCACCAGTGGAGCGCTCCCCTGGCCATAGACAGAAGACAGAGCAGCCCGAGCAGCCATATTCCATTCGGCTGCTCAGTCTTCTGGCCCAGCGGGGAGATCGCCCAGCGCTCGCGGATGTCCAGGAGCCCGCAGCCAATTGCGGGAGACTTAGAATGTCTGCAGTGACGTGACGAGCGTGACCCGCCATGCTCCCCGTCTCTGAAGAGTCAGTCTCCGGGAGTTGTAGTTTCTGGCTGCTGCGCGCCGCTGCTCAGGTCTCTCTACCCACCACCAACAGGAACTTGAGCGCGGTCCCGACTACAACTCCCGGAAAGCAGCGAGGGAGCAACACAGTCAATTGGTCGCCTTCCTGCACAAAAATGTCAGCAGACAGCGGCCGTTTTGAATATAAGTTAGGCAGCCTGGTGGGAATTTTCCACCCTGTCCCACGGCCCAGCCTACCCCAGGCACGTAGGGTTCAATATTAATTTGGCCTACTGATTGCAGCTATAACAGCTTGTTTTTTATATGTTTATTTGACTTTGTTAGGGTGTTGGCTGCTTTCACATATATATTCTTTGACATATTTTATTTTGTCACCTTTAAAAATTGGGTTAGCGCAGTGTTTCCCCCATCTTATATTGCCTGGATATCTGACTAACACTTTGCCCCCTGCCTGTACCCACTTCTGACCCTCCCAAAGAACATCAATAGGGAGGAGAGGAAATATACTGATATTTCCCAGAAGATCACTGCTGTTTATTTTGGAAGGTTTTATGTTATGTAGCCTCACTTTCCACTCTTGCTGAGACGTATCCACTAACCAGTCAGAGTCCCAGCCACTGTCTTGAAGCTCATCTGCCAATGCAAATATAACTTCAAACCTTCCTGCCAGATTCCCTCTCATTCCTAGATAGGCTTTAGCTTCAGATACGTCAATCTTGGTTTCTATGTCATGGGAAGCAGTAACATGGTATCTGTTAAGCCCTGTTCTTTCAGGAACCTTACATAAATACTGAACTCTGCACTCCAGCTGTGGAATCTGTGCCTTAGCCCCTACCATCCTCTCATATGGTGTGCTTTTGGCTATTGGCCTAGAATTTAACAACATGACTGCCTGTGTGAGGACCCGATCCCACCCCCTTAGTGTATGTGTGGGTGTAAGTTTGCGTATCTGGTCCTTCAATAGCCCGTTGTATCTTTCAATCAAACCAGCTGCTTGTGGATGGTATGGGATGTGGAACAACCAGTACACTCCAGAATCTTTTGCCCACTGCTGTACTGTTGATCCGGTGAAGTGTGAGCCGTTACCACTTTGGACTTGCTTGGGACAACCATAAGCAACGACAAGTTTCTGGAGCAGTTTAAGCGTTGCGGCTTGATCTGCACGTTTGCAAGGATGAACAAGCATAAGTCCTGAATAGGTGTCCACTGCAGTGCAACAATATCTCAGTCCATTGTTTCCCCGGGGCAGGGGACCGATGAAGTCAATCTGCCATATCTCTGCAGGCCTCTCACCCCTCTTAATCGACCCGGTGGAGTACTTTTGTAATGGCCATTGTCGCAAATCTCCACACACTGTACAGTTCCCTATTACAGTCTTTATCATGTCCATGGATATAGGCAAGCCTCTCTGCTGTGCCCAGTCATATGTTCCTTTCTGCCCCAAATGTCCAGATTGCTTGTGGGCCCAGTTGGCCAAGTTCATCAAGACAGGATCAATTGGCACAACTGCCTTCACTTTGGCGATTTCATCTGCAACTCTGTTATAGTTCTCAAAGTCTGGGACTAGGGGCACATGTGCATCAACATGCCCCACTTTTATGGTGCGGAAGTGAGCTTCCTTCCAGATGTAGTCCCAGACTTCCTTGCCTCCCCACACCACCTTTCCATGAATCATCCATTCATTGGACTTCCACACGGGCATCCAAGTTGTCAGTCCTTTAAAAACCGCCCAGCTGTCAGTGTAGATAGTGACATGGGAAGAAGGATCCTCCTGAAGAGTCATCACTACAGCTTTCAACTCTGCATACTGGCTGGAGCCTCCAATTCCGGTCTCCTGCAGGACTGTGTCTGTACTTGGGTTGTAGGCTGCTGCTGTCCATTTACGCCCAGACGAGGCAACTTTGGCTGAACCATCAGTGAACCATGCTGACTGCTTCATGTCTTCTGACAGAGACTCAAAGGGTGGAGCCTCTTGAATGGGGGATGACTGCAGCACAGGAATTTCTTCTTCTGGCTGGGTGCTGGTAAAAGTAACAAGCCCTGCCAACTGTTTTGAAATGTCTCTAACATCCCCAGCTGCAATACCCCCTCTTTCTTGAAGGTACCACTTCCATTTCATCAGTAGGGATAAGCCGAACACCCCCGGGTTCGGTTCGCACCAGAACCTGCGAACGGACCCGAAAGTTCATGCGAATATTCAAACCCTATTAGTTACAATGGACGCGAACGTTCGAAATCTAAAGTGCTAATTATAACGGCCAATATGCATGTTAATGTTATAAGAGGTTTGGGGACCCGGGTCCTGCCCCAGGGGACATGTATCAATGCAAAAAGAAGTTTAAAAAACTGACGTTTTTTCGGGAGCAGTCATTTTAATGATGCATAAAGTGAAAAAAAAAGTGAAATATTCCTTTAAATATGGTAGCTGGGGGGTGTCTAAAGTATGCCTGTGAAGTGGCATGTGTTTCCCGTGTTTAGAACTGTCCCTGCACAAAATCATATTTGTAAAGGAAAAAAAGAAGCCATTTAAAACTGCTTGCGGTTTTAATGTCATGTCTTGTCCTGGCAATATGGATGAAAATATTTGAGAAAAATGGCATGGCTACCCCATCACCCCCACCCCCCCCACCCCAGCCCATTACCAGTCCCTTTGGGTCTTGTATGGATATTAAGGGGAATCCCGCACCCAAAATAAAACCCTATACCTACAACCCTATATACTCTGAACAGCAGTATACAGGCGGTGCAAACAAGACAGGGACTGTAGGTTTGTTCTTAAGTAGAATCTGTTTGTAATTTTGAACAGGTACATTTTTAAGTGTAGCTCCATCCAAAAAAATCAATTTTTAAGCTTTTTGGAGAACATAGGGAAGGGTTATCACCCCTGTATCATTTGTTTTGCTGTCTGTGCACCTGTTCAGAACATTTCACCTCACTTTCCGTCCCAATGACAAATGTTTTTGGAAAAGTGTGGTTTTTATTGAAACAAGGATTGGTGATAAAGCATCAGTAGAGAGGAGATACCTTTTTCCCAAATTAAATCTAACAGGATAGAATTTCCCTTCCTAGGGGTAGATTTCCTCTCACTTCCTGTTTTCTCCTTCCGTTTGCAAGTAGGAGTCGTTTGTAAGTTGGATGTTTGAAAGTAGGGGCCTGCCGTATATACTCTGCAGAAATTTGCCCCATTAGATGTTGATGTTGCCACAACACTGTAAGCCCTCACAGTTACTCTTGGTGGGCACAGGAATGGGCCCTGCTGTGAATTATTAGATCAAAATTTCTAATTGCATGCACCTGTTGAACAGGGCCAGAAAAATTGGGCCTTTGGTGGTGGACGGTGTTGCCACAAGACTGTAATCCCTCACAGTTACTCTTGGTGGGCACAGGAATGGGCCCTGCTGTGAACTATTAGATCAAGATCTGTAATTACATGCCCCTGTTAAACAGGGGCTGAAAAATTGGGCCTTAGGCACTGGTGCTGGTGCCACAACACTGCAACCCCTCACAGATACTGTACTTGGAGCACAGCAATGAGACCTGTTGCAAAGCATTGCTTAAAAAATTGTAATTGCACGCCCCTGTTAAACAGGTGCTGAAAAATTGGGCCTTAGGCACTGGTGCTGGCGCCACAACACTGCAACCCCTCACAGATACTGTACTCTGAGCACAGCAATGAGACCTGTTGCAAAGCATTGCATAAAAAATTGTAATTACACGCCCCTGTTAAACAGGGGCTGAAAAATTGGGCCTTAGGCACTGGTGCCACAACACTGCAACCCCTCACAGATACTGTACTCTGAGCACAGCAATGAGACCTGTTGCAAAGCATTGCATAAAAAATTGTATCTACACACCCCTGTTAAACAGGGGCTGAAAAATTGGGCCTTAGGCACTGGTGCTGGTGCCACAACACTGCAACCCCTCACAGATACTGTACTTGGAGCACGGCAGTCAGACCTGTTGCAAAGCATTGCATAAAAAATTGTAATTACACGCCCCTATTAAACAGGGGCTGAAAAATTGGGCCTTAGGCACTGGTGCTGGTGCCACAACACTGCAACCCCTCACAGATATTGTACTTGGAGCACAGCAGTCAGACCTGTTGCAAAGCATTGCTTAAAAAATTGTAATTACACGCCCCTGTTAAACAGGGGCTGAAAAATTGGGCCTTAGGCACTGGTGCTGGTGCCACAACACTGCAACCCCTCACAGATACTGTACTCTGAGCACAGCAATCAGACCTGTTGCAAAGCATTGCATAAAAAATTGTAATTACACGCCCCTGTTAAACAGGGGCTGAAAAATTGGGCCTTAGCCACTGGTGGTGGCACCCAGAAACAAAAATGTTCTTCCAAGCTATCATCAGGATCATTGAGGAGGAAGAGGATAGTCAGTCAAATAACAGGACAGTCACTCAGCATCAGCATAGGCAGTCTTGAAGGGATGTGACATTATAAATGATTCAGTTATATCAGCTTCAGGTGCCTGGTAGCTAGTGGTGATCCAAGACTGATTCATCTTTATGAAGGTCAGTCGATCAACCGAGTCGGTGGACAGGCGCACCCTGTGATCGGTGACAAAGCCTCCAGCGGCACTGAATGTGCGTTCGGAAAGAACGCTGGATGCAGGACAGGCCAGTAGCTCAATTGCATACTGTGCAAGCTCTGGCCAGTGATCCATCCTCAAGACCCAGTAAGCCAGAGGATTTTTGGTGGGAAAGGTGTCCAAGTCTGACCTTGCCCCTAGGTATTCCTGCAGCATGTATATCAGACGCTGGCGATGGTTGCTGGAACCGATCATACCTTGGGGCTGCATCATACCTTGGGACTAAAAAATTGTCAGAATGCCTCGGTCAGACGTCCACCTTCCCCACCGCTCCTTTTGCTACTGACCGAAGCCTCAGCAACTCGTCGTCCAGGAGCAGGAGTTTGTAACCTCCCAGTCTCTGGGAACGTGTTGCACAGACCTTTCTGCAAGGCCTCCCGGAGATGTCTCATCCTCTGCTCCCTCTGCAACGGCAAGATAAGGTCCGCAACCTTACCCTTGTACCGTGGATCAAGGAGAGTGGCCAGCCAGTAATGGTCCCTCTCCTTGATCCGAAGAACACGAGGATCCTTCCGCAGGCTTTGCAGGATCAGGGAGGCCATGCAGCGTAGGTTAGCTGAGGCATTCGGTCCGGAGTCTTCTGGGTCACTGAGGACGACATGATCCGCAGCCACCTCCAAGTCCACTGGTTTGTTGGGACTGTAAATCATCCCTAAAAGACTGCTGCTGCTGCTGCTGATGCTGAGTGCCAGACTCCACCTCCATGCTGACACAATCCTCCTCCTCATCCTCTTCCTGTGTGATGGGTGGGAGAGAATGAACACTGTCTGGATAAAGGGGGCCTTGAGAGGCAAGGAAGTCCTCCTCTTCCTGCCTCTGTTCTGCCTTAAGTGCCCTATCCATTATCCCACGCAGCGTATGCTCCAACAGGTGGACAAGAGGTACAGTGTCACTGATGCATGCACTGTCACTGCTCACCATCCTCGTGGCCTCCTCAAATGGTGACAGGACAGTGCATGCATCCCTGATCATGCTCCACTGGCGTGGGGAAAAAAATCCGAGCTCCCTGACCCTGTCCTGGTGCCGTAGTCGCACAGGTACTCATTGATGGCCCTCTGCTGCGTGTGCAGTTGCTGCAGCATGGCCAACGTTGAGTTCCACCTGGTGGGCATGTCACATATAAGGCGGTTCTTGGGCAGGTTCAACTCCTTTTGCAGCTCAGCCAACCGAGCACTGGCATTATATGATCGGCGGAAATGCACACAGACTTTCCTGGCCTGCCTCAGGACATCCTGTAAGCCTGGGTACCTGCCCAAGAACCGCTGCACCACCAGGTTAAGGACGTGAGCCATACAGGGCACATGGGTCAGCTGTCCCTATCGCAGGCGGAGAGGAGGTTGGTGCCATTGTCACAAACCACCATTCCTGGCTTAAGCTGGCGTGGCGTCAACCACCTCTCGGCCTGCCCCTGCAGAGCTGACAGAACCTCTGCCCCAGTGTGGCTCCTGTCCCCCAAATACACCAGCGCAAGCACGGCATGGCATCTTTTTGCCTGCGTACTTGCGTAGCCCCTTGGACGCCTACGGAGCACCGCTGGTTCCGAGGACAGAGCACTCGAAGAGGCCATGGAGGAAGAAGAAGAGGAGGGGGTGGAGAAGAGAGGTGTGTCACAACCAGTAGTAGCATTTTGGAGGCGTGGTGGAGGAACAACCTCCAACACTACTGCACCTTGTCCTACATCCTTCCCAGCTGCCAAAAGAGTGACCCAATGGGCAGTGAAAGACAGGTAACGTCCCTGTCCATGCCTGCTGGACCATGAGTCAGCGGTAATATGCACCTTACCACTGACCGCCCTGTCCAGGGAGGCATGGACATTGCCTTCCACATGCCGGTAGAGAGCCGGAATCGCCTTCCGTGAGAAATAGTGGCGTTTGGGAACCTGCCACTGAGGAACTGCACATTGAACAAACTCAGGGAAGGGGGACGAGTCTACCAACTGAAAAGGCAGCAGTTGAAGTGCTAGCAATTTAGCCAAGCTAGCATTCAACCGCTGGGCATGTGGATGGCTGGGAGTAAACTTCTTTCGACGGTCCAGCAGCTGGGGCGGGGAAATTTGCCTGGTAGAATCGGACGGCGGTGTACTGCTAGCAGAGTGCCCGCAAGTACTTGGCTGTGACACACCTAATTCTACACCTTCATTCCTCTAAGTGCAGCTTTCAGAGAGGACTGAAGGTATAGTGGGGTTGGAGATCCCAGCTGATGAGGAGCAAGGAGAGGTCCGCTTTGTTCTTTGGTGTGGGTCTTTAATGTGTGCTTGCCAACGAGCTGCATGGCAGGTCGACATATGTCTGGTCATGCTTGTGGTGCCCAAGCGGCTGATGTTTTGGCCACGCGAGATACGCTTGAGACATATGTTGCAAACAGCAGTGGTGCGATCTGATGCACTTGTCTCAAAAAAGGCCCACACCAAAGAGTTTGTAATAACGTGCAGAGGCAGCGACATGCACAGGCGGAGCTCTGCGGTGTGATTCAGTTGGTGTGCTGGCCTCAAGCTGGCCCCGGAGGGTATCCTGCCTCGTTGGAGATGTGCCACCTCCTCCTCCTCCTCTCTCCCTTCAGGCACCCACGTGGAGTCAGTGACCTCATCATCCCCTCCCTCTTCACCACTGGAGCAAACCTGGCAGTAAGCTGCAGCTGGTGGAACATGACTGCCAGATTGCTGTCCTTGAGCATCCCCTCTCTCTGCGCTCATGCTACTGTCTTCCTCTAGCTGGGTATCATCATCCGAGCCTTCAAAACACTGGGCATCCTCCTGGAGCATGTTCCCAACACTGTGCTCAAACAGTTCGGGGGACTCCTCAGGAGGACATGGTGGGTCTAGGGAAGGGGTGCCTGATGATGCCATTGAGTACGCGTTGGTAGCTGCTTTGCCAGTACCCTGAGCCTGGGTGAGAGAGGATGAGGAGGGCTTGGTCATCCACTCTACCAAGCCTTCGGCATGATGCGGCTCTACATGTCCAGCTGCCGAAAAGGACAAGTGTGTCCCATGGCCACGTGCTGATGACGATGCACCACGTCCACGACCAGCACTGTTGTCTCTAGACACAGAGCCTGCTTGCCCTGTTTTCTTGCCTCTGGACTGTCTGCCTCTCCTTGTCGGTCTTCCAGGCATTGTAGTGGGTAGTGTATATTGTGCTGGAGTCACACAGAACACAACAGGGCCTTAGGGCAGATAGAGGCTTAGGTGGTTTATTGTGTGCTGTGCTATACTCACACAGCACACACACACGCTAACTCCTGTAAATGCCTGGCTGGCTGCCTTAGATGACAACAACAGGGTCTTAGGGCAGATAGAGGCTGAGGTGGTTTATTGTGTGCTGTGCTATACTCACACAGCACACACACACGCTAACTCCTGCAAATGCCTGGCTGGCTGCCTTAGATGACAACAACAGGGCCTTAGGGCAGATAGAGGCTGAGGTGGTTTATTGTGTGCTGTGCTATACTCACACAGCACACACACACGCTAACTCCTGCAAATGCCTGGCTGGCTGCCTTAGATGACAACAACAGGGCCTTAGGGCAGATAGTGGCTGAGGTGGTTTAATGTGTGCTGTGCTATACACACACAGCACACACACACGATAACTCCTGCAAATGCCTGGCTGGCAGCCTTAGATGACAACAGGCCAGAAGGGTAAAGGTGGTTTAAGGTGATACTGCAATGCTGTACTAACAGCACACACACACTAGACTAATCCCCAGAATCACAGCAGATAATTTCAGCACTCAGCAGAATGAATAAAACAGCAGATAATGTCAGCAGCACTCAGCAGATTGAATAACACAGCAGATACTGTGAGCACTCAGCAGAATAAATAACACAGCAGATACTGTCTGTCAGCAATGCAGAATGAATCACAGCAGATAATGTGACAAACAGTCACTGACTAACGCTGGAACACACTACACTAGGCCGCCGGCGCGGCGGCCTTATCTCTCACCCATCCTGCTATTGGCAATGCAGTATGGATGGTGACTGTGTCCGTTCCTGTAATGGTCTCTATATGTTGTGCTGTGTAGGCCCCAAACAGGTACTTCTCTGGGGGCGTGTATCTCTTCTGTGCCCCTGTCAGTTGTTTGGACCAAAATCCAATGGGTATTGCTCTCAGTCCTTTCTTTTCATTTGGCTGCCACAGACTCCAAGATATGGTACCATTCTGCTCCACTACATCCAGCTGAAATGGTACTCCTTGTCTCACGGGTCCTAATCCCTGATGCTGCAAAATAGCTTATTTTTTCCGGGTGACATTATATATAGGCCTCAGAATTAGTCCAAGATGTGGGATGAACGATCTCCAGAACCCCACAACTCCAATGTACTTCTGTGCCTCCTTTTTGGTAGTAGGGGCGACAGCGCCTGGATAGTTTGCACAACTGTCTCTTGAATTTTCCTCTGTTGCCCAGTCCACATCATTCCTAGGAATTTCACCTCTGTGGTAGGTCCTTGGACTTTGTCTCTGTTGATAGCCCACCCTCTGTTCTCCATGTGATGTATCAGCAGGTGCAGTGCTTCAGTTACATCTTCTTTGTTCCAGAGATCATGATGTCATCAATGTAGTGAAACACAGCGACTTTCAAATTCAGGGTGCTTAAATCTAGGGCAATCGGTCCATGACAAATCGTTCGAGAATGAAGATAGCCTCGCGGAAGGACAGTGAAAGTGTACTGGCGGCTGTCCCACACCATAGCAAACTGGTCTTGACACTCTGGGTCTATTAAAATCTAAAAGAAAGCATTAGCCAGGTATATCACAGCATGATATTCTCCTGCATCTTTATTTTTTCAACAATTGAGATCATATCTGGTACAGCTGACTTCAAAGGAGGTGCCACTTTGTTTAGACCTCTGTAATCCACAGTCATTCTATATGTTCCATCAGGTTTCTTTACTGGGAACACTGGAGACCTGCAGATGGCTGTATTAGATGACAACAGGGCCTTAGGGCAGACAGAGGCTGAGGTGGTTTATTGTGTGCTGTGCTCGCAAAACAACACTGTCCGCCCCTTCATCCCATAAGCGTAGGAGTCAACTCACCAGAGGCTCCCCAGACCTTTGTTTGTATTGTTTTGCCAGCTCATGGAGTTCAGTTTGTGTAAACTCCCGTACTTCTTCAAATTCAACATCTCTGGGGTTGCGATAATGCACCCCCCCCCCCCCATCTGCTATATCCTCTCTATCATGTTGCCGTTTCCTATGCTTAGTAATGAGAGGTCTGGCATATTTTTTCTTTCGCACTAGCAGATCATCATGCAAAATATCATCTTCACTGTCATTTGAGGAGAGCACATCCTCACAATCCCAATTTTGGGATGTGACAATGGCACATACCCTGGCTTTACTAACAGGTTTACGGCCCTTCCTTTTCCTTAAGGCATTAATTGATTTGGTCATGAGGGCTGCACACCGCTCTTGCAAATCATCAGCCCGACTGGCAGTTGAACTTACACACTCTGAAGCAACTGCTAGCTGGTCTTTTAATACCTTAACTTCTGCCTCTGCCTTCTCCCTTCTATGTGATTCGGTGTAAAATGCATGAAGAAAATACCATCCCACTGTGGACACTGTCCTCTTCTCTTTTTCACTTAAATCTAACCCCTTAAGGCTAAACTCTACAAAATGATCTGAGACTTTATCACCCCAAGTCAAGGGAGAAGCCTACTTCACAAATTCTTTAGCAAGAGGCTCCCACTCATTGTCTCTGGCCCAGATAGGTAAGCTGCACACTTCCTTCTGGTCACCAGAACCCTCTGCAGCCTTGCTTTTCCTAAACAGCTTACGCAGCATTTTACCTAGCACAAGCTACACACTACAGAAAAAACAGATCTGCTTCAATTGAACTATAGCACAATCCCGGACGAGCCCCCAACTGTTTCGCTTGCGTCTATCTAGCAAAGTTACTCTGGTATAACAAGGAAGCTAAGACTTCTGCAGTGTGTAGATGTGCTTTTGCTATACAAAAGCTGCTGTACATACAAAACTATTACAATCTTAGGAATACAATACAAGACTGACAGATATCTATAACAAGCAAAATGCATAGCAAATGAACAGCCTATGGTCTAACAGTACAAATACATTTAAAGGGTTACTTAACTTCTGTTACTGTATGTTCATGATCTCCATTGGCAATATTTCTTCTTGGAGACCAGGTAAGTTTCTTACATCATAAGTGGCTTCTTCTGATCTTACAGCATGATGATGTGTGTCCTCTGTCTACTCATCCTTTTATTTGTACAAGTTTGTTGACCAAGTTTGATGGTTATAAACTTATTTCCATAACAACCGACTAACAGTCATTCTTTCAGTTTGAGAGACCCTCTCATACCTGTTTACTGTAGCTGTAGAAGCAATGCACTGTTGCTATCTACCCATTGTCTACTCAAACCATACCTGTCATTAATATAACAGTCATTCTTTCAGTTTGAGAGACCCTCTTAACCTGTTTACTGTAGCTGAAGAGACAAAAGCCTCTTCAAACTGTCAATTTAAATACAACAATGGTATCTTATGTACCTATTATTTGCAGCAGCATTTGTTTGACTCAAGCAAAAACCCGACAGTAATCTGATCAACTAACTTGTAAAATTGTCCCATGTAGAGTTATGTCTGATGTTAAAAAAATCATATTTTAACAAACGCAACACAAGGCACAAAGTAGTTGTGATGATATGTACATTTTTTTTTTATTTTTTATTCCAAAAACTTTTTTATTGAAAATATAGCACATACAAGAATAAAGAAAAACAGTATAAAACTTTACAATCGTGTGTTGCATTTTTTAAACATAAAAATTATGTTGACATCTTATCAGGAATATAAATGAATAAGATTATATTACGTAAACATAGTCGGTATCTTTCACACATACATCATACTATATGTTAACTGAACATGTCGCTTGGGATCTCTCCACACTCTGTCTTTGTTCTCCTACTGTAATTTCCGAGAGTGCAATATGGTTTACAACCCATGGTAACTTCTCTATACACATGTTTCAGGTTTTTCGAGCCATCTGTCCCAGATTTTTTCATATTTGGATGGGCAACCTCTATGCGTGTATATAGGCTTCTTATATGGCAATACATTATTTACTTCTGTGACCCATTGTGAGAGGTTCGGGGGATCTGGTCTCATCCAAACCCTGGCAATTACCTTTCTCGCAGAGAACAGGGTTTCGTGTAGGAACAGTTTGGTGGGTCTGGAAAGATACCCAGAAGGCATGGGTTTGGCTGCAGTATTATGGGGGAGCCCATCGTATCATGTAGGAATCTCACCACCTGTGACCAGTATGCCTGTATTTTAGGACATTGCCAAAGGAGGTGGGAAAAAGGTGCCTGTTTCTTGTGCACACATGGGACATAAGAGTTGAGAAGTTGTTTTTTGAAATTCTGAGTGGTGTGAGGTATGCCCTGTGTGTTTATAAATATTTGCGTCAATCTGTCTGAGAGTTTGGGGGATACCAGTTTGCACGTATCTAAGGCGTCACTCCACTCGTCATCTTCTATAGGGCCTATTTCTCTTTCCCACCTGGTCTTCAAGGTATATGCTGCCACGGTCATCTGAGGGAGTGTAAGCATGATATAGAATTGTGAGATAAGTTTTTTGGGGTCAGGGTTTTTAATGGCTTCCATCAAGGGGTTTTTAGCTGATGACAGGTCATCTAGCGGGAATTGTGCGTTGAACGCGTGTCTAAGCTGCATGTAGCGAAAATACTGACTATCAGGTACGAGGAACTCAGCTTGAAAAGTAGCAAAGGATTTTAGTTTGCCGTTGGCAGCTATATGTGATAAGTATATGATACCCCACTTGCTCCATAGTTCACCATCCGGGATCTGCTGGAGTTCAGGTAGAGTCCTATTTTTCCATAGAGAAGTGTAGTCATTCAAGGGTGGAATTTGTATCTTTTTGGAGGCTAAGTTCCAGTTTTTACGGTAGGGGTGAATAAGTGTCCCACAGTCATCTGATCTTCCCCCTCCCTCTAATGCCCCATACACACGATCGGAAATTCCAACGGAAAATGTCCGATCGGACCATGTTGTCGGAAAATCCGACCGTGTGTGGGCTCCATCGGACTTTTTCCGACGGAAAAAAATTTGAGATCCTGCTCTCAAATTTTCCGACAACAAGATCCGATCTGACTTTTTCCGATCGTGTGTAAAGAATTCCGACGGACAAAGTGCCACGCATGCTCAGATCAAATTAGGAGACCAAACCTATTGGCTAATAGCCTCTACGTAGTTCCGTCGTACGCAACGAACGTCACCACGCTCAGAATGATCGGATTTTCCGACAACTTTGTCCGACCGTGTGTATGCAACACCAGTGTCGGACAAAATCCGTCGAAAAAAATTTTGTGGTCGGAATTTCCGACCGTGTGTACGGGGCATAAGTCTCCCGCGATTCCCATCATGGAGTCTTGAGTGGACCTGATCAACTTCAGGCATAGGAGGTGCAGAAATCTGTCCCCGTCAGTCTTGTCTATATGGAAAATTTGTGCCAGTTGCGCTGCCAAGTAGTAAGAGTTAAAGTCCGGGGGGCGTGGTCAAGCTGGCGACCTGAGCGGACGTGCGCCGTGAGAGCTCCGCTCCAGCCTGGACTATTAATCCTAAAAATACCGGTGTTATCCCCCAAATTACACCCTGCTACCCGGCGGAGACCTCGGGTATGAGAAGAAACAAAACCAGCGCCAAACGGAAGACCCCTCTGGTGCCCGTACCTTCTCCCAAACAGCAGACGAGCAGGACACCTCTTCCCGCCGGCGCGCACATGGCGACGCAGACTCCAGCCCCGGACCCTTCAAAGCTGGAGGAAGACAGATTCCAAGCCCTAATGCAGGCTATCTCGGGATGCGAGACAGCCCTCACGGCAAAAATAGATGTCCTACAATCAGACGTGGGACTAATCCGCAGGGATATGGACAAGATCCGGGAGAGACTGGGGGAAGCGGAACGCCGCGTGGGGAACACGGAGGACGCCATTAGAGACCACCGGGCCTCCCTCCACACACTGCAGGTGAGGGTCAAAGCGCTGGAAGCCCGCACGGAGGACAGCGAAAATAGGAGTAGGAGGAACAACCTCCGTGTGGTGGGCCTGCCTGAGGGGGCTGAGGGGCAGGACACCGTGGCGTTCACCGAACATATGTTCCGCACTCTCCTGCCAACCGCAGCCTTCTCCCAGCATTTCGCGGTGGAGAGAGCCCACAGGATGCCCCCGGTCCGGGGCCCGCCTGGGGCGCCCCCCCGCACGTTCATCCTCCGCCTATTGAACTTCCGAGACCGGGACTTGATACTCCGGGAGGCCAGGAAGATACCGGAGCTTAGATTTAACAACGCGAGGCTCATGGTGTTTCCAGATTATTCAATAGAGACCCAGAGACAGAGGAGGACATTCGACCATGTGAAGGCCCAACTACGCACAAAGAACATCAAGTACAGCATGTTGTTCCCGGCCCGCCTTCGCGTGATAGACGGTGAAACCACCCGCTACTTTACGACACCCGAGGACGTAGCCCAATGGATGGACACCCTGCCTGGACCGCGGTAACTGTATGATGCGCTCCAATTCAACTTTATACAATTGCTTATCTTTAGCTTTTTGCTCTGTGTCTCCACATTTGGCCGGGCCTGTCCCCCTGTCCCCTCTCCGCGCCAAATAGACCCTTTGGCGCCATATGACTGGCTGCAAGCAGCATCAAGCACTTGTCATTCCAAACCTTGACAAAGCAGTGGCTGCACCTTTCCCCTGTTCCCCCCCTGATGTGCCACCTCCTATTGCAATGAAAGACAGGGGAGGGATGGCCTTTATGCTGACCAGACTATGGTCCCTTCTGTCTCCAAGTGAGCCATCCGCTACTCACCCCTGTCCCCCCCCTTGGGCCCCTCCAAAAAGTAACTTTTCCTTTGTTCCCGTCCCGTGGGGAGGAGAAACGCTACCACCCGGGGAGCTGGGAGGACAGGGAGCATGACGATGTCCCCAGACAGGATCCCTTGGAGTCACCTCTGGCCAGAAGATGCTGCTTGCCAGACCGCTCGAGATGATACACAGAACTGTAATGTATGGTCCTAAAAGACTGTGCCCTTAGCGGCTGCTAAGTGTTCCTTACTAACCTTCATTTTCCTTTTATTTTCCCCTTTTTTTTTTTTTTTTTCTACTAGTTAAACTTGGTAATTCCAAATGTTTTGCAACCGGTTATGCTAAAATGTTGCTCCAGGCTGGGGTCGGATGCTAGAGGCGATTTTAGATACTAGCCTCCAGCGCCACCCGGGTACCTTTCAGGCATTCTCTGCGCCCCCGCAGGAGATCTACCTGACTTGCTCCAGTTGAGCTGATTTTTTGGTTTAGGGAATGGGCACTCCGAGTTCCCCAACGGCTGTGCAGGGTGGGGGGAGGGGGGGAGGGGAAGGAGGGAAGGGGTTATTTTTATTCAAATTTTTATTTTTCTTTAACACATGGTCACGGTATATGATTGTAGCAACAAATGACGGTATCTTGCAGAGGGGTATGGTCTATCAACAGCCTGCTAAGCTACAGAGAAACATCAGGTATAAGGGGGTGGCTGGGGTTAGAAGGTGGGTGGGATCCCTCGCGGGACCTAGAATTTACCACTCCCCTGCTGGTCACACACTTCAGACGCCACCATGGCCCAGCTGAAAATCATGTCATGGAATGTTAGGGGACTAAACGACAAACTCAAGAGAACCCTGGTCCTTACCTATGTTAAAAAATATAGCCCCCACATATGCATTCTACAGGAGACCCACTTAACTGGAAGCAGAGTGATGGGCCTTAAAAAACCCTGGATCGGACACTGTTATCACGCCACATACTCTAACTATGCGCGAGGTGTCAGTGTGCTAATCCACAAATCCCTGCCACATGAGCTGCTAGATGTAAAATTAGATCCAGGGGGCAGATACGTAATACTACACGTGGTTATAGATACAATAGAACTAGTAATAGTTGGGCTGTATATGCCGCCTCCAGCTTCTATGACGCTCCTTCAAAAGTTGGTCCCTATCCTCTCCAGTTATCCGACAGACAACCTGCTCATTGCAGGGGACTTTAACATGGTGCTTAACCCCTCACTGGACAGATTGTCACAGAGCACTTGTGTGGACTCCCCCCTGTCCAAGTGGGCATCACTATACGGCATGACGGACGTATGGCGATGGAAGTACCCAAGCGACCGCGCCTACACCTGCCATTCTGCCTCCCATAGGGCTATGTCCAGAATCGATCTCATATTGGCCAGCGGTGGAATGCTCTCTCGGATAAAAACGATTGACATGCTACCGCGAGGAATATCAGATCATGCCCCCATGATGTGCACTGTCCAGACCCGCACTCCGCCCTCGGAAAGGATCTGGAGATTATCCCGCTACTGGATCGCAGATCCGAGGGTGGAAGAAGAAATAGATGACCAGATCCAAACATTCTGGATGGCAAACGCAAACTCTGCGTCAGTGCACAGTCTCTGGGACGCCTTCAAGGCCTATATGCGAGGCTCCTACATAGCAACTATATCTAAGGTTAGGCGGGACTCCACTATTACACTCCAGGAGGCTGAGGCCACCGCCCATGAACTAGAAAATAGGTATGCCACTACCCATAACCCCGTTACCTATACCGATATGCAGAACGCGCTTAGAGAGGTAATGCTGATTAGAATCTCCCAAGCCAACAAACAGCAACTAGCGCAGACCCAACGCATTTTTGAGCAGGGGGGCAAGACTGGGCGACTATTAGCCTGGTTGGCCAAGGAACAACAACCCCTCACATCCATAGCTCGTGTTCGAGCTCTTGATGGGACGGTACTCATGGATCCCCTGCTCATAAATGCCCGATTTGCCTCCTACTATGAGGAGCTCTACTCCTCCAAAGCAAACTACACCACTCCTGAACTACACTCTTTTCTTGATAAAATAACCTTCCCTTCGTTAACTAGTGAGGCCCGAGAAAAACTCGACAGCGTAATAACCGAAAAGGAGGTTCAGCAGGCCCTGGGGGAGTTGCAGGCAGGTAAAACGCCAGGCACTGACGGTATCCCGCCGGAATTCTACAAACACTACGCAGAACAGCTAGTACCGAAACTACACCACACTATAGTTAAATCCCTAGAAGAAGGGACTCTGCCAGCATCCATGGCAGAGGCAATAATAGTAGTGATTGCTAAACCAGGCAAGGACCCTGAGCTATGCTCCTCTTATCGTCCCATCTCCTTGCTAAATGCCGATGCTAAGGTGCTCACTAAAGTGTTGGCAAGGAGGTTGAACGAGGTGATCCTTTCCCTGATACATGGGGACCAATCGGGCTTTATGCCCGGCAAAGGGACGGACATAAACCTACGACGGCTGTACACGGTGTTGGGATCCCATACACTCTTGGCCCCAGCGGATGCAGTAGCCTCCCTAGACGCTGAGAAAGCGTTCGATTCGGTTGAATGGAACTATCTTTGGGAGGTGCTGCACCGCTTCGGCTTTGGTCCACGGTTCATTTCATGGGTCAAGACCCTCTATGTCACCCCGCGAGCTAGGGTGCGCACGGGCTCGGTCATCTCCCCCCCTTTTCTCCTCCACAGGGGCACAAGACAGGGATGCCCACTCTCACCGGCGCTTTTTGCGCTGGCAATAGAACCTATGGCTATTCTAGTGCGCGAATCATCTGAGATTAGTGGCATCCCCTTGGGCCCTGTGGAGGAGAAAATCTCCCTCTACGCGGACGACACCCTCCTCTTTATAAGGGACGCGCCCACATGTCTTACTAAAGCCCTAGACCTCATTACCACTTTTGGCATCTATTCGGGCATACGGGTTAATTGGGGTAAGTCAGCCCTGTTTGCACTTCATCCCTCAAACGCTAATCTACCGATAGACACTCCTCTACAAATAGTCTCCCAATTTAAATATCTAGGTGTCACTATACATAGAGACTTGCGCCAATTCATCCCCCTTAACCTAGACGTGGTCGTGTCCTCCCTGGCCCAGAGATGTGCATCTTGGAAAACCCTCCCCCTAACGCCAGTGGGTAGAGTCAACCTAATAAAAATGTCAATTCTTCCCAAATTCATCTATCTGTTTCGGCAAACACCGGTTCACATCCCACAAACCTTCTTTAGGAAACTGAACAGTATACTGATAGCGTTTATATGGAACGGGGCTACACCCAGGATAGCACATAACACGCTGCAACTTCCTATTACACTGGGAGGCCTAGCGCTACCCTGCTTCCTGAAATATTACTGGGCAGCAGTCCTGGTGACAGTCAAGTGGTGGCTGGCTGAGGTCCCGCCTAACCCCGCGGCCAAGCTGGAGGCGGCACTGATAGGATCACACTCGGCACTACAGAATTTAATCTACAGGGGCTCTAAATCAACTCCCAATGTGACCCCCTCAATGAGGGTGACGCTGCGAGTATGGGACACGGTTAGAGGGAAAATAGTGAAACCACATACCTGGCCCCCAAACACCCCACTGTGGGACAACCCAAAACTCCCTCACTTTGGCACCGTTCCTGACCCGGCACTATGGGCGCGGAAAGGGATCACCACCCTGGCCGATATTGTCGCCGGCAGTGCAATACTTCCCTTCAACGACCTAAAGAGGAAACATGAACTACCCAACTACATGTTTTTCAGATATATTCAACTTAGACACGCATATTGTGCGCAGTTCCCCCGGCCTATCACTTTGGAAACCAACCCCCTAGAAGCCCTCCTCTCCAGGGACAGCGGTGAAAAACCACTGTCGACACTTTATTCTGAACTAATAGGCCTGGACACCTCTACGGTGTCCAGACTATTTGACAAGTGGAAGGCAGCTATCCCGGATCTAGCGGACGACGACTGGGAGGAGGGTATACAACAATACCTCCCTCTCATGATCTCGTCCCGGGACCGCTACACACAGCTCAGATTTCTACATCAGACGTACTATTCCCCGAAAAGACTGGCGGGCATATATCCCAACAGGAGCGACCTATGCCCAAAATGTACAATAGCCACGGGGACCTTCATACATGTAGTTTGGTCATGTGAGCACTTACAGACATACTGGAGGGCTGTCACGGCTGAAATCAATGCGATAGGGCAGCTGCATGTCCCATGTAGTCCAATACCCCTATTACTTGGGGTAGTCGATACCCTGCAGACAACTCAAGCAAAAAAACATTTCGTCTTCTACACAGCCTTCTATGCCAGGAAGGCAATCCTCCTTAAATGGAATGACCCACGCCCACCTACAGTACCCCAGTGGAAGGCTCTAGTGGACGCAGCACTCCCAATGTATAAATTAACCTATCTGGGACGTAACTGCCCCAAAAAGTTCGAAAAAATATGGGCGTCCTGGGCACAGGAGCGACAGCTAGACCTTCCATAACACTTCACACTGTTGCTCCTCCAGAGACAACAATGACCGAAGAGACACAGGCTAAGACGTGGTGATCCTCTACTCCTAATGGTGGAAAACAGGGCTCCCGCACTACCTAATTGTTGGGGGGGAAAAGGGCTCTACTCAGCGGCCCATGGGATGGAATAATAGGCAGCACGGTGATTCTCCTGACTCTTGATTGCATGGTTTATATGATAAGGACTCTGCTGACAACTGTATATACCTGTGGAACATCAACGACTATTACTACTCTATGCCATCTAGACGTTAGCTGTTAGATGAACAATTGCTTATCTAGTTTATAGCTTCTCTCCTGAAAGATACCTCTTGTAATGTTTTGAAAGTGTACCAATGCCATAACCTGTCATGTACGAAATTTGAATAAAGTTTATTGTTAAAAAAAAAAGAGTTAAAGTCCGGCAGTGCCATCCCTGCGAGGTCAGTGGGTTGTTTGAGTTTGTGCCAAGGAAGTTTATGTCTGGTGTTACCCCAGACAAATGGTTTCAAAAGGGCTTCCATTATTTTACAGTGTTTGAGTACTAGATATACCGGGGGGTGCCAGACCACGTATAAAATTTTGGGCAGTATCACCATTTTGATAAGATTAATTCGTCCCATCGCTCCGAGGGGGGAGACGTGCCCATGACTGTGTTTTTTGTTTAGTCATGTCGAACAGTGGTGTAATATTAAGTGATACGTAGTCTGTTGGAGATCTAGTGGTCCGGATTCCTAAGTATTTTATCTTGTCAACTCTTTGCAGGGGGAAGCCGGGCCCTGTCTCTAGGTGGAGGGAAACAGTCCAGAGGAAGGATTTGGGACTTATCCCAATTGATCTTCAGACCGGAGAATGTGCCAAATTTTTCTATTATGGTAAGGGCTAGCGGTAGGGAGTGAGTCGAGTCGTTCAGGTATAATAGGGTGTCATCCGCATGATATGTACGGTTTTACTAACACATGTCAAAGTTGCATAATTGTGCTTAGGCATTAACATTTGTTTTAACATCACATCAATCACCATTTACCACCAAATGAAAGCCCAATTTGTCCTGAAACAAACGCGGTATAATCCACCTGGAGGCACAAAGTAGTTGTGATGATATGTACGGATTTACTAACACATGTCAAAGTTGCATAATTGTGCTTAGGCATTAACATTTGTTTTACCCTTAGGTGTGAATGAGATAACAAAGTGATTTCCTATGACTGTCAGCCCCATCTAGTGGCCATAATGAGGTATCTATCCTGAACAACCTAAAATTCCACATTATGGCCACTAGATGGAGCCAATGATCATAGGAAATCACTTTATGAAATAAAATACGACCAGAATTTGTCATAGTACGGAGAATGCTCGTCACACTTGGTCAACACATTTTTTTTTTAAACTAGACCTGTAAATGTTTATTACATATAGATAGTCTGTCTGAAAAAAGACACAAGTCCATCTAGTTCAATCAATAGAAAAAAAAAAAAGTTTCCACCACAAAATGTACCAATGAGAGGTAATGACTCCATTTGTATTTTTCTCCTGCTATCAATGGCCGACACGGTACAACACTTCATCCATGTCTTTGGTGATCTCTGATCTCCTTATCAACTGTTTCTTCCATGATGAAGATCAGCCATGGAGTATATCTGAGGTGTATATCAGGGTGTGCTTCTTCCCCACATGTCCAGCAACATTCATATACAAGACATTTCCCGCACTCAAGGCACTAATACACCTCGAGGGTTGTGTGGGACCCCTGATGTACAGGAAGACAGGACTTCAGTGAGGAACAATTACCAATTACTTCAGCCCCTTTTGGATATATGCAAAAGGACCCTTTAACTGGATTTAAATCCACCTCACTGAGACAGAGATAATGGGTATACAATTCATAGCTCTCATCTTCCTCTCTTTTATCCACCAGAGCAGAAGACTGCAAGGTTTCATATGCTTTTAGTGCCTTCTGCAGTCTCTGGGCGCTCACAGTGATAGATACATATGGAATAGCAAATGTCCTTTTAGGTGACAGTCCGTCTTCCAGGGCCCACTGCCTCACAGCTTCTGTTGATAACAGTGACATGGTTGTTCCTTAATGTCCTGATCCAAGATAATGATCTCATCAGTGCCTCCAAAAGTAGCGCTTTTCTTTTCACACTCTGCGGCTACTGAGGTATGATGGCGTCACCTGTAGAGTATTTAGGAGCAGAGCCTTCATATTCTGTGTGATCAGGACAGGATCTCTAACATGTGCAGTGCCTCCACTCAATTGGGGCTTGTGAATAGCAAGTGAAATCCCAACTGAGAAATGTATCTCCACATTGACAGTAATCCACACAGCTTTGTATTTGAAAGTCCATTGAAGAAATAACATTCAGTGAACCATCCAACATGAGGTATTTTCCGGACAGGAACATGAAATCATTAACAGTCTCTATGTATGTCTCTGTGAGGGGAAACCCACATGCTGGTAGCGATTTCTATTTTCCACTCCATCAGTAGACACACCCAACTGAATGTCAATTGGGAGACGGGCTTCTCTCCCAAACATTAAAAAATAAGGGGAGAAACCAGTTGATTCATGTCTGGTACAATAGTAGGCATGAACCATAGCTCCGACATGTCGGCTACAGGTTTGCTTAGAACCATTAGGGAGGGTATCCAACATGTTTAATTGAAATGTTCAGGGAGAGCATCACCTTCTGGATGATAAGGTGTGGTGCGGCTCTTGTCGATGTTAAGCAATGTTAACAGCTCTTTAATTAGGCAACTTTCAAAGTCCCGCCCCTGGTCAGAGTGAAGTCGATTTGGCAATCCATAATGAACAAAAATCTTCTCCCACAACACTTTAGCTACAGTTACTGCTTTCTGATCTTTGGTGGGATAGGCTTGAGCATATTAAGTATAGTGATCAGTCACAATCAAAACATTTCCCACACCACTGCTGTCATTGTCAATACACAAAAAGTCCATGCACACTAAATCCATTGGACCAGAACCTTTCAAGTTTTCCATAGGAGCAGCTCAAGTAGGCAAAGTTTTCCGTTGCAGACATCTGACACAACAACGGCAGCAATAGTCCACAACAGATTCCCTAATTCGTGGCCAAAAGAAACGGTCTTGGATTAGTCCATAGGTTTTTTCAACTCCTAGATGTCTATGTTGATCATGCAAACTTCTTAAAACAGACTTTCTGCAGACTTGAGGGAGCACTAGCTGTCTCCTTCCAGGATGTTCAAATGTACCCTGTATAAAAGTCCATCAATTATTTTGATTTGATCCCATTCTTTAGGATAGTGGGTACTCTGCTCAGGTAGGGTTTTTCTCATGTAATTAGGATCTTTTCGGAAAACAGATTCTCTAACATGTCTGATTACCGGATCTCTCCTTTGTAGAAGGATCATACCTTTCTCTTGCAGCTTTACATGTTTGGGATACACGATTGACCAGAGAAAACAATATTGTCTCCTTGAACAGCAGCGTGAATTGAGAGTGAATTGGTAATTAGACAAGGCAGCAAGCCACCTATGACCAGTGGCATCCAGCTTAGCTGTAGTCAAAACCATAAGTGATGGGGTTGTTGTCAGTTCTCACCTCAAACTGAGCCCCATACAAGTAATCATGCAGCTTTTCAACAATAGCCTACTAATGGCATGGCATTGGCCAGTGCAGAATGAGATCCAGCATCTATATAAGCTAGAGGCACACAGCACGTCACTCTGCTATAGTGTAGGGAAAGGTTGCTGCTGCTGCTTTGAGGGAGAGAATTAGATAGGAGTCCTGATTCAGAAATCTATTCTAATTAGTCAGCGATCTACATTGATTTAGTTGTGTGCGTGCAGTGTACAAGCTTTTTACACTGCCCTGAGAGAAAAGATAGATAGTGTAGGGAAAGGTTCCTGCTGCTGCTTTGAGGGAGAGAATTAGATCGGAGTCCTGATTCAGAAATCTATTCTAATTACTCAGCGATCTACATTGATTTTCTTGTGTGGGTGCACTGCACCGTCTTTTTACACTGCCCAAAGCCAGAGAAAATATAACTTTTATCTGCAAGCTCAGTGCACCAGCACTGCATATGTTACTGTGAGATACACCCTTTAGATACTATCGGTGTATTCTGCTATTCCAAAAACACCCATTTAGGGCAATAAAAAATATTTTGCCATGTTTTCTGCATATCTGTAGGTGTGAGATACACAATTTATATAGTGTTCTCCTATTGTGCTATTCCAAAAAAAAATTTTTAGGGCACATTTTTTTTTCTTGAATAGCATTTTCTGCATATCTGTAGGTGTGAGATACACCCTTTAGATACTGTCAGTGTATTCTGCTATTCCAAAAACACCCATTTAGGGCAATAAAAAATATTTTGCAGTGTTTTCTGCATATCTGTAGGTGTGAGATACACAATTTATATAGTGTTCTTCTATTGTGCTATTCTAAAAACACCCATTTAGGGCAAGATCCTAAATTTGAAAAATATGAGGAGAATGTCAAAGAAGGGACGTGGCCCCGGTCGTGGTGCTGCTGGTGGAGCTCCTGTTGCAGGGAGAGGACGTGGTCGATCTGTGCCAGCTACACGCACAAGTGAAACACCTTCCTCGGGTGCAAGTAGGCGACAGGGCCTGCAGCGGTATTTGGTCGGGCCTAATGCAGCTGTACGAATGTTGAGGCCAGGACAAGTACAGGCAATAGTAGATTGGGTTGCTGACAGTGCCTCCGGTTCCTTCACATTGTCTCCCACCCAGTCTCCTGCTGAAAGATCAGAGTTGGCACCTGCAGCCGATGTCCATCAGTCTTTCACCTCACCCCCTTGCAAATCAGCCAAGCAGTCTGAGCCCCAAATCATGCAGCAGTCTCTTCTGCTTTTTGATGACTCTGTTGGCAGGGTTTCCCAGGGCCATCCACCTAGCCCTGCCCCAGAAGTGGAAGAGATTGTGTGCACCGATACCCAATCACTTATGTTTCAAGATGAGTACATAGGAGGACCATCGCAGCACGTCTCGGATGATGACAAAACACAGGTTACAACTGCTGCTGCTTTTGCAATTGTGCAGACAAGAAGAGCAGGGGTGAAGACTGGGTGGAAGATGATGTGGAGGACGATGAGGTCCTCGACCCCACATGGAATAAACGTCATGCAGGTGACCAGTGTAGTTCGGAGGTCACACAGAGCCACCAGCACAGCAGAAGAGGGACCAGGGTGCAAAAGCGGAGTGTCCTTCCCCTAGACAGTACGCCTGCTACTGCCCAACGCAGCAAGGGACCGAGCACACCAAAGCCAGGTCCAAGGAGTTCCCTAGCATGGCAGTTTTTCAGACAATGTGCTGATGACAAGACCCGAGTGGTTTGCACGCTGTGCAATCAGAGCCTGAAGCGAGGCATAAACGTTCTCAACCTGAGCACAACCTGCATGGCCGGGCATCTAAGTGCAAAGCACGAGCTGCAGTGGAGTAGACACCTCAAAAACCAAGAAAGGTCTCTGGCTCCTCCTGCTTCCTCTTCTGCTGCAGTCTCGGCCTCTTCATCCACCTCTGTAGTGACAGTGGCACCTGCCAACCCGCAAACAGAGGATCTGCCAGCAACACTACCACCTGGGTCACCAACCATCTCCACAATGTCCCACGGAAGCGTTCAGCTCTCTATCTCCCAAACACTGGAGCGGAAGAGGAAGTAGCCCCCTACTCACCCGCGATCCCTGGCCCTGAATGCCAGCATTTCAAAATTCCTCTCCCTTGAAATGCTGTCATTCTGTCTAGTGGAGACGCAGAGTTTTAAAAGCCTGATGGCATTGGCTGTCCCACAGTACGTCGTGCCCAGCCGCCACTACTTTTCCAGGTGAGCCATCCCTTCCCTGCACAACCAAGTGGGGGACAAAATCAGGTGTGCAGGGAGGAGGTAGGGGCTCCCCACATCATCCGGCATCCCTGTTTGGTATCCTGATACAGCCTGCTGGTCCGTGGGGCCGCTTTTATTATCTGACGCGGCCTAGTGCGGCCTACCGCACTTTCCTAAATAGCCGGCCGGCGGAGGAGCACTGCGGCCGGCATTGAAACGGCAAGCAGTCACTGCCACCCTGCCAATCCTCCACTTCTTTTTGGAATCACCACTAGACCACCCAGGGTGGACTGTCTGTGTGTAGGCAGGTTGCAGAACCCAGCATCCTTACCACCTATCTGCATTCATCCGGCCCCAGGGGCCTTGCTGCATAGTGCCCTCCAATCGATCCTCCTCACTGACCGACTGTTACCTGGGGGTGCACTGCGGACGCTCACTGCCTATCCTTCCTTCATGGGCCCTAAGAACCGGCCCAAGGGCTCATCTACACCGGGCCGCTCGGCCCCCGCCCCGGCTGCACAAGCGGATCCTTCTCTCATAGAGAAACTACAGTCCCTGCTGACAGAATTGGCCATGGAGCCCGAAGCCTCTCCGAGTGCGGCTCTGTCCACCCCATCCTCCCAGGACAGCACTGCAGTGATCCTGGCCGCTATTGAGCAGAGTAAAACCTCTATGCTGGTGAGAATAGACCGTCTTGCTGAAGAATGCAATCTCATTAGGAATGACTTGGATAAGATCAGGGGTAGGCTGACTGAATCAGAATCTAGAATTTCTGCCACTGAAGATCTAACAGCTACCCACACCAACACTATAGCGGACTTGCAATGTACGGTGCAATCGCTTGTCGCTAAATCTGATGACGCGGAAAACAGAGCAAGACGCAACAACGTACGAGTCTTGGGACTCCCGGAGGGGGAAGAAGGTGACGGGCCAGCGGAATTTGCGGAAGACTTCTTCAAAAATCTGCTGGGCCTCACAGATATTTCCCCGACTTATGTTGTCGAGCGCGCTCACCGGGTGCCCACGGGACGCGCTATTCCTGGTGCCAATCCCCGACCTTTCTTGGTCCGTTTTCTGAACTTCAGGAATCGTGACAGGATCCTTTCCGCAGCTCGCAAACATCCCTCGCTTCCATACAGAAACCCCTCAATCCTTCTATTTCCGGATTTCTCAGCCGACTTGCAGCGCAAGAGAAAGTCCTTTAATGATGTCCGCAAGCGCCTACGCGAAAAAGATATAAAATACAGTATGTTGTACCCCAGCCATTTCCGGGTCCCTCATAATGGCTCGGTCAGGTTTTTTGACTCGCCGGCTGATGCAAACGAATGGCTGAACAATCTACGGTAAACTCAAGTTGTTTGCCCACCCACGAGTCGCTATCTGAGAGTTACCGCAAGAATTCCATCTTATTTCCGGTGCCATGTCGGGGGGAGATGTTTAGCCGATCACTAGTTCTGTTGCATTGTTTCCTGGATCGCATCATCACCGGCTGTCGCCAGTTGTGTCCTGAGCCCCTTAGGCAAGTTTTAGCCGCTGTTATGGGCAGGAGTCCACTCCATGTCTGGAGGTTGGCGAGCTGACTCTCCCCGGTTGTGATCTCATGTTTTCCTCCTGGAACCACAAATCCTTTGAAATCCTTCTAGTTCTAGACTAAATGACCATTTCTTCTACATTCTTTTACTCCGGAGCTACCTGGCTAGATGTAACTCACGGACACATCAACCCCACACCCCAGTTCTCAGTTCCCCCGCCAACTGAGGAGATGTCAGCAGCACAGAGAGGCTGCACTTTGGAACTTTTTTTTTTTTTCAAGAAGTCTGAAGATCTAAGATTCCCAGTTTAGGTTTTGGGTATAAAACTGACCATAGTTATTGTGTTATGTTCTATTTTTCTCTTTCAGGGGTATTCATGGTCAGTAGGGAGTTTACTGGCCACTTTTTTTTTTTTCTTTGTACGCTCTGTATCCACTGACTGCTGCTTATATTTTATGTCTTCTATTACTGCTCACGGTACCCACTGCAAAGTATGCTATTATTTGATGCTCCCCCTTGGACCCATAGGGGCTGATCCCCCACAAGTAGGTATCAAGATGCTGTGCCATAATTTGTTACTGCTTTCATGGAGCTAAAACTGGTATCGTGGAATGTACGGGTCTAAACAACAAGGTAAAAAGGGCGTTAATGTTTAAATATCTGAATAAACACAGGCCCCATATCTTGTTCCTGTAGGAGACTCATCTCCTGGGGAATAAGATCCTGGCGCTACGCAGACCCTGGGTACGGGAATCGTTTCACGCAACATATTCTAGTTATGCAAGGGGAGTGGCCATTTTACTGAACAAATCTCTTGCATATAAGGTCCTGCACGTACACACTGACCAAGAAGGCCGATTCATAATTTTACTACTGGAGATCGGAGCGGTGGTTTATGCTTTAGTGAATATATATGTCCCTCCTCCCTTTCACCAACAGGTCCTCTACAAGCTGTATGAGCTTTTAGCTCCACTACAATATTCCAGATTATATATAGCTGGAGACTTTAATTCTATTCTAGATCCGTCCGTGGATTCGACCAATCCAAATAAAGTGTATTCACCAGACCTGCTTCATTGGGCACAGGCATTCAATTATACTGAGATCTGGTGATGGAAGCATCAAAACGCTAGAGCCTACTCCTTTCACTCCACCACTCATAAATCAGGTTCTAGGATTGACCTGGCCTTTGGCAACACCTGTGCCCTGGCAGTGGTGAGGGGGGTCTCGTATTTGCCTGCGGGCCTCTCTGACCACGCACCCTTGGAGGTCACTTTGGAGTTGTCGGGCACCAGGGGATGAGACTGTTGGCGTTTGGCACCCAAATGGTTGCAGGACTCGAGGGTGGGGGAGGAGGTCTCACCTAAATTACAACAATATTGGGAAATCAATGAGGACTCAACATCAGTGCAGGTAGTCTGGGATGCCTTTAAGGCCACCACCAGAGGAGAATACATTTCAGCTATTAAAGCGGTTCGCTCTGTGATGTCCTGTCAGGTCCAGACACTTGAGGAGGACGAGGCTAGGGCGGCAGGAGCTTTTTCTGACTCACCGACTCTGGATCACTTCAGCCGGCTGGCTGAGGTGAGGAGAGCATTGTCGCTACACCTTACCTCAGCCACTCACCTAGATTTGAATAATCTGGCAGGGAAGGTCTTCGAGTCTGGAGACAAAAATGGCAAACTTCTAGCTAATTTAGCAGCGGATTCGAAAATGCAGACGTTGGTGTCAGAAATTTGTGGTTTGGATGGTCAGCGGATATCTACTCCTGAACTAATTCTAGATGAATTCAGATCCTTCTATGAAAATTTATATACGGCAGTCCCTGGCTGGCCTGATGACAGGTGTAGGGAGTTTTTGCACTCCCTGCATCTACCCACTCTTTCGCAGGAGGATCTTGAATTTTTAGACAAAGACTTTACCACAGAGGAGATAGAGGAGGTGATTTGTTTGTTTCCTAGTGGGAAAACACCGGGACCTGATGGACTACCTGGTGAATGGTACAGAATGTATGTCTCCTTAATTGCACCAAAACTGTTAAAAGTCTTCTCTGACAGTAAAAAACAGATGACATTACCCCCTTCAATGTATCAGGCACACATAGTTATCCCGAAGCCCGGCAAAGATGTATCCCTCTGTACTTCTTACAGGCCGATCTCCCTGCTAAACTATGATCTCAAGATTTTGACAAAAATATTAGCGACCAGACTAAGGACGATTTTACCATCCCTGATCAATATAGATCAGACCTGTTTCATGCCAGGGAAGTCCACAGATATAAACTTACGTAGAGTGTTTACCCATCTTCAGCTACCCCCACTGAGTCCTCCACGAGGGTAATGGTTACACTGGACATCGAAAAGGCATTTGATTCGGTAGCATGGCCTTTTATGTCCTCAGTCCTTGAGGTTATGGGTTTTGGAGAGGTATTCCGCAAATGGATTGATATTTTATATAAGGCTCCGACAGCGCAGATTAAACTTGGAGGTGCTCTGTCGACACCCTTTCCTGTTGGAAGAGGCACGAGGCAAGGCTGTCCACTGTCACCGGATCTTTTTGCCTTGGTGATGGAGCCACTTGCCCCGACCTTCAGACAAGCAGACAAGGTTAGAGGGATACAGGTGGGATCCATACATGAGAAAGTCGCTTTATATGCTGACGATCTTATCCTTTTCCTGAGTGACCCTGCCCAGTCCCTTCAAGAGACGTTGACCATCCTTTCCAATTTCACTGGCTGTTCAGGACTCAAAGTAAATTGGGACAAATCTCAAATTTTGCCGATAGATAGAGCAGCAAAAGACGTAGCAGACCCCAATTTACCCTTATTATGGACAGACAAAATCAAATATTTAGGTATTCACATATCTTCTTCTACCTCTGACTATCATACTCTTAACCTGGAACCACTGATACATAGTATGAGGACAAGACTAAAGGCGTGGGCAAATCTCCCCCTCTCTCTGATCAGGAGAATCAACTTATTTAAGATGAAGCTTCTACCTGCCTTTCTATATGCTCTCAGACACGCACCTGTCTGGATCCCAAAAAAGGTATTTCGCATGATAAACACTATCCTAATATCCTTTCTCTGGGGTGCCGGTCAACCGAGATTTAAGATGACGGTGCTGCAGAGGCCTTGAGGAGAGGTTGGTTTGGCTTGCCCTGACCTCCACTCCTATTACATAGTGGCTCTACTATCCCATGCCCACAACTGGCTGGTCTTGGACGAGTCCAATGTGGCGGTGGTCCTGGAAGCAGCTTTGTTGGGGTTCTATGAGGCGCTACGGAACCTACTTTACCGGGGCCCCAGGGCTCCCTTTCCTCTTACTTCAGCAATGAGAGCGGTCTTGCGGGCATGGTCAGTGGCAAATCTGCTACTCCCCATGCCTTCTGGACACATTTCCCCGTATAGTCCTCTTTGGTTAAATCCGAAACTACCAGAATTCGGATCCATTCCTGACCCCGGTGTATGGGCTGGCAGGGGCATCAAATATATAAATCAGATCTGTCTTGAGGGCAAATTACAGACGTTTGACAGGTTAAAGGAACAATATAATTTACCTAATTCACACCTGTTTAGATTCCTACAGCTTAGACATGCCTTCAATACCCAATTTGAAAACTCTCCTGTAGCCTTTTACACCTCAAATTTGGAGACTCTAATCAGAGACGAAGCTCTATCTAAGCCCCTATCCACCATATATAAATCATTACTACCTAATGTTCATACAGGTCTAGAAAACCTTAGAGCGAAATGGGAGGTAGATTTCCCTGCACTAGACACGGAAGATTGGGAAGAAATGTGGGAGTATCCATTTTCACAGTTAGTATCGGCCAGAGATAAATTAGTGCAATTTAAAATACTACATAGGATATACTACACGCCTGTACGTTTACACAGAATTTATCCATCTGTCCCCGCCTCCTGCTGGAGATGCAGCTCACCATCAGCGGATTTCATTCATATTTTATGGAATTGTCCTAAGATTGAAATTTTTTGGGTTGAGATAACCAAATTTATTTTAACTGTCACCACCATTCCTGTGCCATTGTCTGTAGAGATATGTCTGCTGGGACTAGTTGAACCATTGGCCCCAAGTCGGGCGATCAGAACCCTGCTGGGACTATTATTATACTATGCCCCGCAAATCTATTGTACTCAAATGGAAGGCCTCGGCCGCACCTACAATACATTTTTGGAAGAGGTTGGTGAATACGGCTCTACCACTTTATAAAGCGACTTACCTGTCACGTGGTTGTGGGAAAAAATTTCACAAAGTATGGGATATTTGGACTGAATCCCAGTCCACTAATGCGGACTCAAGCGATGATTAGTAGCACTCTATTAAGTGTTAAGTACCAGGAATAGCTGGGCGGCATTCCTGATCTCATAAACGTTCCTAGGCTCCTGTGAATAGTCTGTGGGGAGGAGGGGGAGCAAGAGTAAGACGGTGTATGGCTATTAGACACTTCATCCTCTAATTAGCTACTGTAAGCCTGCAGGGTATCGGTGGAATACATTTTTTTTTCTTTTTTCTATACATACTACATAGGTGGTTGAGCGTACAGTGGTTTTGTTAGATTGTACAATTTATGTGTTTTTTTTTTGTTTGTTTTTTTCTCCTTTTTCTTTTGTGTTTAGTTTAGTTATAGTGGTGCTTGAGCCTGGGTATGCCCAATAGGCTGTTTTTGTTCTGTATTTACTCGAAAATTCAACAAAAATAACTTTAAAAAAAAAAAAAAAAATTAACACTTTAGATTTCTCCCATAGACTTTTACAGGGTGTTCCGCGGCTTTTTCGAATTTGCCGCAAACACCCCAAATTGTTCGCTGTTCGGTGATGGTGAGGCGATGTTCATGTTGAACTCGAAGCTCATCTTTACTTGTGAATAGCAAGTGAAATCCCAATTGAGAAACGTATCTCCACATAGACAGTGATCCACACAGCTTTGTATTTGAAAGTCCATTGAAGAAATAACATTCAGTGAACCATCCAACATGAGGTATTTTCCGGACAGGAACATGAAATCATTAACAGTCTCTATGTATGTCTCTGTGAGGGGAAACTGCAGCACTTACACATTCTGTTCTCTCTCAGCGAGAATTCACTGTTGTGGTGATATCACTTCTACCTAGACAGGAAGTGATGTCAGGTACAGACAGGAAGTTCCGGGTTAGAGGTGAGTCTGGAGGAAGTAGAGAGGAGACATTGCTGGAAATGGCAGTAGAGGAGGTAATAAGATTTTATTATCTATTTACACCCAGCAACCCCCCCCCTGTCATGTCCCTCCTCTTCCTCCATAGTCACTGTGACGTCTTTTATCTCCAGCATATATAGTGTGGAAACCTAGATTAACCCTTTCAGGGTCAGAACATTTCCTCACCTATGGGGCCGCAACATTTCCTTCATTTTGGAGATAAATTCTAGTAATATGTTCCTCTAAACAAATAACAATGACAATAAATGGAGAAGACAATGACCCTCCTGACCATACATGACCTACAAATGGAAATTATTACACCACACAGGCAGATTAACCCCTTCAGGATCAGAAGGTTCCCCCAGTTACGGGGCCGGAACATTGTCTTCATTTTCTTGGTGTGTCACCTTTCCCACCAATCACCTTCTCACCTCATCAGTCTATACCAGTGATGGCGAACCTATGGCACGCGTGCCACAGCTGGCACGCAGAGCTATCTCTGTGGGCACACAAAAGGGTCCAGGACAGAGCTAGAGTTCTCTCTCTCCTCTCAGCCCCCCTCCCTCTCTTTCAGACCCCCCTGTTTTTCCGTCCCCCCCCCCTCTTTTTCTCAGCTCACTCCTCTCTCAGCATCTCTCTCTCTGTCCCCCTTCTATTTCTCTGTTCCCCCTCTCTCTCTGTCCCCCCTCCCTCTCTCTGTTCCTTCTCTGTCTCATCATTTCTCTCGCACCGCTCTCTCTCTCAGCCCTTCTCCCTCTCTCTTAGAATCTCTCTCGCACCCCTCTCTCTCTGTCCCTCTTCTCTCTCTCGGTGCCCCTTATCTTTCTCTGTTCCCCCTCTCTCTCTGTCCCCCCTCTCTCTCTCTCTGTCCCCCCTCCCTCTCTCTGTTCCTTCTCTTTCTCAGCATTTCTCTCACACCCCTCTCTCTCACCCCCTCCCTCTCTCTCAGCATATGTCTCACACCCCTCTCCCTCTCTCTGTTCCTCCTCTCTCTCAGCATATCTCTCACACCCCTCACTCTCGCTGTCCTCTCTCTCTCACACACCCCTCTCTCTCACACAACCCCTCTCTTTCGCTTAGCCCCCCTCTCTCGCAAATTGCCGTGTTGGCACTTTGCAACACAAAACCAATGTATTTATTTCAGTTTGGGCACTCGGGCTCAAAAAGGTTTGCCATCACTGGTCTCTACTAACGGACTATATGACTTTTATTAGTAGTGGGGGAATGGGGGGGGGGGGTGGAATATGTATGTCTTTATTTTAGAAGATTTAAATAGGAAGAAAGAGGGAAAATGTCATTTGTAGAAAGAATGTCCTGAAAACAAATTATTCCATATTGATCCAAGTCTCAGATATTCATTCACCCCATCCCCCACCATGATCAGGTAGATGGGTAACAATCACTGATAGGATTTATACACAAACATGTTTGTTAGAACAAATGTTTTATTATATATTCAGAGTGGAAGCATCAGGGATGATAATATTGTTGTTAAATAAGAGTAAAAAGAGGAGGATGACGAGGATGGTGTGAGGAAGCAGCTTTCTGAAGGACACCATGATGGAGCAATTAAGTAACAGAAACCCACCAGAGAGATGTCCCCGTCCTCTGTATTCCCGGGATCCCACACAGGAAGATCACACCATCCCCCACCATCATCAGGTAGATGAGGAACAATCACTGATAGTATCATTAGGATCTGTACATTATCTGCATTGTTACATTTGATATCATTTTTATTGTATATTCAGAGTGGAAACCTGAGAGATCCTAAAGTTGATGCTCAAGAAGAGTTTAAAAAGGTGGATAAGCAGTATAGGGCGATGAAGGAGTTTTTTGAAGGAAACGCGGATCTGTATAAGGACTTCATGATGGGGCCACATAATACTAGAAACCCACCAGAGAGATGTCCCCGTCCTCTGTATTCCCGGGATTCCACACAGGAAGATCACACCATCCCCCACCATCATCAGGTAGATGAGGAACAATCACTGATGGTATCATTAGGATCTGTACATTATCTGCATTGTTACCATTGATGTCATTTTTATTATATATTCAGAGTGGAAACCTGAGAGATCCTAAAGTTGAGGTTAAAGAAGAGATAAAAGAGGAGGATGATGAGGATGGGGTGATGAAGGAGTTTCCAGAAGAAAACAAAGATCTGTACCAGGACACCATGGTGGAGTCATCCAGCTACAGAAACCCACCAGAGAGATGTCCCCATCCTCTGTATTCCCGGGATTCTACACAGGAAGATCACACCATCCCCCACTGTTACAAGGTTGGTGGGACCGAGAATCTAGAACATACACTAAAGCCTCATACACACGATCGGACCTTGGACCAACTTTCCCGTGGATTTTTGTCCAAAGGGCGTTGGCCCCAAGTTGGTATTGCATACACACGATCGGACTTTTTAGGCAACAAACATGAACGTAGTGACGTTTCAACGTACTGACGACACTTCAAAAGAGGACGTTCGAATACTCCAGCGCCACCTTTGGTCAACTTCTGTATTGTTGTCTGATCTTTTGCATTGGTTCTGAGCATGCGTGTTTGTACTTTGTACAAAAGTCCGATGGTTTTGTGTACACACGGTCGGACTTTGGTCCATCGGACTTTTGTTGGCAGAAAGTTGGTCGGTTCGCACAGCCAACAAAAGTCCGATGAAACCTGGAAAAAGTTGGACCGATGGAGCGTACACACGGTCGGATGTTGGTCCAAAATAGCTAATTTGCATGTTGGTTGTCAAAAAGTCCGATCGTGTGTACGGGCCTTTACAGTTACAATGTGTGGATTTTTTATGTGATGTCACAATATTAAAGCTTATATTTTACAGATGATTTTCTCTCTCATTTTCTTGGTTTAGAGTGGAGATCCAATCGATATAGAATTTGAGGTTAAAGCAGAAGAAGAAGAAGAGACGTATGTGAGGGATGATCAGCAGTCTATGGAGGAGGATGGAATAACGGGGACATTTATAGAGGAGGACACTCCTACAGAGATCAGCACAGGTGGGTCATTAACACCAAATCCATTCCTCCACCTATACTGCGCACTGATTGGACCAGAGTAGGGCGGGGACTGGGTGATATCAGCCTGTAATATCCTGGTCACTTTCCTGAGCTGTGTTCCCCGTCCTGTATTCCTGTATTTCTCTCAGATAATCTTCCTTCTCTGTGCTGCAGACACAATTTATGTATCTAGACTGGATTTATGGAGATTCTGGGGTTCAGCTGGCAGCAAAATGTTGACTCTCACTATTCTTATATTAATATACACAATTTTTATAGCGCCAACAGTTTACGCAGCGCTTTACAATGTATAGGGGGACAACACAATTACAGTACAGTTCAATACAAAAGTACAGGAGGGCCCGGCTCGTAGAGCTTACATTCTAAAGGGACGGGGTGGTGGTACAAAAGGTAATAGCTGCAGAGAATGATTTGATGGGGGTGGCTCGGGGGCAGTTGTTGTTAGGTGGGTGTGGGATAGGCTTCCCTGAATAAATGAGTTTTCAGGGATCTCCTAAAGGTGGACAGGGAAGGGGGAGATCGGAGATAATGGGGCAGGGAGTTGCAGAGGATGGGAGAGGCTCTGGAGAAGTCTTGAAGGTGAGCATGGGAGGAGGTAAAAAGGAAGCTAGAAAGCAGGAGGTCCTGGGAGGAGCGGAGGGGACGATTTGGATGATATCTGCAGATGAGGTTGGTGATGTAGATGGGGGCGATGTTGTGGATGGCCTTGTATGTTATGATTAGCATTTTGAATTTTATACAGTGGGGTAGGGGAAGCCAGTGAAGCGATTGGCAGAGAGGGGCGGCAGTCACAGATCGATAAGTGAGGTGTATTAGTCTTGCAGTAGCATTCATAATAGATTGAAGGGGGAGGAGCCTGCTTAGGGGTCGGCCATTAAGGAGAGAGTTGCAGTAGTCGGGAAATAATCAGGGAGTGAATGAGTCGTTTTGTGGTGTCATTAGTCAGGAAGGGTGGAATTCTGGAGATGTTGCGGAGGTGAAGGCGGCAGGATTTAGCCAGTGATTGGATATGGGGGCTGAAGGAGAGGTCAGAGTCCAGGATTACACTCAGGACCCTGGCATGTGTGGAGGGACCAATGGTTGTGTTGTTGATATTAATGGTGAAGTCACCGGGAGGGGATCGTGAAGGAGGAAATATAACAAGCTTAAATTTAGAAAGATTGAGTTTGAGGAAGTGGTGTGACATCCATACCGAGATGTCATTCAGTAAGTTTGAGATCTGTGAGGAGATCGAGGGGGTGAATTGAGGAGTGGAGAGATAGATCTGGGTGTTTCGTCGGCATAGAGGTGGTATTGGAAACCATGGGAGGTTATCAACTGGCCCAGGGAAGAGGTATAGAGCGAGAATAGGGAGGAGCCCAAGGACGGAACCTCGAGGTACCCCAACAGAAAGAGGAAGGGGAGCGGAGCAGATGGAGTTGTAAGTGACACTGAAAGTGCGCTGAGATAGGTAGGAGGAGAACCAGGATAAAGCAGAATCACGGAGGCCAAGGGAGTGTAATTTGCTGAGGAGGAGCAGGTGGCCAACTGTGTCAAAGGCAGCAGAAAGGTCTAAAAGTATGAGTATGGAGTAATGGCCGTTGGATTTAGCAGTTAAAAGGTCATTGGTGAGTTTCTAGTAGGGCAGTTTCAGTAGAATGTTGTGGGCGGAAGCCAGACTGTAGGGGGTCAAGAAGGTTGTTGTCCGTGAGGTAGCGACTCATTTGGTCATGGACAAGGCGTTCGATGAACTTGGAGACAAACAGGAGCAGGGAGATGGGTCTTATGTTATTCAAACAGGTGGGGTCTAGTGAGGGTTTTTTGAGTATGGGGGTAACCAGTAGGGGTGCGCATCTTCACTGGTCTCACGATTCGATTACAATTATCTGGTCAACGATTCAATTCAATTCCGCGATGCATCACGATTACTAACGTGCTCCCACTTCCGCTTGGGCCACCTAGGCGGCCCTTCCTCTCTGCAATCTTCTGGGACACATCACAGGTCCCAGAAGATTGCCCGGCTGTGCAGAACAGCGCAGTGAGACATCCGCACCTGGCTGTGAAGCTGCAAGATGTCACACCTGGATGCCCACAGTAGTATTGCCAGCGCCGTGGACAGGCAGGGGAGAGAATGGAGGGTTCGGGTGGCCACATCGCTGGATTGTGGGACAGGTGAGTGTCTTTTTATTTAAAGTCAGAAGATACTTTTTTTGTAGCGGCTGACTTTTAATAAACAAAAAAATTACTAGGCGGCCCCCCTCTGCCAGCGATCTTCTGGGACCATTGGCTGGCCAATGGCAGAGCGCAGTGCGTGCCCGGCCGTAAAGCCGTAAGCTGTCACGGGCGGGTGTCACTGCCCACAGTAGATATGATGGCACTGAGGAGAGGAGGGGGAAGAGGAGCGATGCTCTGTGCGGCCACATCGATGGACCGTGGGACAGGTGAATATCTGATTATTAAAAGTCAGCAGCTACACTTTTTGTAGCTGCTGACTTTTAATACACTAAAAAACGGGTGGAACTCCAATTTACTGAGTGCACTAATCTGGTGCACTACAGGCCAGGGTACAGGAATTCACACACACCCGGCTGCTGGGAGGTCAGGAGGGATTAGAATCCAAATCCACAACTGACAAACAGCCCTGTGAAGTTCCCTGTACTGTCTCTGTGATAACACTTCTTTGGGCTCCCTCGTTTGTACCTTCCAGCACACTAGGAGTAACACAGTGGAATGTGCAAAAGAGGGGGGGGGGCGGTAAATGTCTTTACAGAGTACAAACATACTTGTACTCTACATACTGCTGCTAAAAAATACCTGTGTGGTGAGACTGGTGACAAATGCAATTATAATCCATTAAGTGCCCACCGCTGTATGTGCATTTTAAAATATATGCAGCTTTTCATACCTCGTTTCTTAGTGTGTGTAAAACTGTATAAGCCGCTCATGTGACTGCTCTCTGCTCTCCTCGTTCCGGCCCCGCCTTTCTCGTCTCTCAGGTGAGTGGGAGCTCTCAGCCCCGCCCACCGACTGTAGCTATCAGATTGGAAGAGAGGCAGGCGGGGCTGATGTCAGGAGAGACGTGAGAGGAGAGGGGCTGGCCGAACCTTGCAGTCACATGAGCGGTGTATGCAGTTATATATACACACACTAAAAAAACGAGGTATAAAGCTTCATATATTTAAAAAAAACACATACAGCGGTGGCCACTTAATGGATGATCATTGCAATTATTAAGAAAAGGCATTTTGACTCAAACGCTCGGAGCGCTTTTCTGGGAGGGGCGGGGCAAGTCGGGATGACATCACCCGACATCGATTTTTCGGGGTCGCATGCATCGATGTTGCATCGGGGACCCCCGAATCGCAATGCATCGATGCAGCGATTAAATTCCACACCCCTAGTAACCAGTGCATGTTTGAGTGGGGAAGGAAAGGTGCCGGAGGAAAGGGAGAGGTTGAAGATGTGGGTTAGGGAGTTGAGGATAGAGTGAGAAGGTGGTCGCAGTAATTGTGAGGGGACAGGGTCCAGGGAACAGGTAGTGAGGTGGGCCATGGAGAGGAGTTTATCAACTTCATCTGTGTTAACTGGGCAAAAAGAGGAGAGTATTGAGTGTGGTGTTGGACCTGTTGTGTCGGGTAGGGGAGGAAGTTGAATGTTGGATATCTCCTTGCGAATTGTGTCGATTTTGCTATTGAAATGGTTAGCAATCTGTTGAGCGGTAAGCAAGTTGGTGGGTGGTGGCAGTGGGGGGTGAAGTAAGGAATTAAGGGTAGAAAAGAGTTGACGAGGTTTGGATGAGAGGGTTTTGATGAGAGTGTTGTAGTAGGTTGGTTTAGCAGTGTGGAGGCAGGAGTTGTATTTGAGAAGGGCAGATTTGTAGAGGGTAAAGTAAGTCTAGGGAGGATGACAGCGTGTTGTTGTAGATGGAAGTGGTTAGGTGGTTAGGTCTGGGCAGGACAGAGGGGCGATTTTGTCATAAAGGCCATCAGTAGCAGAGTGAAGAAGGGAAGGGTTGAGGTTGCGAAGGTTTCTGCGGGTAGTGGTTTGCGGGTTGGCAGCATGGGATGTAGGAGACAAGGAGAGTGTGAAATGGATAAGGTTGTGATCAGAGAGAGGAAAGGGGGTGTTAGAGAGGTTGCATTGAGTGCAGCGATGGGAGAATACGAGGTCGAGAGTGTTACCGTTGGAGTGAGTGGTGGTTTGTGTCCATTGTGTTAGGATAAAAGAGAAGGTTGGGTTGAGTAGTTTAGAAGTGGTAGCAGTATTAACATTGATTGGAATGTTAAAGTCGCCTAGAATGATGGCAGGCACTTCAGATGAGAGAAAATAGGGTAGCCATGCAGAGAAGGGCTCTTTCGAAGGGCACTGCATTCGTCTTTTCTCTCCAGACAAACTGGAGAGAAAAGACGAATGCAGTGCCCTTCGAAAGAGCAGGAGGAAAGAGAGGGAGGTGTGGGAAGAACCTGGAAGGTGCATTGTGGGGAGAGGAGAAGTCCGACGCCACCTCCTTTTCCTCCACTGGGTCTGGTGGAGCGAGTCCAAAGGAGGCCACTGTGGGACAGGGCAGCTGGAGAGGTAGTGTCCAATTCCTGGAGACAGGTTTCAGTTATAGCAAATAGATTAAGGGATTTGGAGAGGAAAAGGTCATTGACAGAGCCTAGTTTGTTGAAGACTGAGCGGGCATTCCAGAGGGCACATGAAAGGGGGGGGGGGGGGGGGGGGGCGACTTGTGGGATCGGGAATTGGGATGAGAAGGTGGGAAATACAACTGTTGGAGGAGGTAGACAGTAGACATGTGCACAACAAAAAAATTCATTTATTTTCGTTTCGTTTTTTTTTTTTTTTTTTACATTCGTAAGTCGTCGTTGTTCGATTCGTAATGATTCGTACATTCGTAAGTCGTCGTTGTTCATATTCGTAACGATTCGTTCATTTGTAAGAGTTATTTTCCGTTGATTCGTTTTTTCATTAGTTTAATTTTCGTTCATTCGTTTATTCGAAATTCGGACGCATTCGTAGTTATTCGTACATTCATAATCGGAGCATAATTCATAATTTTATGTAATGTGTATGCTATTATTACATTTTAATAATTTATGAATCGAAAAAAAAAAAGTTACGAATCGAAAAAAAAGTTATGAATGTACGAATTTTTTTTGTTCAATCCATTCGAAGCACGTTACGCAGCACCATTGTAAGGGACACGGAAAATTACCAATTCAACAAAAAAAAAAGTTACGAATGTACGAATTTTTTCGTTCATTTTCGTTGTTCCTTTTTTCGTTTTTTTGGAATTTTCGTTGTTTGGTTTTTCGAATTTTCGTTGCTTTTCGGTTTCGTTCGATTCGAACGATTCGTTAATTGGATTCGAACGATTCGTTCATTCGTACGAAAACGAACAAATGAAAAAAACGAAAAAAAAATGAAACGAATTGCACATGTCTAGTAGACAGCCAATTTTGGGGGCGGGAATTGGGTGTAAGGGGGCCGGGGTTTGGTGCGATGTCCCCAGACATTAGGAGTAGTAGGAGGGTGAGGGTGGTAAGGTGGGAGTGGGATTTATAGGAGGGCAGTGTAGTGGAAGTGGTGATACTGGGTGGGCTTAGAATGAGCAGGAGGTGGTAAGTGGAGTGATATTGAGTGGGCAGAAGAGAGGGCGATATGTACAGATTGGGGGATAAAGACATGAGAGTTTGAGGAGAGAGGACGTTATAACAATGATTAGTGTGAGCAGGTTGGAGGGTGGGCAGAGGGGGATAGAAGGAAGGTTGAGGTAAGTTAGACTATTAAGAAGAACTTCCTACCAAATAGCAGTTGAACCATAAAGTCCGTACTTCCTTTTTTGTAGCGGTGCCTTAGTGGAAGTGCCCGTGTACAAGTGCCAAACACTTGTTGCCCGTGTGACACTTTGTGCAGGAGTGACCAGCCTAAACCCTCGCCAGCCGTCCCAAGAAATGAACTTCATTTATACTGGGAAGGTGTGGGGGGGGGGGGGGGGATGATTCAAATTTTTTAAATTAGAAGCTGATCAAACCAGGCTTGTAGGGGGGGGGAGGGGGGGGGGGGTTACAACTGGCCTGGACGGGCAGTACAAGAGGGGGCAACAGAATAAGGTGAAATGTTTGATCTGGTTCAGGGCAGCGTAATTCAAAATAAGTGACACTTTCAAAAACAAACAAGTAGACAGAAGTTTCCAATTCTTAGTAAGGCAGAATTAAAGTTCAGTTGGCGATGGAGTCCGGTGTTTAAGAGTGGAGTCTTTGGAGTTACCAGAGAGTATGAAGAGGAGTCAGGGGGGGGGAAATCGCAGACAGGAAGAGCGACTTTGGTTTGCGGGGAAGATCAGTGCAGTGCACTATAGGCATTGCTCAACCTAGGCACCAGTGCCATGTGTCTTGGGTCTTCTGCCCCATGCCAAGGTATAGCAGGACTTCTATCTTTGTAATTCTTCTTGGGTCACTTCCTCTGTTTTCTTTCCTTGCTGTTCCCGGGTGGAGGGATATGTCTGTATAGTCTCAGACCCAAGTCACTGAGTGCAGTCTCAGGAGATGGGAGGCAGCGGTGTGGGACCTCTGCAACTTGTCTCCAGTAAACATTTACGTTTCCACTGATTTCTGAACACCAATATTATGAATCCCGACCCTTCACTATATAATTTATATTGTACATTATATACTCCTGACCCCTTCACTATATACTCTATGTTGTACATTACATACACCAATGATGGTGGTCTTCATCTTGGTTGTTCTCCCCCCATCCTCACTCTCTGACCTCTGGTGGGGCTCAGCCCCGCTGTTATTCATGACTAAATCATGGACTAAATAAGGAAGTGCAGGACTTCTTGTGTTGGGAAGATGGCAATGAGTGATAGAGGGGGAGGGGACACTCGTCCTATAATCCCCTCGTCACTGTCACTCCTATAAAAGACAGTTCTCGTTGTTTCCTCACTCTCTGACTAAGGTCCATGAATAAAGAAATGAACTGGTAGGAGATCAGAGGACCCATTTACTAGTTACCTTGAGGGGGGAATTGTAAGATCCTCAGAGACAAAGCTGCCTGATGTGGGCGGAGTCCTGGTTTAGGGGAACCAATCAGCTCATGTCTAGTAATAATCTTTGTATTTCTATTTTAGTAGATGGACGGGAGATGAGGAAAACCTCAGAGGATTGTCTCACTTTGTCTCCAGACTGTAAAGTAGAAGATGAGGACATCACACAGTATAGTCCAGGAGAAAACCCGACTACCTCAAATGTCCATCCGGCACCACACAGTGTAGATGGACCATCGTATTCCTCTTATCCTGAGGAACCTCAGACTGTGCGGGACGGTGCCGGACCATCGTATTCCTCTTATCCTGAGGAACCTCAGACTGTGCGGGACGGTGCCGGACCATCGTATTCCTCTTATCCTGAGGAACCTCAGACTGTGCGGGACGGTGCCGGACCATCGTATTCCTCTTATCCTGAGGAACCTCAGACTGTGCGGGACGGTGCCGGACCATCGTATTCCTCTTATCCTGAGGAACCTCAGACTGTGCGGGACGGTGCCGGACCATCGTATTCCTCTTATCCTGAGGAACCTCAGACTGTGCGGGACGGTGCCGGACCATCGTATTCCTCTTATCCCGAGGAACCTCAGACTGTGCGGGACGGTGCCGGACCATCGTATTCCTCTTATCCTGAGGAACCTCAGACTGTGCGGGACGGTGCCGGACCATCGTATTCCTCTTATCCTGAGGAACCTCAGACTGTGCGGGACGGTGCCGGACCATCGTATTCCTCCTATCCTGAGGAACCTCAGACTGTGCGGGACGGTGCCGTCCTTCCAACAGATAAGAGGTTTTCCTGTACTGAGTGCGGAAAGTGTTTAAATTCTAAGAATAGTCTTTATATGCATAAAAAATGTCATACAGGGAAGAAGCCACATTCCTGTTCTGAGTGCGGGAAATGTTTTTCACTTGAGTGCCATCTTGATAGACATCAGATGTCTCACATGGCTGAGAAGCCGTATTCCTGTTCTGAGTGCGGGAAATGTTTTTCAGTGAAGTCGCTTCTTCTCAGACATCAGAGGTCGCACACGGGTGAGAAGCCGTATTTCTGTCCTGAGTGCGGGAAATGTTTTTCAGTTAAGTCCAATCTTTCCTATCATCAGAGATCACACACGGGTGAGAAGCCGTATTCCTGTCCTGAGTGCGGGAAATGTTTTTCAGAAAAGTCCAGTCTTTCCAATCATCAGAAATTACACACGGGGGAGAAGCCGTATTCCTGTCCTGAATGCGGGAAATGTTTTTCAGTTAAGGCGCATCTTCTCACACATCAGAGGTCACACACGGGTGAGAAGCCGTATTCCTGCCATGAGTGCGGGAAATGTTTTTCAGCTAAGTCCAGTTTTTCCTATCATCAGAGATCACACACAGGTGAGAAGCCGTATTCCTGTCCTGAGTGCGGGAAATGTTTTTTAGTGAAGTGGCTTCTTCTCAGACATCAGAGATTGCACGTGGATGAGAAGCCATATTCCTGTCCTGAGTGCGGGAAATGTTTTTCAGTGAAGTCGAATCTTCTCAGACATCAGAGATTGCACGTGGATGAGAAGCCATATTCCTGTCCTGAGTGCGGGAAATGTTTTGTACAGAAATCAGAACTTGTCATTCATCAGAGGTCTCACACAGGTGAGAAGACACATTCCTGTTCTGAGTGTGGGAAATGTTTTTCAGTGAAGTCGCTTCTTCTCAGACATCAGAGGTCCCACACAGGTGAGAAGCTGTATTCCTGTCCTGAGTGCGGGAACTGTTTTTCAAATAAGTCCAGTCTTTCCTATCATCAGAGCTTACACACGGGTGAGAAGCCGTATTCCTGTCCTGAGTGTGGGAAATGTTTTTCAGATAAGTCCAGTCTTTCTTATCATCAGAGATCACACACGGGTGAGGAGCCGTATTCCTGTCCTGAGTGTGGGAAATGTTTTTCAGTTGAGTCGCGTCTTCTCACACATCAGAGGTCACACACGGGTGAGAAGCCGTATTGCTGTTCTGAGTGCGGGAAATGTTTTTCATTGAAGTCGCATCTTGGCAGACATCAGATGTCGCACACGGGTGAGAAGCCACATTCCTGTTCCGAGTGCGGGAAAGGTTTTGTATCGAAATCAGAACTTGTCAGACATCAGAGGTCTCACACAGGTGAGAAGCCACATTCCTGTTCCGAGTGTGGGAAATGTTTTTCAGTTGAGTCGCGTCTTCTCACACATCAGAGGTCACACACGGGTGAGAAGCCGTATTGCTGTTCTGAGTGCGGGAAATGTTTTAAATCAAAGTCGACTCTTGACAGACATCTGATGTCGCACACGGGTGAGAAGCCGTATTCCTGTCCTGAGTGTGGGAAATGTTTTGTATCGAAATCAGAACTTGTCATACATCAGAGATCTCACACAGGTGAGAAGCCACATTCCTGTTCTGAGTGCGGGAAATGTTTTTCAAATCAGTCGAATCTTCTCAGACATCAGAGGTCGCACACGGGTGAGAAGCCGTATTGCTGTCCTGAGTGCGGGAAATGTTTTTCATTGAAGTCCAGTCTTTCCAGACATCAGAGATCTCACACTGGGGAGAAGCCGTATTCCTGTCCTTAGTGAGGGAATTGTTCCTCTCTGAAGTCCTGTCTTCCTGTACATCAGGGGTCCCACACAACCCTCGAGGTGTATTAGTGCCTTGAGTGCGGGAAATGTCTTGTATATGAATGTTGCTGGACATGTGGGGAAGAAGCACACCCTGATATACACCTCAGATATACTCCATGGCTGATCTTCATCATGAAAGAAACAGTTGATAAGGAGATCAGAGATCACCAAAGACATGGATGAAGTGTTGTACCGTGTCGGCCATTGATAGCAGGAGAAAAATAAAAATAAAGTCATTACCTCTCATTGGGAAATTTTGTGGTGTAAACTTTTTTTTTAGGGATGAGCCCATGTTCGACGAAACCAGAACTTTGTGGGCCGTTCGCATTAAATTTGTGTGATACAAACGGCCCACAGTGCACTGCGCCAGTCGCAGTGCATTGCTGGCTGATGATTGGCCAAGCATGCACTGTGACCCCGCATGCTTGGCCAATCACAGCGCCGTCAGCGTGGAGAGCCATAATTGGCCACAGGCAGGATGCCTGTGGCCAATTTTAGCTCAGGGGGTTTAGTACACACCCCACACTATATAAGGCCGCCAGCACGGCGGCCTTGTGTAGTGTGTTACGGCCTGCAGGGAAAGAGCTAGATAGGCAGGGACAGTGTGTTCTTTTTTCAGGCATCTGCAGGAGTTAGTGGGTGTTGTGTGCCCCCAGCACAGCACAGTATACACCTGTATCTACCCTTATTTGCTGGTGTTCTCTAATACAGCCATCTGCAGGAGTTAGTGTGTGTTGTGTTCCTCCAGCACAGCACAGTATACACCTGTATCTACCCTTATTTGCTGGTGTTCTCTAATACAGCCATCTGCAGGAGTTAGTGGGTGTTGTGTTCCTCCAGCACAATATACAATACCCAATTGCTGGTTTTCCCATCTCCCTGCAGGCCATTACAATGTCTGGAAGGCCAACAAGGAGAGGCAGACAGTCACGAGCCAATAAAAGAGGGCACGCAGGCTCTGTGTCTAGAGACAACAGTGCTGGCCGTGGACGCGGTGCATCGTCATCAGCACGTGGCCATGGGACACGCTTGTCCTTATTTTCGGCAGCTGGACGCGTTGAGCCGCATCATGCCGAAGACTTTGTAGAGTGGATGACCAAGTCCTCCTCATCCTCTCTCACCCAGGCTCAGGGTACTGGCAAAGCAGCTGCCAATGCGTCCTCTTCCCTCGTCTCAATGTCATCAGTCACTCCTTCCCTAGACCCACCATGTCCTCCTGAGGAGTCCCCCGAACTGTTTGACCACAGTGTTGGGTACATGCTCCAGGAGGATGCCCAGCGTTTTGAAGGCTCTGATTATGATACCCAGCTAGAGGAAGGCAGTAGCGAGAGCGCAGAGAGAGGGGATGCTCAAGGACAGCAATCTGACAGTCATGTTCCACCAGCTGCAGCATACTGCCAGGTTTGCTCCAGTGGTGAAGAGGGAGGGGATGATGAGGTCACTGACTCCATGTGGGTGCCTGATAGGGAGGAGGAGGCACATCTCCAATGAGGCAGGATGCCCTCCGGGGGCCAGCTTAGGGGCAGCACACCGACTGAATCACACCACAGAGCTCCGCCTGTGCAGGGCGCTGACTCTGCGCGTTATTCCAAAAGTGTGGGCCTTTTTTGCAACATATGTCTCAAGCGTATCTCGCGTGGCCACAACATCAGCCGCTTGGGCACCACATGCTTGACCAGACATATGTTGACCTGCCATGCAGCTCGTTGGCAAGCGTACCTAAAAGACCCACACCAAAGAACAAAGCGGACCTCTCCTTGCTCCTCATTTAGATGTGTCACAGCTAAGTACTTGCGGGCACTCTGCTAGCAGTACACCGACGTCCGATTGTAGCAGGCAAATTTCCCTGCCCCAGCTGCTGGACCGTCAAAAGAAGTTCACTCCCAGCCATCCAGCGGTTGAATGCTAGCTTGGCTAAATTGCTAGCACTTCAACTGCTGCCTTTTCAGTTGGTAGACTCGGCCCCCTTCCGTGAGTTTGTGCAATGTGCGGTTCCTCAGTGGCAGGTTCCCAAACGCCACTTTTTCACACGGAAGGCGATTCCGGCTCTCTACCGGCATGTGGAAGGCAATGTCCATGCCTCGCTGGACAGGGCGGTCAGCGGTAAGATGCATATTACTGCTGACTCATGGTCCAACAGGCATTTACAGGGACGTTACCTATCTTTCACGGCCCATTGGGTCACTCTTTTGGCAGCTGGGAAGGATGCAGGACAAGGTGCAGTAGTGTTGGAGCTTGTTCTGCCACCACGCCTCCAAAATGCTACTACTGGTTGTGACACACCTCTCTCCTCCACCCCCTCCCCTTCTTCTTCCTCCATGGCCTCTTCAAGTGCTCTGTCCTTGGAACCAGCAGTGCTCCGTAGGTGTTCAAGGGGCTACGCAAGTACGCAGGCAAAAAGACGCCATGCCGTGCTTGCGCTGGTGTGTTTGGGGGACAGGAGCCACACTGGGGCAGAGGTTCTGTCAGCTCTGCAGGGGCAGGCCGAGAGGTGGTTGACACCACGCCAGCTTAAGCCAGGAATGGTGGTTTGCGACAATGGCACCAACCTCCTCTCCGCCCTGCGACAAGGACAACTGACCCATGTGCCCTGTATGGCTCACGTCCTTAACCTGGTGGTGCAGCGGTTCTTGGGCAGGTACGCAGGCTTACAGGATGTCCTGAGGCAGGCCAGGAAAGTCTGTGTGCATTTCTGCCGATCATATAATGCCAGTGCTCGGCTGGCTGAGCTGCAAAAGGAATTGAACCTGCCCAAGAACCGCCTTATATGTGACATGCCCACCAGGTGGAACTCAACGTTGGCCATGCTGCAGCGACTGCACATGCAGCAGAGGGCCATCAATGACTACCTGTGCGACTACGGCACCAGGACAGGGTCAGGGGAGCTCGGATTTTTTTCACCACGCCAGTGGGGCATGATCAGGGATGCATGCACTGTCCTGTCACCATTTGAGGAGGCCACAAGGATGGTGAGCAGTGACAGTGCATGCATCAGTGACATTGTACCTCTTGTCCACCTGTTGGAGCATACGCTGCGTGGAATAATGGACAGGGCACTTGAGGCAGAACAGAGACAGGAAGAGGAGGACTTCCTTGCCTCTCAAGGCCCCCTTCATCCAGACAGTGTTCCTTCTCTCCCACCCATCACACAGGAAGAGGAGGAGGAGGATTGTGTCAGCATGGAGGTGGAGCCTGGCACTCAGCATCAGCAGCAGCAGTCTTTTAGGGATGATTAACAGTCCCAAGAAACCGGTGGACTTGTACGTCGCTGGGAGGAGGTGGCTGCGGATCATGTCGTCCTTAGTGACCCAGAGGACTCCGGACCGAATGCCTCAGCTAACCTACGCTGCATGGCCTCCCTGATCCTGCAAAGGCTGCGGAAGGATCCCCGTATTCTTCGAATCAAGGAGAGGGACCATTACTGGCTGGCCACTCTCCTTGATCCACGGTACAAGAGGAAGGTTGCAGACCTTATCTTGCCGTCGCAGAGGATGAGACATCTCCGGGAGGCCTTGCAGAAAGGTCTGTGCAACACGTTTCCAGAGACTGGGAGGTTACAAACTCCTGGTCCTGGACAACGAGTTGCTGAGGCTTCGGCCAGTAGCAGAAGGAGCGGTGGAGAAGGTGGCCGTCTGACCGATGCGTTCAGTTTAGTCCGCAGCCCCAAGGTATGATCGGTTCCAGCAACCATCGCCAGCGTCTGATATACATGGTGCAGGAATACCTAGGGGCAAGGTCAGACTTGGACACCTTTCGCACCGAAAATCCTCTGGCTTACTGGGTCTTGAGGATGGATCACTGGTCAGAGCTTGCACAGTATGCAATTGAGCTACTGGCCTGTCCTGCATCCAGCGTTCTTTTGGAACGCACATTCAGTGCTGCTGGAGGCTTTGTCACTGATCTTTGTGACCTTCATAAAGATGAATCAGTCTTGGATCACCACCAGCTACCAGGCACCTGAAGCTGATGTAACAGAATAATTTATTTTGAAATGTCACATCCCTTCAAGACTGCCTATGCTGATGCTGAGTGACTGTCCTGTTATGTTGACTGACTATCCTCTTCCTCCTCAATGATCCTGATGATAGCTTGGAAGAACATTTTTGTTCCTGGGTGCCACCACCAGTGGCTAATGCCCAATTTTTCAGCCCCTGTTTAACAGGGTCGTGTAATTACAATTTTTGGTGCAATACTTTGCAACAGGGCTCATTGCTGTGCTCCAAGTACAGTATCTGTGAGGGGTTGCAGTGTTGTGGCACCAGCACCTAAGGCCCAATTTTTTCTGCCCCTGTTCAACAGGGGCATGCAATTACAATTCTTGATCTAATAATTCACAGCAGGGCCCATTCCTGCGCCCACCAAGAGTAACTGTGAGGGTTACAGTGTTGTAGCACCAGCACCACCACCAAAGGCCCAATTTTTCCTACCACTGTTCAACAATGGCATGTAATTACAATTCCTGATATAATAGCTCACAGCAGGGCGTTTCAGCGCCCACCAAGAGTAGCCCCTTTATTATTTGGGCAGTCCTGAATTTGTCAACATCCGTAGGAGAGATTACCTTTTCAGTGAGCAATCTCCCTAGAAGCACTTCTAGCCTCTTCACAAACACAGAAACATCCTCTTTATGTTTTTTCTATTTAAAATCAGCAAGCATCTGATCAGGGTCACGGTGCTGTCCATAAGCATTTGTCAAACCATCAATATATTCTTGAGCACTGCTACTCACATGAGTGTCCTTGTAAGCTCTAATGATAATGGATGCTGGTGGTCTTAAACTTTCCAGGATACGCTGTTTTTTATTTTCCTCCGAGCAGGTCCATTCCTCTATCACTTGTTGTGCAAAATCTTTCCACACCTCAAAGCTTTCTTCACCAGCGGGGACAGAGAGAACTCCTTAAAAAGCCTTTAATTTGCGATAAGAATTGGCATGTAAATTCTGAGCAATGACTTCTGTGACTTTTAGCAGCAGCTGCTCAATATTTGTTTCCTGCTTAGCGGCTGTAGCAGTCAACATTACAGTTTCTCCCGATGAAGCAGTTGTATTCAATGGTCCACACTTTACAGGCAGGGCTGGTAATTTCCGCCTTACTGGAATTGAGATTACTGAAAATACTACAGCACAACCAATTACTTCAGCCCCTTTTGGATATATGCAAAATGACCCTTTAACTGGATTTAAATCCACCTCACTGAGACAGAGATAATGGGTATACAGTTCATAGCTCTCATCTTCCTCTCTTTTATCCACCAGAGCAGAAGACTGCAAGGTTTCATATGCTTTTAGTGCCTTCTGCAGTCTATGGGCGCTCACAGTGATAGGTACATATGGAATAGCAAATGTCCTTTTAGGTGACAGTCCGTATTCCAGGGCCCGCTGCCTCACAGCTTCTGTTGATAACAGTGACATGGTTGTTCCTTAATGTCCTGATCCAAGATAATGATCTCATCAGTGCCTCCAAATGTAGCGCTTTTCTTTTCACACTCTGCGGCTACTGAGATATGATGGCGCCACCTGTAGAGTATTTAGGAGCAGAGCCTTCCTAATCTGTCAGGACAGGATCTCTAACATGTGCAGTGCCTCCACTCAATTGGGGCTTGTGAATAGCAAATGAAATCCCAACTGAGAAATGTATCTCCACATAGACAGTAATCCACACAGCTTTGTATTTGAAAGTCCATTGAAGAAATAACATTCAGTGAACCATCCAACATAATGATTTCATTTTCCTGTCCGGAAAATACCTTAACAGTCTCTATGTATGTCTCTGTGAGGGGAAACTGCAGCACTTACACAGTCTGTTTTCTCTCAGCAAGAATTCATTGTTCTCTTTCTGTCACATGTCTCTCTCTCCACCCACTTACCTCATCCTTCGTGAGAGAGAGAGCATAGCAGCCATATTGAAAAGGGGCAAACAAGGGCTCGGCTCGTTAGAGCTTACAATCTAAGAATATTATATATATATTTCTCTCCCCCTTGGTGGGAGTGGAGGTGACCCCATCTATAAGGATATACAGTACATACACAGCACAAGGCCGTGTTCATACTTCGAGACACTGCATTTCCTCTGAGCTCCACAAGGTGGTGATCTCACTTCTACCTAGACAGGAAGTGATGTCAGGTACAGACAGGAAGTTCCAGGTTAGAGGTGAGTCCGGAGGAAGTAGAGAGGAGACATTGCTGGAAATGGCTGAAAAGGAGGTAATAAGATTTTATCTTCTATTTACACCCAGTAACCCTCCCCCCCGTCATGTCCGTCCTCTTCCTCCATAGTCACTGTGACGTCTTTTATCTCCAGCAGATGATGATACACACATATATAGTGTGGAAACCTAGATTAACCCTTTCAGGGTCAGAACATTTCCTCACCTATGGGGCCGCAACATTTCCTTCATTTTGGAGATAAATTTCAGTAATTTGTTCCTCTAAACAAACAACACTGACAATAAAAAGACAAGACAATGACCCTCCTGACCATACATGGCCTACAAATGGAAATTATTACACCACACAGGCAGATTAACCCCTTTCAGGATCAGAACGTTCCTCCAGTTACGGGGCCGGAACATTGTCTTCTTTTTCTTGGTGTGTCACCTTTCCCACCAATCACCTTCTCACCTCATCAGTCTATACTATATAAACAAATCATTCCGCCAGTGATCAGCTAATTTATGTTTGGCTGAGGGTCCCAAATCGCGGAGAAGCACTTTAGCACCAGGTTGTAAGTCTTAGTAATGAACTTTGGCATCAAAACGCCTTTTATTGGCAGCAATTATTTTTGCAGTATTTTCCTCAGCCATTTGATAGGTCTCTTTAAAAATCTGTTTAAGTCGTGCCACATGCTGGTAGTGATTTCTATTTTCCACTCCACACTCAGTAGACACACCCAACTGAATGTCAATAGGGAGACGGGCTTCTCTCCCAAACATTAAAAAATAAGGAGAGAAACCAGTTGATTCATGTCTGGTACAATAGTAGGCATGAACCATAGCTCCGACATGTCGGCTACAGGTTTGCTTAGAACCATTAGGGAGGGTATCCAACATGTTTAATTGAAATGTTCAGGGAGAGCATCACCTTCTGGATGATAAGGTGTGGTGCGGCTCTTGTCGATGTTAAGCAATGTTAACAGCTCTTTAATTAGGCAACTTTCAAAGTCCCGCCCCTGGTCAGAGTGAAGTCGATTTGGCAATCCATAATGAACAAAAATCTTCTCCCACAACACTTTAGCTACAGTTATGCGGCGTACACACGAAGGGACAATCCCGCGGGATTATCCTCTGGACTGAAGTCCAGCGGATAATCCCCTCGTGTGTGGCGCCGGCGGACTTTTTGGCGCCAAAGTCCGGCGGACTTTTTGGCGCTAGAGTTTTAAGTTTGGTTTTAAAATTATCCGCTGGACTTGGCAGTCCGGCGGACAATCCCGCCGTTAGTAGGCAAGTCCGCGGGACTTTTGAAATGAACGGACTTGCCGCTCATCGGCAAGTCCGTTCATTTAGCACGTGACTTCAGGTTACGTAGCTAGCGTAGGCAGTAAATGCCGCCGCGCTAGCTCCGTGGCCTGGCATGGATTTAAAGGGACTGCCCACGCCGAAAAACGGCGTGGGGGTTCCCCCCAAATCCATGTCAGACCCTCATCCGAGCACGCAGCCTGGCAGGCCAGGAAAGGGGTGGGGACGAACGAGCGCCCCCCCCTCCTGAGCCGTACCAGGCCGCGTGCCCTCAACATGGGGGGTGCCCTGGGGAAAGGGGGCCGTGCGGCCCCCCCCACCCCAAAGCACCTTGTCCCCATGTTGATGAGGACAAGGGCCTCTTCCCGACAACCCTGGCCGTTGGTTGTCGGGGTCTGCGGGCGGGGGCTTATCGGAATCTGGGAGCCCCCTTTAATAAGGGGGCCCCCAGATACCGGCCCCCCACCCTATGTGAATGAGTATGGGGTACGATGTACCCCTACCCATTCACCTAAGGTGTAAAAATGTAAAGTAAAAAAAACACACACTTTTGAAAAAAATAGTTTATTGCACTGCTCCGGGGGTCTTCTTCCGTCTTGGGGGTCTTCTCGCCGGACTCCCCCGCCATTTACCAAGCTCTTTTACCGAGCGGGGAAGTCCGGCTACCTTCTTCGTCGTCGCCCCCGCCGTCGTCTGGGGGTCTCGATCCGCCTTCGGGGGTCTTCCGGGGGTCTCTTCTGTTCTTGTGGCGGTCGTCGTCTTCCGCGCCGCCGGCGCCTTCTTCTTGTCCTTCTTCTTGTCCTTCTTCTTGTTCTTGTTCTTCTTCTTCTTCCGATGTTGACCCGTCGCTCTCTCTGCCCGGAATGCCTGTGCCGCTCTGCGCTGGGACTTATATAGGGACATGGGGGACAGGGTCACATGCTCATGTCACATGGTGACCCCGCCCCCCTGTGATGTCACAGTCCCAGCATCCTCCGGGACAGTGACAACACAAGGGGGCGGGGTCACCATGTGACATGAGCATGTGACCCTGTCCCCCATGTCCCTATATAAGTCCCAGCGCAGAGTGGCACAGGCATTCCGGGCAGAGAGAGCATCGGGTCAACATCGGAAGAAGAAGAAGAACAAGAACAAGAAGAAGGACAAGAAGAAGAAGAAGGCGCCGGCGGCGCGGAAGACGACGACCGCCACAAGAACAGAAGAGACCCCCGGAAGACCCCGAAGGCGGATCGAGACCCCCAGACGACGGCGGCGACGACGAAGAAGGTAGCCGGACTCCTCCGCTCGTGAAAGAGCTAGGTAAAAGAGCAGAAGAGAGCGGAGGAGTCCGGTGAGAAGACCCCCAAGACGGAAGAAGACCCCGGAGCAGTGCAATAAACTATTTTTTCAAAAGTGTGTGTGTTTTTTTTTACTTTACATTTTACACCTTAGGTGAATGGGTAGGAGTACATCGTACCCCATACTCATTCACATAGGGTGGGGGGCCGGTATCTGGGGGCCCCCTTATTAAAGGGGGCTCCCAGATTCCGATAAGCCCCCGCCCGCAGACCCCGACAACCAACGGCCAGGGTTGTCGGGAAGAGGCCCTTGTCCTCATCAACATGGGGACAAGGTGCTTTGGGGTGGGGGGTCCGCACGGCCCCCCTTTCCCCAGGGCACCCCCCATGTTGAGGGCACGCGGCCTGGTACGGCTCAGGAGGGGGGGGGGGCGCTCGTTCGTCCCCACCCCTTTCCTGGCCTGCCAGGCTGGGTGCTCGGATGAGGGTCTAACATGGATTTGGGGGGGAACCCCCACGCCGTTTTTTTTCGGCGTGGGGGAGTCCCTTTAAATCCATGCCAGGTCACGGAGCTAGCGCGGCGGCATTTACTGCCTACGCTAGCTACGTAACTGAAGTTACGTTCGAAATGAACGGACTGCTCCGTGTGTGGGCAAGTCCGTTCATTTTCAAAAGTCCCGCGGACTTTTGGCCGGCGGATTATCCGCCGGAGAAGTCCGTGCGTGTGTGGGCAAGTCCACACGCTCGGAAAGTCCAGCGGACCCAGCTGGAAAGTCCTGCGGGATTGTCCGCTGGACTAAGTCCGCCGGCAAAAAGTCCGCACGTGTGTACGCGGCATTACTGCTTTCTGATCTTTGGTGGGATAGGCTTGAGCATATTAAGTATAGTGATCAGTCACAATCAAAACATTTCCCACACCACTGCTGTCATTGTCAATACACAAAAAGTCCATGCACACTAAATCCATTGGACCAGAACCTTTCAAGTTTTCCATAGGAGCAGCTCAAGTAGGCAAAGTTTTCCATTGCAGACATCTCACACAACAACGACGGCAATAGTCCACAACAGATTCCCTCATTCGTGGCCAAAAGAAACGGTCTTGGATTAGTCCATAGGTTTTTTCAACTCCTAGATGTCTATGTTGATCATGCAAACTTCTTAAAATAGATTTTCTGTAGGCTTGAGGGAGCACCAGCTGTCTCCTTTCAGGATGTTGGTGGAACAAATGTACCCTGTATAAAAGTCCATCAATTATTTTGAGTTTATCCCATTCTTTAGGATAGTGGGTACTCTGCTCAGGTAGGGTTTTTCTCATGTAATTAGAATCTTTGCGGAAAACAGATTCTCTAACATGTCTGATTACTGGATCTCTCTTTTGTAGAAGGATCATACCTTTCTCTTGCAGCTTTATATGTTTGGGATACACGATTGACCAGAGAAAACAATATTGTCTCCTTGAACAGCAGCTGTAGCACAGTAGGTAGCCACAAGAGGCCCAGGTACTTCCTCCCATTCATTTTTTACTAAGTTCACTGGCAACCCAGGAAGCATAGAGAGAGCATCAGCCCCAATATGGCTTGTACTTGAGAGTGAATTGGTAATTAGATAAGGCAGCAAGCCACCTATGACCAGTGGCATCCAGCTTAGCTGTAGTCAAAACATAAGTGAGGGGGTTGTTGTCAGTTCTCAACTCAAACTGAGCCCCATACAAGTAATCATGCAGCTTTTCAACAATAGCCCACTTCAGGGCAAGAAATTCCAGTTTATGAACAGGATAATTATTTTCTGCTGGGCTTAGACTGTGACTAATATAAGCAACAGGCCTAATGCCCTGTACACATGGTCGGACTTTCCGACGGAAAATGTAGGATCAGATTGTGTTGTCGGAAATTCCGATCGTGTGTGGGCTCCATCTGACTTTTTCCATCGGAATTTCCGACACACAATGTTTGAGAGCTGGATCTAAAATTTTCCAACAACAAAATCCGATCATTTAAATTCCAATCGTGTGTAGACAAACCCGACACACAAAGTGCCACGCATGCTCAGAATAAATTACGAGACGAAAGCTATTGGCTACTGGCCCGTTTATGTCCCGACGTACGTGTTGTACGTCACCTCGTACTGAACGATCGGATTTTCCAACAACTTTGTGCGACCGTGTGTATGCAAGACAAGTTTGGGCCAAAATCCGTCTGAAAAAATCTGTCGGATTTTGTCGTCGGAATGTCCGACTGTGTGTACAGGGCATTAGTCCCCCTAGGTACTCCTGATGTGGGAATCCTCCTAATCCATCATAGCTGGCATCTACATGCAGAATGTATGGCTTTTGTGGGTCTGCATAAGCAAACACTGGTACTTCTGTAAGACTTTTCTTAAGCTGTAGAAAAGCGTCCTCTCAAGCAAAAATCCACCTCTCACTGAAAGGAGTTTGAATGTGTCAATGCCAGGGGATTCTTTGAGCAAGTCATTAAGAGGCCGAGCAGTCTTGAAATAGCTTCTAATGAAGTGGCGATAATAGCCACAAAACCCAAAGAAGGACCTCAGTAGGGTTGAGCGAACCCGAACTGTAAAGGACTTTTGGGTTTTTGGTACCCGGACCCGAACCAGAACAATTTCCTGTATGTTTGGGTTCGGGACCAGTGTTCGGCAAAGTAATGGCGCATTTTAAAAAGCTGCAGGGCAGCCAATCAACATTCGTTTAACTGGTGTGCCCTTAGAAGCCATCACAGCCATGCCTACTAATGGCATGGCTGTGATTGGCAAGTGCAGCATGTGACCCAGCCTCTATATAAGCTAGAGGCACACAGCACGTCACTCTGCTTTAGGTAGTGTAGGGAAAGGTTGCTGCTGCTGCTTTGAGGGAGAGAATTAGATAGGAGTCCTGATTCAGAAATCTATTCTAATGACTCAGCGATCTACATTGATTTAGTTGTGTGGTTGCAGTGCACAAGCTTTTTACACTGCACTGAGAGAAACGATAGATAGTGTAGGGAAAGGTTCCTGCTGCTGCTTTGAGGGAGAGAATTCGATCGGAGTCCTGATTCAGAAATCTATTCTAATTACTCAGCGATCTACATTGATTTTCTTGTGTGGGTGCAGTGCAGCGTCTTTTTACACTGCCCAAAGCCAGAGAAAATATAACTTTTATCTGCAAACTCAGTGCACCAGAACTGCATATGTTACTGTGAGATACACCCTTTAGATACTGTCAGTGTATTCTGCTATTATAAAAACACCCATTTAGGGCAATAAAAAATATTTTGCAGTGTTTTCTGCATATCTGTAGGGGAGAGATACACAATTTATATAGTGTTCTTCTATTGTGCTATTCCACATACTGTTATACTGTTGCTCTAGTCTGATATTCTAAAAACACCCATTTAGGGCACGATCCTAAATTTGAAAAATATGAGGAGAACGTCAAAGAAGGGACGTGGCCCGGTCGTGGTGCTGCTGGTGGAGCGCCTGTTGCAGGGAGAGGACGTGGTCGATCTGTGCCAGCTACATGCACAAGTGAAACTCCTTCCTCAGGTGCAAATAGGCGACAGAGCCTGCAGCGGTATTTGGTCGGGCCTAATGCAGCTGTACAAATGTTGAGGCCAGGACAAGTACAGGCGATAGTAGATTGGGTGGGAGACAATGTGAAGGAACCGGAGGCACTGTCAGCAACCCAGTCTCCTGCTGAAAGATCAGAGTTGGCACATGCAGCCAATGTCCATCAGTCTTTGACCTCACCCCCTTGCAAATCAGCCAAGCAGTCTGAGCCCCAAATCATGCAGCAGTCTCTTCTGCTTTTTGATGACTCTGTTAGCAGGGTTTCCCAGGGCCATCCACCTAGCCCTGCCCCAGAAGTGGAAGATATTGTGTGCACCTATGCCTAATCACTTATGTTTCAAGATGAGTACATGGGAGGACCATCGCAGCACGTCTCGGATGATCACGAAACTCAGGTTCCAACTGCTGCTGCTTTTGCAATTGTGCAGACCGCTAAGGAGGGCAGGGGTGAAGACTGGGTGGAACATGATGTGGAGGACGATGAGGTCCTCGACCCCACATGGAATCAACGTCATGCAGGTGACCAGTGTAGTTCGGAGGAAGAGGTGGTGGTCGCACAGAGCCACCAGCACAGCAGAAGAGGGAGCAGGGTGCAAAAGTGGAGTGTCCTTCCCCTAGACAATACGCCTGCTACTGCCCAATGCAGCAAGGGACCGAGCACACCAAAGCCAAGTCCAAGGAGTTCCCTAGCGTGGCAATTCTTCAGACAAAGTGCTGATGACAAGACACGAGTGGTTTGCACGCTGTGCAATCAGAGCCTGAAGCGAGGCATAAACGTTCTCAACCTGAGCACAACCTGCATGACCGGGCATCTAAGTGCAAAGCACGAGCTGCAGTGGAGTAGACACCTCAAAAACCAAGAAAGGTCTCTGGCTCCTCCTGCTTTCTCTTCTGCTGCAGTCTTCTTCATCCACCTCTGTAGTGACAGTGGCACCTGCCAATCCGCAAACAGAGGATCTGCCAGCAACACTACCACCTGGGTCACCAACCATCTCCACAATGTCCCATGGAAGCGTTCAGCTCTCTATCTCCCAAACACTGGAGCAGAAGAGGAAGTACCCCCCTACCCACCCGCGATCCCTGGCCCTGAATGCCAGCATTTCAAAATTCCTCACCTTTGAAATGCTGTCATTCCGTCTGGTGAAGACGCAGAGTTTTAAAATCCTGATGGCATTGGCTGTCCCACAATACGTCGTGCCCAGCCGCCACTACTTTTCCAGGCGAGCCATCCCTTCCCTGCACAACCAAGTGGGGGACAAAATCAGGTGTGCACTGCGCAACGCCATCTGTGGCAAGGTCCACCTAACTACGGATGCGTGGACCAGTAAGCACGGTCAGGGACGTTATATCTCCCTAACAGCACACTGGGTAAATGCAGTGGCGACTCAGCCTGAGGCGTATAGCAGTTTGGCGCATGTCCTTCCACCACTGAGGATTGCAGGGCGCTTCAGTTTGCCTCCTGTTGCTAACTCCTCCTACTCCGCTTCCTCATCCTCTACCGCCTCCTCATCCGGTCAGCGTAACACCTTCACCACTAACTTCAGCACAGCCAGGGGTACACGACAGCAGGCAGTTGTAAAACTTTCCTGTTTGGGAGAAAAACCCCACACCACGCAGGAGTTGTGGAGAAACATGGAACAACAGACCGATGAGTGGTTGGTGGCAGTAAGCCTCAAGCCCGGCCTGGTGGTGTGCGATAATGGGCGAAATCTCGTAGCAGCTCTGGGCCTAGCTGGTTTGACGCACATCTCTTGCCTGTCGCATGTGCTGAACGTGGTCCAGAGGTTCCTTAAAAATTACCCCGATATGCCAGAGCTGCATAACAAGGGGATTCCGAAAATCTCCGAAGACGAACGGCGCCTGCGTGGTGAGTCCAGGCTCAAGCCCCAACATCCGAGGATCAAGCCAAGCGAAGCGAGGCTGTGCCTGAAGCGTGGTGAGCAAAGCGAGCCCTGCGAGGGGCCCTGTTAATATGTGCTACCGTATGTCCACTTGGATGGTGGGGCTTGAACCTGCACTCACTGCGCAGGCACCGTTCATCTTTGGAGATTTTCGGAATCTCCTTGTCCTCCGTACTGCGCAAGTGCTGCGCCTGCGCAGTACGATGGCTGGAGTTTTTGTCAGAACACCGGTATACATGTCTATTCTGCACAAGGTATGGACAAGTCCTGTGGGATCCATGCCTGGTTCATAACTTGCATATAAGCCTTTAAAGTTAGCACTTTAGATTTCTCCCATAGACTTTTACAGGGTGTTCCACCGCTTTTCGAATTTGCCAAAAACACCCCAAATTGTTTGCTGTTCGGTGAACAGGCAATATTCGAGTCGAACTCGAAGCTCATCCCTACTTGTGCATAGCAAGTGAAATCCCAATTGAGAAATGTATCTCCACATAGACAGTAATCCACACAGCTTTGTATTTGAAAGTCCATTGAAGAAATAACATTCAGTGAACCATCCAACATGAGGTATTTTCCAGACAGGAACATGAAATCATTAACAGTCTCTATGTATGTCTCTGTGAGGGGAAACTGCAGCACTTACACATTCTGTTCTCTCTCAGCAAGAATTCACTGTTCTCTTCCTGCCACATGTCTCTCTCTCTCCACCCACTTACCTCATCCTTCGTGAGAGAGAGAGATCATAGCAGCCATATTGAAAAGGGGCAAACAAGGGCTCGGCTCGTTAGAGCTTACAATCTAAGAATATTATATATATATTTCTCTCCCCCTTGTTGGGAGTGGAGGTGACCCCATCTATAAGGATATACAGTACATACACAGCACAAGGCCATGTTCATACTTCGAGACACTGCATTTCCTCTGAGCTCCACAAGGTGGTGATCTCACTTCTACCTAGACAGGAAGTGATGTCAGGTACAGACAGGAAGTTCCGGGTTAGAGGTGAGTCTGGAGGAAGTAGAGAGGAGACCTTGCTGGAAATGGCAGAAAAGAAGGTAATAAGATTTCATTATCTATTTACACCCAGTAACCCCCCCCCCCCCCCCCCCCCCCCCCCGTCATGTCCGTCCTCTTCCTCCATAGTCACTGTGACGTCTTTTATCTCCAGCAGATGATGATACACACATATATAGTGTGGAAAGGGTCAGAACATTTCCTCACCTATGGGGCCGCAACATTTCCTTCATTTTGGAGATAAATTCTAGTATTTGTTCCTCTAAACAAACAACACTGACAATAAATAGACAAGACAATGACCCTCCTGACCATACATGACCTACAAACGGAAATTATTACACCACACAGGCAGATTAACCCCTTCAGGATCAGAAGCCCTTCAGGATCCAGTTACTGGGCCGGATCATTGTCTTCTTTTTCTTGGTGTGTCACCTTTCCCACCAATCACCTTCTCACCTCATCAGTCTATACTAACGGACTATATAGTAGTGGGGGATGGGAATAGGTATGTCTTTATTTTAGAAGAAATCATTAAGTATAAACCTCAATACATCACCGGATACTGTAGCATTACGTTTCGATTGGGAACTTCCATCAATCACAAAAAGGAGCTGGGAATTCACAGGAAGACACATCTGTCGCCTTAAATCTAAGTCCAATGATAACACAGAGCCGTGGAAGGCGTTGCCTTTACCTTACAACGCTGACAAATTTCACACAGACAGTTTACAAATTATCTTAACATCTACGCGATAGATAAGGGAAGCAAAGAGATCGGGTTTTGTCCAGCACACCTTAGCAGACTTTTTCTTATAATTACAGTACTGTATAAATCATTATCCTACGGACTTCTCAATGTCCTGGAACCTGCCCAAGGTTCTCACTGTTTATCCCGAACAGACGCTGCGCAGACTTATAAATGGACTTCTCAGAGCCCATAAAACCCATCCAGGGTTTTTTTTAACTGTTCACCCGAAACAGCTGCTGCTTCTCAGAGCAGTCTTATCTAATGGGCTTCTCAAAGCCCTTTCAGCCCAACCCAGGGCTGCGTCGCTGTTGTCTAAAAGCTACTTCTACATAAATTACAGGTCCCGTTAAAGGAGGCGATTTTTTAAATAGGCGTCACGGTGAGAGAAGATACATATATCAATTCTACTCACCAGACAGACATATTATAATCGATCACGGACCGAGCCCCCAGCTGAAAGGAAATAAATGTTGATTATCTAGGGGTCTCTCTCTCTGCTATGGTGTACTGTCCAATCCCAACAGGCCTGTCAGATTAGCCCTTTGAGACAATAAAACATACAGCAAGCGTCTCTCCGAGCAAATCTAATCTTTATTCTTGGGTGTGAATATTTAAAGGGGCTTTCAGAAAGTACCGCCCTTTGACAGATTATCCAATCATATACAGAGACATAGAAGTACAGTCTATGACCAAAGTGAAACTAAATATTTCTAAAATATCACGTTCTTTACAAGAAACGAAACTCAAGAGAAGATAGCAGTATTATGGAAAAACGAAACTTGATTAGCAAGACTTGACCATATCTATTTGTGAAATGGATGTTAGAGACACACAAAATGGAGCCTGACTATAATACAAAGAAGTAGTTAAGCTAAATATCCCTTCAGAGTGCGGTCTGGACTACAACTCCCGAAGCAACACAGCCAATCAGTCCAATTCCTGCACAAAAAAAAAAGTCAGCAGACAGCAGCCATGAAAGCGGCCATTTTAAATATAAGTTAGGCAGCCTGGGGGGAGTTTTCCTCCCTGTCCCCTGGGTCCGTAGGGTTTAATATTAAGTTGGCCCACCCTTTGCAGTTATAAGAGCTTAAACTCTTCTGGGAAGGCTGTCCACATGGTTTAGGAGTGTATCTATGGGAATGTTTGACCATTCTTCCAAAAGCGCATTTGTGAGGTCATGCACTGATGTTGGACGAGAAGGCCTGCCTCCCAGTCTCTGCTCTAACTCATCCCAAAGATGTTCTTTCGGGTTGAGGTCAGGACTCTGTGCAGGCCAGTCAAGTTCCTCCACCTCAAACTTGCTCATCCATGTCTCTGTGGACCTAGCTTTGTTCACTGGTGCGCAGTCATGTTGGAACAGGAAGGGGCCATCCCAAAACTGTTTCCACAAAGTTGGGAGCATGAAATTGTCCAAAATGTCTTGGTATGCTGACGCCTTAAGAGTTCCCTTCACATAACTAAGGGGCCAAGCCCAACCCCTGAAAAACAACCCCACACCATAATCCCCCCTCCACCAAATGATTTGGAAATATAGTGTGGATGAGCGAGTTTGGGGTGGAGGAACTTGACCGGCCTTCACAGAGTCCTGACCTCAACCCAATAGAACACCTTTGGGATGAATTAGAGCAGAGACTGCGAGCCAGACCTTCTTGTCCAACATGAGGGCCTGACCTGAAAAATGCTCTTCTGGAAGAATGGTCAAACCTTCCCATAGACACGATCCTAAACCTTGTGGACGGCCTTCCCAGAAGAGTTGAAGCTGTTATAGCGGCAAAGGGTGGGCCAACTCAATATTGAACCCTACGGACTAAGACTGGGATGCCATTAAAGTTCATGTGCGTGTAAAGGCAGGCGTCCCAATACTTTTGATAATATAATGTATGTGGTATCACTGCAATCGTCAGGAGCAGGAGAATTTATTTAGGGTTGTTCTTCGGTGGAAGATTATGGTTGTAACAAGAAATATACAGCTACGTTTTTTATTTTTTTTACTATTTTGGGCCATATTATTTTGATAATAAAAAAAAAAAAATCAGGAGACATCAATCACCATTTACCACCTAATGAAAGCCCAATTTGTCCTGAAACAAACGCGGTATAATCCACCTGGAGGCACAAAGTAGTTTTGATGATATGTACGGATTTACTAACACATGTCAAAGTAGCAGAATTGTGCTTAGGCATTAACATTTGTTTTACCCTTAGGTGTGAAGGAGATAACAAAGTGATTTCCTATGACTGTCAGCCCCATCTAGTGGCCATAATGAGGTATCTCTCCTGAACAACCTAAAATTCCACATTATGGCCACTAGATGGAGCCAATGATCATAGGAAATCACTTTATGAAATAAAATTCGACCAGAATTTGTCATAGTACGGAGAATGCTCGTCACACTTGGTCAACACATTTTTTTTTTAAACTAGACCTGTAAATCTTTATTACATATAGATAGTCTGGTTGAAAAAATACACAAGTCCATCTAGTTCAATCAATAGAAAAAAAAAGTTTACACCACAAAATGTACCAATGAGAGGTAATGACTTATTTTTCTCCTGCTATCAATGGCCGACGCGGTACAACACTTCATCCATGTCTTTGGTGATCTCTGATCTCCTTATCAACTGTTTCTTCCATGATGAAGATCAGCCATGGAGTATATCTGAGGTGTATATCAGGGTGTGCTTCTTCCCCACATGTCCAGCAACATTCATATACAAGACATTTCCCGCACTCAAGGCACTAATACACCTCGAGGGTTGTGTGGGACCCCTGATGTACAGGAAGACAGGACTTCAGTGAGGAACAATTCCCTCACTCAGGACAGGAATATGGCTTCTCCCTCGTGTGAGATCTCTGATGTCTGGAAAGATACGACTTACATGAAAAACATTTCCCGCACTCAGGACAGGAATGTGGCTTCTCACCCGTGTGTGACCTCTGATGTATGAGAAGATCTGATTTCTGTACAAAACATTTCCCGCACTCAGTACAGGAATACGGCTTCTCACCCGTGTGCAACCTCTGATGTGCGAGAAGACGCGCCTTAACTGGAAAACATTTCCCGCATTCAGGACAGGAATACGGCTTATCCCCCGTGTGTAATTTCTGATGATTGGAAAGACAGGACTTTTCTGAAAAACATTTCCCACACTCAGGACAGGAATACGGCTTCTCAACCATGTGAGATGTCTGATGTCTGAGAAGTTTTGATTTCCTTACAAAACATTTCCCACACTCAGGACAGGAATACGGCTTCTCACCCGTGTGATACCTCTGATGTGTGTAAAGATACCACTTTGCTGAAAAACATTTCCCGCACTCAGGACAGCAATACGGCTTCTCACCCGTGTGTGATCTCTGATGATAGGAAAAACTGGTCTTAGATGAAAGACATTTCCCGCACTCATGGCAGGAATACGGCTTCTCACCCGTGTGTGACCTCTGATGTCTGAGAAGACGCGCCTTACCTGGAAAACATTTCCCGCATTCAGGACAGGAATACGGCTGCTCACCCGTGTGTGATCTCTGATGATAGGAAAGACTGGACTTAACTGAAAAACATTTCCCACACTCAGGACAGCAATACGGCTTCTCACCCGTGTGAGACCTCTGATGTGTATCAAGATTTGACTTAGCTGAAAAACATTTCCCGCACTCAGGACAGGAATACGGCTTCTCACCCGTGTGCAACCTCTGATGTGTGACAAGATACGACTTCACTGAAAAACATTTCCCACACTCAGTACAGGAATACGGCTTCTCACCCGTGTGCGACCTCTGATGTGTGACAAGATGCGACGTATCTGGAAAACATTTCCCACACTCAGTACAGGAATACGGCTTCTCACCCGTGTGTGACCTCTGATGTGTGACAAGATGCGACTTATCTGGAAAACATTTCCCGCACTCGGGACAGAAATACGGCTTCTCACCCGTGTGCAATCTCTGATGTGTGTAAAGACTTGAATTCTGTGAAAAACATTTCCCGCACTCAGAACAGGAATGTGGTTTCTCCCCTGTATGAAATTTTTTATGCATATTAAGACTATTCTTAGAATTTAAACACTTCCCGCACTCAGTACAGGAAAACCTCTTATCTGTTGGAAGGACGGCACCGTCCCGCACAGTCTGAGGTTCCTCAGGATAAGAGGAATACGATGGTCCGGCACCGTCCCGCACAGTCTGAGGTTCCTCAGGATAAGAGGAATACGATGGTCCGGCACCATCCCGCACAGTCTGAGGTTCCTCAGGATAAGAGGAATACGATGGTCCGGCACCGTCCCGCACAGTCTGAGGTTCCTCAGGATAAGAGGAATACGATGGTCCGGCACCGTCCCGCACAGTCTGAGGTTCCTCAGGATAAGAGGAATACGATGGTCCGGCACCGTCCCGCACAGTCTGAGGTTCCTCAGGATAAGAGGAATACGATGGTCCATCTACACTGTGTGGTGCCGGATGGACATTTGAGGTAGTCGGGTTTTCTCCTGGACTATACTGTGTGATGTCCTCATCTTCTACTTTACAGTCTGGAGACAAAGTGAGACAATCCTCTGAGGTTTTCCTCATCTCCCGTCCATCTACTAAAATAGAAATACAAAGATTATTACTAGACATGAGCTGATTGGTTCCCCTAAACCAGGACTCTGCCCACATCAGGCAGCTTTGTCTCTGAGGATCTTACAATTCCCCCCTCAAGGTAACTAGTAAATGGGTCCTCTGATCTCCTACCAGTTCATTTCTTTATTCATGGACCTTAGTCAGAGAGTGAGGAAACAACGAGAACTGTCTTTTATAGGAGTAACAGTGATGAGGGGATTATAGGACGAGTGTCCCCTCCCCCTCTATCACTCATTACCATCTTCCCAACACAAGAAGTCCTGCACTTCCTTATTTAGTCTATGATTTAGTCATGAATAACAGCGGGGCTGAGCCCCACCAGAGGTCAGTGAGTGAGGATGGGGGGAGAACAACCAAGATGAAGTCTGGACTGATCCTGAAGACCTCCATCATTGGGTTACTGACTCCTCCCTCATTATCACTTTCTGTTTAAGGTTCCAAAGTGTGAGGATGTTATCACATTATTATCAACATGTAAAAGTCTGTGCTCCAATCATATCATCAGATATAAAATGTCCAGCTGGTAGGAAATGGGTGTAACTAAAGAGAATATATATTATGTGTATGTGTATATATATATATATATATTTATGGTCTAGAGCCCTATGGCCGATATGAGTGATGATGACGTACAGGTATAACACAAACTTACCAACATGAAATAGACCTGAAAGCGTGCCTTGGTCTATCGTATGGTACACCAAAATAAGGGGGCATACCCTAGATAAGGAATGATGAAATGAGAGTAGCTATGAAATGATGTGAAATGAGTATTCTGTTAGGAGTAAGAATACTTGAGGAATGCCTTAAAAAGGGGAAGGGAGGGTGGGTATCTCGCACAGGAAACCGACAAAGACCGGCAGCCTTTGGGCTGGTTAAATACCCTCCGGGCTCCTCCCATAACTTCAGGCCACCATACTGGCCTTCCAATTTATGGTCTAGAACCCTATGGCCGATATGAGTAACGATGACATACAGGTATAACACAAACTTACCAACATGAAATAGACCCGAAAGCGTGCCTTGGTCTATCGTATGGTACACCGAAATAAGGGGGCAAAACATTCAGGTTGGGAACAACTTTTATTAATGCGATAAGTCACTGGGTGAGTTTGGCAAATGCCTGGGCCATCTCCACTTGTGGGTCAGGTATGTAGCGGGAGAGGCAAGCCGACTTCCATCGACCTAGCTTCTTGATGACGTGGTCCGGGATACCCTGCCTTGAGGCTGTCGTGGCTGCCTCAATCCGGAATGAATGCCCGGAGTACCGGCTGGGGTCCAAGTGTAGGTTGCCGAGAAGAATCCATGTTCCACAAACTGAGATGAGTTGAGAGGTCTCACTGGAAAAGGCAAAAGTGGGCTGGTGTCTGGGCGGTCGGACAGCAGCGCGACGACTGAGCACCAGTTGTTGTGGGTTTTGTAAAGGTGAATGTCCGTTCCGGTACCTTGCTGCTGGGTTTTAGACACCGTCAGGTGAAGGACGTAGTGATCCAGGTGGCAGAAGAGGTTACTCTTGCACAAAACTGGACCAGCCGGGTGGTTGCAGGTAAACTTGCTGGGCCGTAGGAACCCATAAAATGCCATGTGTATGGCAGCCTGTAGGATGGTACTGGGGAGAAGACCAAACGGGGACCTGTCCAAGATGTCAGACATGTCCCTAAAGATCTCTCCGGTTATCGGCAGCCGCTTGGGGCTGACTACAGGCTGGTGTTTTTGAATTCCGCGCAGGAGAGCCCCGTACTGCGTGGCATGAGAACACGGAAGGCCTCGTGGGGTCCTGTAGGGACAGGTAGTGCTGTACACCAGCCACGTACTGGCGTATCGTGCTGTGTGACAGCGCCAGGTGTGAGTGGCAGTAAGCGATGAAGGCCAGAACCTGTTTGATGCTGGAAGGTTCACAGGGGTGCCGGGGCAGGAACTTATTAAATGCCCTCCAGGCCGTCTGATAGGCCCTGCGGGTGTTGCGAGCGAGTGATGAATTTATGAGGTTGGTGGCTGATCGTAAATTCAGAGCTAGTCCAGGGTCAGTTGTGACCAGTCCGGGATAGCGGCTGACAGGGGACTGGCTCCAGGCATCTGTTTAAAGAAGGTGACATAGTTAAAACGAGAGAGCGCATCCGCTGCTGAGTTGCGCTCTCCCGGAATAAAAGAACAGTAAATGTTGAATTGATGTTGCAGGGACAACTGGACCAGCCTGCGAAGGAAGGACATGACGGGTCTGGATCTGGACCTGCCTTTACTGATGAATGAATGAATGAATGAATGACTTGTATAGCGCAACCTATGCGAACTGAATCACCTCAGGGCGCTTTTTGCCACTGGTGTCCATCTGTGGTATAGTGCGGTCCTTGCCCTGTGGGGTCCTGACACGCTTACAAACACATACACATACAACATACACATATTTGGCCAATTTTATCGACAGGATCTAATTAACCTACCAGCATGTCTTTGGAGTGTGGGAGGAAACCGGAGTACCCGGAGGAAACCCACGCAAGCACAGGGAGAACATGCAAACTCCAGGCAGAAGGTGTCATGGTCAGGATTTGAACCAGCGACCCTATTACTGCTAGGTGAAAGTGCTAACCACTACACCACTGTGCTGCCCTGCCCTGATGATCTCGGCTGTGGCCAGGTTGTCAGTTGTGAACGCTACCGTCTGTCCGGACCAGTGGTGACCCCATAGGTGGGCGGCTGCTACGATGGGGTATAGCTCGAAGAGGGCAGACGTAGTAGTGAAGCCCGGTGTGGCTAGTGCCTGAGGAGGCCAGGGGGCTGCGAACCACAAATGGCGGCACACCCTGTGGAGGCCGCCGCGTCTGTCACCACCTGTGGTGACAGTGAGGACACTACGGGGATGAAGAGGGACACACCGTTCCAATTAGTAAGAAAGTCTTCCCACATGGCCAGATCTGCTACTGCTGCCGTGTCAAGTCTGATAACCTGATCTGGATCCTGGGTGTAGGACAGGTATACCAGCAGCCGGGACACGAAGGAACGGCCCTGGGGGATGATCCTCATCGCAAAATTCAACATCCCGAGGAGGGACTGAAGTTGTTTCTGAGTACATCCCTCGGCACGGGTGAACTCTTGCAGAACCGTCCTGATACGGTCCAATTTGTCCGAGGGAAGGCTGGCCTGCATGGCTTGGGTGTCAAGGTCAACGCCCAAGAAGGTGATCTTGCATGCCGGGCCGTCGACCTTATGTTCTGCAATAGGGATGTTTAGGTTGTTCAAAAAGACCCTTAGCTTGTCAAGGTCCCCTGGGGTCGCCCCGGGCGGCTCAATCAGCAGGAAGTCATCCAAGTAATGAATGATCTCATGGCACTGTGCCTCATAGAGGAGGATCCACGTGAGGGTCTTCGCAAACTTATTGAACAGCCAAGGGCTACTTTTAGACCCGAAGGTCAACTTGGTAGCAAAATAATATTCCTCCCTCCACTTGATGCCATGCCAGCACCACAGGGAGGGATGTATAGGCAGCAGCTTGAAGGCGTCGGATATGTCCGCCTTAGAGAGCCAAGTACCTACCCCTGCCTTGAGAATGGCTTGGATGGCCATGTCCACTGAAGCGTACTTCAGGGAGAACTCCTCGGAGGGGATGAGAGAGTTGAGACTGGGAACGGCGGAGGAATGAGGCGCTGACAAATCATAAACCAGACGTTTTTTATTTGAAAACTTCCCCTGTACAAGCCCGATAGGGCTAACCCTCCAGATGCTAAAGGGGGACTGGCTGAACGGGCCTATCATGAAGTCCCGGTCCAGCTCAGTCTGGAGAAGTAGATCAATGGCTGGTTCATCCATCGCTGCTGACCGCAGGTTCCTGCACTCATGGGTGGTGTGGGGCAGGGTGATGAGCCCGGTATGAAACCCGTCAGTGAAGCCTCGGATGAGGTAGATGGCGAGTGATGGAGTGGGGTGTGAGGTCAGGTAGACGTCGAGCCAAAGGACATTGACCCGGCTTAGTCACGGCTTCTTCTGCTTGACCCCACACAGGATCCTGGGGTACGCCCTCTGGCATAGGGTGCAGATGAAAAAAAACATTGGGTAGGGACTTTTTGAAGAGACAAAAAAGAAGGACGGCGGGAGGTCTGCTGTTAGATTTTATATACCAATTTATTACTACAAAAAACACAGAAAAATTTTAAACAAATCTGGTAGATCCGGGCACCACCCAAGCTTTTTTTTTTCTCCATAGGGTGCAGATGTGTAGTAGGCAGCACTGACTGAAATTGCAGGAGGCATAGTTAAAGTTATTGCTAATAGCCGCTCCCCCGACCATCCGTACTGGACGTCCCAACTTGTCCGTCTTCACCCTTGTGCCGGGGCTTGCTGAGCCTGACCCATGCTGGTAGAGGCTGTGCTAGCTGCCGGGTGTACGGAGGCTATGTTGGCACACCAGACAGCGATGTGGGTCGCTGACTGGCAAATAGCGCACAGAGGAGACCGTAAGCCCGCAAAGTGGCGGCAAAATAGCTCCGTGTCCACGACACTCCAGTCAGTCGTCAGGTGGAACTGGAGGAACCTGGCTGCGGCTTTGGCAGAGAAAGACCGATGGTAATCGTAGAACGCTGAGCCACTGTATTTGTAGCCCAGGTCTACGATTAAGTGGAGGTAAAGGTCCAGTTCCTCCCGTCTGCCAGGGGAGGCTGAGCACACCACGTCTCTGAACATGCCGAAGGCGAGAGTAAACTCTGGCACTGAGAGCTTCCTGTTCAGTCTGGGATCTTTCGCCTTCAGGACCACCGAGACGTCCCCCCAAGTGTAGGCCTTGTTCTCGGCCAGATTGTGCACCGAGATCATGAGTGAGGCCAGGTTGATGTCTTTACCCTCTAATATGTCCTTCCTCACGTTGGGTGGCACCAGGTGGGAGGGATGTATAGTCGAAGTGGCAACAACGATACCTGCGGCCGGCATGTTGGTGGCTTGAACCACAGCAGGGTCAGGGGTCCAAGCGTGTCACCCTGTTCTAAACCTCGACGGCTGCGCGACGGCAGCTGAAATTAACTCCAGGGACGCCTGCTGGCTGCTGGACCCTGCCGTGGCAGGTGAGGGGAAGAGGAGCCTGAACAGCTCCGCCTTCCTGGCCGTGGCAGGGAAGGGTATCCCTCTACGCTCGGCGATCAGTCTGGGAATCGTCCATGCCCTAAGGGACTGGGCACTGCCAGTCTCGGAGACTGACGCCGGAGACAGTGGGGCGGTGAGCTCATCGATGCCGACTGAAGACATGACGGCTGCCAGAAGCCTGTTGCCTAGTCGTCTGGTCACGTGTCTGCAGGCTGGGACTATAAAGAGGTGACATGAAATGAGTTTGTACGTGTATCCTACCATATACGTACCTAAGCTGAGAATCCATGTACCCCCCCCCCCCCCCCTCCGTTTTTTTTTTTTTTAACCTGCTGGAGCACAGATCAAGCTGGTGCAGGTGGACCTACTGAATCCGACTGACCTGAGAGAAACGTGAGAGAAAGCACTCATTTAAGAGTCTGTACCGTTGCCGTCTTGAGCGACGGTACCCAAATATTGATGATAACAATAGGCGTCAGTGACTTAGGAGTTGGCTGGCATAAATGCTGTGGAATGAAATGACAGACAACAACACAAATTAATGAAATTACATGTTGCCTTTGATGAAATGAGCCTCCCGTGACAGAGGCCAGGCTCGGTCGTACCGCATGCGAGTGACTGCGAACCGGACTCTGGAGCACGTACTGAAATGAGGCCCAATGCCTGGGGCACGCTGGGCCGAATTATGACATTGTAGATGCCACGGAATTCGAATCCGAGCGCAACTACGTGAGGTGAAATGATTGCACTCCCATGACAGAGCCTAGATCGCCATGCCACTTCGTCTAGCGACTGAGCACGATCGGACTCTGGAGCATATACTGAAATGAGGCCGGCCTTGGGCACGCCGAGACAAATTAGTGCGGGGAAATGACTAAAATTTGTGTCGGAACGTGGTAAGGTGACACAGAAATGATATACCATGACAAGGACAAGAATCAAGAACGATCGCACCCTGCAATGTGATTCTGTCCCTGGCGCATGTATCGAAATGAGGCCGAGCAGCTGAGCGCTCGGATCGAATCGGTCGGTGCATCTGTGGATGCTACCGGATCTGAACCGGACGTAATAAGTGACAGAAATGATGCCATGACAAAAGACTAGAATCAAACGACTGGGACCGGAACCAACTTAAAGAATCTGTCTCTGGCGCATGTACTGAAATGAGGCCGAGCAGCTAGGCGCACAGGATCGAATCGGTCGGAGCATCTGCGGATGCGACCGATACAAATCGGAACGTAATAAATGACAGAAATGAACCATGACAAAGACTGGAATCAACACGACCGAGGCAACTTCTAGGTGAATCCGTCTCTGGAGCATGTACTGAAATGAGGCCGAGCAGCCGGGCGAATCGGAGCGAACCGTTGCACTTTGGATGCGACTGGATTCGAACCGAAGCGTAATAAATGACCGAAACCATGACAAAGACTAGACTCGGGCCCGCATTGTACGAACGGGGAGCCAGCCTCTGGAGCATGTATAGAAATGAGGCCGTAGTCTGGGGCACCCCGGATCGAATCAGTGCACCGGAGATGCGACGAGATTCGAATCGGAGCGCGGCTGGTGACAGAAATGAATGAAATGTGGTGAAATGACTGCCGTGCTGGCAATAATACGAAATGATTGGCATGCTAGAAATGATTCGAAATGATTGGCATGACCAAAATGACTCGAAATGTTGGCATGATAGAAATGATATGAAATGATTGCCATGTTAGAAATGATGAAATGACTCGACACGGTCAAAGTGATTCGTAATAAACGACATGCCAACAGCGATTCGAAATGATTTGCAACAGAAATGATTCGAAATGGTGCGACATGACAGAATATGATACGAACTGACTTGACATGGTAAAATTACTCAAAAAGGACTGACATGCAAACAGCGTTTCGAACGATTGCAGAGACAGAAATGATTCGAAACGATGCAACAGAAATGATTCCGACTGGCTGGACCAGAGAAATGCTCCGGCGCGTGCGAACGGCACCCAAATGACTCGCCAATGTTTGAACGATTCAAAGATTGTGCGACCTAACTGTGCGAAGTTGCAAACGAGTGTCGGAGTGTCGTGGGCAAGCGACTACGAGTCGTGCGTGACACCTAGTGACATCCGTTTGTAAATGACTGAAAACGTGCGGGTGAAATGTTTGGTAATTCGAGACAAGCTGTGAGTGGTTCGTGAGCTACGCATTTCCACAGTTTAGTGACATGAAAATGGTGCCGAAGCCCTACCTGCGACAGCCGAACCAGACACGTACGAAACCTGCGACTCGGTAACACGAGTGCGACGCGAAGGGAACAACACGACTCACGAACACGAAACACGGGACTGCAACAACACACGGAGATGGACAAACAAAAACGGAACTCACAAACCGGCACAAACAGCGCTTGTCTCAAACTAGTCAGCCCTTGATGTCTGACGTATGAAATAGCCTTTGGGCTGGTTAAATACCCTCCGGGCTCCTCCCATAACTTCAGGCCACCATACTGACCTTCCAATATATATATTAGTAGAGGAAAGATAGAAGAAGTCAGGACTATGTAATGTACAACATATTGTATAAGATACAACAGATACGACTAACTAGTATCAGAATTATGTAATGTACAACATAGAGTATATAGTGCAGGGGTCAGGATTCATAATATTGGTGTTCAGAAATCAGTGGAAACGTAAATGTTTACTGTTTACCCTGGCATGGGGCAGAAGACCCAAGACACATGCCACTGGTGCCTAGGTTGAGCAATGCCTATAGTGAGAGTCAACATTTTGCTGCCATCTGAACCCCAGAATCTCCATAAATCCAGTCTAGATACATAAATTGTGTCTGCAGCACAGAGAAGGAAGATTATCTGAGAGAAATACAGGAATACAGGACGGGGAACACAGCTCAGGAAAGTGACCAGGATATTACAGGCTGATATCACCCAGACCCTGCCCTACTCTGGACCAATCAGTGAGCAGTATAGGTGGAGGAATGGATTTAGTGTTAATGACCCACCTGTGCTGATCTCTGTAGGAGTGTCCTCCTCTATAAATGTCCCCGTTATTCCATCCTCCTCCATAGACTGCCGATCATCCCTCACATACGTCTCTTCTTCTTCTTCTTTAACCTCAAATTCTATATCGATTGGATCTCCACTCTAAACCAAGAAAATGAGAGAGAAAATATCATCTGTAAAATAAGAGCTTTAATATTGTGAGATCACATAAAAAATCCACACATTGTCTCTGTAAGTGTATGTTCTAGATTCTCCGTCCCACCAACCTTGTAACAGTGGGGGATGGTGTGACCTTCCTGTGTGGAATCCCGGGAATACAGAGGACGGGGACATCTCTCTGGTGGGATTCTGTAGCTGGATGACTCCACCATGGTGTCCTGGTACAGATCTTTGTTTTCTTCTGGAAACTCCTCCATCACCCCATCCTCATCATCCTCCTCTTTTATCTCTTCTTTAACCTCAACTTTAGGATCTCTCAGGTTTCCACTCTGAATATATAATACAAATGACATCAATGGTAACAATTCAGATAATGTACAGATCCTAATGATACTATCAGTGATTGTTCCTCATCTACCTGATGATGGTGGGGGATGGTGTGATCTTCCTGTGTGGGATCCCGGGAATACAGAGGATGGGGACATCTCTCTGGTGGGTTTCTAGTATTATGTGGCCCCATCATGAAATCCTTATACAGATCCGCGTTTCCTTCAAAAAACTCCTTCATCGCCCCATACTGCTCATCCACCTTTTTAAACTCTTCTTGAGCATCAACTTTAGAATCTCTCAGGTTTCCACTCTGAATATACAATAAAAATGACATCAAATGTAACAATGCAGATAATGTACAGATCCTAATGATACTATCAGTGATTGTTCCTCATCTACCTGATGATGGTGGGGGATGGTGTGACTCCCGGGAATACAGAGGACGGGGACATCTCTCTGGTGGGTTTCTGTTACTTGATTGCTCCATCATGATGTCCTTCAGAAAGCTGCTTCATCACACCATCCTCCTCATCCTCCTCTTTTTACTCTTATTTAACAACAATATTATCATCCCCGATGTTTCCACTCTGAATATATAATAAAACATTTGTTCTAACAAACATGTTTATGTATAAATCCTATCAGTGATTGTTACCCATCTACCTGATCATGGTGGGGGATGGGGTGAATGAATATCTGAGACTTGGATCAATATGGAAAAAATTGTTTTCAGGACATTCTTTCTACAAATGAAATGTTCCCTCTTTCTTCCTATTTGAATCTTCTACAATAAAGACATACATATTCCCATCCCCCACTACTATATAGTCCGTTAGTATAGACTGATGAGGTGAGAAGGTGATTGGTGGGAAAGGTGACACATCAAGAAAAAGAAGACAATGATCCGGCCCAGTAACTGGATCCTGAAGGGCTTCTGATCCTGAAGGGGTTAATCTGCCTGTGTGGTGTAATAATTTCCGTTTGTAGGTCATGTATGGTCAGGAGGGTCATTGTCTTGTCTATTTATTGTCAGCGTTGTTTGTTTAGAGGAACAAATACTGGAATTTATCTCCAAAATGAAGGAAATGTTGCGGCCCCATAGGTGAGGAAATGTTCTGACCCTGAAATGGTTAATCTAGGTTTCCACACTATATATGTGTGTATCATCATCTGCTGGAGATAAAAGACGTCACAGTGACTATGGAGGAAGAGGACGGACATGACGGGGGGGGGGGGGGGGGGTTACTGGGTGTAAATAGATAATGAAATCTTATTACCTTCTTTTCTGCCATTTCCAGCAAGGTCTCCTCTCTACTTCCTCCAGACTCACCTCTAACCCGGAACTTCCTGTCTGTACCTGACATCACTTCCTGTCTAGGTAGAAGTGAGATCACCACCTTGTGGAGCTCAGAGGAAATGCAGTGTCTCCAAGTATGAACACGGCCTTGTGCTGTGTATGTACTGTATATCCTTATAGATGGGGTCACCTCCACTCCCACCAAGGGGGAGAGAAATATATATATAATATTCTTAGATTGTAAGCTCTAACGAGCCGAGCCCTTGTTTGCCCCTTTTCAATATGGCTGCTATGATCTCTCTCTCTCACGAAGGATGAGGTAAGTGGGTGGAGAGAGAGACATGTGGCAGAAAGAGAACAGTGAATTCTTGCTGAGAGAGAACAGACTGTGTAAGTGCTGCAGTTTCCCCTCACAGAGACATACATAGAGACTGTTAATGATTTCATGTTCCTGTCCGGAAAATACCTCATGTTGGATGGTTCACTGAATGTTATTTCTTCAATGGACTTTCAAATACAAAGCTGTGTGGATAACTGTCTATGTGGAGATACATTTCTCAATTGGGATTTCACTTGCTATTCACAAGTAGGGATGAGCTTCGAGTTCGACTCGAATATTGCCTGTTCATCGAACAGCGAACAGTTTGGGGTGTTCGCGGCAAATTCGAAAAAAGCGGCGGAACATCCTGTAAAAGTCTATGGGAGAAATCTAAAGTCCTAACTTTAAAGGCTTATATGCAAGTTATGAACCAGGCATGGATCCCACAGGACTTGTCCATACCTTGTGCAGAATAGACATGTATACCGGTGTTCTGACAAAAACTCCTGCCATCGTACTGCGCAGGCGCAACGCTTGCGCAGTACGGAGGACAAGGAGATTCCGAAAATCTCAGAAGATGAACGGTGCCTGCGCAGTGAGTGCAGGTTCAAGCCCCACCATCCAAGTGGACATACGGTAGCACATATTAACAGGGCCCCTCGCAGGACTCGCTTCGCTCACCACGCTTCAGGCACAGCCTCGCTTCGATCGGCTTGAACCTCGGATGGTGGAGCTTGAGCCTGGACTCACCACGCAGGCGCCGTTCGTCTTCGGAGATTTTCGGAATCCCCTTGTTATGCATCTCTGGCATATCGGGGTAATTTTTAAGGAACCTCTGGACCACGTTCAGCACATGTGACAGGCAAGGGATGTGCATCAAACCGGCTAGGCCCAGAGCTGCTACGAGATTTCGCCCATTATCGCACACCACCAGGCCGGGCTTGAGGCTTACTGCCACCAACCACTCATCGGTCTGTTGTTCCATGTTTCTCCACAACTCCTGCATGGTGTGGGGTTTTTCTCCCAAACAGGAAAGTTTTACAACTGCCTGCTGTCGTGTACCCCTGGCTGTGCTGAAGTTAGTGGTGAAGGTGTTACGCTGACCGGATGAGGAGGCGGTAGAGGATGAGGAAGCGGAGTAGGAGGAGTTAGCAACAGGAGGCAAACTGAAGCGCCCTGCAATCCTCAGTGGTGGAAGGACATGCGCCAAACTGCTATACGCCTCAGGCCGAGTCGCCACTGCATTTACCCAGTGTGCTGTTAGGGGGATATAACGTCCCTGACCGTTCTTACTGGTCCACGCATCCGTAGTTAGGTGAACCTTGCCACAGATGGCGTTGCGCAGTGCACACCTGATTTTGTCCCCCACTTGGTTGTGCAGGGAAGGGATGGCTCGCCTGGAAAAGTAGTGGTGGCTGGGCACGACGTACTGTGGGACAGCCAATGCCATCAGGCCTTTCAAACTCTGCGTCTTCACCAGGCGGAATGACAGCATTTCAAAGGCGAGGAATTTGGACAAGCTGGCATTCAGGACCAGGGATCGCGGGTGGGTAGGGGGGTACTTCCTCTTCTGCTCCAGTGTTTGAGAGATAGAGAGCTGAACTCTTCCATGGGACATTGTGGTGATGGTTGGTGATCCAGGTGGTAGTGTTGCTGGCAGATCCTCTGTTTGCGGATTGGCAGGTGCCACTGTCACTACAGAGGTGGATGAAGAGGGCGAGACTGCAGCAGAAGAGGAAGCAGGAGGAGCCAGAGACCTTTCTTGGTTTTTGAGGTGTCTACACCACTGCAGCTCGTGCTTTGCACTTAGATGCCCGGTCATGCAGGTTGTGCTCAGGTTGAGAACGTTTATGCCTCGCTTCAGGCTCTGATTGCACATCGTGCAAACCACTCGTGTCTTGTCATCAGCACATTGTCTGAAGAACTGCCACGCTAGGGAACTCCTTGGACCTGGCTTTGGTGTGCTCGGTCCCTTGCTGCATTGGGCAGTAGCAGGCATATTGTCTAGGGGAAGGACACTCCACTTTTGCACCCTGCTCCCTCTTCTGCTGTGCTGGTGGCTCTGTGCGACCACCACCTCTTCCTCCGAACTACACTGGTCACCTGCATGACGTTGATTCCATGTGGGGTCGAGGACCTCTTCGTCCTCCACATCATCTTCCACCCAGTCTTCACCACTGGCCTCCTTGTCGGTCTGCACAATTGCAAAAGCAGCAGCAGTTGGAACCTGAGTTTCGTCATCATCCGAGACGTGCTGCGATGGTCCTCCCATGTACTCATCTTGAAACATAAGTGATTGGGCATCGCTGCACACAATCTCTTCCACTTCTGGGGCAGGGCTAGGTGGATGGCCCTGGGAAACCCTGCTAACAGAGTCATCAAAAAGCAGAAGAGACTTCTGCATGATTTGGGGCTCAGACTGCTTGGCTGATTTGCAAGGGGGTGAGGTGAAAGACTGATGGACATTGGCTGCAGGTGCCAACTCTGATCTTTCAGCAGGAGACTGGGTGGGAGACAATGTGAAGGAAACGGAGGCACTGTCAGCAACCCAATCTACTATCGCCTGTACTTGTCCTGGCCTCAACATTCGTACAGCTGCATTAGGCCCGACCAAATACCGCTGCAGGCTCTGTCGCCTACTTGCACCTGAGGAAGGTGTTTTACTTGTCCGTGTAGCTGGCACAGATCGACCACGCCCTCTCCCTGCAACAGCCACGTCTCTTCTTTGACGTTCTCCTCATATTTTTCAAATTTAGGATCTGGCCCTAAATGGGTGTTTTTAGAATATCAGACTAGAGCAACAGTATCTAAAGGGTGTATCTCACACCTACAGATATGCAGAAAATGCTATTCAAAAAAAAAATGTTTGCCCTAAAATTTATTTTTTTGAATAGCACAATAGAAGAACACTATATAAATTGTGTATCTCACACCTACAGATATGCAGAAAACACTGCAAAATATTTTTTATTGCCCTAAATGGGTCTTTTTGGAATAGCAGAATACATTGACAGTATCTAAAGGGTGTATCTCACACCTACAGATATGCAGAAAATGCTATTCAAGAAAAGAAATTTTGCCCTAAAAAAAATTTTTTTAATAGGACAATAGAAGAACACTATATAAATTGTGTATCTCTCCCCTACAGATATGAAGAAAACACTGCAAAATATTTTTATTGCCCTAAATGGGTTTTTTTGGAATAGCAGAATACACTGACAGTATCTAAAGGGTGTATCTCACAGTAACATATGCAGTGCTGGTGCACTGAGCTTGCAGATAAAAGTTATATTTTCTCTGGCTTTGGGCAGTGTAAAAAGATGGTGCACTGCACCCACACAAGAAAATCAATGTAGATCGCTGAGTAATTGGAATAGATCTCTGAATCAGGACTCCGATCTAATTCTCTCCATCAAAGCAGGAGCAGCAACCTTTCCCTACACTATCTACTGAGGTCCTTCTTGGGGTTTTGTGGCTATTAGCGCCACTTCATTAGAAGCTTTTTCAAGACTGCTCGGCCTCTTAATGACTTGCTCAAAGAATCCCCTGGCATTGACACATTCAAACTCCTTTCAGTGAGAGGTAGATTTCTGCTTGAGAGGACGCTTTTTTACAGCTTAAGAAAAGTCTTACAGAAGCACCCGTGTTTGCTTATGCAGACCCACAAAAGCTATACATTCTGCATGTAGATGCCAGCTATGATGGATTAGGAGGATTTCCACATCAGGAGTACCTAGGAGGACTAATGCCCTGTACACACAGTCGGACATTCCGACGACAAAATCCGACAGATTTTTTCAGACGGATTTTGGCCCAAACTTGTCTTGCATACACACGGTCGCACAAGGTTGTCGGAAAATCCGATCGTTCAGTACGAGGTGACGTACAACACGTATGTCGGGACATAAGCGGGCCAGTAGCCAATAGCTTTCATCTCGTAATTTATTCTGAGCATGCGTGGCATTTTGTGCGTCGGATTTGTTTACACACAATCGGAATTTAAACGATCGGATTTTGTTGTCGGAAAATTTTAGATCCAGCTCTCAAAAGTCCGATGGAGCCCACACACGATCGGAATTTCCGACAACACAATCCGATCGTACATTTTCCGTCGGAAAGTCCGACCATGTGTACAGGGCATTAGGCCTGTTGCTTATATTAGTCACAGTCTAAGCCCAGCAGAAAATAATTATCCTGTCCATAAACTGGAATTTCTTGCCCTGAAGTGGGCTATTGTTGAAAAGCTGCATGATTACTTGTATGGGGCTCAGTTTGAGGTGAGAACTGACAACAACCCCCTCACTTATGTTTTGACTACAGCTAAGCTGGATGCCACTGGTCATAGGTGGCTTGCTGCCTTGTCTAATTACCAATTCACTCTCAAGTACAAGCCAGGGCCCAAAAATATTGGGGCTGATGCTCTATATGCGTCCTGGGTTGCCAGTGAACTTAGTAAAAAATGAATGGGAGGAAGTACCTGGGCCTGTTGTGGCTGCCTACTGTGCTACAGCTGCTGTTCAAGGAGACGATATTGTTTTCTCTGGTCAATCGTGTATCCCAAACATATAAAGCTGCAAGAGAAAGGTATGATCCTTCTACAAAAGAGAGATCCAGTAATCAGACATGTTAGAGAATCTGTTTTCCGCAAAGATTCTAATTACATGAGAAAAACCCTACCTGAGCAGAGTACCCACTATCCTAAAGAATGGGATAAACTCAAAATAATTGATGGACTTTTATACAGGGTACATTTGTTCCACGAACATCCTGGAAGGAGACAGCTGGTGCTCCCTCAAGCCTACAGAAAATCTAGTTTGCATGATCAACATGGACATCTAGGAGTTGATAAAACCTATGGACTAATCCAAGACCGTTTCTTTTGGCCACGAATGAGGGAATCTGTTGTGGACTATTGCCGCCGTTGTTGTGTGAGATGTCTGCAATGGAAAACTTTGCCTACTTGAGCTGCTCCTATGGAAAACTTGAAAGGTTCTGGTCCAATGGATTTAGTGTGCATGGACTTTTTGTGTATTGACAATGACAGCAGCGGTGTGGGAAATGTTTTGATTGTGACTGATCACTATACTCAATATGCTCAAGCCTATCCCACCAAAGATCAGAAAGCAGTAACTGTAGCTAAAGTGTTGTGGGAGAAGATATTTGTTCATTATGGATTGCCAAATCGACTTCACTCTGACCAGGGGCGGGACTTTGAAAGTTGCCTAATTAAAGAGCTGTTAACATCGACAAGAGCCGCACCACACCTTATCATCCAGAAGGTGATGCTCTCCCTGAACATTTCAATTAAACATGTTGGATACCCTCCCTAATGGTTCTAAGCAAACCTGGAGCAGACATGTCAGAGCTATGGGTCATGCCTTCTATTGTACCAGACATGAATCAACTGGTTTCTCTCCTTATTTTTTAATGTTTGGTAGAGAAGCCCGTCTCCCTATTGACATTCAGTTGGGTGTGTCTACTGATGGAGTGGAAAATAGAAATCACTACCAGCATGTGGCACGACTTAAACAGATTTTAAAAGAGACCTATCAAATGGCTGAGGAAAATACTGCAAAAATAAATGCTGCAAATAAAAGGCGTTTTGATGCCAAAGTTCATTACTAAAACTTACAACCTGGTGATAAAGTGCTTCACCGCGATTTGGGACCCTCAGCCAAACATAAATTAGCTGATCACTGGCGGAATGATTTGTTTATATAGTATAGACTGATGAGGTGAGAAGGTGATTGGTGGGAAAGGTGACACACCAAGAAAAAGAAGACAATGTTCCGGCCCCGTAACTGGAGGAACGTTCTGATCCTGAAGGGGTTAATCTGCCTGTGTGGTATAATAATTTCCATTTGTAGGTCATGTATGGTCAGGAGGGTCATTGTCTTGTCTTTTTATTGTCAGTGTTGTTTGTTTAGAGGAACATATTACTGGAATTTATCTCCAAAATGAAGGAAATGTTGCGGCCCCATAGGTGAGGAAATGTTCTGACCCTGAAAGGGTTAATCTAGGTTTCCACACTATATATGTGTGTATCATCATCTGCTGGAGATAAAAGACGTCATAGTGACTATGGAGGAAGAGGACGGGACATGACGGTGGGGGGGGGGGGGGGGGTTACTGGGTGTAAATAGAAAATAAAATCTTATTACCTCCTTTTCGGCCATTTCCAGCAATGTCTCCTCTCTACTTCCTCCAGATTCACCTCTAACCCGGAACTTCCTGTCTGTACCTGACATCACTTCCTGTCTAGGTAGAAGTGAGATCACCACCTTGTGGAGCTCAGAGGAAATGCAGTGTCTCGAAGTATGAACACGGCCTTGTGCTGTGTATGTACTGTATATCCTTATAGATGGAGTCACCTCCACTCCCACCAAGGTGGAGAGAAATATATATAATATTCTTAGATTGGAAGCTCTAATGAGCCAAACCCTTGTTTGCCCCTTTTCAATATGGCTGCTATGATCTCTCTCTCACGAAGGATGAGGTAAGTGGGTGGAGAGAGAGACATGTGGCAGAAAGAGAACAGTGAATTCTTGCTGAGAGAGAACAGACTGTGTAAGTGCTGCAGTTTCCCCTCACAGAGACATACATAGAGACTGTTAATGATTTCATGTTCCTGTCCGGAAAATACCTCATGTTGGATGGTTCACTGAATGTTATTTCTTCAATGGACTTTCAAATACAAAGCTGTGTGGATCACTGTCTATGTGGAGATACATTTCTCAGTTGGGATTTCACTTGCTATTCACAAGCCCCAATTGAGTGGAAGCCCTGCGCATGTTAGAGATCCTGTCCTGATCACACAGAATATGAAGACTCTGCTCCTAAATACTCTACAGGTGCCGCCATCATATCTCAGTAGCCACAGAGTGTGAAAAGAAAAGCGCTACTTTTGGAGGCACTGATGAGATCATTATCTTGGATCAGGACATTAAGGAACAACCATGTCACTGTTATCAACAGAAGCTGTGAGGCAGTGGGCCCTGGAAGACGGACTGTCACCTAAAAGGACATTTGCTATTCCATATGTACCTATCACTGTGAGCGCCCATAGACTGCAGAAGGCACTAAAAGCATATGAAACCTTGCAGTCTTCTGCTCTGGTGGATAAAAGAGAGGAAGATGAGAGTTATGAACTGTATACCCATTATCTCTGTCTCAGTGAGGTGGATTTAAATCCAGTTAAAGGGCCCTTTTGCATATATCCAAAAGGGGCTGAAGTAATTGGTTGTGCTGTAGTATTTCCAGTAATCCCAATTCCAGTAAGGCGGAAGTTACCAGCCCTGCCTGTAAAGTGTGAACCATTGAATACAACGGCTTCATCAGGAGAAACTGTAATGTTGACTGCTACAGCCGCTAAGCAGGAAACAAATATTGAGCAGCTGCTGCTAAAAGTCACAGAAGTCATTGCTCAGAATTTACATGCCGGATCTTATCGCAAATTAAAGGCTTTTTCAGGGGGTGCTACCTGTCCCCGCTGGTGAAGAAAGCTATGAGGTGTGGAAAGATTTTGCACAACAAGTGATAGAGGAATGGACCTGCTCGGAGGAAAATAAAAAACAGCGTATCCTGGAAAGTTTAAGACCACCAGCATCCATTATCATTAGAGTTTACAAGGACACTCATGTGAGTAGCAGTGCTCAAGAATATATTGATGTCTTGACAGATGCTTATGGACAGCACCGTGACCCTGATCAGATGCTTGCTGATTTTAAACAGACAAAACATAAAAAGGAAGAGGATGTTTCTGTGTTTGTGAAGAGGCTAGAAGTGCTTCTAGGGAGATTGCTCACTGAAAAGGTAATCTCTCCTACGGATGTTGACAAATTAAGGACTGCTCAAATAATAAAGGGGCTACTGCCACATCACTCAATGTCACCGGTCCTAAGAGTTGTTTTGAGAGAGAGAAACTTTACTTTCACTGTAACTATGACTGAAGTAAAGAAACAGGAGTCTGATCTCCTTTTTAGTACCCCTTCTAAGAGCAAAGTTAAACAGAGTTCGTTTGGTTGAGCACAAAAATGAGACTATTGTTAAAAACAATGAAGTGGGTGGACTCCCACAGCCTAGAGCTCAATCTGCTGATAAAACCTCCAGTTACTCTTGGTGGGCACATGAATGGGCCCTGCTGTGAATTATTAGATCAAGAATAGTAATTGCATGCCACTGTTGAACAGGGGCAGAAAAATTTGGGCCTTTGGTGGTGGTGGTGCTGGTGGTGTTGCCACAACACTGTAAGCACTCATAGTTACTCTTGGTGGGTGCAGGAATGGGCCCAGCTGTGAATTATTAGATCAAGAATTGTAATTACACGCGGCTGAAAAATTGGGCCCTAGGCACTGGTGCTGGTGCCACAACACTGCAACCCCTCACAGATACTGTACTTGGAGCACAGCAATGAGCCCTGTTGCAAAGTATTGCTACAGCAGCACTGAATGTGCGTTTGGAAAGAACGCTGGATGCAGGACAGGCCAGTAGCTCAATTGCATACTGTGCAAGCTCTGGCCAGTGATCCATCCTCAAGACCCAGTAAGCCAGAGGATTTTCGGTGGGAAAGGTGTCCAAGTCTGACCTTGCCCCTAGGTATTCCTGCACCATGTATATCAGACGCTGGCGATGGTTGCTGGAACCGATCATACCTTGGGGCTGCGGACTAAAAAATTGTCTAAGCGCATCGGTCAGAAGGCCACCTTTTCCACCGCTCCTTCTGCTACTGGCCGAAGCCTCAGCAACTCGCTGTCCAGGACCAGGAGTTTGTAACCTCCCAGTCTCTGGGAACGCGTTGCACAGACCTTTCTGCAAGGCCTCCCGGAGATGTCTCATCCTCTGCTCCCTCTGCGACGGCAATAGACCGTATTTATCGGCGTATAACATGCACCGGCGTATAACACGCACCCCAAGTTTAGGAGGGAATTTTAAGGAAAAAAAGTTTTAGGAGAGAAGTTTAGGGGAAAAAAAAAAACTTACATTTAAGCGTCATTTGCAGCTTGCCCAGCGTCATTTGCAGCTTGCCCAGCGTCATTTGCAGCTTGCCCAGCGTCATTTGCAGCCTTGCCCAGCGTCATTTGCAACCTGCCCAGCGTCATTTGTAGCTTGCCCACTGTCATTTGTAGCTTGCCCAGTGTCATTTGCAGCTTGTCAGCGTAATTTGTAGCTTGCCCAGTGTCATTTGCAGTTTGCCAGCGTCATTTGCAGCCTTGCCGACGTTTAAATTTCCCGCCGCGAGACAAACCGCGCATGCGCACCCGAAAAAGACCAATCCGCGGCCGAAAAAAGACCGAGCCAACTGTTCGGCTCCGCTCGGTGTCCCGCCTCCCTGCTGTTTTGGGAGCGAGCGCAGGGAGGCACCCACAACTTTCCCCCGATATTAAGGGGGAAAAGGTGCGTGTTATGCGCCGATAAATACGGTAGGTCCGCAACCTTATCCTTATACCGTGGATCAAGGAGTGTGGCCAGCCAGTAATGGTCCCTCTCCTTGATCTGAAGAATACGAGGATCCTTCCGCAGGCTTTGCAGGATCAGGGAGGCCATGCAGGGTAGGTTAGCTGAGGCATTCGGTCCGAGTCCTCTGGGTCACTAAGGACGACATGATCCGCAGCCACCTCCTCCCAGCCACGTACCAAGTCCACTGGTTTCTTGGGTCTGTAAATCATCCCTAAAAGACTGCTGCTGCTGATGCCGAGTGCCAGGCTCCACCTCCATGCTGACAAAATCCTCCTCCTCCTCCTGTGTGATGGGTGGGAGAGAAGGAACATGTGTCTGGATAAAGGGGGCCTTGAGAGGCAAGGAAGTCCTCCTCTTCCTGCCTCTGTTCTGCCTCAAGTGCCCTGTCCATTATTCCACGCAGGTGGACAAGAGGTACAGTGTCACTGATGCATGCACTGTCACTGCTCACCATTCTCGTGGCCTCCTCAAATGGTGACAGGACAGTGCATGCATCCCTGATCATGCCCCACTGGCATGGGGAAAACAAATCTGAGCTCCCCTGACCCTGTCCTGGTGCCGTAGTCGCACAGGTACTCGTTGATGGCCCTCTGCTGCGTGTGCAGTCGCTGCAGCATGGCCAACATTGAGCTCCACCTGGTGGGCATGTCACATATAAGGCAGTTCTTGGGCAGGTTCAACTACTTTTGCAGCTCAGCCAGCCGAGCACTGGCATTATATGATCGGCGGAAATGCACACAGACTTTCCTGGCCTGCCTCAGGACATCCTGTACGCCTGCGTACCTGCCCAAGAACCGCTGCACCACCAGGTTAAGGACGTGAGCCATACAGGGCACATAGGTCAGTTGTCCCTGTCGCAGGGCAGAGAGGAGGTTGGTGCCTGCTGGACCATGAGTCAGTGGTAATATGCATCATCCTGCCTGTGTCCAATTATGGCTCTCCTCGCTGCCGGCGCTGGGGGTCACAGTGCATGCTTGGCCAGTCATCAGCCAGCAATGCACTGCGACTGGCGCAGTGCATTGTGGGCCGTTCGTATCACATGAATTTTATGCGAACGGCCCACAAAGTTCTGGTTTAGTCGAACGGCCGATGTTCGATTCGAACATGGGTTCGAATTGAACACCGGGCTCATCCCTACTTCTCAGCAGAGGTTCCTGTGTCTCCAAGCTCCAGCCTTCTGCCTGCAGGCACCTGCATCCTTTCGTTGCTCTTGCACTCCCTGTACCCACCACCAGGGGTGCTTGGACCAGAACCGTGTAAGAGGCCACTCTCATGATTTCGGGTTCCGTTGTAAGGTACGTGACACCTGGCTACAGACAGAAGACAGAGCAGCCCGGCCCAGCCAGGAGCTCGCGGGTGTATGGGAGCCCGCAGACAAATGCAGGAGACTTGGGATGTCTGCATTCATGGGACGTGTGTGACACGCCACGCGCCCCGCCTCTGAAGAGTCAGTCTCCGGGAGTTGTAGTTTCTGGCTGCCTTGCGCCGCTGCTCAGTTCTCTCCACCCACCCAGGAACTTGAGTGCGGTCTGGACTACAACTCTCGAAGCAACACAGCCAATCGGTCCAATTCCTGCACACAAAAAAAGTCAGCAGACAGCGGCCATTTTGAATATAAGTTAGGCAGCCTGGGGACAACATTGGATCATTAAGAGATCCTCGCTGAACTCATAGTACGGAGAATGCTCGTCACACTTGGTCAACAATTTTTTTTTTTAAACTAGACCTGTAAATGTTTATTACATATAGATAGTCTGGCTGAAAAAAGACACAAGTCCATCTAGTTTAATCAATATACAAAATTTACCAATGAGAGGTAATGACTCCATTTTTATTTTTCTCCTGCTATCAATGGCCGACACGGTACAACACTTCATCCATGTCTTTGGTGATCTCTGATCTCCTTATCAACTGTTTCTTACATGATGAAGATCAGCCATGGAGTATATCTGAGGTGTATATCAGGGTGTGCTTCTTCCCCACATGTCCAGCAACATTCATATACAAGACATTTCCCGCACTCAAGGCACTAATACTCCTCGAGGGTTGTGTGGGACCCCTGATGTACAGGAAGACAGGACTTCAGTGAGGAACAATTCCCTCACTCAGGTCAGGAATACGGCTTCTCCCCCGTGTGAGACCTCTGATGTATATCAAGATGCGACTTAAGTGAAAAACATTTCCCGCACTCAGGACAGGAATACGGCTTCTCAACCATGTGTGATTTCTGATGATAGGAAAGACTGGACTTATCTGAAAAACATTTCCCGCACTCAGGGCAAGAATACGGCTTCTCACCCGTGTGCAACCTCTGATGTGTGTTAAGAGTGGACTTCTGTGAAAAACATTTCCCGCACTCAGGACAAGAATACGGCTTCTCACCCGTGTGCAACCTCTGATGTGTGTAAAGACTGTACTTCTCTGAAAAACATTTCCCGCACTCAGGACAAGAATACGGCTTCTCACCTGTGTGCGACCTCTGATGTTTATCAAAATTTGACTTACTTGAAAAACATTTCCCGCACCCAGGACAAGAATGCGGCTTCTCACCTGTGTGCGACCTCTGATGTTTATCAAAATTTGACTTACTTGAAAAACATTTCCCGCACTCAGGACAAGAATGCGGCTTCTCACCTGTGTGTGACCTCTGATGTGTATTAAAATTTGACTTACTTGAAAAACATTTCCCGCACTCAGGACAGGAATACGGCTTCTCACCCATGTGTGATTTCTGATGATAGGAAAGACTGGACTTATCTGAAAAACATTTCCCGCACTCAGGACAAGAATACGGCTTCTCACCTGTGTGCAACCTCTGATGTGTATAAAAATTTGACTTACTTGAAAAACATTTCCCGCACTCAGGACAGGAATACGGCTTCTCACCTGTGTGCAACCTCTGATGTATATCAAAATATGACTTACTTGAAAAACATTTCCCGCATTCAGGACAGGAATACGGCTTCTCACCCGTGTGCAACCTCTTATGTGTGTAAAGATACGACTTATCTGAAAAACATTTCCCGCACTCAGGACAAGAATACGGCTTCTCACCCGTGTGCAACCTCTGATGTTTATCAAAATTTGACTTAACTGAAAAACATTTCCCGCACTCAGGACAAGAATACGGCTTCTCACTCATGTGTGATTTCTGATGATAGGAAAGACTGGACTTATCTGAAAAACATTTCCCGCACTCAGGACAAGAATACGGCTTTTCACCTGTGTGCGACCTCTGATGTCTGAGAAGTCTGGACTTTGCTGAAAAACATTTCCCGCACTCAGAACAGGAATGTGGCTTCTCACCTGCATGAATTTTTTTATGCATATTAAGACTAGACTTAGATTTGCAACGCTTCCCGCACTCAGTACAGGAAAACCTTGTATCTGTTGGAAGGACGGCACCGTCCCGCACAGTCTGAGGTTCCTCGGGATAAGAGGAATACGATGGTCCGGCACCGTCCCGCACAGTCTGAGGTTCCTCAGGATAAGAGGAAGACGATGGTCCATCTACACTGTGTGGTGCCGGATGGACATTTGAGGTAGTCGGGTTTTCTCCTGGACTATACTGTGTGATGTCCTCATCTTCTACTTTACAGTCTGGAGACAAAGTGAGACAATCCTCTGAGGTTTTCCTCATCTCCCGTCCATCTACTAAAATAGAAATACAAAGATTATTACTAGACATGAGCTGATTGGTTCCCCTAAACCAGGACTCCGCCCACATCAGGCAGCTTTGTCTCTGAGGATCTTACAATTCCCCCCTCAAGGTAACTAGTAAATGGGTCCTCTGATCTCCTACCAGATCATTTCTTTATTCATGGACCTTAGTCAGAGAGTGAGGAAACAACGAGAACTGTCTTTTATAGGAGTGACAGTGATGAGGGGATTATAGGACGAGTGTCCCCTCCCCCTCTATCACTCATTGCCATCTCCCCAACACAAGAAGTCCTGCACTTCCTTATTTAGTCCATGATTTAGTCATGAATAACAGCGGGGCTGAGCCCCACCAGAGGTCAGAGAGTGAGGATGGGGGGAGAACAACCAAGATGAAGACCGGACTGATCCTGAAGACCCCCATCATTGGGTTACTGACTCCTCCCTCATTATCACTTTCTGTTTAAGGATCTAAAGTTGGGGGATGTTATCACATTATTATCAACATGTAAAAGTCTGTGCTCCAATCATATCATCAGATATAAAATGTCCAGCTGGTAGGAAATGGGTGCAACAAAAGAGAATATATATTACAGGAGTATATAATGTACAATATAAATGATATAGAGGTCAGGATTCGTAATATTGGTGTTCAGAAATCAGCATCTCCTGAGACTGCACTCAGTGACTTGGGTCTGAGACTATACAGACATATCCCTCCACCCGGCACAGCCAGCAAATAACAGAGCAAGTAACCCCAGAAGAATTGCAAAGATAGAGATCCTGCTATACCCTGGCATGGGGCAGAAGACCCAAGACACATGCCACTGGTGCCTAGGTTGAGCAATGCCTATAGTGAGAGTCAACATTTTGCTGCCAGCTGAACCCCAGAATCTCCATAAATCCAGTCTAGATACATAAATTGTGTCTGCAGCACAGAGAAGGAAGATTATCTGAGAGAAATACAGGAATACAGGACGGGGAACACAGCTCAGGAAAGTGACCAGGATATTACAGGCTGATATCACCCAGCCCCCGCCCTACTCTGGACCAATCAGTGAGCAGTATAGGTGGAGGAATGGATTTAGTGTTAATGACCCACCTGTGCTGATCTCTGTAGGAGTGTCCTCCTCTATAAATGTCCCCGTTATTCCATCCTCCTCCATAGACTGCTGATCATCCCTCACATACGTCTCTTCTTCTTCTTCTGATTTAACCTCAAATTCTATATCGATTGGATCTCCACTCTAAACCAAGAAAATGAGAGAGAAAATCATCTGTAAAATAAGAGCTTTAATATTGTGAGATCACATAAAAAATCCACACATTGTCTCTGTAAGTGTATGTTCTAGATTCTCCGTCCTACCAACCTTGTAACAGTGGGGGATGGTGTGATCTTCCTGTGTGGGATCCCGGGAATACAGAGGATGAGGACATCTCTCTGGTGGGTTTCTGTAGCTGGATGACTCCACCATGGTGTCCTGGTACAGATCTTTGTTTTCTTCTGGAAACTCCTCCATCACCCCATCCTCATCATCCTCCTCTTTTATCTCTTCTTTAACCTCAACTTTAGAATCTCTCAGGTTTCCACTCTGAATATATAATACAAATGACATCAATGGTAACAATGCAGATAATGTACAGATCCTAATGATACTATCAGTGATTGTTCCTCATCTACCTGATGATGGTGGGGGATGGTGTGATCTTCCTGTGTGGAATCCCGGGAATACAGAGGACGGGGACATCTCTCTGGTGGGTTTATGTTATTAGGTGGCTCCATCATATCCTTGTGTCCATCTGAAAGCTCCTTCATTACACCATATTCCTTGTCCTCTTGCTTGTACTCTTCTTTAATAACACTATTATAATCCTCAAGGTTTCCACTCTGAATATATAATAAAACATTCATTGTTACAAACATGATTGTGTATAAATCCTTTTGGTGATTGTTACCCATCTACCTGATCATGGTGGGGGATGGGGTGAATGAATATCTGAGACTTGGATCAATATGGAAAAATTTGTTTTCAGGACATTCTTTCTACAAATGATATTTTCCCTCTTTCTTCCTATTTGAATCTTCCAAAATAAAGACATACATATTCCAACCCCCCCCCCCCCGCCACTACTAATAAAAGTCATATAGTCCATTAGTATAGATTAATGAGGTGAGAAGGTGATTGGTGGGAAAGGTGACACACCAACAAAAAGAAGACAATGATCCGGCCCCGTAACTGTGGGAACGTTCTGATCCTGAAGGGGTTAATCTGCCTGTGTGGTGTAATAATTTCCGTTTGTAGGTCATGTATGGTCATTGTCTTGTCTATTTATTGTCAGTGTTGTTTGTTTAGAGGAACAAATACTGGAATTTATCTCCAAAATGAAGGAAATGTTGCGGCCCCATAGGTGAGTAAAAGTTCTGACCCTGAAAGGGTTAATCTAGGTTTCCACACTATATATGTGTGTATCATCATCTGCTGGAGATAAAAGACGTCACAGTGACTATGGAGGAAGAGGACGGACATGACGGGGGGGGGGGGGGGTTACTGGGTGTAAATAGAAAATAAAATCTTATTACCTCATTTTCTGCCATTTCCAGCAATGTCTCCTCTCTACTTCCTCCAGACTCACCTCTAACCCGGAACTTCCTGTCTGTACCCGACATCACTTCCTGTCTAGGTAGAAGTGAGATCACCACCTTATGGAGCTCAGAGGAAATGCAGTGTCTCGAAGTATGAACACGGCCTTGTGCTGTGAATGTACTGTATATCCTTATAGATGGGGTCACCTCCACTCCCACCAAGGTGGAGAGAAATATATATATAATATTCTAACGAGCCGAGCCCTTGTTTGCCCCTTTTCAATATGGCTGCTATGCTCTCTCTCTCTCACCAAGGATGAGGTAAGTGGGCGGAGAGAGAGGCATGTGGCAGAAAGAGAACAGTGAATTCTTGCTGAGAGAGAGCAGACTGTGTAAGTGCTGCAGTTTCCCCTCACAGAGACATACATAGAGACTGTTAATGATTTCATGTTCCTGTCTGGAAAATACCTCATGTTGGATGGTTCACTGAATGTTATTTCTTCAATGGACTTTCAAATACAAAGCTGTGTGGATTACTGTCTATGTGGAGATACATTTCTCAGTTGGGATTTCACTTGCTATTCACAAGTAGGGATGAGCTTCGACTCGAACATTGCCTGTTCGCCTGTTCACCGAACAGGTGACGGGTGGCCCCATCCTCCCCAGCTAAGACCTGTCAGGCGCCGGGATTCCTGCAGTGTCTCCGTGGAGACAGGATGCGATGCGCTGGACCATCGGGAGAGATCAGCCATCGCTGAACCCCAGAGAAGAGATCAGCCATTGCTGGATAGCAAGAGTGGATTACCACCGCTGGAATCTTTTTTTTATTTTTAATAAAGGACTTTTCCCAATGGTGTCAGTGTGTTTTTTAACAATTCTTTACACTTTCTTTGTGAAATGGTAGGGGTATTTTTGTACCCCCTTACCATTTCAAACAGGGGGGGTGGGATCTGAGGGTCCCCTTGTTAAAGGGGGCTTCCAGATTCTGATAAGCCCCCCCACCCGCAGACCCCCACAACCACCGGCCAGGGTTGTGGGGATGAGGCCCTTGTCCCCATCAACATGGGGAAAAGGGCCTCATCCGGTGGTTGTGGTCAATTTTCCTTTCCTAGTGCCAATCCATGGCAGCATAAACTCCCACCCTCGGTATTCTATATTACGAAAAATGTTGGGGGAGGGGCTATGCCCTTTAATTTATGCTATTCACTAGCCCTGAAGGCGGAGTAGAGGCGGAGCTCTATCACATGTATGCTTCCATGGATTGGCACCAGGAAAGGAAAATTACGGTAAGTATGATACAATTTTCATTTTTTTTCCTGCAGAAATGACACTTTGTGCAGGGACAGTTCTGAGCACGGGAAACATGCGCCCCTTTACAGGCATACTATACACACCCCCCAGTTACAAAATTTAAAGGAATATTACACTTTTACTGTTTCACTTTAAGCATTATTAAAATCACTGCTCCTGAAAAAACTTCAGTTTTTAAAAGTTTTTTTTGCATTGATACACGTCCCCTGGGGCAGGACCCGGGTCCCCAAACACTTTTTAGGACAATAACTTGCATATTAGCCTTTAAAATTAGCACTTTTGATTTTGAATGTTCGAGTTTCATAGACTTTAATAGGGTTCTAAAGTTCATGCAAAGTTTAGGTCTGTTCGCAGGTTCTGGTGCGAACCGAACTGGGGTCTCATCCCTATTCACAAGCCCCAATTGAGTGGAGGCACTGCACATGTTAGAGATCCTGTCCTGATCACACAGATTATGAAGACTCTGCTCCTAAATACTCTACAGGTGACGCCATCATATCTCAGTAGCCGCAGAGTGTGAAAAGAATAGCGCTACATTTGGAGGCACTGCTGAGATCAATATCTTGGATCAGGACATTAAGGAACAACCATGTCACTGTTATCAACAGAAGCTGTGAGGCAGTGGGCCCAGGAAGAGGGACTAACACCTAAAAGGACATTTGCTATTCCATATGTACCCATCACTGTGAGCGCCCATAGACTGCAGAAGGCACTAAAAGCATATGAAACCTTGCAGTCTTCTGCTCTGGTGGATAAAAGAGAGGAAGATGAGAGCTATGAATTGTATACCCATTATCTCTGTCTCAGTGAGGTGGATTTAAATCCAGTTAAAGGGCCCTTTTGCATATATCCAAAAGGGGCTGAAGTAATTGGTTGTGCTGTAGTATTTTCAGTAATCTCAATTCCAGTAAGGCGGAAGTTACCAGCCCTGCCTGTAAAGTGTGGACCATTGAATACAACGGCTTCATCAGGAGAAACTGTAATGTTGACTGCTACAGCCGCTAAGCAGGAAACAAATATTGAGCAGCTGCTGCTAAAAGTCACAGAAGTCATTGCTCAGAATTTACATGCCGGATCTTATCGCAAATTAAAGGCTTTTTCAGGGGTTGCTCCCTGTCCCCGCTGGTGAAGAAAGCTTTGAGGTGTGGAAAGATTTTGCACAACAAGTGATAGAGGAATGGACCTGCTCGGAGAAAAATAAAAAAACGCATATCCTGGAAAGTTTAAGACCACCAGCATCCATTATCATTAGAGCTTACAAGGACACTCATGTGAGTACCATTCCTGAAGAATATATTGATGTTTTGACAGATGCTTATGGACAGCACCGTGACCCTGATCAGATACTTACTGATTTTAAACAGACAAAACATAAAAAGGAAGAGGATGTTTCTGTGTTTGTGAAGAGGCTAGAAGTTCTTCTAGGGAGATTGCTCACTGAAAAGGTAATCTCTCCTACAGATGTTGACAAATTAAGGACTGCCCAAATAATAAAGGGGCTACTGTCACATCACCCAATGTCACCGGTCCTAAGAGTTGTTTTGAGAGAGAGAAACTTTACTTTCACTGAAACTATGACTGAAGTAAAGAAACAGGAGTCTGATATCCTTTTTCGTACCCCTTCTAAGAGCAAAGTTAAACAGAGTTCTTTGGTTGAGCACAAAAATGAGACTGTTGTTAAAAACAATGAAGTGGGTGAGTGACTCCCACAGCCTAGAGCTCAATCTGCTGATAAAGCCTCCAGTGATAAGACTCTCTTCCACATTAAATGTTTCTGCTGTGGACAAACAGACCACACAGTTTGTCAGTGTCCACTGCTGGCTCATAGTTCTGAAATTCACAGTAAAGCTGGACATGCGTACAAAAGAAAACAGGGAAAATAAAGAAAACAAATGTTTACCAAACTACCTGGAATAGGCCGCAGATGTACTTTTAATTTGTTTCTTAATGATATACCCACTACTGCTCTGTTTGATACTTGTTCTCAGCTGACCATCATATACAGGCCCTTCTATCAGCAAAACTTAAACCACCTCCCTTTCCAACCTGTGGACACTATGCCTGTTTATGGTGTGGGAGAAAATCATGTTTTTATGGAAGGTTGTCTAGAAGTTGAGCTACGCATTCCTGGTGTGATAGCGGATGAGGATCTCCCACTTAAAGTCATTGCTTATGTGAGCCCTCCACCTAGGGGTAACGAGTATGCTCCTATGATTGTGGGTTCCAATGTTGAGGCTGCTTTCATACGGTTTCTTCAGCCCCAACAGGGACCTCCTCTACCTTCACTGCCTGTTGCTTCAGAGCTTCAAAATATCTGCCAAACCTTTGCTCCTGATCTTCCTGGAGGGTGTGTGGGAAATCCGTGACATCCCATAGAACTTCCAACCGGGGGAGTGAGAGTGTTGCGGGTTTATGTGGAAATTTCACAAAGTGCAACCGGTAGCTTTTTCCTGCTAGAGACTGATACAAAAGAGGCTGCAAAGAATGCCTGGGAGATAGTACCAGAAAGGAAAGACCATCGTTTAAAATGTCCAAAAATGGATGTTGTTACTGTTCGAAACATTACTACATACCCAGTTATAATACCAGCCTGGAAAGAGGTAGCCTATTGTTACCCAGTGGAAACCATTAGCTCCTACCCTGTCAAGGTTGAGGAGAAAGAAACCAAATTCAACTTTTACCTGAATGATGCTGATAGTCCTGCAGAGCAAAAACAAGCGCTAGGAGAGCAGCTAATGGAATACGATGATGTTTTCCTGACAGACTCCATGGCAGCCTACGTGTGGGTTAACCCCGCCTCCTCTCCAATGCTATAGGACCCCTTTCAAATAAAAGAGCACTCACCCCATGATGCTACGTTCCTTTTTTGTCCTCCTCCAATGGACCATATTTATATTCTACGGGCGTCAGGTCGGTGGTCGTAAGACATGGTCGGCATACCTTGCGGTGCAGCTCAAATTCCCAGCCATGGGCGGGCAAGTAGCTTATGAGGCCCGTTGGTACCCTAGTGGTGTGGGGTGGTTGCCTCTGGATGCCTGACGGTCGGAAGATTGGACCTGGGACGCTCGGTGGCTGGCAAAGGTCGGATTTCCTTATATATCTTCTCCATGGCAGTCGCCTCTTAGTTGTATGTGTTTGTGTGTGTTTTCCCTGTCATGCAGAGCGTTTCCTTCATGGCGGCTGGAGCGCTTCTGCGTTCCAGCTCGCCGTGACTTCCGGGTCGCGGCCGGTCCCGATGCTCGCGCATGCGCTGTAGCCTTTCCCAGGACGAGGCTTGGCTCGCGCATGCGCTGTCTGGTCGTTTTCCGGCGGCTGCGCATGCGCCGTACGGATTGCCCCTAATGCGCAGGGGCGCGGGGGCGAAGGCGGATGACGTCACAGGCGGGACCTTTAAAAAGCTGCTCTTGCTTCTGTCAGATGGGAATGCCTGTCAGTGAGCAGAAACAGAGCAGCAGAGCAGTTTTCGGTATCCCCATTTGCCAGGGTGAGTGAGACTATGCAATATACTATATTGAAATGTTTTTAAAAAAAAAAAAAAAAAAAATGGGTATATATTTATATATATTTATATGATTAAATAAAAAAAAAAAAATAAAAAAAAAAATTAAAAAAAAAAGGAGATAATAAATGTTTATATGTATATGGGTGCATATGTCGGGATGTATGTATATATATGTAGTGGTGTATATATATATATATGTTTATATATATATATAGGAAAATTCTGTGATGGTAGGAAATATTTATTTTATGCTCAGAAGTTTTATTAGGTCTACTAATTTTCCTCCGTAGACCACCTGCCGGTCATTCTCGCGTCCAATCAGTATGGACAAGTCACCGCCTTTAAGTGGCCAGCCCTCACGCACAAGGTATGTGCTGTAGAGTGGAGGGGTTAAGGTGTATCACGGATACCTTTTTTGGTACGCTCTTTTGATGCATGATGCGTTTCCCCTCCCGTTTTTCTTTCAGCCCTTCCAGTAGAGACCTTGCCAGACCACAGCATCATTCATCGTCAAGATCAAGATCAAGACGTGAATCCCCATCAGATATACACCACCAGAGGAGACGCTCTAATTCCTCCTCAAGACACCGCTCCCACCGCCAGGACAGCCGCTCTAATCATAGAGCCTGCTGGGGATGTGGGACACGAGTCCCGGAGGGCAAATCTTTGTGTGACCAGTGCTATGCCCAAGCGGTCGGGGAAAAAGAGACAGAAAGCCAGAGCTTGGAGTCTCTAGTAAGGCGCGTGGTACAGCAGTCTATGAAGGAGGTAGAAGCACCTCACACTCGGAGCCAATCCACTCGTTCCGGCTCTCCCGCTGCTGAGGGACACGAGACGGCAGGCCCTTCGCAGCCTTACGCCTCTTCGCCTGACTCTTCAGAGGATGAAATTGATGGTGAGGAAGAGAGTGTCGGTTTTGACTTCTCCCTAGTTTCGCCTTTAATCAAAGCGATCAAGGAGGCCCTTAATTGGGAAGAACCATCTCCCTCTCCAACAAAGCAGAAAAAATTATTTAAACAGTTGGGGAAGGAGCGAGCAAGTTTTCCGCTCCTGACGGAACTAAAGGACATCATTGATGAAGAATGGTGTAAAGTAGACAAGAAGTCTTCAATGTCAAACAAAACGGCCAGGCTGTATCCTTTTAAAGCAGACGAGGTGAAACACCTGGAGAATGCCCCTTCGGTGGATGCGGCTTTAATGCGCTTAGCCAAGCATGTCACCCTTCCTCTTGAAGACGCTGTATCCTTCAAAGATGGTCTGGAAAGGAAGATAGACCAAGATGTCAAGAGGATCTATGGGCTAGCGGGCTTAGCCTGCAAACCTGCCCTTGCCTTAGCAGCCATGTCCAAGGCCATGGAGGCCTGGACGGAGAACGTAGATTCCTTTCTGAGAGGGGTATCTGAAGAGCTAGCCAGAAGCTCGGCGGCGGCAGAACTAAAATTGGCAGCAGTCTTCCTGGGGGAGGCATCCATTGATCTGATTCGTCTGTTGGCGCGGATTATGCTATCATCAGTTACGGCAAGGCGGGCCCTATGGCTGCGTCCTTGGCTTGCGGATCCAGTTTCCAAGCAGTCTTGGTGCAGGATTCCCTTTGAGGGGTCTTCCCTGTTCGGAAACAAGCTTGATGATGCCATATCCCGTGCCACAGGGGGTAAGTCGGGTTTCCTTCCTCAGGATAGACGTCTGTCGGGAAGAAAGAAATTTCAGTATCGAAGACGCAGCCAGGAGCGCTCAAAGGAAGCGCGCTCATATAGACCAGGTCGCGACTTCAGGAGAAACTGGAGTAGAGGCCAGACTTCTTTCCGTAAAACCAGCAAGAGCCAGACGTCTGAGGGCCGGGGCCCGGCGAAGTCCTTTTGAGATTGTGCCCGCCCAGGCGGGTCGGGTAGGGGCACGTCTGCTCCTTTTCCGGCACGTCTGGGTGGCCTCGATCTCAGATCACTGGGTAATCAAGACAGTTATAAAAATAAACAACTGCGCTGCAAACGATAGTGTACTTGTGACACAGATTATGTAAACCAACATACATTAGAGTTAACACAGTAATTTTACACCTCCTTATAACTCAATAGTATCAGGTTCAAGGAAGTCCATAATAACATGAAACAATCGTGTAAAAACAAAAAGTGAAAAAAACAATCATTGGTGACTGACTGTCCTTATAAAGATCGATGTGATTTGTGAAAAACACAATAAGCATATAAAAAGTTCCAGAAATTCCACGGTGCTCTCATTAAATGAACAGCAGCTCAAAGGGTGATCCAGATGAGAAAAAGAAAGCACCTCCACCGTCCAATCACACTGACCCTTACCGGATTGTGCGACCCCCTGTCACAGAGGTCACAATGGCTTGTGGCTTAATCCCGGCCAAGGGAATCCAGAGGCTTTACCAGGTTACCCAGAAATGGATGGTGTGAACTCAGAAATGGTCAAGCGGGGAACTCCTCTGCTGCGTCTTCCAGCAATGTCTTCTCTCTACTTCCTCCTGACTCACCTCTCACTTTAATCAAGACAGTGTCTTCAGGCCACAGATGGGCTTTTTCCAGCATCCCTCCCCCCAGGTTTATATCCACTCTGCTCCCTTCCCTGGAAGAAAAGAGGCAGATTCTAATGTCTTATGTGGACATACTAAAGGTTCAAGGAGCAGTAGTGCATGTCCCAAGAGAAGAATGGTTTCAAGGGGTATACTCCCCATTATTCCTAGTTCAGAAGAAAAATGGCGCTTGGCGCCCAGTCATCGATCTAACCTACCTCAACAGGTTCATAAAGCACGGAAAGTTCAAAATGGAGACGTTATCAACCATCCAACAAGCCGTCCAACCCGGGGATTGGATGATCTCTATCGATCTAAAGGACGCTTATTTTCACGTTCCAATAGAGAAAGAGTTTTTCAAATTTCTAAGGTTCCAAATCGGGGTAGAACATCTACAATTCATTTGCCTCCCATTTGGACTGACTACGTCACCCCAAGTTTTCTCGAAGGTACTGCTGGCGGTAGTGGCCCTGGTCAGGCTAAAAGGCATACGTCTCTACCACTACTTAGACGACCTCTTAGTGTTGTCCCAGGACAGAGAACAGTTATTGCTCCACAGGGAACAGGTGACTTCCATATTGTCCAGCTGGTTCCATCCCAGCATCTGATATATCTAGGGGCCCAGTTCGATACAGTGAGAAGTACCATCTCTCTCCCATTAGAGAAGATCCCAGTGATTCAACTGAGGATCTCACGGGCTCTACACGCTTCACATTTGAAGGCCTCTCAGTGCCTAGAAATCATAGGGACAATGGTCTCTACGACTCAGATGGTCAAGTGGGCACTATGGAGGTTACGACCCTTCCAGTCAGGGTTTCTCCGTCAGTGGAAGTCAGGCGACAAGAATCAGGCAATCAGGATATCCACGTCTATGAGGAACAGCCTCTTCTGGTGGCTTCTTCGCAAAAACCTACTGAATTGCCACTCTATCGCTCCCGTCTCATGGGTCACAGTCACGACCGATGCCAGCGGTACAGGCTGGGGGGCCCTATGTGGATCAGCCCTTGCCCAGGGGAAATGGGCCACTCAGCTAGTTGTCCCGGGGTCGAACGTGCTGGAGCTTCGAGCAGCCTGGTGTGCTCTCCAGTCCTTCTCTCACCTCCTGAAGGGGAAGTCGGTTTTGTTGAGAATGGACAATACCACGGCGGTGTCCTACGTCAAGAGACAGGGAGGCACACGGAGCTCCACTCTCCTTCAGGAAGTAGAACCCATCCTTTCCTGGGCTCAGAAGAACCTGGTAGGCATTTCGGCAGTATTTGTTCCCGGGGTCCAGAATTCCCAGGCGGACTTTCTTTCTCGCAACCAATTAGACAACAACGAGTGGTCACTGCATGCGAAGACATTCGAGTGGATCCTGTCAAGGGGGTTTATTCCAGAAGTGGATCTCTTCGCATCTCCCTGCAACTTCAAAGTGGAAAGGTTCTACACTCGGGGTCGGTGCAGCCAAGCATTCGGGATAGATGCCTTGACGGATCTGTGGAGTTTCAAGAAGGCATATGCTTTTCCCCCACTCCCGGTGCTACTCAGATTTCTGCGCAGGCTTCAGTCGGAGGAAGTGGAAATAGCAACAATAGCTCCATTTTGGCCGAACAGGCCTTGGTTCCCACTTCTGATCCAACTCAGTTTTCAAGAGCCGGTACCTCTTCCGCTCAGACCAGACCTTCTTTCTCAAGGGGTAGTCCTTCACCCTTGTCCGGCACAGCTGAAACTAATGGTCTGGTTCTTGAGAGGAAGAGGCTGGAATCATTCGGATGCTCCTCTAAAGTGATCTCTACCCTGATGAGTTCGAGAAGGACAAGCACAAATAAGGTTTACAGTAGGATATGGGCTAAATTTGTGGCTTTCTCTTCCTCCGTGGGCAGATCCTTCAGAAAGCCGGAGATTCAGGACATTCTCGCCTTCCTACAAACGGGCTTAGACTTGCAGCTATCCATCAGCTCTCTTAGAGTCCAAATTTCGGCCTTGTCAGCCTTTTCAGGAACATCCTGGGCAGTTCACCCTTTAATTCGGCAATTCTTCAGGGGGGCGTCAAGACTCAAACCTCAGAGGAGACCACGATTCCCCAAATGGGACCTACCACTTGTGCTGGACTATTTATCCGGTCTCAGTACCGCGGGGTCTTCCCCACCTTCTCTGAAGGACTTTTCGGCAAAGGTAGCTTTCATGATAGCCATCACCTCAGCTAAAAGGGTTTCAGAGATTGGATCATTGGGGCATAAAGAACCCTTCTTGACGTTCTTCCCGGACCGAGTTGTGCTCATCCCGATGCTGGGTGCAAATCCAAAGGTAACATCGGTATTCCATGATAATCAAGAGATTGTGTTGCCCACATTCCGATCCCCGGATTCTTCCGAGATGCACCCACTGGATGTAGGTGAGGTCCTGAAGGTCTATCTTAACATGACTTCTTCTTTTAGACGTACCGATCACCTTTTTGTTCTCCACTCTGGGATTAATAAAGGGAAGAAGGCCTCGACTAGGACAATTGCGTCTTGGATTGTACAGGTCATCCAACAAGCTTACAGGGCTAAGGGCTTGGCTCCCCCAGAGGCGGTGACAGCTCACTCTACTCGCGGAATGGCAGCATCCTGGGCAGCGGCGCAGCATGTGGCTCCAGATATCATTTGCAAAGCGGCCTCTTGGGCCTCTATTAATACTTTCATGTCTCACTACTGTATAGAGCCTGCCTCATTGTCTTCTGTTGATTTTGGTCGTAAAATCCTATCGGTGGATAGGACAAAAAAAATTTTCTGTTGTTTAAGCATACCCTCCCGTGTGGCTTGGCTAGTTATTTCCCACACGTAGGCTGCCATGGAGTCTGTCAGGAAAAAGGAAAATTTATTATCAAATACTTACCGTAATTTTCCTTTCCTGATGGACTCCATGGCAGACGGAGTTCCCACCCATTTGGTTATTGAGTAGACTAGTTACGGAACGTAGCATCATGGGGTGAGTGCTCTTTTATTTGAAAGGGGTCCTATAGCATTGGAGAGGAGGCGGGGTTAACCCACACGTAGGCTGCCATGGAGTCCATCAGGAAATTACGGTAAGTATTTGATAATAAATTTTCCTTTTTCTCAACTGATGACATGGATGTTGGGTGTGCTAAAGGTATTCAGCACAGTATTAGCCTAACAGATAGCACCCCATTTAGAGAAAGACCCAGGCGCATACCTCTTAAAGATATGAATGATGTTCGAGAGTGCTTGCACAAAACGAAAGATCAAAACATCATTGTTGTGTCTAAAAGCCCGTATGCATCCCCAATAGTGGTGGTCAGAAAGAAAAATGGTGGAGTATGAATATGTGTTGATTATAGGACTCTAAATCAGCAAACAGTCCCAGATCAATACACACTACCTTGCATTGGGGTAACTGTTGATGCCCTGCAAGGCAGCAAATGGTTCACGGTAAGGATGAGCCGAACACCCCCCCCGTTCGGTTCGCACCAGAACTGCAAATGGACCGAAAGTTTGTGCAAACGTTAGAACCCTATTAAATACAATGGATGCAACGTTCAGAATCTAAAGTGCTAATTATAATGGCTAATATGCATGTTCTTGTCCTAAAAAGGGTTTGGGGACCCGGGTCCTGCCCCAGGGGACATGTATCAATGCAAAAAGAAGTTTTAAAAACTGAAGTTTTTTCTGGAGCAGTCATTTTAACCACTACAGGGGGTCCCCGAGTTACGAACTCGTTAGGAAATGTTCGTAAGTCGGCGCGCATGCGCAGACCGACAAATACGGAGATTTCCGGACATTTCCGATGTTCCGTCTGTTGCCGTTCTGCGCATGCGCGGCAAATTACGGACATTTCCGGCATTTTCCGGCGCTCCGTATGGCCGCGCATGCGCAGAACGGCCGAAAGACGGCGAAAACCACCGAAAAATGGCGGAGGGTCCCCGCAGCACCCCGTTCGTAAGTAGGGGTTGTTCGTAGGTCGGGTGTTCGTAAGTCGGGGACCCCCTGTAAAGCCCCGGACCAATTTGCAGCCAAAGGACCAGGCCCCTTTTTGTGATTCGGCACTGCGTCGCTTTAACAGACAATTGCGCGGTCGTGCGACGTGGCTCCCAAACAAACTTGGCGTCCTTTTTTTCCCACAAATAGAGCTTTCTTTTGGTGGTATTTGATCACCTCTGCGGTTTATATTTTTTGTGCTATAAACAAAAATAGAGCGTCAATTTTGAAAAAAATGCAATATGTTTTACTTTTTGCTATAATAAATATCCCCCAAAAATATATAAAAAAAACATATTTTTTCCTCAGTTTAGGCCGATACGTATTCTTCTACATATTTTTGGTAAAAAATATAGCAATTAGCGATTATTGATTGGTTTGCGCAAAAGCTATAGCGTTTACAAAATAGGGGATCGTTTTATAGCATTTTTATTAATATATTTTTTTTAGTAGTAATGGCGGCAATCAGCGATTTTTATTGTCACTGCGACATTATCGGACATTTTTGACACATTTTTGGGACCATTGTCATTTATACAGCAATCATTGCTATTTAAATGCACTGATTCCTGTGTAAATGACACTGGCAGTGAAGGGGTTAACCACAAGGGGGCAGTGTAATGTTTGTGTGTGGCAGTGTGTGTTTTTTCTTTATTTAACTGTAGGGGGGTGTGGCTTGGCGTCTGACGTCACTGATCTCCTGTCTCGATGACAGGGAACAGAGGATCAGTGTCAGTTGCGCTAGGAAGCACGGGGAGAGGTTTGTTTACACAGACCTCTCCTCGTTCTTCAGCTCTGTGACCCGATCGCGGGACACCAGCAGTGATCGGGTCCGCTGGTCACGCGGCCGTGGTCACAGAGCTCAGGACTGGGTTGCGAGCGCGACCCATGGCTGGGCTCTTAAAGTAGACACGTAGTGTGCCCAGCCATGCGATTCTGCCGACGTATATCGGCGTGAGGCGGTCCTTAAGCGGTTAATGATGCATAAAGTGAAAAAAAAATGTGAAATATTCCTTTAAATATCGTACCTGGGGGGTGTCTAAAGTATGCCTGTGAAGTGGCATGTGTTTTCCGTGTTTAGAACTGTTCCTGCACAAAATTACATTTGTAAAGGAAAAAAAGCCATTTAAAACTGCTTGCGGCTTTAATGTCATGCCTTGTCCTGGCAATATGGATGAAAATCTTTGAGAAAAATGGCATGGCTACCCCATCCATGTAATTACATGCCATTGTTGAACAGTGGTAGGAAAAATTGGGCCTTTGGTGGTGGTGCTGGTGCTACAACACTGTAAGCCCTCACAGTTACTCTTGGTGGGCGCATGAATGGGCCCTGCTGTGAATTATTAGATCAAGAATTGTAATTACACACCCCTGTTAAACAGGGGCTGAAAATTGGGCCTTAGGCACTGGGGCTGGTGCCACAATACCGCAACCCCTCACAGATACTGTACTTGGAGCACAGCAATGAGCCCTGTTGCAAAGTATTGCTACAGCAGCACTGAATGTGCGTTCCGAAAGAACGCTGGATGCAGGACAGGCCAATAGCTCAATTGCATATTGTGCAAGCTCTGGCCATTGATCCATCCTCAAGACCCAGTGAGCCAGAGGATTTTCGGTGGGAAAGGTGTCCAAGTCTGACCTTGCCCCTAGGTATTCCTGCACCATGTATATCAGACGCTGGCGATGGTTGCTGGAACCGATCATACCTTGGGGCTGCGGACTAAAAAATTGTCTGAACGCATCGGTCAGACGGCCACCTTCTCCACCGCTCCTTCTGCTACTGGCCGAAGCCTCAGCAACTCGTTGTCCAGGACCAGGAGTTTGTAACCTCCCAGTCTCTGGGAACACGTTGCACAGACCTTTCTTCAAGGCCTCCCGGAGATGTCTCATCCTCTGCGACGGCAAGATAAGGTCCGCAACCTTACCCTTGTACCGTGGATTAAGGAGAGTGGCCAGCCAGTAATGGTCCCTCTCCTTGATCCGAAGAATACGAGGATCCTTCCGCAGGCTTTGCAGGATCAAAGAGGCCATGCAGCGTAGGTAAGCTGAGGCATTCGGTCCAGGGTCCTCTGGGTCACTAAGGACGACATGATCTGCAGCCACCTCCTCCCAGCCACATACAAGTCCACCAGTTTCTTGGGTCTGTAAATCATCCCTAAAAGACTGCTGCTGCTGATGCCGAGTGCCAGGCTCCACCTCCATGCTGACACAATCCTCCTCCTCCTCCTCATCCTCTTCCTGTGTGATGGGTGGGAGAGAAGGAACACTGTCTGGATAAAGAGGGCCTTGAGAGGCAAGGAAGTCCTCTTCCTGCTTCTGTTCTGCCTCAAGTGCCCTGTCCATTATTCCATGCAGCGTATGCTCCAACAGGTGGACAAGAAGTACAGTGTCACTGATGCATGCACTGTCACTGCTAACCATCCTCGTGGCCTCCTCAAATGGTGACAGGACAGTGCATGCATCCCTGATCATGCCCCACTGGCGTGGTGAAAAAAATACGAGCTCCCCTGACCCTGTCCTGGTGCCGTAGTCGCACAGGTACTCATTGATGGCCCTCTGCTGTGTGTGCAGTCGCTGCAGCATGGCCAACGTTGAGTTCCACCTGGTGGGCATGTCACATATAAGGAAGTTCTTGGGCAAGTTCAACTACTTTTGCAGCTCAGCCAGCCGAGCACTGGCATTATATGATCAGCGGAAATGCACACAGACTTTCCTGACCTGCCTCAGGACATCCTGTATGCCTGGGTACCTGCCCAAGAACCACTGAACTACCAGGTTAAGAACGTGAGCCATACAGGGCACATGGGTCAGTTGTCCCTGTCGCAGGGCGGAGAGGAGGTTGGTGCCATTCCTGGCTTAAGCTGGCGTGGCGTCAACCACCTCTCTGCCTGCCCCTGCAGAGCTGACAGAACCTCTGCCCCAGTGTGGCTCCTGTCCCCCAAACACACCAGCGCAAGCACGGCATGGCATCTTTTTGCCTGCGTACTTGCGTAGCCCCTTGAACGCCTATGGAGCACCGCTGGTTCCGAGGACAGAGCACTCGAAGAGGCTATGGAGAAAGAAGAGGAGGGGGTGGAGGAGAGAGGTGTGTCACAACCAGTAGTAGCATTTTGGAGGCGTGGTGGCGGAACAACCTCCAACACTACTGCACCTTGTCCTGCATCCTTCCCAGCTGCCAAAAGAGTGACCCAATGGGCCGTGAAAGATAGGCAACGTCCCTGTCCATGCCTGCTGGACCATGAGTCAGCGGTAATATACATCTTACCGCTGAGCGCCCTGTTCAGCGAGGCATGGACATTGCCTTCCACATGCCGGTAGAGAGCCGGAATCGCCTTCCGTGAGAAAAAGTGGCATTTGGGAACCTGCCACCGAGGAACCGCACATTGCACAAACTCACGGAAGGGGGCCGAGTCTACCAACTGAAAAGGCAGCAGTTGAAGTGCTAGCAATTTAGCCACGCTAGCATTCAACCGCTGGGCATGTGGATGGCTGGGAGTGAACTTCTTTCGACGGTCCAGCAGCTGGTGCAGGGAAATTTGCCTGCTAAAATCGGACATCGTTGTACTGCTAGCAGAGTGCCCGCAAGTACTTGGCTGTGACACACATAATTCTACACCTTCATTCCTCTCAGTGCAGCTTTCAGAGAGGACTGAAGGTATAGTGGGGTTGGAGATCCCAGCTGATGAGGAGCAAGGAGAGGTCCGCTTTGTTCTTTGGTGTGGGTCTTTAAGGTGCGCTTGCCAATGAGCTGCATGGCAGGTCAACATATGTCTGGTCAAGCATGTGGTGCCCAAGCGAGATACGCTTGAGACATATGTTGCAAAAAAGGCTCACACCAAAGAAGTTTTGGAATAACGCGCAGTCAGCGCCCTGCACAGGCGGAGCTCTGCGGTGTGCTGCCCCTAAGCTGGCCCCCGGAGGGCATCCTGCCTCGTTGGAGATGTGCCTCCTCTCTCCGTTCAGGCACCCACGTGGAGTCAGTGACCTCATCATCCCCTCCCTCTTCACCACTGGAGCAAACCTGGCAGTATGCTGCAGCTGGTGGAACATGACTGCCAGATTGCTGTCCTTGAGCATCCCCTCTCTCTGCGCTCACGCTACTGCCTTCCTCTAGCTGGGTATCATAATCAGAGCCTTCAAACCGCTGGGCATTCTCCTGGAGCATGTACCCAACACTGTGGTCAAACAGTTCGGGGGTCTCCTCAGGAGGACATGGTGGGTCTAGGGAAGGAGTGACTGATGACATTGAAACGAGGGAAGAGGACGCGTTGGCAGCTGCTTTGCCAGTGCCCTGAGCCTGGGTGAGAGAGGATGAGGAGGGCTTGGTCATCCACTCTACCAAGTCTTCGGCATTATGTGGCTCAACACGTCCAGCTGCCGAAAATAAGGACAAGCGTGTCCCATGGCCACGTGCTGATGACGATGCACCGCGTCCACGACCAGCACTGTTGTCTCTAGACACAGAGCCTGCGTGCCCTCTTTTATTGGCTCGTGACTGTCTGCCTCTCCTTGTTGGCCTTCCAGACATTGTAATGGCCTGCAGGGAGATGGGAAAACCAGCATTTGGGTAGTGTATATTGTGCTGGAGGCACACAACACCCACTGTAAAGGCTGCAGATGCCTGTATTAGAGAACACCAGCAATAAAGGGTAGATACAGGTGTATATTGCGCTGGAGGCACACAACACCCACTAACTTCTGCAGATGGCTGTATTAGAGAACACCAGCAAATAAGGGTAGATACAGGTGTATACTGTGCTGTGCTAGAGGCACACAACACACACTAACTCCTGCAGATGCCTGAGAAAAGAACACACTGTCCCTTAAGAGTTCCCTTCACATAACTAAGGGGCCAAGCCCAACTCCTGAAAAACAACACCACACCATAATCCCCCCCTCCACCAAATGATTTGGAGAAGGGGCCCAATACCTTTGGCAATATAGTGTGGATGAGCAAGTTTGGGGTGGAGGAACTTGACCGGCCTTCACAGAGTCCTGACCTCAACCCAATAGAACACCTTTGGGATGAATTAGAGCAGAGACTGCGAGCCAGACCTTCTTGTCCAACATGAGGGCCTGACCTGAAAAATGCTCTTCTGGAAGAATGGTCAAACATCCCCATAGACACACTCCTAAACCTTGTGGACGGCCTTCCCAGAAGAGTTGAAGCTGTTATAGCTGCAAAGGGTGGGCCAACCCAATATTGAACCCTACGGACTAAGACTGGGATGCCATTAAAATCACTTTACGAAATAAAATACGACCAGAATTTGTCATAGTAAACTAGACCTGTAAATGTTTATTAGTATATAATAGATAGTCTGGTTGAAAAAAGACACAAGTCCATCTAGTTCAATCAATAGAAAAAAAAAGTTTACACCACAAAAATTTAACAATGAGCGGTAATGACTCCATTTTTATTTTTCTCCTGCTATCAATGGCCGACACGGTACAACACTTCATCCATGTCTTTGAGGATCTCTGATCTCCTTATCAACTGTTTCTTCCATGATGAAGATCAGCCATGGAGTATATCTGAGGTGTATATCAGGGTGGGCTTCTTCCCCACATGTCCAGCAACATTCATATACAAGACATTTCCCACACTCACTAATACACCTCGAGGGTTGTGTAGGACCCCCGATGTACAGGAAGACGGGACTTCAGTGAGGAACCATGCCCTCACTCAGGACAGGAATACGGCTTCTCCCTCGTGTGAGATCTCTGATGTGTGTCAAGATTGGACTTCTGTGAAAAACATTTTCCACACTCAGGACAGGAATACGGCTTCTCACCCGTGTGTGACTTCTGATGTCTGAGAAGAAGCGACTTGACTAAAAAACATTTCCCACACTCAGGACAGGAATACGGCTTCTCACCCATGTGTGATTTCTGATGATAGGAAAGACTGGACTTATCTGAAAAACATTTCCCGCACTCAGGACAGGAATACGGCTTCTTACCCGTATGCAACATCTGATGTCTGAGAAGATTCGACTTATCTGAAAAACATTTCCCGCACTCAAGACAGGAATGTGGCTTCTCACCCGTGTGAGACCTCTGATGTGTGACAAGATCTGATTTCTGTACAAAACATTTCCCGCACTCAGGACAGGAATACGGCTTCTCACCCGTATGCAACATCTGATGTCTGCCAAGATGCGACTTCACTGAAAAACATTTCCCGCACTCAGGACAGGAATACGGCTTCTCACCCGTGTGTGATCTCTGATGATAGGAAAAACTGGACTTATCTGAAAAACATTTCCCGCACTCAGGACAGGAATACAGCTTCTCACCCGTGTGCGATCTCTGATGTCTGAGAAGATTAGATTGAGCTGAAAAACATTTCCAGCACTCAGAACAGGAATACGGCTTCTCACCCGTGTGAGACCTCTGATGTGTATCAAGATGCAACTTCTCTGAAAAACATTTCCCACACTCAGGACAGGAATACGGCTTCTCACCCGTGTGAGACCTCTGATGTCTATCAAGATGTGACTTCAATGAAAAACATTTCCCACACTCAGGACAGGAATACGGCTTCTCACCCGTGTGAGACCTGTGATGTCTGAGAAGATTTGACTTAGTTGAAAAACATTTCCCGCACTCAGGACAGGAATGTGGCTTCTCACCTGTGTGAGACCTCTGATGTGTGACAAGTTCTGATTTCTGTACAAAACATTTCCCGCACTCAGGACAGGAATACGGCTTCTCACCCGTGTGCAACCTCTGATGTGTATCAAGATGCGACTTAACTGAAAAACATTTCCCGCACTCAGGACAGGAATACGGCTTCTCACCCGTATGAGATCTCTGATGTCTGAGAAGAAGCGACTTTGCTGAAAAAAATTTCCTGCACTCAGAACAGAAATGTGGCTTCTCACCTGCATGGAATTTTTTATGCATATTAAAACTAGACTTCGAATTGAAACGCTTCCCGCACTCAGTACAGTAAAACCTCTTATCTGTTGGAAGGACGGCACCGTCCCGCACAGTCTGAGGTTCCTCAGGATAAGAGGAATACGATGGTCCGGCAACGTCCCGCACAGTCTGAGGTTCCTCAGGATAAGAGGAATACGATGGTCCGGCACCGTCCCGCACAGTCTGAGGTTCCTCAGGATAAGAGGAATACGATGGTCCATCTACACTGTGTGGTGCCGGATGGACATTTGAGGTAGTCGGGTTTTCTCCTGGACTATACTGTGTGATGTCCTCATCTTCTACTTTACAGTCTGGAGACAAAGTGAGACAATCCTCTGAGGTTTTCCTCATCTCCCGTCCATCTACTAAAATAGAAATACAAAGATTATTATTACTAGACATGAGCAGATTGGTTCCCCTAAACCAGGACTCCGCCCACATCAGGCAGCTTTGTCTCTGAGGATCTTACAATTCCCCCCTCAAGGTAACTAGTAAATGGGTCCTCTGATCTCCTACCAGTTCATTTCTTTATTCATGGACCTTAGTCAGAGAGTGAGGAAACAACGAGAACTGTCTTTTATAGGAGTGACAGTGATGAGGGGATTATAGGACGAGTGTCCCCACCCCCTCTATCACTCATTGTCATCTTCCCAACACAAGAAGTCCTGCACTTCCTTATTTAGTCATGAATAACAGCGGGGCTGAGCCCCACCAGAGGTCAGAGAGTGAGGATGGGGGGAGAACAACCAAGATGAAGACTGGACTGATCCTGAAGACCCCCATCCTGACTCCTCCCTCATTATCACTATAAGGTTCCAAAGTTGGAGGATGTTATCACATTATTATCACCATGTAAAAGTCTGTGCTCCAATCAAATCATCAGATATAAAATGTCCAGCTGGTAGGAAATGGGTGTAACAAAAGAGAATACATATTATGTGTGTATGTATATATATATATATATATATATATATATATATAGTAGAGGGAAGAGAGAAGAAGTCAGGACTATGTAATGTACAACATATTGTATAAGATACAACAGATAGGACTATATAGTATCAGAATTATGTAATGTACAACATAATGTATATATTGCAGGGGTCAGGAGTATATAATGTACAATATAAATTATATAGTGAAGGGTCGGGATTCATAATATTGGTGTTCAGAAATCAGTGGAAACATAAATATTTACTGGAGACAAGTTGCAGAGGTCCCACCCCGCTGCCTCCCATCTCCTGAGACTGCACTCAGTGACTTGGGTCTGAGACTATACAGACATATCCCTCCACCCGGGAACAGCAAGGAAATAACAGAACAAGTGACCCCAGAAGAATTGCAAAGATAGAGATCCTGCTATACCCTGGCATGGGGCAGAAGACCCAAGACACATGGCACTGGTGCCTAGGTTGAGCAATGCCTATAGTGAGAGCCAACATTTTGCTGCCAGCTGAACCCCAGAATCTCCATAAATCCAGTCTAGATACATAAATTGTGTCTGCAGCACAGAGAAGGAAGATTATCTGAGAGAAATACAGGAATACAGGACGGGGAACACAGCTCAGGAAAGTGACCAGGGTATTACAGGCTGATATCACCCAGTCCCCGCCCTACTCTGGACCAATCAGTGAGCAGTATAGGTGGAGGAATGGATTTAGTGTTAATGACCCACCTGTGCTGATCTCTGTAGGAGTGTCCTCCTCTATAAATGTCCCCGTTATTCCATCCTCCTCCATAGACTGCTGATCATCCCTCACATACGTCTCTTCTTCTTCTTCTGCTTTAACCTCAAATTCTATATCGATTGGATCTCCACTCTAAACCAAGAAAATGAGAGAGAAAATCATCTGTAAAATAAGAGCTTTAATATTGTGAGATGACATAAAAAATCCACACATTGTCTCTGTAAGGCCGCGTACACACGAAGGGACAATCCCGCGGGATTATCCTCTGGACTGAAGTCCAGCGGATAATCCCCTCGTGTGTGGGCGCCGGCGGACTTTTTGGCGCCAAAGTACGGCGGACTAAAGTTTCAGGTTTTGTTTTCAAATTATCCGCTGGACTTGGAAGTCCAGCGGACAATCCCGCCGTTAGTGGGCAAGTCCGCGGGACTTTTGAAATGAAGGGACTTGCCGCTCATCGGCAAGTCCGTTCATTTAGCACGTGACTTCAGGTTACGTAGCTAGCGTAGGCAGTAAATGCCGCCGCGCTAGCTCCGTGACCTGGCATGGATTTAAAGGGAATCCCCACGCCGAAAAAACGGCGTGGGGGTTCCCCCCAAATCCATGTCAGACCCTCATCCGAGCACGCAGCCTGGCAGGCCAGGAAAGGGGTGGGGACGAACGAGCGCCCCCCCCCCTCCTGAGCCGTACCAGGCCGCGTGCCCTCAACATGGGGGGTGCCCTGGGGAAAGGGGGGCCGTGCGCCCCCCCACCCCAAAGCACCTTGTCCCCATGTTGATGAGGACAAGGGCCTCTTCCCGACAACCCTGGCCGTTGGTTGTCGGGGTCTGCGGGCGGGGGCTTATCGGAATCTGGGAGCCCCCTTTAATAAGGGGCCCCCCAGATACCGGCCCCCCACCCTATGTGAATGAGTATGGGGTACGATGTACCCCTACCCATTCACCTAAGGTGTAAAATGTAAAGTAAAAAAAAACACCCACACTTTTGAAAAAATAGTTTATTGCACTGCTCCGGGGGTCTTCTTCCGTCTTGGGGGTCTTCTCGCCGGACTCCCCCGCCATTTACCAAGCTCTTTTACCGAGCGAGGGGAGTCCGGCTACCTTCTTCGTCGTCGCCGCCGTCTGGGGGTCTCGATCCGCCTTCGGGGGTCTTCTTCCGTCTTGGGGGTCTTCTCGCCGGACTCCTCCCCTCTCTTCTGCTCTTTTACCTAGCTCTTTCACGAGGGGAGGAGTCCGGCTACCTTCTTCGTCGTCGCCGCCGTCGTCTGGGGGTCTCGATCCGCCTTCGGGGGTCTTCCGGGGGTCTCTTCTGTTCTTGCGGCGGTCGTCGTCTTCCGCGCCACCGGCGCCTTGTCCTTCTTCTTGTCCTTCTTGTTCTTCTTCTTCTTCCGATGTTGACCCGTCGCTGTCTCTGCCCGGAATGCCTGTGCCGATCTGCGCTCGGACTTATATAGGGACATGGGGGACAGGGTCACATGCACATGTCACATGGTGACCCCGCCCCCTTGTGTTGTCACAGTCCCGGAGGATGCTGGGACTGTGACATCGCAAGGGGGCGGGGTCACCATGTGACATGAACATGTGACCCTGTCCCCCATGTCCCTATATAAGTCCGAGCGCAGATCGGCACAGGCATTCCGGGCAGAGACAGCGACGGGTCAACATCGGAAGAAGAAGAAGAACAAGAAGGACAAGAAGAAGGACAAGGCGCCGGCGGCGCGGAAGACGACGACCGCCGCAAGAACAGAAGAGACCCCCGGAAGACCCCCGAAGGCGGATCGAGACCCCCAGACGACGGCGGCGACGACGAAGAAGGTAGCCGGACTCCTCCCCTCGTGAAAGAGCTAGGTAAAAGAGCAGAAGAGAGGGGAGGAGTCCGGCGAGAAGACCCCCAAGACGGAAGAAGACCCCGAAGGCGGATCGAGACCCCCAGACGGCGGCGACGACGAAGAAGGTAGCCGGACTCCCCTCGCTCGGTAAAAGAGCTTGGTAAATGGCGGGGGAGTCCGGCAAGAAGACCCCCAAGACGGAAGAAGACCCCCGGAGCAGTGCAATAAACTATTTTTTCAAAAGTGTGGGTGTTTTTTTTTACTTTACATTTTACACCTTAGGTGAATGGGTAGGGGTACATCGTACCCAATACTCATTCACATAGGGTGGGGGGCCGGTATCTGGGGGGCCCCTTATTAAAGGGGGCTCCCAGATTCCGATAAGCCCCCGCCCGCAGACCCCGACAACCAACGGCCAGGGTTGTCGGGAAGAGGCCCTTGTCCTCATCAACATGGGGACAAGGTGCTTTGGGGTGGGGGGGCCGCACGGCCCCCCTTTCCCCAGGGCAACCCCCATGTTGAGGGCACGCGGCCTGGTACGGCTCAGGAGGGGGGGGGGCGCTCGTTCGTCCCCACCCCTTTCCTGGCCTGCCAGGCTGCGTGCTCGGATGAGGGTCTGACATGGATTTGGGGGGAACCCCCACGCCGTTTTTTCGGCGTGGGGATTCCCTTTAAATCCATGCCAGCTTGCGGAGCTAGCGCGGCGGCATTTACTGCCTACGCTAGCTACGTAACCTGAAGTTACGTTCGAAATGAACGGACTGCTCCGTGTGTGGGCAAGTCCGTTCATTTTCAAAAGTCCCGCGGACTTTTGGCCGGCGGATTATCCGCTGGAGAAGTCCGTGCGTGTGTGGGCAAGTCCACACCCTCGGAAAGTCCAGCGGACCTAGCCGGAAAGTCCAGCGGATTGTCCGCTGGACTTAGGTCCGCCGGGAAAAGTCCGTACGTGTGTACGAGGCATAAGTGTATGTTCTAGATTCTCCGTCCCACCAACCTTGTAACAGTGGGGGATGGTGTGATCTTCCTGTGTGGAATCCCGGGAATACAGAGGAGGGTGACATCTCTCTGGTGGGTTTCTGTAGCTGGATGACTCCACCATGATGTCCTGGTACAGATCTTGGTTTTCTTCTGGAAACTCCTCCATCACCCCATCCTCATCATCCTCCTCATTTATCTCTTCTTTAACCTCAACTTTAGAATCTCTCAGGTTTCCACTCTGAATATATAATAAAAATGACATCAATTGTAACAATGCAGATAATGTACAGATCCTAATGATACTAGGGCTGAAACAACTAATCGATTAATCGACAGCGAATCGATTATGAAAATAGGAAAAAGAATAAAACCGCGCTACAAATGCACAAAAAACAAACAACAAAAAACAAAACAAAAAAACAAAAACCAAAATCAGCAGGCAGCCGCTCAAAGTGGGATACACACACTAAACGTCAATAAGGAAAAAGGAAGCAGCGCCAGAACACATCAAAAGCAGGCATAGATTCAAAAAAATCCCCGTAACCAGTCTATAATTACTAGTCCAAGCCTCGCTGTATGCTTATGAATTCATAATTAGATGTAGCTAGAGGTAGAAAAATAGGCTCAAACAATGTCCACATCCAGAGTTATATAAATATCAGCACCGCAGTGAAGTTATACAGTAGGTGATATAGGATCCCTCCACCGCTTGTACTATGCCCTTACCGGAAGGCAGAGCATATAGGGCTCTGCAGTGATACAGTCAACTTTAGATGTCCAGGCAATAGAGTCCTATGATCATCAACAATGTTAGTATGGATAAAACGTCCCAGGCTCCTCCCGATCCTCAAGGTATGAACTCAGCAGTGTACCGTTTTATGAAAGAAGAGAGGGGGCACCCATAGTGTAAATCGGTATCAACAGTTTATTAAAAGCAAAAATAGTAAACTCACATTTAAAATCGGAGCATACAACAAGTCCGCCGGCCGGTCGGATCCTGTAGCCCGTCCTCCCGAGCGTGGTGACGTCACTGCGCGCCTTCCCAGACTAGTTTCGACACAACTGCCGTCATCAATGCGGTTCCCCATTGATGACGGCAGTTGTGTCGAAACTAGTCTGGGAAGGCGCGCAGTGACGTCACCACGCTCGGGAGGACGGGCTACAGGATCCGACCGGCCGGCGGACTTGTTGTATGCTCCGATTTTAAATGTGAGTTTACTATTTTTGCTTTTAATAAACTGTTGATACCGATTTACACTATGGGTGCCCCCTCTCTTCTTTCATAAAACGGTACACTGCTGAGTTCATACCTTGAGGATCGGGAGGAGCCTGGGACGTTTTATCCATACTAACATTGTTGATGATCATAGGACTCTATTGCCTGGACATCTAAAGTTGACTGTATCACTGCAGAGCCCTATATGCTCTGCCTTCCGGTAAGGGCATAGTACAAGCGGTGGAGGGATCCTATATCACCTACTGTATAACTTCACTGCGGTGCTGATATTTATATAACTCTGGATGTGGACATTGTTTGAGCCGATTATGAAAATAGTTGTCAACTATTTTCATAATCGATTAATCGGCCAGCGCAGCACACATACAGCTCAGTACACCATCCATACATGTCAGTAAGTGCCTGAGAACTTGTGAATGGGTGAGGAGCAATGCCTCGTGGGACATGTAGTCCTGGGCAGGAAGTGAGTGGCTTTAAAGGCAGAAGTTTTTTTTACCTTGCTATAGGGGCACGCTATACTATAATTTGCAGCTTGCTTTTGGGGCACTCTGAAGGCAAGAGGAGCCAGAAGCAGCATCGGTGGGGGACCCCAGAAGAGAAGAATCGGGGCTGCTCTGTGCAAAACCATTACACAGAGCAGGCAAGTATAACATGTTTGTTGTTTAAAAAAAATACTTTAAAGACTGTGCAGGGAAGAGCAGCATCTGGACCCAGAGAAGGTGAAGTCTGATAGACTGGAGACAATAGAAGGCATTACATTTAAAGTAAACTTTTACATGGAGGCAAGCCACATTACGTGAGGGCAGGGCACATTACGTAGGAGCAGGGCACATTATGTAGGAGCAGGGCACATTTTAAGGAGGCAGGGCATAATACGTGAGGGCAGGGCACATTACGCGGGAGCAGGGCACATTACGCGGGAGCAGGGCACATTTTAAGGAGGCAGGGCATAATACGTGAGAGCAGGGTACACTACGTGAGGGCATGGCACATTACGAGGGAGCAGGGCACATTTTAAGGAGGCAGGGCATAATACATGGGAACAGGGTACATGGGAACAGGGCACATTACAAGGAGGCAGGGAACATTACAGGGGGCAGGGCCCATTGCATACACCCCAGTGTGAAAGGGATCTAAATAAACAATGTGATCTTTGAGTCTGATGATATTTACCAGATTCAACCTCCAATTGTATATACAGTATATCTCCTCTAATTGTATATACAGTATATCTCCTCTAATTGTATATACAGTATATATCTCTTCTGTCTGTTATTCTCAGAGTGGATTAGAGATTTTTCTCCCTAACCATATAGTTGGTTATTTATATTTACCACTGCATAGAGATATTTAAGAATAAATTGCCTTTTGTTTTTTTTTAAAGTTTACATATTAATTTATACAACACTTTTTTTTTTTTAGGTTATTATCCGATTAATCGAAACAATAATCGGCCAACTAATCGATTATCAAAATAATCGTTAGTTGCAGCCCTAAATGATACTATCAGAGATTGTTCCTCATCTACCTGATGGTGGTGGGGGATGGTGTGACCTTCCTGTGTGGAATTCCGGGAATACAGAGGACGGGGACATCTCTCTGGTGGGTTTCTGTTATTAGGTGGCTCCATCATATCCTTGTGTCCTTCTGAAAGCTCCTTCATTACACCATATTCCTTGTCCTCTTGCTTGTCCTCTTCTTTAATAACACTATTATAATCCTCAAGGTTTCCACTCTGAATATATAATAAAAAATGTATTGTAACAAACATGATTGTGTATAAATCATAACTATTCATAATTGTTCCTCATCTACCTGATGGTGGTGGGGGATGGTGTGACCTTCCTGTGTGGAATCCCGGGAATACAGAGGACGGGGACATCTCTCTGGTGGGTTTCTGATACTTGGTTGCTCCATCATAATGTCCTTGTGTCCTTCAGAAAGCTGCTTCATCACACCATCCTCCTCATGAGAGTAGACTTTTTTTCCTTTCTTTCTGGCTTTTATGCCTGGGGACGATGTACAGCCTGTAAGCATTCTAAATGTAATGTTAAAAAGAGGAAATCCTTTATAGCTGAAGCAACCCATAAAGAATACAAAATTGGTCAACTCATCACTTGTGCAACAGCAGGGGCCGTGTATATGCTCCAGTGTGCGTGTGGCCTCCAATACATTGGGAGAACGTCCCGACCCCTGCATGTTAGGCTTGGAGAACATGTTAATAACATTAAAAAAAGGGCCTAAAAACGCATAACGTTTCCAGACACTTCAAGCTAGTACATGACCAGAGTCCTAAAAGTCTGAGTTTTTGGGGTATAGAAAGGGTTATTAAACACTGGCGAGGTGGCAATTTCATAAGACAGCTTAGCCGCAGAGAATCTCATTGGATTTATGAAACCAAAGTTCTTGTACCTGGTGGCTTGAACGTGGATTTTGATTTGAATGGTTTCATTTCTGATCGGTGATTTAAATTTTTGATATTTTCATATTTTTATATATTTTATTTTATGTTTATGCATATTTTTTTTATATATATATATATATATATATATATATATATAGTTTATTAGAATGTATTTTTTATTGTTTTTCTTCCTCTCTCCACATTTGGCATTCTTAACTACTTCCCACCCGGCCACTTTATATATACGGCCGGGTGGGAGCCGCCTACTTCTGATCGGACGTTCCTGAACATCCATCAGAAGTAGGGGGATCACGCGCGCGCGTGCCCGCACAGCGGCGCACCTCGGATCGGCAGGAGGGCTCTGTGATTGACCCCCCTGATCACATGACGGCCGTGTCCAATCATAGCCGTCATGTGATGTAAGCAAACAGCCGGTTGCTAGGCAATCGGCTCTCCTCACACGGAAGTCGTCGCTGAGGAGAGGAGAGCTGATCTCTGCAGCCGGCTGGTGATCAGTGAGTATGAGCTGTTTTTTTACTCACTGATCACCAGTCTAGTGTCACCAACACAGTAAAACACACATGTCCCCACACATGTCCCCAAAACATACATGTCCCCAAATAATAAAAACACATTGTACTGTCTTCCCTGATGTTGTAAAGCGCTGCACAAACTGTTGGCGCTATATAAACCCTGTATAATAATAATAATAAGTTATTACCTCCTCTGCTGCAAGTTCCAACAATGTCTCCTCTCTACTTCCTCCCGACTCACCTCTCACCCGGAAATTCCTGTGTTTATGTGACATCACTTCCTGTCTTCCATAGAGACTTCCTGTCTGTATGTGACATCACTTCCTGTCTTCCATAGAGACTTCCTGTCTGTATGTGACATCACTTCCTGTCTTCCATAGAGACTTGCCTGGGAAGAAGTGAGATTACCACCTTGTGGAGCTCAGAGGATTAGCCGCCCCGAGAAACATCTCATAGTGTGAGCACGACCTTGTGCTGTTTATGTATGTACTGCATATCCTTATATACTACATTGCCAAAAGTATTTGGACGCCACATGAACTTTAATGGCACCCCAGTCTTAGTCCGTGGCAGGGGAGGGCTGGCAGCCTTAGGCAAGTCCAGTCAAGTGGCCCATCGAACCACAGGCCAGGAGCTAGCAGGACCCACATGCCAGCAGCCAGCTCCCAGAAGGACCCACATGCCAGCAGCCAGGTCCCAGAAGGACCCACAGGCCATGGCCAGCTCCCAGCAGGACCCACAAGCCATGGCCAGCAGGCCCCACAAGCCATGGCCAGCTCCCAGCAGGACCCACAGGCCATGGCCAGCTCCCAGCAGGACCCACATGCCATGGCCAGCAGGCCCCACAAGCCATGGCCAGCTCCCAGCAGGACCCACAGGCCATGGCCAGCACAGGACCTGACAGTGTTGAGGGCTATTACCTATTTTGAGGTTATTGGGTGGGCAGGGTAAATTGGGGGGGGGGTGGGATGTGGGGATCATCTGGGGGTGTCAGGTTCTCTCACCTCAGTGATGTTGAATGCAACTCAGCCTCCTGGGGGGGGGGGGGGGTGATGATAACTTCAAGTTACAGACAGCCACACCCCGGTCTCCAGTCCAAGGACTCCGGAACTTGTAGTGGAAAAGTAAGCTGCTCTCAGTCAGTTATTTCTTCTCTCTGTGACTGTCTCTGAAAAAATTTAAGTTGCAGCCATCCAACGCCCAGCCTGAGCCAGTCACAGACATCCCAACCTGCAAAAACTAATTTCAGGGAGGTGATGCTGGGAGGCTGCCGCAGCCTTACCAGTGCCAATTAAATGCAGCCTATCAGTGTCCATTCCTGCCACCTCATCAGTGCCTATCAGTGCAGCTTATCAGTGTCCTTTAGTGCCAACTTATCAGTGCCTACCAGTGCAGCCCATCAGTGCAGCCTATCAGTGTCCTTTAGTACCACCTCATCAGTGCAGCCTATCAGTGTCCTTCAGTACCACCTCATCAGTGCCCACCAGTTCAGCCTGGCCACAGTTCTGGCCACAGACAAAAGACAGAGCAGCCAGAGCGGCGGTACTCTATTCGACTGCTCGGGCTGCTCTGTCTTCTGGCCCAGCCGTGAGATCGTCCGGCACTTGCGGGTATCCGGGAGCCCACAGCCAAATGAGGGAGACTTGGCATGTCTGCAGTCACGTGATGTGCGTGACCCGCCTCTGAAGACTCAGTATCCAGGAGTTGTAGTTTCTGGCTGCTGCGCGCCGCTGCTCGGTTCTCTCCTCCCACCACCACCAGGAACTTGAGCGCGGTCCGGACTACAACTCCCGGAATGCAGCATGTTCACAACACAGCCAATCCGTCAAATTCCTGCACAAAAAAAAAATGTCAGCAGACAGCAGCCATTTTGAATATAAGTTAGGCAGTCTGGGGGGGATTTTCCACCCTGTCCCACGGCCCAGCCAACCCTAGACCCACTGTTTGCAGCTATAACATCTTCAACTCTTCTGGGAAGGCTGTCCACAAGGTTTAGGAGTGTGTCTATGGGAATGTTTGACCAATCTTCCAGAAGCACATTTGTGAGGTCGGGCACTGATGTTGGACGAGAAGGCCTGGCTTGCAGTCTCCGCTCCAATTCATCCCAAAGGTGTTCTATCGGGTTGAGGTCAGGACTCTCGGCAAGCCAGTCAAGTTCCTCCACCCAAAACTCACTCATCCATGTCTTTATGGACCTTGCTTTGTGCACAGGTGTGCAGTCATGTTAGAACAGGAAGGGGCCATCCCCAAACTGTTCCCACAAAGTTGGGAGCATGAAATTGTCCAAAATGTCCAATGATTTGGAGGGGTGGCCCAATACTTTTGGCAATATAGTGTGGCTGAGCGCCAGTGCCAGGTTTGCTCCAGTGACGAGGAGGGAGGGGGATGATTGAGGTCACTGACTCTACGTGCCAGGTTTGCTCCAGTGACGAGGAGGGAGGGGATGATGAGGTCACTGACTCTACGTGGGTGCCTGATAGGAGAGAGGAGGAGGAGGCACATCTCCAACAAGGCAGGATGCCCTCCAGGGGCCAGCTTAAGGGCAGCTAACCGACTGCATCACACCGCAGATCTCCGCATGTGCAGGGCGCTGCTGACTTCGTGCATTTTTCCAAAAGTTCTTTGGTGTGGGCCTTTTTTGAGATGTGTGCAGCAGATCGCACCGTTAATGTTTGCAACATATGTCTGAAGCGTATCAAGCGTGGCCAAAACAGCAGCCGCTTGGGCACCACATGCTTGACCAGACATATGTTGAACTTCCATGCAGTCTGTTGGCAAGCGTACTTAAAAGACCCACACCAAAGAACAAGGCGGACCTCTCCTTGCTCCTCATCAACTGGGATCTCCAACCCCACTAAACCTTCAGTTCTCTCAGAAACCTGCACTGACAGGAATGAAGGTGTAGAATTAGGTGTGCCAAGCACTTGCGGGCAATCTGCTATCGCTACACCAACGTCTGATTGTAACAGGCAAATTTCCCTACCGGTTTACCCCAGTTGCTAAACCGGCAAAAGAAATTCAGTCTCAGCCATCCACATGCCCAGCGGCTGAATGCTAGTTTGGCTAAATTGCTAGCACTTCAACTGCTGCCTTTTCAGCTGGTAGACCCTGCCCTCTTTCGTGAATTTGTGGAATGTGCGGTACCTCAGTGGCAGGTTCCCAAACGCCACTTTTTTTCACGAAAGGCTATTCCGGCTCTCTACCGGCATGTGGAAGGCAATGTCTTGGCCTCGCTGGACAGGGCGGTCAGCGGTAAGGTGCATATTACCGCTGACCGCTACCAAGCACCTGATGCTGATGCAATTGAATCATTTTTTTTATGAATGTGAGATCCCTTCAAGACTGCCTATGCTGATGCTGAGTGACTATCCTATTCCTCCTCAAAGTTCATGTTGATAGCTTGTAAAAACATTTTTGGTTCTGGGCACCACCACCAGTGCCTAAGGCCCAATTTTTCTAAAACAGAGGCATGTAATTACAATTTTTGCTGTAATATTTTGCAGCAGGGCTTCTTCCTGTGCTCAACTAGAGTATCTGTGAGGGGTTGCAGTGTTGTGGCACCAGCACCAGTGCCTAAAGCCCAATGTTTCTGCCCCTGTTCAACAGGGGCGTGTAATTACAATTCTTGATATAATATTTCACAGCAAGGCCCATTCCAGCGCCCACCAAGAGAAACTGCGAGGGCTCACAGTGTTCTGGTACCACCAACACCTAAATGCCCAAATTCTGCAGAGTATATAGGGCAGGCCCCTACTTTGAAACATTTGACTTACAAACAACTCCTACTTACAAATGGAAGGAGACAACAGGAAGTGAGATGAAATCTACCCCTAGGAATTGAAATTCTCTCCTGTAAGAGTTAATATGGGAAAAAGGTGTCTCCTCCACTGATGCTTTATCACCAATCCTTGTTTCCCTAAAAACCCAACATTTTCAAAATCCAATTGTCATTGGGACAGAAAGTGAGGTGAAATATTCTGAATAGGGGCACAGACAGCAAAACAAATGTTACAGGAGTGATAACCCTTCCCTATGTTATCCAAAAAGCTTAAAAATAGTTTTTTGGCTGGAGCTACACTTACAAAATGTACCTGTTCCAAATTACAAACAGATTTAACTTAAGAACAAACCTACAGTCCCAGTCTTTCTTGGGACCACCTGTATACTGCTGTACGGAGTATATAGGGCCTGGGGGCCCCACGCCTTTTCTTTTTTTAATTTGGGTGCGGGCTTCCCCTTAATATCCATACAAGACCCAAAGGGCCTGGTAATGGGCTGGGGGGTTACCCATGCCGTTTTTCTCAATAATTTTCATCCATATTGCCGGGACCCGACATTACATTACAGTCGCAAGCAGTTTTAAATGACTTTTATTCCTTTAAAAATCTCATTTTGTGCAGGGACAGTTCTAAACACGGAAAACATGCACCCCTTTACAGGCATACTATAGACACCCCACAGGTATGATATTTAAAGGAATATTTCACTTTTATTTTTTCACTTTAAGCATTATTAAAATCACTGCTCCCGAAAAAACTTCAGTTTTTGAAACTTTTTTTTGCATTGATACATGTCCCCTGGGGCAGGACCCGGTCCCCAAACCCTTTTTAGGACAATAACTTGCATATTAGCCTTTAAAATTCGCACTTTTGATTTCTCACGTTCAAGTCCCATAGACTTTAACAGTGTTCGAAAGTTTGCGCGAACTTTCGGTCTGTTCGCATGTTCTGCATCCGAACCGGGAGGTGTTCAGCTCATCCCTAATCCTTGGTGAGAGAGAGTATAGCAGCCATATTGAAGAGGGGCAAACAAACACTGCATAACAGGAGTATACACCTGGCAAATGGGCAAAAAAAAATGATCACATCAGTACAAGTGTATAAGGATATAGAGAACATACACACAGCACAAGGCCGTGTTCGCACTACGAGACGTTTCTCGGGGCTGCAGTTCCTCTGAGCTCTACAAGGTGGTGATCTTCTCACTTCTACCTAGACAGGAAGTCTCTATGGAAGACAGGAAGTGATGTCACATACAGACAGGAAGTCTCTATGTAAGACAGGAAGTTCTGGGTGAGAGGTGAGTCGGGAGGAAGTAGAGTGGAGACATTGTTGGGCCTGGCAGCAGAGGAGGTAATAAGATATTATTATACAGGATTTGTATAGCGCAAACAATTTACACAGCGCTTTACAACATGAGGGCAGAGAGCACAGTTACAATTCAATACAGGAGGAATTGGAGGGCTTGGATCATTAGAGCTTACAATCTAAGAATATTATATATATATTTCTCTCCACCTTGGTGGGAGTGGAGGTGACCCCATCTATAAGGATATACAGTAAACACACAGCACAAGGCCGTGTTCATACTTTAAGACACTGCATTTCCTCTGAGCTCCACAAGGTGGTGCTCTCACTTCTACATAGACAGGAAGTGATGTCAGGTACAGACAGGAAATTCGTGGTTAGAGGAGAGTCCGGAGGAAGTAGAGAGACATTGCTGGAAATGGCAGAAACGGAGGTAATAATATCTTATTTTATATGTACACCCAGTAACCCCCGTCATGTCCATCCTCTTCCTCCATAGTCACTGTGACGTCTTTTATCCCCAGCAGATGATGATACACACATATATAGTGTGGAAACCTAGATTAACCCCTTCATGGTCAGAACGTTCCCCTCCTTACGGGGCCGGAACATTTCCTTTATTTTGTAGTTAAATTCCAGTAATATGTTCCTTTAAACAAACAGCACTGACAATAAATAGACAAGACAATGACCATCCTGACCATACATGACCTACAAACGGAAATTATTACACCACACAGGCAGATTAACCCCTTCAGGATCAGAACGTTCCTCCAGTTACGGGGCCGGAACATTGTCTTCATTTTGTTGGTGTGTCACCTTTCCCACCAATCACCTTCTCACCTCATCAGTCTATACTAACGGACTATATGACTTTTATTAGTAGTGGGGGATGGGGGGATTGGAATATGTATGTTTTTATTTTAGAAGTTTCAAATAGGAAGAAAGAGGGAAAATTTAATTTGTAGAAAGAATGTCCTGAAAATTTTTGCATATTGATCCAAGTCTCAGATATTCATTCACCCCATCCCCCACCATGATCAGGTAGATGGGTAACAATCACTGATAGGATTTATACACAAACATGTTTGTTAGAACAAATGTTTTATTATATATTCAGAGTGGAAACATCGGGGATGATAATATTGGTGTTAAATAAGAGTAAAAATGGAGGATGAGGAGGATGGTGTGATGAAGCAGCTTTGTGAAGGACATCATGATGGAGCAATCAAGTAACAGAAACCCACCAGAGAGATGTCCCAGTCCTCTGTATTCCCGGGATTCCACACAGGAAGATCACACCATCCCCCACCATCATCAGGTAGATGAGTAACAATTATGAATAGTTATGATTTATACACAATCATATTTGTTACAATAAATGTTTTATTATATATTCAGAGTGGAAACCTTGAGGATTATAATAGTGTTATTAAAAAAGAGTACAAGGAAGAGGACAAGAAATATGGTGTAATGAAGGAGCTTTCAGATGGACACAAGGATATGATGGAGCCACCTAATAACATAAACCCACCAGAGAGATGTCCCCGTCCTCTGTATTCCCGGGATTCTACACATCCCATCCCCCACCATCATCAGGTATACGAGGAACAATCAAAAAAACTGGTATGATAAATAAATGCCCCCCTTTCCCTTCTCACACCACCACTGCGCACAAACAAAGCTAAACCAACTGTGTATAATAACCTAAGCAGCTACTTAAAAAAATAAAGTATATGAGTATATTTTTAATCACTAGTATTTATCACTATTATTCTCAATCACTGTTTTTACAGGTTGATTATTTCGTTTTATTCACAGAACTGTGATTATTAGCGCTGCTATTTTATTCATTTAAAATCACTCAGATGAGGAACAATCACTGATAGTATCATTAGGATCTGTACATTATCTGCATTGTTACAATTGATGTCATTTGTATTGTATATTCAGAGTGGAAACCTGAGAGATTCTAAAGTTGAGGTTAAAGAAGAGATAAAAGAGGAGGATGATGAGGATGGGGTGATGGAGGAGATTCCAAAAGGACACAAAGATCTGTACCAGGACACCATGGTGGAGTCATCCAGCTACAGGAACCCACCAGAGAGATGTCCCCGTCCTCTGTATTCCCGGGATTCCACACAGGAAGATCACACCATCCCCCACCATCATCAGGTAGATGAGGAACAATCACTGGTAGTTATACATTATACACAAGCATGTGTTTTACAATAAATGTTTTATAATATATTGCAGATTGGAGACCTCGGGGATGATAATATTTTTGTCAAAGAAGAGTTTAAAGAGGAGGATGAGGAGTATGGGGTTATGGAGGAGTTTTCAGAAGGACACAAGGATATGATGGAGCCGCCTAGTAACAGAAACCCCCCAGAGAGATGTCCCCGTCCTCTGTATTCCCCGGATTCCACAAAGGAAGATCACACCATCCCCCACTGTTACAAGGTTGGTGGGACGGACAATCTAGAACATACACTTACAGTGACAATGTGTGGATTTTTTATGTGATGTCACAATATTAAAGCTCTTATTTTACAGATAATATTTTCTCTCATTTTCTTGGTTTAGAGTGGAGATCCAATCGATATAGAATTTGAGGTTAAAGCAGAAGAAGAAGAAGAGACGTATGTGAGGGATGATCAGCAGTCTATGGAGGAGGATGGAATAACGGGGACATTTATAGAGGAGGACACTCCTACAGAGATCAGCACAGGTGGGTCATTAACACTAAATCCAGAGTAGGGCGGGGACTGGGTGATATCAGCCTGTAATATCCTGGTCACTTTCCTGAGCTGTGTTCCCCGTCCTGTATTCCTGTATTTCTCTCAGATAATCTTCCTTCTCTGTGCTGCAGACACAATTTATGTATCTAGACTGGATTTATGGAGATTCTGGGGTTCAGCTGGCAGCAAAATGTTGACTCACTATAGGCATTACTCAACCTAGGCACCAGTGGCATGTGTCTTGGGTCTTCTGCCCCATGCCAGGGTATAGCAGTATCTCTGTCTTTGTAATTCTTCTGGGGTTACTTGCTCTGTTTTCTTTCCTTGCTGTTCCTGGGTGGAGGGATATGTTTGTATAGTCTCAGACCCAAGTCACTGAGTGCAGTCTCAGGAGATGGGAGGCAGCGGTGTGGGACCTCTGCAACTTGTCTCCAGTAAACATTTAATCTTCCACTGATTTCTGAACACCAATATTATGAATCCTGACCCTTCACTATATAATTTATATTGTACATTACATACTCCGGACCCCTGCACTATATACTCTATATTGTGCATTACATACTCCTGATCCTTGCTCTATATACTCTATGTTGTACATTATATACTCCTGACCCTTGCATTACATACTCTATGTTGTACGTTATATACTCCTGACCCCTGCACTATATACTTTATGTTGTACATTACATAATTCTGATACTATATAGTCCTATCTAGATAAAAAAAGGTGTATATTCATGGCCTATATTACACCACTCAGCGCCAGTTAATCCTACCACTCTCCAGCCGTACAAACACCAATACGAAAACTTTCTAATTCACTTTACAGTGTATGAAAATAGTACTAAGCAGCTGTTTAAAAAAAGGCTAAATATAAAACAGTAGTATAAAAAGATAACAATCCAATTCCTGTAATGATCAGATACTAAAACAGCGCTAATCTAAAAAAAGAGCAAATATCGTGTGGCCAACACCACATCAAAAACAGTCTTTGTGTGTAGTGATGATAAAGGAAACTGTTTAAAATGTTGTAGGTGATTATCCAGGATTGTTCAAGTGTGCACCTTCCACCAAACTCTCGTACTTTTTTGTGGGTCATGACCCACACGACGTCTCCAGGAAGTGACGTTTGCGATCCACCGACAGCCGGCCCTGTTCTAGGAAGCGATCGTGGTGTCTGCAGGGAAACACACGCTGACTCGTTGGACAGCAGAAAGTGACAGAGCTCATTTGATTTCTTGTTTGCTCGATTGATATATTTACTGTGTACATAGTTTCATACAAGGGGGTTTCTTTGGCATAAGGGTTATTCGTCTCAATCGGGCATGTCCAAAGTCCAGCCCGCGGGCCAATCGCGGCCCGCATTCCGGTTTTGAACGGCCCGTCTGGTTATTTGGACATATATATCTTTAGTGGCCCCCGACAATCTCCCAGCGCCGGGGCCACAAAGGATGTATATGCCTTGGAGGGGACAGGGAGGAGGTGGGACAACTGCTGTACACACACAGGAAAATTTCCTGTTTACATGCGGCCTCTGTAATAGGAAGTCCCGTCTCCGGCGCTGACATTGGATGACTGTTCTGTCCATCAAAGGAGGCGGGACTTTCTATTAAAGAGGCCGCCGTGTAAACCAGAGATTCTGCTGTAGGTAATCTTTGGCGCTTGTGAGTGCATTTCTGGCAATGGTGAAGGCATTCCTGGCAATGGTGGGGTGCATTCCTGGCAATGGTGGGGTGCATTCCTGGCAATGGTGGGGTGCATTCCTGGCAATGGCGGGTGCATTCCTGGCAATGGTGAGTGCATTCCTCTGCATGACAGGACATGTCCACTCAATTTAGTTTTTGTTGCAAATGAGGCCTTTGCTCTGGGGGAACATCTGATGAAGCCATTGTCCGGCACCGTCTTTCACAGTCTGAGGTTCCTCAGGATAAGAGGAATACGATGGTCCATCTACACTGTGTGGTGCCGGATGGACATTTGAGGTAGCCGGGTTTTCTCCTGGACTATACTTTGTGATGTCCTCATCTTCTACTTTACAGTCTGGAGACAAAGTGAGACGATCCTCTGAGGTTTTCCTCATCTCCTGTCCATCTACTAAAATAGAAATACAAAGATTATTACTAGACATGAGCAGATTGGTTCCCCTAAACTAGGACTCCGCCCACATCAGGCAGCTTTGTCTCTAAAAATCTTACAATTACACCCTCAAGGTTGCATTCCTGGCAATGGTGAGTGCATTCCTAGCAATGGCAGGGTGCATTCCCGGCAATGGCAGGGTGCATTCCTTGCAATGGTGAGTGCATTCATGGCAATTGGTGGGTGCTGCATTCCTGGCAATGGTGGGTGCATTCCTGGCAATGGTGACTGCATTCCTGGCAATGGCGGGGGGCATTCCTGGCAATGGCGGGGGCATTCCTGGCAATGGTGAGTGCATTTCTGGCAATGGTGAATGCATTCCCGGCAATGGTGGGTGCATTCCTGGCAATGGTGGGTACATTCCTGGCAAAGGTGAGTGCATTCCTGGCAATGGCGGGTTTCATTCCTGGCAATGGTGAGTGCATTCCCGGCAATGGCGGGGTGCATTTCTGGCAATGATGAGTGCATTCCTGGCAATGGTGGGTGCTGCATTCCTGGCAATGGTGGGTGCATTCCTGGCAATAGTGAGTGCATTCCCAGCAATGGTGGGTGCATTCCTGGCAATGGTGGGTGCTGCATTCCTGGCAATGGTGGGTGCTGCATTCCTGCCAATGGTGGGGCTGCATTCCGGGCAATGATGGGTGCTGCATTCCTGGCAATGATGGGTGCTGCATTCCTGGCAATGATGGGTGCTGCATTCCTGGCAATGGGGTGGCTGCATTCCTGGCAATGGTGAGTGCATTCCTGGCAATGGTGAGTGCATTCCTGGCAATGGTGAGTGCATTCCTGGCAATGGTGGGGCTGCATTCCTGGCAATGGTGGGGCTGCATTCCTGGCAATGGTGGGGCTGCATTCCTGGCAATGGTGGGTGCTGCATTCTTGGCAGTGGTGGGTGCTGCATTCCTGGCAATGGTGGGTGCATTCCTGGCAATGGTGAGTGCATTCCTGGCAATGGTGGGTGCATTCCTGGCAATGGTGAGTGCATTCCTGGCAATGGTGGGTGCATTCCCGGCAATGGTGAGTGCATTCCCGGCAATGGTGAGTGCATTCCCGGCAATGGCGGGGTGCATTCCTGGCAATGGTGAGTGCATTCCTGGCAATGGTGGGTGCTGCATTCCTGGCAATGGTGGGTGCTGCATTCCTGGCAATGATGGGTGCTGCATTCCTGGCAATGGTGGGTGCATTCCTGGCAATGAAGGGTGTATTCCTGGCAATGGTGAGTGCATTCCTGACACTGGTGAGTACATTTCTAGCAATGGCGGGGTGCATTCCTGGCAATTGTGAGTGCATTCCTGGCACATTCCTGGCAATGGTGAGTGCATTCCTGGCAATGGTGACTGCATTTATAGCAATGGCGGGGTGCATTCCTGGCAATGGTGGGTGCATTCCTGGCAATGGCGAGTGAATTCCTGGCAATGGTGGGTGCATTCCTGGCAATGGTGGGGCTGCATTCATGGCAATGGTGGGTCTGCAGATGGGCACTTGTGAGGCTGCAGATGGGCACTGACCCGTATTTTGCTTCACAGTTCTTTATTTAAAATTTTACTTTTTTTCCTGAAACTTCCCTCTTAAAGTGAAGGTGCGTGTTATACGCCAATAAATACGGTATATCCAAATAATACGCCTGAGCTCATCTCTTTACTCACACACAGCCACAAAGGCAGGAGAATTCTTGTTGGGCAGTGTATTAGTGCCCGAACAAACACACTTAGACCGAATTTTAATGGTTCAAAGAATGTCAGGCAAAATGATTGGCCGTCAAGCATGTTCACTTCATCAAATCTGGCCCTCTTTAAAAAAAAGTTTGGACACCCCTGGTCTAAATAAACAGGATTACGCTATGTGCATTTCTCCTTGTATTTCATGACGTTTTTTGATACAGTTCTAATTGGTTGAGGAACACTTGCCTTAAGGCTGTTTCATTAGAGGTTTCTGGTGAGTTTAACCCCTTGGGGGAGTGTGCTTCACGCGGTAAAAATACGAGAGTTTGGTGGAAGGTGCACACTTGGACAATCGTTGATAATCACCTACAACATTTTAAACTGTTTCCTTTATCATCACTACACACAAAGACTATTTTTGATGTGGTGTTGGCCACACAATATTTGCTCTATTTTTAGATTAGTGCTTTTTTTAGTATCTGATCATTACAGGAACTGGACTATTATCTTTTTATATTACTGTTTTATATATAGTCCTATCAGTTGTATCGTATACAATATGTTGTACATTACATAATCCTGACTTCTTCTCTCTTCCCTCTACTATATACATATTATGTGTATATATATATATATATATATATATATATATATATATGTTCTTTTGTTTCACTCATTTCCTACCAGCTTGACATTTTATATCGGATGATTTGATTGGAGCACAGACTTTTACATGTTGATAATAATGCGATAACATCATCCAACTTAGGAACCTTAAACAGAAAGTGATAATGAGGGAGGAGTCAATAACCCAATGATGGTGGTCTTCAGGATCAGTCCAGTCTTCATCTTGGTTGTTCTCCCCCCATCCTCACTCTCTGACCTCTGGTGGGGCTCAGCCCCGCTGTTATTTATGACTAAATCATGGACTAAATAAGGAAGTGCAGGACTTCTTGTGTTGGGAAGATGGCAATGAGTGATAGAGGGAGAGGGGACACTCGTCCTATAATCCCCTCATCACTGTAACTCCTATAATAGACAGTTCTCGTTGTTTCCTCACTCTCTGACTAAGGTCCATGAATAAAGAAATGAACTGGTAGGAGATCAGAGGACCCATTTACTAGTTACCTTGAGGGGGGAATTGTAAGATCCTCAGAGACAAAGCTGCCTGATGTGGGCGGAGTCCTGGTTTAGGGGAACCAATCTGCTCATGTCTAGTAATAATCTTTGTATTTCTATTTTAGTAGATGGACAAGAGATGAGGAAAACCTCAGAGGATTGTCTCACTTTGTCTCCAGACTGTAAAGTAGAAGATGAGGACATCACACAGTATAGTCCAGGAGAAAACCCGACTACCTCAAATGTCCATCCGGCACCACACAGTGTAGATGGACCATTGTATTCCTCTTATCCTGAGGAACCTCAGACTGTGCGGGACGGTGCCGGACCATCGTATTCCTCTTATCCTGAGGAACCTCAGACTGTGCGGGACGGTGCCGGACCATCGTATTCCTCTTATCCTGAGGAACCTCAGACTGTGCGGGACGGTGCCGGACCATCATATTCCTCTTATCCTGAGGAACCTCAGACTGTGCGGGACGGTGCCGTCCTTCCAACAGATAAGAGGTTTTCCTGTACTGAGTGCGGGAAGCATTTCCATTCTAAATCTAGTCTTAATATGCATAAAAAATGTCATACAGGTGAGAAGCTACATTCTTGTTCTGAGTGCGGGAAATATTTTTCAGCAAAGTCGCTTCTTCTCATACATCAGAGGTCTCACACGGGTAAGAAGCCGTATTCCTGTCCTAAGTGTGGGAAATGTTTTTCAGATAAGTCCAGTCTTTCCTATCATCAGAAATCACACACGGGTGAGAAGCCGTATTCCTGTCCTGAGTGTGGGAAATGTTTTGTACAGAAATCAGAACTTCTCAGACATCTGAGGTCTCACACGGGTGAGAAGCCGTATTGCTGTCCTGAGTGCGGGAAATGTTTTTCAGATAAGTCCAGTCTTTCCTATGATCAGAAATCACACGTGGGTGAGAAGCCGTATTCCTGTCCTGAGTGCGGGAAATGTTTTTCAGTTAAGTCACTTCTTCTCAGACATCAGAGGTCTCATATGGGTGAGAAGCCATATTGCTGTCCTGAGTGCGGGAAATGTTTTTCATTGAAGTTGAATTTTGACAGACATCAGATGTTGCACACGGGTGAGAAGCCGTATTCCTGTCCTGAGTGCGGGAAATGTTTTTCAGTGAAGTCGTATCTTTACAGACATCAGAGGTCACACACAGGTGAGAAGCCGTATTCCTGTCCTGAGTGTGGGAAATGTTTTTCAGCGAAGTCGTATCTTTACAGACATCAGAGGTCACACACGGGGGAAAAGCCGTATTCCTGTCCTGAGTGTGGGAAATGTTTTTCAGATAAGTCCAGTCTTTCCTATCATCAGAAATCACACAAGGGTGAGAAGCCGTATTCCTGTCCTGAGTGTGGGAAATGTTTTGTACAGAAATCAGAACTTCTCAGACATCAGAGGTCACACACGGGTGAGAAGCCGTATTCCTGTCCTGAGTGTGGGAAATGTTTTTCAGATAAGTACAGTCTTTCCTATCATCAGAAATCACACACGGGTGAAAAGCCGCATTCCTGTCCTGAGTGCGGGAAATGTTTTTTAGTCAAGTCGCTTCTTCTCAAACATCAGAGGTCACACACGGGTGAGAAGCCATATTGTTGTCCTGAGTGTGGGAAATGTTTTGTACAGAAATCAGAACTTCTCAGACATCAGAGGTCGCACACGGGTGAGAAGCCGTATTCCTGTCCTGAGTGCGGTAAATGTTTTTCACAGAAGCCTAATCTTGACAGACATCAGAGATCTCACACGGGGGAGAAGCCACTTTCCTGTCCTGAGTGCGGGAAATGTTTTTCAGTTAAGTCGAATCTTGACAGGCATCAGAGATCTCACACGGGGGAGAAGCCACGTTCCTGTCCTGAGTGAGGGAATTGTTCCTCACTGAAGTCCTGTCTTCCTGTACATCAGGGGTCCCACACAACCCTCGAGGTGTATTAGTGCCTTGAGTGTGGGAAATGTCTAGTATATAAATGTTACTTGACATGGGGGGAAGAGGCCCACCCTGATATACACCTCAGATATACTCCATGGCTGATCTTCATCATGAAAGTTGATAAGGAGATCAGAGATCACCAAAGACATGGATGAAGTGTTGTACCGTGTCGGCCATTGATAGCAGGAGAAAAATAAAAATGGAGTCATTACCTCTCATTGGTACATTTTGTGGTGTAAACTTTTTTTTTTCTATTGATTGAACTAGATGGACTTGTGTCTTTTTTCAACCAGACTATCTATATGTAATAAACATTTACAGGTCTGGTTTAAAAAAAAATTGTTGACCAAGTGTGACGAGCATTCTCCGTACTATGACAAATTCTGGTTGTATTTTATTTCATAAAGTGATTTCCTATGATCATTGGCTCCATCTAGTGGCCATAATGTGGAATTTTAGGTTGTTCAGGAAAGATACCTCATTATGGTCACTAGACGGGGCTGACAGTCATAGGAAATCACTTTGTTATCTCCTTCACACCTAAGGGTAAAACAAATGTTAATGCCTAAGCACAATTTTGTTACTTGAAAATGTGTTAGTAAAACCGTACTGTAGCGGATCCTCCAGTCCGCTGGGAAATCCTGGAAGCTGAGGAAGTGCTAACTTATCCACGGCCACCTTTTACCCCCCCCCCCCCCCCCCAGTAACTGGACGACACACAGTTCGGGGAGTCAATGAACAACTTTATTTTAGCCACAGCTGGCTTTTATGCTTCCCCATGCAAGGGGTTTCTTAACTCATTTTCCAGGGGCATTCCCCTAACAATAAAACCTTGCCCTACACATGACAAGGAGTGTAATTACATCTCGTAGCAGATAATAGGTGGATTCATTAACACACTGAACAATAGGCGAATGGAAAGCTGCCTCAGACCCTACTTAACCCAATTTACTTATTCAGAAATCAGTAGACATGCCGTCTCCACCTCTTCTGGAATGTCCCTTCTAGGAGCCGGAGATCCTGGCCATCAACCTCACAGTATATTGGGGACTAGACTTTATATTTCGCTACACTGCTCCCACTTACCCACAAGCTGGCGTACACAGTCTGATCCTTAACGGATCGGCTTGGGGATGTCCGGGGAGTACTCACGGATCACTTTTCCAGTTCAGTTTGCCGTGATAATCCGTCAGCATTGCCGTTCTGTTTCCCGGGGCGGTAATGGATAGTAAAGTCATACGGTTGTAACACCAGACTCCAGCGCAACAACCGGGCATTGTCCCCTGCCACTCGATTTAGCCATACCAACGGGTTGTGGTCTGTGAGTAGGGTGAACTGCTGTCCGTACAAGTAGGGCTGAAGCTTCTTTAGGGCCCACACCACAGCCAGACATTCTTTTTCTATGTCGGCGTAGCTCACTTCCCTGGGGAGAAGCTTCCTGCTCAAGTAAACTACGGGGTGTTCTCCGCCATCTTCTCAAACCTGGCTCAATACCGCTCCCAATCCAAACATGGAAGCATCAGAGCCTCCGAGGGTGTGCTGTTTTCCGTGGTGTGGGCCTGGGACTGGGTGGTAACGGGGTAGATCTCATTGGTGACCGGGGCTGGTACAAAAGCAGAAGTCAACTGGCCCAGATCGTTCCCCAGCAGGACATCAGCGGGAAGTTCCTGGATCAACCCCACCTTAATTAATCTGGAGCCGGCACCCCAGTTCAGGTGTACTCTTGCCGTGGATAGCCTGTGTACTGCTCCCCCTGCAACCCGCACGAATACGGAATACCCAGAGTGGGCGGCCTCAGGAACCAGGTGACGTTTGACCAGTGTGAGGGTGGCGCTGGAATCTCGTAGACCTTGAGCAATCTTCAGCTGTACTGACTGGCGATGGTGTTGCCTGTTGTCGGTAGCAGCCTGTACAGGGTCAGCCTCGTGTAGGATACTCCAGTGTTTCTTCAGTTCTGCGGTTGTCTGGGGCTGCTTCCGCGTGATAGCAATGAGCAGGCACCCGTGCTGGAGGGGTGGCCCTGGTCGAATCCATGCAGCTTGATCCTGGTTCTAAGTGCAGTCTCTCTGATAGTGCCCAAATCGATTGCACGAATGGCACTGCACACCCTTGTGCCCAAGGTATCGATTTTCAGGGGGGCTAGGGATTAGCTCAGGTCGTTGTGTAGCTGGTGGCCCTGGGTTATTGTTCAGAGGTCTGGTGTTTAGTCGAAGTAGGGATGGGCCCGGTGTTCGATTCGAACCCATGTTCGAATCGAACATCAGCCGTTCATCCGCTCGTCGAGTTCAGAACTCTTTACTAGGATGCCTGTGGCAAATTATAGCTCAGGGGGTTTAGTACACGCCCCACACTATATAAGGCCGCCGCGCCGGCGGCCTTGTGTAGTGTGTTCCGGCGTTGGGGGAAAGAGGATTGATAGGCAGGGACAGTGTACACTATATTTCAATCATTTCTGTGTGGGGAAAGAGGAAAAATAGGCAGGGATAGTGTGTCCTTCTCAGGCATTTGCGTGTGGGGAAAGTGTAGGGAAAGAGGAATAATAGGCAGGGATAGTGTGTTCTTCTCAGGCATTTGCGTGTGGGGAAAGTGCTATTCTCTACCAATACAGCCATCTGCAGGAGTTAGTGTGTGTGCTGTGTGAGTCCAGCACAGCACAGTATAAACCTGCACCTGTATCCGCCCTTCTGCCCTGGTGTCATCTAATCCAGCCATCTGCAGGAGTTAGTAATTGTGTTGTGTGAGTGCAGAACAGCACAGTATACAACCTGAACCTGTATCTGCCCTGGTGTCATCTAATCCAGCCATCTGCAGGAGTTAGTGTTTGTGTTGTGTGAGTGCAGTACAGCACAGTATACAACCTGCACCTGTATCTGCCATTCTGCCCTGGTGCCATCTAATCCAGCCATCTGCAGGAGTTAGTGTTTGTGTTGTGTGAGTGCAGCACAGCACAGTATATAACCTGCACCTGTATCTGCCATTCTGCCCTGGTGTCATCTAATCCAGCCATCTGCAGGAGTTAGTAATTGTGTTGTGTGAGTGCAGCAAAGCACAGTATACAACCTGAACCTGTATCTGCCCTGGTGTCATCTAATCCAGCCATCTGCAGGAGTTAGTAATTGTGTTGTGTGAGTGCAGCACAGCACAGTATACAACCTGAACCTGTATCTGCCCTTCTGCCCTGGTGTCATCTAATCCAGCCATCTGCAGGAGTTAGTGTTTGTGTTGTGCGAGTGCAGCACAGCACAGTATACAACCTGCACCTGTATCTGCCCTTCTGCCCTGGTGTCATCTAATCCAGCCATCTGCAGGAGTTATTGTGTGTGTTGTGTGAGTGCAGCACAGCACAGTATACAACCTGCACCTGTATCTGCCCTTCTGCCCTGGTGTCATCTAATCCAGCCATCTGCAGGAGTTTGTGTGCTGTGTGGGTGCAGCACAGCACAGTATACAACCTGCACCTGTATCTGCCCTTCTGCCCTGGTGTCATCTAATCCAGCCATCTGCAGGAGTTAGTAATTGTGTTGTGTGAGTGCAGCACAGCACAGTATACAACCTGAACCTGTATCTGCCCTTCTGCACTGGTTTTATCCAATCCAGCCATCTGCAGGAGTTAGTAATTGTGTTGTATAAGTGCAGTACAGCACAGTATACAACCTGAACCTGTATCTGCCCTTCTGCCCTGGTGTCATCTAATCCAGCCATCTGCAGGAGTTAGTGTGTGTGTTGTGTGAGTGCAGCACAGCACAGTATCCAACCTGCACCTGTATCTGCCCTTCTGCCCTGGTGTCATCTAATCCATCTGTCTGCAGGAGTTAGTAATTGTGTTGTGTGAGTGCAGCACAGCACAGTATACAACCTGAACCCGTATCTGCCCTGGTGTCATCTAATCCAGCCATCTGCAGGAGTTAGTAATTGTGTTGTGTGAGTGCAGCACAGCACAGTATACAACCTGAACCTGTATCTGCCCTTCTGCCCAGGTGTCATCTAATCCAGCCATCTGCAGGAGTTAGTGTGTTGTGTGAGTGCAGCACAGCACAGTATACAACCTGCACCTGTATCTGCCCTTCTGCCCTGGTGTCATCTAATCCAGCCATCTGCAGGAGTTAGTAATTGTGTTGTGTGAGTGCAGCACAGCACAGTATACAACCTGCACCTGTTTTTGCCCTTCTGCCCTGGTGTCATCTAATCCAGCCATCTGCAGGAGTTAGTGTGTGTGTTGTGTGAGTACAGCACAGTATACAACCTGAACCTGTATCTGCCCTTCTGCACTGGTGTCATCTAATCCAGCCATCTGCAGGAGTTAGTAATTGTGTTGTGTGAGTGCAGCACAGCACAGTATACAACCTGAACCTGTATCTGCCCTTCTGCCCTGGTGTCATATAATCCAGCCATCTGCAGGAGTTAGTGTGTGTGTTGTGTGAGTGCAGCACAGCACAGTATACAACCTGCACCTGTATCTGCCCTTCTGCCCTGGTGTCATCTAATCCAGCCATCTGCAGGAGTTAGTAATTTTGTTGTGTGAGTGCAGCACAGCACAGTATACAACCTGAACCTGTATCTGCCCTGGTGTCATCTAATCCAGCCATCTGCAGGAGTTAGTAATTGTGTTGTGTGAGTGCAGCATAGCACAGTATACAACCTGAACCTGTATTTGCCCTTCTGCCCTGGTGTCATCTAATCCAGCCACCTGTAGGAGTTAGTGTGTGTGTGTTGTGTGACTCCAGCACAATATACACTACCCAATAGCTGTTTTTGCCATCTCCCTGCAGGCCATTACAATGTCTGGAAGGTCAACAAGGAGAGGCAGACAGTCACGAGCCAATAAAACAGGGCAAGTAGGCTCTGTGTCTAGAGACAACAGTGCTGGTCGTGGACGCGGAGCATCGTCATCAGCACGTGGCCATGGGACACGCTTGTCCTTATTTTCGGCAGCTGGACATGTTGAGCCGCATCATGCCGAAGGCTTGGTATAGTGGATGACCAAGCCCTCCTCATCCTCTCTCACCCAGGCTCAGGGTACTGGCAAAGCAGCTGCCAATGCGTACTCATTGTCATCTGTCACCCCTTCCCTAGACCTACCATGTCCTCCTGAGGAGTCCCCCGAACTGTTTGAACACAGTGTTGGGTACATTCTCCAGGAGGATGCCCAGCGTTTTGAAGGCTCTGATGCTGATACCCAGCTAGAGGAGGACAGCAATCAAGGACAGCAATCTGGCAGTCATGTTCCACCAGCTGCAGCATACTGCCAGGATTGCTCCAGTGGTGAAGAGGGAGGGGTGATGAGGTCACTGACTCCACGTGGGTGCCTGAACGGAGAGAGGAGGAGGAGGCGGCACATCTCCAACGAGGCAGAATGCCCTCCGGGGGCCAGCTTGAGGGCAGCACACCAACTGAATCACACCGCAGATGTCTGCCTGTGCAGGGCACTGCCTTTGGGCGTTATTACAAAAGTTCTTTGGTATGGGCCTTTTTTGAGACGAGTGCATCAGATCGCATCGCTGCAATTTGCAACATATGTCTCAAGCGTATCTCGTGTGGCAAAAACATCAGCCGCTTGGGCACCACAAGCATGACCAGACATATGTTGACCTGCCATGCAGCTGGTTGGCAAGCGCACCTTAAAGACCCACACCAAAGAACAAAGCGGACCTCTCCTTGCTCCTCATCAGCTGGGATCTCCAATCCCACTATACCTTCAGTCCTCTCTGAAAGCTGCACTGAGAGGAATGAAGGTGTAGAATTAGGTGTGTCACAGCCAAGTACTTGCGGGCACTCTGCTAGCCCTACACCGACATCCGATTGTACCAGGCAAATTTCCCTGCCCCAGCTGCTGGACTGTCAAAAGAAGTTCACTCCCAGCCATTCACATGCCCAGCGGTTGAATGCTAGCTTGGCTAAATTGCTAGCACTTCAACTACTGCCTTTTCAGTTGGTAGACTCTGCCCCTTCCGTGAGTTTGTGCAATGTGCGGTTCCTCAGTGGCAGGTTCCCAAATGCCACTTTTTCTCACGGAAGGTGATTCCGGCTCTCTACCGGCATGTGGAAGGCAATGTCCATGCCTCGCTGGACAGGGTAGTCATCGGTAAGGTGCATATTACCGCTGACTCATGGTCCAGCAGGCATGGACAGGGACGTTACCTATCTTTCATGGCCCATTGGGTCACTCTTTTGGCAGCTGGGAAGGATGCAGGACAAGGTGCAGTAGTGTTGGAGGTTGTTCCGCCACCACGCCTCCAAAATGCTACTACTGGTTGTGACACACCTCTCTCCTCCACCCCCTCCTCTTCTTCTTCCTCCATGGCCTCTTTGAGTGCTCTGTTCTCGGAACCAGCGGTGCTCCGTAGGCGTCCAAGGGGCTACGCAAGTACGCAGGCAAAAAGATGCCATGCTGTGCTTGCGCTGGTGTGTTTGGGGGACAGGAGCCACACTGGGGCAGAGGTTCTGTCAGCTCTGCAGGGGCAGGCCGAGAGGTGGTTGACGTCACGCCAGCTTAAGCCAGGAATGGTGGTTTGTGACAATGGCACCAACCTCCTCTTCGCCCTGCGACAGGGACAACTGACCCATGTGCCCTGTATGGCTCACGTCCTTAACCTGGTGGTGCAGCGGTCCTTGGGCAGGTACCCAGGCTTACAGGATGTCCTGAGGCAGGCCAGGAAAGTCTGTGTGCATTTCCGCCTATCATATAAGGCCAGTGCTCGGCTGGCTAAGCTGCAAAAGGAGTTGAACCTGCCCAAGAACCGCCTTATATGTGACATGGCCACCAGGTGGAACTCAATGTTGGCCATGCTGCAGCGACTGCACACGCAGCAGAGGGTCATCAATGAGTACCTGTGCGACTACGGCACCAGGACAGGGTCAGGGGAGCTCAGATTTTTTTCACCACGTCAGTGGAGCATGATCAGGGATGCATGCACTGTCCTGTCACCATTTGAGGCCCCGAGGATGGTGAGCAGTGACAGTGCATGCATCAGTGACACTGTACCTCTTGTCCACCTGTTGGAGCATACGCTGCATGGAATAATGGACAGGGCACTTGAGGCAGAACAGAGGCAGGAAGAGGAGGACTTCCTTGCCTCTCAAGGCCCCCTTTATCCAGACAGTGTTCCGTCTCTCCCACCCATCACACAGGAAGAGGATGAGGAGGAGTAGGAGGATTGTGTCAGCATGGAGGTGGAGCCTGGCACTCGGCATCAGCAGCAGCAGTCTTTTAGGGATGATTTACAGTCCCAATAAACCGGTGGACTTGTACGTGGCTGGGAGGAGGTGGCTGCGGATCATGTCGTCCTCTGTGACCCAGAAGACTCTGGACCGAATGCCTCAGCTAACTTACATTGCATGGCCTCCCTGATCCTGCAAAGCCTGAGGAAGGATCCTCGTATTCTTCGGATCAAGGAGAGGGACCATTATTGGCTGGCCACTCTCCTTGATCCACGGTACAAGGGTAATGTTGCGGACCTTATCTTGCCGTTGCAGAGGGAACAGAGGATGAGACATCTCCGGGAGGCCTTGCAGAAAGGTCTGTGCAACGCGTTCCCAGAGACTGGGAGGTTACAAACTCCTGGTCCTGGACGACGAGTTGCTGAGGCTTCGGTCAGTAGCAGAAGGAGTGGTGGGGAAGGTGGACTTCTGACCGATGCGTTCAGACAATTTTTTAGTCCGCAGCCCCAAGGTATGATCGGCAACCATCGCCAGCATCTGATATACATGGTGCAGGAATACCTAGGGGCAAGGTCAGACTTGGACACCTTTCCCACCGAAAATCCTCTGGCTTACTGGGTCTTAAGGATGGATCACTGGCCAGAGCTTGCACAGTATGCAATTGAGCTACTGGTCTGTCCTGCATCCAGCGTTCTTTTGGAACGCACATTCAGTGCTGCTGGAGGCTTTGTCACCGATCACAGGGTGCTCCTGTCCACTGACTCGGTTGATCGACTGACCTTCATAAAGATGAATCAGTCTTGGATCACCACCAGCTACCAGTCACCTGAAGCTGATATAACTGAATCATTTATTTTGTGTCACATCCCTTGTTACATCCCTTCAAGACTGCCTATGCTGATGATAGCTTGGAAGAACATTTTTGTTTCTGGGTGCCACCACCAGTGGCTAAGGCCCAATTTTTCAGCCCCTGTTTAACAGGGGCGTGTAATTACAATTTTTTATGCAATGCTTTGCAACAGGTCTCATTGCTGTGCTCCAAGTACATTATCTGTGAGGGGTTGCAGTGTTGTGGCACCAGTGCCTAAGGCACAATTTTTCAGCCCCTGTTTAACAGGGGTGTGTAATTACAATTTTTTATGCAATGCTTTGCAACAGGTCTCATTGCTGTGCTCCAAGTACATTATCTGTGAGGGGTTGCAGTGTTGTGGCACCAGTGCCTAAGGCACAATTTTTCAGCCCCTGTTTAACAGGGGCGTGTAATTAAATTTTTTTATGCAATGCTTTGCAACAGGTCTCATTGCTGTGGTCCAAGTACAGTATCTGTGAGGGGTTGCAGTGTTGTTGCACCAGCACCAGTGCCTAAGGCACAATTTTTCAGCCCCTGTTTAACGGGCGTGTAATTACAAATCTTGATCTAATAATTCACAGCAGGGCCCATTCCTGCGCCCACCAAGAGTAACTGTGAGGGCTTACAGTGTTGTGGCAACACTGTCCACCACCACCACCAAAGGCCCAATTTTTCTGCCCCTGTTCAACAGGTGCATGCAATTACAATTCTTGATCTAATAATTCACAGCAGGGCCCATTTCTGTGCCCACCAAGAGTAACTGTGAGGGCTTACAGTGTTGTGGCAACACCGTCCACCACCACCACCAAAACCACCACCAAAGGCCCAATTTTTCTGCCCCTGTTCAACAGGTGCATGCAATTACAATTCTTGATGTAATAATTCACAGCAGGGCCCATTCCTGTGCCCACCAAGTGTAACTGTGAGGGCTTACAGTGTTATAGCACCAGCACCACCACCACCACCAAAGGCCCAATTTTTCCTAACACTGTTCAACAATGGCATGTACTTACAATTCCTGATATAATAGTTCACAGCAGGGCGTTCCAGCGCCCAGTAAGAGTAACTGTGAGGGCTTACAGTGTTGTTTAAACACCAACATCTAATGGGGCAAATTTCTGCAGAGTATATACGGCAGGCCCCTACTTTCAAACATCCAACTTACAAACGACTCCTACTTGCAAACGGAAGGAGAAAACAGGAAGTGAGAGGAAATCTACCCCTAGGAAGGAAAATTCTATCCTGTTAGATTTAATTTGGGAAAAAGGTATCACCTCTCTACTGATGCTTTATCACCAATCCTTGTTTCAATAAAAACCCCACTTTTCCAACAACATTTGTCATTGGGACGGAAAGTGAGGTGAAATGTTCTGAACAGGTGCACAGACAGCAAAACAAATGTTACAGGGGTGATAACCCTTCCCTATGTTCTCCAAAAAGCGTAAAACTATTTTTTTTTGGGATGGAGCTACACTTAAAAATTTACCTGTTCAAAATTACAAACAGATTCTATTTAAGAACAAACCTACAGTCCCTGTCTTGTTTGCACCGCCTGTATACTGCTGTTCAGAGTATATAGGGTCGTAGGTATAGGGTTTTATTTTGGGTGCAGGGTTCCCCTTAATATCCATACAAGACCCAAAGGGTCTGGTAATGGGCTGGGGTAGGGGGGGTTGATGGGGTAGCCATGCCATTTTTCTCAAAGATTTTCATCCATATTGCCAGGACAAGACATGACATTAAAGCCGCAAGTAGTTTTAAATGGCTTCTTTTTTTCCTTTACAAATGTCATTTTGTGCAGGGACAGTTCTAAACACGGGAAACACATGCCACTTCACAGGCATACTTTAGACACCCCCCAGGTACCATATTTAAAGGAATATTTCACTTTTTTTTTCACTTTATGCATCATTAAAATGACTGCTCCAGAACAAACGTCAGTTTTTAAAACTTCTTTTTGCATTGATACATGTCCCCTGGGGCAGGACCCGGGTCCCCAAACCTTTTTCATAACAATAACATGCATATTGGCCGTTATAAATAGCACTTTAGATTTCAAACGTTCGCTTCTTTTCTAATCAATAGGGTTCTAACGTTCGCGCGAACTTTCGGTCCGTTCGCAGGTTCTGGTGCGAACCGAACCCGGGGGTGTTCGGCTCATTCCTAGTCGGAAGCTAGTCTGTGATGGCCTGCGGGCATCTTGATAGTCATCAGCTTGCCTGGCCGCTTCCGAGAGAGTGGTAGGTTTGCGGTCCCTTACCCACTCCTGTACCTCGGGCTTTAGTCCATTAAAGAATTGCTCCAGTAAAATCAGCTGGGTGATCGCGTCGGCTGTGGTTGCCTGACTGGCTTGTAGCCAAGCTAGGGCTGCCCTCTGCATTTGGCAAGCCCATTCGGTGTGGGAGTCCTTCTCCTGTTTCTTTGTTTCCCTGAAGTGTCTCTGGTATGCTTCTGGGGTGATGGCATATCTTGCCAAAATAACTTCTTTTACCCGGCTATTTCCTCCTCTGGCACGGCTCTGTAGGCTTCTGCTGCATGGCCTGACAGCTTACCCGCTAACATCCGTACCCAGTCTGTCTGGGGTACCTGGTACAGCTTGCATTGCCGTTCAAAATCTTGCAGGAAGCTATCAATCTCTTCCTCTGCTTCTACAAACTTTTTAAAGGCATCATGGGGTACTTTTAGTCTTGTCTCTGGTGCCGGTGTACTCGTTAGCCGTCTCTCAGAGGTATGCTGTTCCGCCAGCCGGAGTTGGTTCTCCCGCTCTTCTCTCGCCGTTGAAGGGATATTTAGTTTAACTACTTCTTTGTATTATAGTCAGCTTCTATTTTGTGTGTCTCTAACATCCATTTTGTGAAGTATGCTCAAGTCCTGCTTATCAAGTTTCGTTTTTCCATAATACTGTAATCTTCTTGTTGAGTTTCATTTCTCGTAAAGCACGTGATATTTTAGAAATAATTTGTTTCACTGTGGGCGTCAGACTGTACTTGTGCGTCTCTGTATATGATTGGATAATCTGTTAAAGGGCGGTACTTTCTGAAAGCCCCCTCTTATATCGACACCCAAGAATAAAGATTAGATTTGCTCGGAGAGAAACCTGCTGTGTATATGTTTCTTTATCTCAAAGGGCAAATCTCCCAGATCTGGTCTCGGATTGTATGGTACACCAAAGCAGAGAATACCCCTAATCTTGATTTATTTCCTTTCAGCCGTGATAAAGGCATCTACTTGGGCTAACGTTGCCTGTACCAGCTCTGTTGAGGGGTTTTCTCCATAAAACGCTAGCCTGCATTTCACTTCTTGGTCAAACTCGGTCTCCGTGGTTTCTGTAGCCATATTGTGTACCCGATCCCCCTCGGTCAGTTCTGCAATCAGCACGGCTTTGGTTTTATTGCTGGCTGTCTTCCCTCTTGCTTCCAGCAAATCCTTTAACGTTGCTCGTTTTAATCCAGCATAGTTTGTCTCCTTTTACACTTCCATTTGTGTAACCGAATTTGCATGAACGCTGCTTCCTCTTGCTGCAAGGCTTTAGTCCCACTGCTGCCACCACTGTAGCGGATCCTCAAGTCCGCTGGGAAATCCTTGAAGCCACCTTTTAACCCCCCCCCCCCCAGTAACTGGACGACACACAGTTCAGGGAGTCAAATGAACCACTTTATTTTAGCCACAGCTGGCTTTTATGCTTCCCCATGCAAGGGGTTTCTTAACTCATTTTCCAGGGGCATTCCCCTAACAATAAAACCATGCCCTAGACATGACTAGGAGTGTAATTACATCTCGTAGCAGATAATAGGTGGATTAATTAACACACTGAACAATGGGTGAATGGAAAGCTGCCTCAGACCATACTTAACGCAATTTACTTATTCAGACATCAGTAGACATTCCGTCTCCACCTCTCCTGGAATGTCCCTTCTAGGAGCCGGAGATCCTGGCCATCAACCTCACAGTATATTGGGGACTAGATCTTTATATTTCGCTACACGTACATATCATCACAACTACTTTGTGCCTCCAGGTGGATTATACCGTATTTGTTTCAGGACAAATTGGGCTTTCATTTGGTGGTAAATTGTAAAGGATATCTCCTGATTAATTTTTTTATTATCAAAGAAGTAAAAAAAAAAAAAACACTTTTTGGAATTTAGCTGTATATTTCTCGTTACAACCATAACCTTCCACCGAAGAACAACCCAAAAAAAATTCTCCTGCTCCTGACGATTGCAGCGATACCACATGCACTATATTACCAAAAGTATTGGGGCACCTGCCTTTACACGCACATGAACTATAATGGCATCCCAGTCTTAGTCCGCAGGGTTCAATATTGAGTTGGCCCACCCTTTTCAGCTATAACAGCTTCATCTCTTCTGGGAAGGCTGTCCATAAGGTTTAGGAGTGTGTCTATGGGGATGTTTGACCATTCTTCCAGAAGCACATTTGTGAGGTCAGGCACTGATGTTGGATGAGGATGCCTGGCTCACAGTCTCTGCTCTAATTCATCCCAAAGGTGTTCTATTGGGTTGAGGTCAGGACTCTGTGAAGGATCAATCAAGTTTCTCCACCCCAAACTCGCTCATCCACACTATATTTCCAAAAGTATTGGACCACCCCTCCAAAATCATTTAATGGAGGGGGGGTTATAGTGTGGGGATGTTTTTCAGGGGTTGGGCTTGGCCCCTTAGTTCCAGTGAAGGGAACTCTTAAGGCATCAGCATACCAAGACATTTTGGACAATGTTATGCTCCCAACTTTGTGGGAACAGTTTGGGAATGACCCCTTCCTGTTCCAACATGACTGCACACCAGTGAACAAAGCAAGGTCCATAGAGACATGGATGAGCGAGTTTGGGGTGGAGAACCTTGACTGGCCTGCACAGAGTCCTGACCTCAACCCGAAAGAACATCTTTGGGATGAATTGGAGCGGAGACTGTGAGCCAGGCCTTCTCGTCCACCATCAGTTCCTGACCTCACATATGTTCTTCTGGAAAAATGGTCAAATATTCCCCTAGACACACTCCTAAACCTTGTGGGCAGCCTTCCCAGAAGAGTTGAAGCTGTTATAGCTGCAAAGGGTGGGCCAAAATAATATTGAATAGACATGGGAACTGTCAAAAAAATTTGTTTTGTTTCGTCCCGTTTCGTATTTAAAAAAATTCGTAATTCGTGTACGAAATTCCGTTCGAATTCGTACGAAATACGAATTTCGTACGAATCGTATTTTTTTCTCCGAATCATTAGTAAAGTTCAGAATCGTTACGAATCGTTACAAATCGTTAACGCGGCTAATGAATTGTCGGTTCTCGTAACACAGAGAACAATTCGAATCCAACTACAAATATCGAATTTCAATTTCAAGTTACGAATCGTTACGAATCACCTAATTCTACACCTTCATTCCTCTCAGTGCAGCTTTCAGAGAGGACTGAAGGTATAGTGGGGTTGGAGATCCCAGCTGATGAGGAGCAAGGAGAGATCCGCTTTGTTCTTTGGTGTGGGTCTTTTAGGTACGTTTGCCAATGAGCTGCAGGTCAGGTCAACATATGTCTGGTCAAGCATGTGGTGCCCAAGCGAGATACGCTTGAGACATATGTTGCAAAAAAGGCTCACACCAAAGAAGTTTTGGAATAACGCGCAGTCAGCGCCCTGCACAGGCGGAGCTCTGCGGTGTGCTGCCCCTAAGCTGGCCCCCGGAGGGCATCCTGCCTCGTTGGAGATGTGCCTCCTCCTCCTCTCTCCTATTAGGCACCCACGTGGAGTCAGTGACCTCATCATCCCCTCCCTCTTCACCACTGGAGCAAACCTGGCAGTATGCTGCAGCTGGTGGAACATGACTGCCAGATTGCTGTCCTTGAGCATCCCCTCTCTCTGCGCTCACGCTACTGCCTTCCTCTAGCTGGGTATCATAATCAGAGCCTTCAAACCGCTGGGCATTCTCCTGGAGCATGTACCCAACACTGTGGTCAAACAGTTCGGGGGTCTCCTCAGGAGGACATGGTGGGTCTAGGGAAGGAGTGACTGATGACATTGAAACGAGGGAAGAGGACGCGTTGGCAGCTGCTTTGCCAGTGCCCTGAGCCTGGGTGAGAGAGGATGAGGAGGGCTTGGTCATCCACTCTACCAAGTCTTCGGCATTATGTGGCTCAACACGTCCAGCTGCCGAAAATAAGGACAAGCGTGTCCCATGGCCACGTGCTGATGACGATGCACCGCGTCCACGACCAGCACTGTTGTCTCTAGACACAGAGCCTGCGTGCCCTCTTTTATTGGCTCGTGACTGTCTGCCTCTCCTTGTTGGCCTTCCAGACATTGTAATGGCCTGCAGGGAGATGGGAAAACCAGCATTTGGGTAGTGTATATTGTGCTGGAGGCACACAACACCCACTAACTCCTGCAGATGGCTGTATTAGAGAACACCAGCAAATAAGGGTAGATACAGGTGTATACTGTGCTGTGCTAGAGGCACACAACACACACTAACTCCTGCAGATGCCTGAGAAAAGAACACACTGTCCCTTAAGAGTTCCCTTCACATAACTAAGGGGCCAAGCCCAACTCCTGAAAAACAACACCACACCATAATCCCCCCCTCCACCAAATGATTTGGAGAAGGGGCCCAATACCTTTGGCAATATAGTGTGGATGAGCAAGTTTGGGGTGGAGGAACTTGACCGGCCTTCACAGAGTCCTGACCTCAACCCAATAGAACACCTTTGGGATGAATTAGAGCAGAGACTGCGAGCCAGACCTTCTTGTCCAACATGAGGGCCTGACCTGAAAAATCCTCTTCTGGAAGAATGGTCAAACCTTCCCATAGACACACTCCTAAACCTTGTGGACGGCCTTCCCAGAAGAGTTGAAGCTGTTTTAGCTGCAAAGGGTGGGGCCAACCCAATATTGAACCCTACGGACAAAGACTGGGATGCCATTAAAATCACTTTATGAAATAAAATACGACCAGAATTTGTCATAGTAAACTAGACCTGTAAATGTTTATTACATATACATAGTCTGGTTGAAAAAAGACACAAGTCCATCTACTTCAATTAATAGAAAAAAAAAGTTTACACCACAAAAATTTCCCAATGAAATGTAATGACTCCATTTTTATTTTTCTCCTGCTATCAATGGCCGACACGGTACAACACTTCATCCATGTCTTTGGTGATCTCTGATCTCCTTATCAACTGTTTCTTACATGATGAAGATCAGCCATGGAGTATATCTGAGGTGTATATCAGGGTGTGCTTCTTCCCCACATGTCCAGCAACATTCATATACAAGACATTTCCCGCACTCAAGGCACTAATACACCTCGAGGGTTGTGTGGGACCCCTGATGTACAGGAAGACAGGACTTCAGAGAGGAATAATTCCCTCACTCAGGACAGGAATACGGCTTCTCCCTCGTGTGAGATCTCTGATGTGTGTCAAGATTGGACTTCTGTGAAAAACATTTTCCACACTCAGGACAGGAATACGGCTTCTCACCCATGTGTGATTTCTGATGATAGGAAAGACTGGACTTATCTGAAAAACATTTCCCGCACTCAGGACAGGAATACGGCTTCTTACCCGTATGCAACATCTGATGTCTGAGAAGATTCGACTTATCTGAAAAACATTTCCCGCACTCAAGACAGGAATGTGGCTTCTCACCCGTGTGAGACCTCTGATGTGTGACAAGATCTGATTTCTGTACAAAACATTTCCCGCACTCAGGACAGGAATACGGCTTCTCACCCGTATGCAACATCTGATGTCTGCCAAGATGCGACTTCACTGAAAAACATTTCCCGCACTCAGGACAGGAATACGGCTTCTCACCCGTGTGTGATCTCTGATGATAGGAAAGACTGGACTTATCTGAAAAACATTTCCCGCACTCAGGACAGGAATACAGCTTCTCACCCGTGTGCGATCTCTGATGTCTGAGAAGATTAGATTGAGCTGAAAAACATTTCCAGCACTCAGAACAGGAATACGGCTTCTCACCCGTGTGAGACCTCTGATGTGTATCAAGATGCAACTTCTCTGAAAAACATTTCCCACACTCAGGACAGGAATACGGCTTCTCACCCGTGTGAGACCTCTGATGTCTATCAAGATGTGACTTCAATGAAAAACATTTCCCACACTCAGGACAGGAATATGGCTTCTCACCCGTGTGAGACCTGTGATGTCTGAGAAGATTTGACTTAGTTGAAAAACATTTCCCACACTCAGAACAGGAATGTGGCTTCTCACCTGTGTGAGACCTCTGATGTGTGACAAGTTCTGATTTCTGTACAAAACATTTCCCGCACTCAGGACAGGAATACGGCTTCTCACCCGTGTGCAACCTCTGATGTGTATCAAGATGCGACTTAACTGAAAAACATTTCCCGCACTCAGGACAGGAATACGGCTTCTCACCCGTATGAGATCTCTGATGTCTGAGAAGAAGCGACTTTGCTGAAAAAAATTTCCTGCACTCAGAACAGAAATGTGGCTTCTCACCTGCATGAATTTTTTTATGCATATTAAAACTAGACTTCGAATTGAAACGCTTCCCGCACTCAGTACAGTAAAACCTCTTATCTGTTGAAAGGACGGCACCGTCCCGCACAGTCTGAGGTTCCTCAGGATAAGAGGAATACGATGGTCCGGCACCGTCCCGCACAGTCTGAGGTTCCTCAGGATAAGAGGAATACGATGGTCCGGCACCGTCCCGCACAGTCTGAGGTTCCTCAGGATAAGAGGAATACGATGGTCCGGCACCGTCCCGCACAGTCTGAGGTTCCTCAGGATAAGAGGAATACGATGGTCCGGCACCGTCCCGCACAGTCTGAGGTTCCTCAGGATAAGAGGAATACGATGGTCCGGCACCGTCCCGCACAGTCTGAGGTTCCTCAGGATAAGAGGAATACGATGGTCCATCTACACTGTGTGGTGCCGGATGGACATTTGAGGTAGTCGGGTTTTCTCCTGGACTATACTGTGTGATGTCCTCATCTTCTACTTTACAGTCTGGAGACAAAGTGAGACAATCCTCTGAGGTTTTCCTCATCTCCCGTCCATCTACTAAAATAGAAATACAAAGATTATTACTAGACATGAGCTGATTGGTTCCCCTAAACCAGGACTCCGCCCACATCAGGCAGCTTTGTCTCTGAGGATCTTACAATTCCCCCCTCAAGGTAACTAGTAAATGGGTCCTCTGATCTCCTACCAGTTCATTTCTTTATTCATGGACCTTAGTCAGAGAGTGAGGACACAACGAGAACTGTCTTTTATAGGAGTGACAGTGATGAGGGGATTATAGGACGAGTGTCCCCATCCCCTCTATCACTCATTGCCATCTTCCCAACACAAGAAGTCCTGCACTTCCTTATTTAGTCCATGATTTAGTCATGAATAACAGCGGGGCTGAGCCCCACCAGAGGTCAGAGAGTGAGGATGGGGGGAGAACAACCAAGATGAAGACTGAACTGATCCTGAAGACCACCATTATTGGGTTACTGACTCCTCCCTCATTATCACTTTCTGTTTAAGGTTCCAAAGTTGGAGGATGTTATCACATTATTATCAACATGTAAAAGTCTGTGCTCCAATCACATCATCAGATATAAAATGTCCAGCTGGTAGGAAATGGGTGTAACAAAAGGGAATACATATTATGTGTATATATAGCAGTGGGTAGAGGGAAGAGAGAAGAAGTCAGGACTATGTAATGTACAACATATTGTATGAGATACAACAGATAGGACTATATAGTATCAGAATTATGTAATGTACAATATAGAGTATATAGTGGAGGGGTCAGGAGAATGTAATGTACAACATAAAGTATATAGTGCAGGGGTCAGGAGTATATAATGTACAATATAAATGATATAGAGGTCGGGATTCATAATATTGGTGTTCAGAAATCAGTGGAAACGTAAATGTTTACTGGAGACAAGTTGCAGAGGTCCCACACCGCTGCCTCCCATCTCCTGAGACTGCACTCAGTGACTTGGGTCTGAGACTATACAGACATATCCCTCCACCCGGGAACAGCAAGGAAAGAAAACAGAGAAAGTGACCCCAGAAGAATTGCAAAGATAGAGATCCTGCTATACCCTGGCATGGGGCAGAAGACCCCAAGACACATGCCACTGGTGCCCCAGTTGAGCAATGCCTATAGTGAGAGTCAATATTTTGATGAACCCCAAAATCTCCATAATTTCAGTCTAGATACATAAATTGTGTCTGCAGCACAGAGAAGGAAGATTATGTGAGAGAAATACAGGAATACAGGACGGGGAACACAGCTCAGGAAAGTGACCAGGGTATTACAGGCTGATATCACCCAGTCCCCGCCCTACTCTGGACCAATCAGTGAGCAGTATAGGTGGAGGAATGGATTTAGTGTTAATGACCCACCTGTGCTGATCTCTGTAGGAGTGTCCTCCTCTATAAATGTCCCCGTTATTCCATCCTCCTCCATAGACTGCTGATCATCCCTCACATACGTCTCTTCTTCTGCTTTAACCTCAAATTCTATATCGATTGGATCTCCACTCTAAACCAAGAAAATGAGAGAGAATATCATCTGTAAAATAAGAGCTTTAATATTGTGAGATCACATAAAAAATCCACACATTGTCTCTGTAAGTGTATGTTCTAGATTCTCCGTCCCACCAACCTTGTAACTGTGGGGGATGGTGTGATCTTCCTGTGTGGAATCCCGGGAATACAGAGGATGGGGACATCTCTCTGGTGGGTTCCTGTAGCTGGATGACTCCACCATGGTGTCCTGGTACAGATCTTTGTTTTCTTCTGGAAACTCCTCCATCACCCCATCCTCATCATCCTCCTCTTTTATCTCTTCTTTAACCTCAACTTTAGAATCTCTCAGGTTTCCATTCTGAATATATAATAAAAATGACATCAAATGTAACAATGCAGATAATGTACAGATCCTAATGATACTAGGGCTGAAACAACTAATCGATTAATCGACAGCGAATCGATTATGAAAATAGCTGTCAACTACTTTCATAATCGATTAATCGGCCAGCGCAGCCCACATACCGCTCAGTACACCATCCATACATGTCAGTAAGTGCCTGAGAACTTGTGAATGTGTGAAGAGCAATGCCTCATGGGACATGTAGTCCTGGGCAGTAAGTGAGCGGCTCTAAAGGCAGAAGTTTTTTTACCTTGCTATAGGGGCACGCTATACTATAATTTGCAGCTTTCTTTTGGGGCACTCTGAAGGCAGGAGGAGCCAGAAGCATCGGTGGGGGACCCCAGAAGAGAAGAATCGGGGCTGCTCTGTGCAAAACCATACACAGAGCAGGCAAGTATAACATGTTGGTTGTTTAAAAAAAAATACTTTAAAGACTGTGCAGGGAAGAGCAGCATCTGAACCCAGAGAAGGTGGAGGCTGATAGACTGGAGGCAATAGAAGGCATTACATTTAAAGTAAACTTTTACATGGAGGCAAGCCACATTACGTGAGGGCAGGGCACATTACGTAGGAGCAGGGCACATTTTAAGGAGGCAGGGCATAATACGTGAGTGCAGGGCACATTACGCGGGGGCAGGGCACATTACGTGGGAGCAGGGCACATTACGCGGGAGCAGGGCACATTACGCGGGAGCAGGGCACATTACGCGGTGGCAGGGCACATTACGCGGTGGCAGGGCACATTACGCGGTGGCAGGGCACATTACGCGGTGGCAGGGCACATTACGCGGTGGCAGGGCACATTACGCGGGAGCAGGGCACATTACGCGGGAGCAGGGCACATTACGCGGGAGCAGGGCACATTACGCGGGAGCAGGGCACATTACGCGGGAGCAGGGCACATTACGCGGTGGCAGGGCACATTACGCGGGAGCAGGGCACATTACGCGGGAGCAGGGCACATTACGCGGGAGCAGGGCACATTACGCGGTGGCAGGGCACATTACGCGGGTGCAGGGCACATTACGCGGGAGCAGGGCACATTACGTGGGAGCAGGGCACATTACGCGGGAGCAGGGCACATTACGCGGGAGCAGGGCATAATACATGAGAGCAGGGTACACTACGTGAGGGCGTGGCACATTATGTGAGGGCAGGGCACATTATGTAAAGGCAGGGCACATTACGAGGGAGCAGGGCACATTTTAAGGAGGCAGGGCATAATACGTGAGTGCAGGGCACATTACGCGGGGGCAGGGCACATTACGCGGTGGCAGGGCACATTACGCGGGAGCAGGGCACATTACGCGGGAGCAGGGCACATTACGCGGGAGCAGGGCACATTACGCGGTGGCAGGGCACATTACGTGGGAGCAGGGCACATTACGTGGGAGCAGGGCACATTACGCGGGAGCAGGGCACATTACGCGGGAGCAGGGCACATTACGTGGGAGCAGGGCACATTACGCGGGAGCAGGGCATAATACATGAGAGCAGGGTACACTACGTGAGGGCGTGGCACATTATGTGAGGGCAGGGCACATTATGTAAAGGCAGGGCACATTACGAGGGAGCAGGGCACATTATGTAGGAGCAGGGCACATTTTAAGGAGGCAGGGCATAATACGTGAGGGCAGGGCACATTACACGGGAGCAGGGCACATTACGTGGGAGCAGGGCACATTTTAAGGAGGCAGGGCCTAATACATGAGAGCAGGGTACACTACGTGAGGGCATGGCACATTATGTGAGGGCAGGGCACATTACGAGGGAGCAGGGCACATTTTAAGGAGGCAGGGCCTAATACATGAGAACAGGGTACATGGGAACAGGGCACATTACAAGGAGGCAGGGAACATTACAGGGGGCAGGGCCCATTGCATACACCCCAGTGTGAAAGGGATCTAAATAAACAATGTGATCTTTGAGTCTGATGATATTTACCAGATTCAACCTCCAATTGTATATACAGTATATCTCCTCTAATTGTATATACAGTATATCTCCTCTAATTGTATATACAGTATATATCTCTTCTGTCTGTTATTCTCAGAGTGGATTAGAGATTTTGCTCCCTAACCATATAGTTGGTTATTTATATTTACCACTGCATAGAGATATTTAAGAATAAATTGCCTTTTGTTTTTTTTAAAGTTTACATATTAATTTATACCACACTTTTTTTTTTAGGTTATTATCCGATTAATCAAAACAATAATCGGCCAACTAATCGATTATCAAAATAATCGTTAGTTGCAGCCCTAAATGATACTATCAGAGATTGTTCCTCAACTACCTGATGATGGTGGGGGATGGTGTGACCTTCCTGTGTGGAATACAGAGGATGGGGACATCTCTCTGGTGGGTTCCTGGTATTAGGTGGCTCCATCATATCCTTGTGTCCTTCTGAAAGCTGCTTCATTACACCATATTCCTTGTCCTCTTGCTTGTACCCTTCTTTAATAACACTATTATAATCCTCAAGGTTTCCACTCTAAATATATAATAAAAAATGTATTGTAACAAACATGATTGTGTATAAATCATAACTATTCATAATTGTTCCTCATCTACCTGATGATGGTGGGGGATGGTGTGATCTTCCTGTGTGGAATCCCAGGAATACAGGGGACGGGGACATCTCTCTGGTGGGTTTCTGATACTTGGTTGCTCCATCATAATGTCCTTGTGTCCTTCAGAAAGCTGCTTCATCACACCATCCTCCTCATGAGAGTAGACTTTTTTTCCTTTCTTTCTGGCTTTTATGCCTGGGGACGATGTACAGCCTGTAAGCATTCTAAATGTAATGTTAAAAAGAGGAAATCCTTTATAGCTGCAGCAACCCATAAAGAATACAAAATTGGTCAACTCATCACTTGTGCAACAGTAGGGGCCGTGTATATGCTCCAGTGTGCGTGTGGCCTCCAATACATTGGGAGAACGTCCCGACCCCTGCATGTTAGGCTTGGAGAACATGTTAATAACATTAAAAAAAGGGCCTAAAAACGCATAACGTTTCCAGACACTTCAAGCTAGTACATGACCAGAGTCCTAAAAGTCTGAGTTTTTGGGGTATAGAAAGGGTTATTAAACACTGGCGAGGTGGCAATTTCATAAGACAGCTTAGCCGCAGAGAATCTCATTGGATTTATGAAACCAAAGTTCTTGTACCTGGTGGCTTGAACGTGGATTTTGATTTGAATGGTTTCATTTCTGATCAGTGATTTAAATTTTTGATATTTTCATATTTTTATATATTTTATTTTATGTTTATGCATATTTTTTTATATATATATATATATATATATATATATATAGTTTATTAGAATGTATTTTTTATTGTTTTTCTTCCTCTCTCCACATTTGGCATTCTTAACTACTTCCCACCCGGCCACTTTATATATACGGCCGGGTGGGAGCCGCCTACTTCTGATCGGACGTTCCTGAACGTCCATCAGAAGTAGGGGGATCACGCGCGCGCGTGCCCGCACAGCGGCGCACCTCGGATCGGCAGGAGGGCTCTGTGATTGACCCCCCTGATCACATGACGGCCGTGTCCAATCATAGCCGTCATGTGATGTAAGCAAACAGCCGGTTTCTAGGCAATCGGCTCTCCTCACACGGAAGTCGTCGCTGAGGAGAGGAGAGCTGATCTCTGCAGCCGGCTGGTGATCAGTGAGTATGAGCTGTTTTTTTACTCACTGATCACCAGTCTAGTGTCACCAACACAGTAAAACACACATGTCCCCAAAACATACATGTCCCCAAATAATAAAAACACATTGTACTGTCTTCCCTGATGTTGTAAAGCGCTGCGCAAACTGTTGGCGCTATATAAACCCTGTATAATAATAATAATAAGTTATTACCTCCTCTGCTGCAAGTTCCAACAATGTCTCCTCTCTACTTCCTCCCGACTCACCTCTCACCCGGAAATTCCTGTGTTTATGTGACATCACTTCCTGTCTTCCATAGAGACTTCCTGTCTGTATGTGACATCACTTCCTGTCTTCCATAGAGACTTCCTGTCTGTATGTGACATCACTTCCTGTCTTCCATAGAGACTTGCCTGGGAAGAAGTGAGATCACCACCTTGTGGAGCTCAGAGGATTAGCCGCCCCGAGAAACATCTCATAGTGTGAGCACGACCTTGTGCTGTTTATGTATGTACTGCATATCCTTATATACTACATTGCCAAAAGTATTTGGACGCCACATGAACTTTAATGGCACCCCAGTCTTAGTCCGTGGCAGGGGAGGGCTGGCAGCCTTAGGCAAGTCCAGTCAAGTGGCCCATCGAACCACAGGCCAGGAGCTAGCAGGACCCACATGCCAGCAGCCAGCTCCCAGAAGGACCCACATGCCAGCAGCCAGGTCCCAGAAGGACCCACAGGCCATGGCCAGCTCCCAGCAGGACCCACAAGCCATGGCCAGCAGGCCCCACAAGCCATGGCCAGCTCCCAGCAGGACCCACAGGCCATGGCCAGCTCCCAGCAGGACCCACATGCCATGGCCAGCAGGCCCCACAAGCCATGGCCAGCTCCCAGCAGGACCCACAGGCCATGGCCAGCACAGGACCTGACAACCCAGACAGTGTTGAGGGCTATTACCTATTTTGAGGTTATTGGGTGGGCAGGGTAAATTGGGGGGGGGGGGGGGTGGGATGTGGGGATCAGCTGGGGGAGTCAGGTTCTCTCACCTCAGTGATGTTGAATGCAACTCAGCCTCCTGGGGGGGGGGGGGTGATGATAACTTCAAGTTACAGACAGCCACACCCCGGTCTCTGCCTCCAGTCCAAGGACTCCGGAACCTGCAAAAACTAATTTCAGGGAGGTGATGCTTCATGCCGCAGCCTTACCAGTGCCAATTAAATGCAGCCTATCAGTGTCCATTCCTGCCACCTCATCAGTGCCTATCAGTGCAGCTTATCAGTGTCCTTTAGTGCCAACTTATCAGTGCCTACCAGTGCAGCCTATCAGTGTCCTTTAGTACCACCTCATCAGTGCAGCCTATCAGTGTCCTTCAGTACCACCTCATCAGTGCCCACCAGTTCAGCCTGGCCACAGTTCTGGCCACAGACAAAAGACAGAGCAGCCAGAGCGGTGGTACTCTATTCGACTGCTCAGGCTGCTCTGTCTTCTGGCCCAGCCGTGAGATCGTCCGGCATTTGCGGGTATCTGGGAGCCCGCAGCCAAATGAGGGAGACTTGGCATGTCTGCAGTCACGTGATGTGCGTGACCCGCCTCTGAAGACTCAGTATCCAGGAGTTGTAGTTTCTGGCTGCTGCGCGCCGCTGCTCAGTTCTCTCCTCCCACCACCACCAGGAACTTGAGCGCGGTCCGGACTACAACTCCCGGAATGCAGCATGTTCACAACACAGCCAATCCGTCGAATTCCTGCACAAAAAAAAAAAATGTCAGCAGACAGCAGCCATTTTGAATATAAGTTAGGCAGTCTGGGGGGGGATTTTCCACCCTGTCCCACGGCCCAGCCAACCCTAGACCCACTGTTTGCAGCTATAACATCTTCAACTCTTCTGGGAAGGCTGTCCACAAGGTTTAGGAGTGTGTCTATGGGAATGTTTGACCAATCTTCCAGAAGCACATTTGTGAGGTCGGGCACTGATGTTGGACGAGAAGGCCTGGCTTGCAGTCTCCGCTCCAATTCATCCCAAAGGTGTTCTATCGGGTTGAGGTCAGGACTCTCGGCAAGCCAGTCAAGTTCCTCCACCCAAAACTCACTCATCCATGTCTTTATGGACCTTGCTTTGTGCACAGGTGTGCAGTCATGTTAGAACAGGAAGGGGCCATCCCCAAACTGTTCCCACAAAGTTGGGAGCATGAAATTGTCCAAAATGTCCAATGATTTGGAGGGGTGGCCCAATACTTTTGGCAATATAGTGTGGCTGAGCGCCAGTGCCAGGTTTGCTCCAGTGACGAGGAGGGAGGGGATGATGAGGTCACTGACTCTACGTGGGTGTGTATCGCTTGCGTCTATCTAACAAGGTTACTCTGTGGTATAACAAGGAAACTGAGACTTCTGCAGTGTATAGATGTGCGTTTTTACTAACAAAAACTGCTGTACAAAACTATTACAATCTTAGGAATGCAATACAAGACTGACAGATAACTATAACAAGCAAAATGCCTAGAAAATAGAACAGCCTAAAGTCTAACAGTACAAATACATTTAAAAAGGTTACTTAACTTCTGTTACTGAATGTTCATGATCTCCAATTGGCAATATTTCTTCTTTGAGACCAGGTTCTGTTCTTGTATCATGAGCGGCTTCTTCTGATCTTCAAAGCATGATGATGTGTGTCCTGATGTTACAGCATGATGTGTTCCAGTCCTCCTCTCTGTGTCTCTACTCCATTTTATACCCCTGTTTGTTGACCAAAGCTAACAACCCACTAACAAGCATTCTTTTCAGGTTGAGAGACCCTCCAAACCTGTTTACTGTAGCTGACGAGACAATGGGCTAACTAACCATTGTCTCCTCAAACGAAATCCTGTCATCAATATAACAGTCATTGTTTTTCAGGTTGAGAGACCCTCCAAACCTGTTTACTGTAGCTGACGAGACAATGGACTGTTGCTAGCTACCCATTCTTTACTCAAACCAAATCCTGTCATCAATATAACAGTCATTCTTTTCAGTCTGACAGACACTCTCAACCTGTTTGCTGTAGCTGACGAGACAATAGCCGCTTAATGCTATCTAACACCATTGTATGAAAACAGCATTTGTTTGAGAATTCTACTCAAACCAGAGAATCTGATCAACTAAACTTGTAATTTCTCCCATGTAATGTTAAGTCTGATGTATAAAAAATCATATTTTAACAAACGCAACACATTCCGCCCTAGATTTTTTTTTTTTCTTTCAGACTCCATATCATTACTAATAAAACTCATTCTAAACATTAATTTTCCTTGAATGCAACCCCTCCAATTTCTGTCATTGAGAAGATGTTTCAGTCTTTTAACTTTAAAAAAAAAGTTCATTAGAAAGTCCATCCTAGGGACTGTACTATGTCTGCAGTCCATAAAGTTCTGTAGAAACAAGTTCAGGTATGTAATACATCAAAGGCCTTGCTCTCCACAGCTCTTGCGATCTTTCTTCATTCTTTCCATCTTGTAATCACTTTTCTCTGGTCTTCCTATGGATCAAATCGGAGACAGCCTGTGGAGTGGAAAACAAAGCGGATTATCTGTTCCCTCTAATAATACATAAACAGTAGATCCAGGCCCTTCAGCTACAATCTCTCCTCTAAATGGCTTCTTGCCTGGATATCTGACTAACACTTTGCCCCCTGCCTGTACCCACTTCTGACCCTCCCACAGAACATCAATAGGGAGGAGAGGAAATATACTGATATTTCCCAGAAGATCACTGCTGTTTATTTTTTTTGGAAGGTTTTATGTTATGTAGCCTCACTTTCCACTCTTGCTGAGAAGTATCCACTAACCAGTCAGAGTCCCAGCCACTGTCTTGAAGCTCATCTGCCAATGCAAATATAACTTCAAACCTTCCTGCCAGATTCCCTCTCATTCCTAGATAGGCTTCAGCTTCAGATACGTCACTCTTGGTTTCTATGTCATGGGAAGCAGTAACATGGTATCTGTTAAGCCCTGTTTTTTCAGGAACCTTACATAAATACTGAACTCTGCACTCCAGCTGTGGAAGCTGTGCCCCAGCCCCTACCATCCTCTCATATGGTGTGCTTTTGGCTATTGGCCTAGAATTTAACAACATGACTGCGTGTGTGAGGACCCGATCCCACCCCCTTAGTGTATGTGTGGGTGTAAGTTTGCGTATCTGGTCCTTCAATAGCCCGTTGTATCTTTCAATCAAACCAGCTGCCTGTGGATGGTATGGGATGTGGCACAACCAGTACACTCCAGAATCTTTGGCCCACTGCTGTACTGTTGATCCGGTGAAGTGTGAGCCGTTATCACTTTGGACTTGCTTGGGACAACCATAAGCAATGACAAGTTTCTGTAGCAGTTGAAGCGTTGCGGCTTGATCTGCACGTTTGCAAGAATGAACAAGCATAAGTCCTGAATAGGTGTCCACTGCAGTGCAACAATATCTCAGTCCATTGTTTCCCCGGGGCAGGGGACCGATGAAGTCAATCTGCCATATCTCTGCAGGCCTCTCACCCCTCTTAATCGACCCGGTGGAGTACTTTTGTAATGGCCATTGTCGCACTTCTCCACACACTGTACAGTTCCCTATTACAGTCTTTATCATGTCCATGGATATAGGCAAGCCTCTCTGCTGTGCCCATTCATATGTTGCTTTCTGCCCCAAATGTCCAGATTGCTTGTGGGCCCAGTTGGCCAAGTTCATCAAGACAGGATCAATTGGCACAACTGCCTTCACTTTGGCGATTTCATCTGCAACTCTGTTATAGTTCTCAAAGTCTGGGACTAGGGGCACATGTGCATCAACATGCCCCACTTTTATGGTGCGGAAGTGAGCTTCCTTCCAGATGTAGTCCCAAACTTCCTTGCCTCCCCACACCACCTTTCCATGAATCATCCATTCATTGGACTTCCACGTGGGCATCCAAGTTGTCAGTCCTTTAAAAACCGCCCAGCTGTCAGTGTAGATAGTGACATGGGAAGAAGGATCCTCCTGAAGAGTCATCACTACAGCTTTCAACTATGCATACTGGCTGGACCCTCCAATTCCGGTCTCCTGCAGGACTGTGTCTGTACTTGGGTTGTAGGCTGCTGCTATCCATTTACGCCCAGACGAGGCGACTATGACTGAACCAACAGTGAACCATGCTGACTGCTTCATGTCTTCTGACAGAGACTCAAAGGGTGGAGCCTCTTGAATGGGGGATGACTGCAGCACAGGAATTTCTTCTTCTGGCTGGGTGCTGGTAAAAGTAACAAGCCCTGCCAACTGTTTTGAAATGTCTCTAACATCCCCAGCTGCAATACCCCCTCTTTCTTGAAGGTACCACTTCCATTTCATCCGTGTCTGGTTCTGGGCTACAGCTGCTCTAGTGATCAGTCCATTATCTCTCACCCATCCTGCTATTGGCAGTGCAGTATGTATGGTGACTGTGTCCTTTCCTGCAATGGTCTCTACATGTTGAAGTGCTGTGTAGGCCCCAAACAGGTACTTCTCTAGGGGCGTGTATCTCTTCTGTGCCCCTGTCAGTTGTTTGGACCAAAATCCAATGGGTATTGCTCTTAGTCCTTTCTTTTCATTTGGCTGCCACAGACTCCAAGATATGGTACCATTCTGCTCCACTACATCCAGCTGAAATGGTACTCCTTGTCTCACGGGTCCTAATCCCTGATGCTGCAAAATAGCTTCTTTAGCAGCCAGGAATGCAGTCCGCTGCTCTGAACCCCATGAGAACTCAGTCTTTTTCCGGGTGACATTATATATAGGCCTCAGAATCAGTCCAAGATGTGGGATGAACGATCTCCAGAACCCCACAACTCCAATGAACTTCTGTGCCTCCTTTTTGGTAGTAGGGGGCGACAGCGCCTGGATAGTTTGCACAACTGTCTCTGGAATTTTCCTCTGTTGCCCAGTCCACATCATTCCTAGGAATTTCACCTCTGTGGTAGGTCCTTGGACTTTGTCTCTGTTGATAGCCCACCCTCTGTTCTCCATGTGATGTATCAGCAGGTGCAGTGCTTCAGTTACATTTTCTTTTGTTCCAGAGATCATGATGTCATCAATGTAGTGAAACACAGCGACTTTCAAATTCAGGGTGCTTAAATCTCGGGCAATCAGTCCATGACAAATCGTTGGAGAATGAAGATAGCCTTGCGGAAGGACAGTGAAAGTGTACTGGCGGCCGTCCCACACCATAGCAAACTGGTCTTGACACTCTGGGTCTATTAAAATCGAAAAGAAAGCATTAGCCAGGTCTATCACAGCATGATATTCTCCTGCATCTTTAGCAATTTTTTCAACAATTGAGATCATATCTGGTACAGCTGACTTCAATGGAGGTGCCACTTTGTTTAGACCTCTGTAATCCACAGTCATTCTATATGTCCCATCAGGCTTTTTTACTGGGAACACCGGAGACGAGAAAGGACTTACAGCAGGTCTAAGGATCCCTACTCTCAACAGTTCTTGAATAGTCTCCCCAATTTCTTTGTGGCCTCCAGGAAGTCTGTACTGCTTGAGACAGACTGGCTTCTCTGGTGGAGGAATGTAGACAGGGGTCCATTTCGCATGACCTCTGACCACAGCCTTCACCGCCCTTACCAGATACGCTTTATCAGGATACCCGAATGTGAATGTACCTCTTTCAGTCTGAATTGACTGACCTTGAAGTACATCCATCCCAAGAATATTTTCGGGTAACTCTGAAACTAAAACATTTGTCATAAATCCTGATCCCTTGCCAATAGCCAATTTTACCCCTATCCTAACTGCTGGTGTAGTTTGCCCTCCCAAACCTTCTACATAAATCAATTCTCCTTTGTGATGGGAAGGATTTCCTTGCAAAAGTGTAACTTCGGGTCCGCTATCAACTAAAGCCATTACATGTGTGGGAGAAGATGACTTCCCCCACCATACAGTGACAGGTGCATATGGGCGTCGGTCTCCTGCTGTCACTGCCCTCACGGCTATTACAGGAGACTCACCTTCCCTTCATAAAGGATAAGGAACCTCCCAATCCCCTTTTCTGATTCTCTCTAACTCCTCCCCAGGATAAAGGGATTTGGGTTTGTGTTCACGTTCAGTTTTGGGAATTGGTTTGGGGCTAACAGGAGGTGTCTGTTCTGTTTCCTCTAAGTCTAGGCTGATGTTATCTTCACTAGGAGTAGTGTTTCTAACCCTGACAGTTTTACCTACTAAATCTTTCCACCTCTTCAGCATTTCTGCAGTAGAAATGCCATCTATCTCATCTTTAGGTACTCCTGCCTTTAATAGGTCCACCCACATTTCTTTCCTAGAAATAACTAGCCTGGTTTTCTCTTCACCTCCTGTCTTCTCTACCCCATTCCCTTTCTTCTCTGTTCTTTTCTGCTTGTATTCTTCCTGTCTGGCCTTGACCTTATCTACTGCCCTGACAGGTTTTGTTCTAGTCTCCTCTAGCTCCCCCAACTGGCTTAAAAAGGGTTGTAGCTTCATGAATCTTGCTGTTTAATCCCAGGCCTCCCAACAAGGACAATAAGGGAGCCCTGAGATTAAATGGTGCAGACTTCATCAGCTTAGAGCGCAGAGCAGACGTAAAGGGTTCCATATCTGGACCCATCCATTCTGGAAACGTATTTAATCCGGTTATACAACCCATCTCACGTAACCTGGAAATACCCTCTGCTATTGATCTCCAGGAGTAGGTATTTTCCAGGTCAGTAGGACTAGAGTATACTCGGACTATTCCATCTCTCACGAGGTCTAACAGTGAAAAATTCACGCTAAACTCTCGGGCTTTTCGCATTGCCTGACGCAATTGTGGATCATGGGTTAACACTCCCATAGTCACTGCTTCCTTACCTGACAAAACAACACTGTCTGCTCCTTCATCCCATAAGCGTAGGAGCCAACTCACTAGAGGCTCCCCAGACCTTTGTTTGTATTGTTTTGCCAGCTCATGGAGTTCAGTTTGTGTAAACTCCCGTACTTCTTCAAATTCAACATCTCTGGGGTTGCGATAATGCACCTCCCCATCTGCCATATCCTCTCTATCATGTTGCCGTTTCCTATGCTTAGTAATGAGAGGTCTGGCATACTTTTTCTTTCGCACTAGCAGATCATCATGCGAAACATCAAACTCTATCTCCTCATCCTCACTATCATTTGAGGAGAGCACATCCTCACAGTCCCAATTTTGGGATGTGACAATGGCACGCACCCTGGCTTTACTAACAGGTTTACGGCCCTTCTTTTTCCTTAAGGCATTAATTGATTTGGTCATGAGGGCTGCACACCGCTCTTGCAAATCATCAGCCCGACTAGCAGTTGAACGTACACACTCTGAAGCAACTGCTAGCTGGTCTTTTAATACCTTAACTTCTGCCTCTGCCTTCTCCCTTCTATGTGATTCGATGTAAAATGCGTGAAGAAAATACCATCCGAATTTGGACACCGTTCTCTTCTCTTTTTTACTTAAATCCAACCCCTTAAGGCTAAAATCTACAAAATGATCTGAGACTTTATCACCCCAAGTCAGCTTCAAGGGAGAAGCATACTTCACAAATTCTTTAGCAAGAGGCTCCCACTCATTGTCTCTGGCCCAGATAGGTAAGCTGCACGCTTCCTTCTGGTCACCAGAACCCTCTACAGCCTTGCTTTTCCTAAACAGCTTACGCAGCATTTTACCTAGCACAAGCTACACACTACAGAAAAAACAGCTCTGCTTCAATTGAACTATAGCACAGTCACGGCCGAGCCCCCAAATGTATCGCTTGCGTCTATCTAACAAGGTTACTCTGTGGTATAACAAGGAAACTGAGACTTCTGCAGTGTATAGATGTGCGTTTTACTAACAAAAACTGCTGTACAAAACTATTACAATCTTAGGAATGCAATACAAGACTGACAGATAACTATAACAAGCAAAATGCCTAGAAAATAGAACAGCCTAAAGTCTAACAGTACAAATACATTTAAAAAGGTTACTTAACTTCTGTTACTGAATGTTCATGATCTCCAATTGGCAATATTTCTTCTTTGAGACCAGGTTCTGTTCTTGTATCATGAGCGGCTTCTTCTGATCTTCAAAGCATGATGATGTGTGTCCTGATGTTACAGCATGATGTGTTCCAGTCCTCCTCTCTGTGTCTCTGAATGAATGAATGAATGAATAATTTGTATAGCGCTACAATGCGAACCGAATCGCCTCAAGGCGCTGTAATTAGTGCTTTGTTGTCAAGCTTCTTAGAAGAGGTGGGTCTTGAGTTTTTTCCTGAAGACCTGATGGTTTTCTTCCATGCGGATGTAGGTTGGTAGTGCATTCCATAGCCGTGGTCCTTGGACAGCGAATCTTCGTTCCCCTTTTGATTTGTAGCGGGACTTGGGGATGAGGAGGAGGTTTTGGTCGGACGATCGAAGACTGCGATTGGGTGTGTAGCGTTTTATTTTCTCGAGAAGGTATTGAGGCGCGTCTCCATGGGTGCATTTGTGGGTGAGGCAGAGGGTCTTGAAAATGATCCGATTCTTTACGGTTAGCCAGTGTAGTCTCCTCAGGGAAGGGGAGATGGATTCCCAGGGTTTTTTTCCTGTTATCAGCCTTGCCGCCGTGTTTTGGATAAGTTGTAAGCGTGCTAGTTGATATTGGGGTAACCCTATGTAGAGGGAGTTTGCGTAGTCCAGTCGTGAATTAATGACTGTTCCAACTACCACTGCTTTGTCCTCCTTTGGAATGAAGGGGATGAGTCTGCGTAGAAGGCGAAGGAGATGGTGAGATCCGCTAACTACCGATCCTATTTGTGTCTCCATTGACATTTCTGAGTCAAAAATGACTCCAAGACTCTTGGCCTTGGTCCTCGGGGCGATGGTCTGTCCAAAGATGGTGGGTGGTGTCCAAGGGATCTTGGTTTGGGAGTTTTGGTTTGCATGTAGAATAAGAAGTTCTGTTTTTGATTCGTTGAGTTTAAGAGAGCTGGCGGTCATCCAGTCGTCTATTCGAGTGAGGCAGTTTTCTAATTGCCGATGATGGTCTTTTTGTCCAGTGATCCGAAAGTATAATTGGGTGTCATCAGCGTATGAGTGGAAGCAGAGATCCGATCTTCTGATGATTTTGAGGAGTGGGCGGATGTATATGTTGAAGAGCACTGGCGACAAGGGTGATCCTTGAGGGACTCCACAAGAGATTGCCCGTGTTTCTCTACTCCATTTTATACCCCTGTTTGTTGACCAAAGCTAACAACCCACTAACAAGCATTCTTTTCAGGTTGAGAGACCCTCCAAACCTGTTTACTGTAGCTGACGAGACAATGGGCTAACTAACCATTGTCTCCTCAAACGAAATCCTGTCATCAATATAACAGTCATTGTTTTTCAGGTTGAGAGACCCTCCAAACCTGTTTACTGTAGCTGACGAGACAATGGACTGTTGCTAGCTACCCATTCTTTACTCAAACCAAATCCTGTCATCAATATAACAGTCATTCTTTTCAGTCTGACAGACACTCTCAACCTGTTTGCTGTAGCTGACGAGACAATAGCCGCTTAATGCTATCTAACACCATTGTATGAAAACAGCATTTGTTTGAGAATTCTACTCAAACCAGAGAATCTGATCAACTAAACTTGTAATTTCTCCCATGTAATGTTAGGTCTGATGTATAAAAAATCATATTTTAACAAACGCAACACAGGGTGCCTGATAGGAGAGAGGAGGAGGAGGCACATCTCCAACAAGGCAGGATGCCCTCCAGGGGCCAGCTTAAGGGCAGCTAACCGACTGCATCACACCGCAGATCTCCGCATGTGCAGGGCGCTGCTGACTTCGTGCATTTTTCCAAAAGTTCTTCGGTGTGGGCCTTTTTTGAGATGTGTGCAGCAGATCGCACCGTTAATGTTTGCAACATATGTCTGAAGCGTATCAAGCGTGGCCAAAACAGCAGCCGCTTGGGCACCACATGCTTGACCAGACATATGTTGAACTTCCATGCAGTCTGTTGGCAAGCGTACTTAAAAGACCCACACCAAAGAACAAGGCGGACCTCTCCTTGCTCCTCATCAACTGGGATCTCCAACCCCACTATACCTTCAGTTCTCTCAGAAACCTGCACTGACAGGAATGAAGGTGTAGAATTAGGTGTGCCAAGCACTTGCGGGCAATCTGCTATCGCTACACCAACGTCTGATTGTAACAGGCAAATTTCCCTACCGGTTTACCCCAGTTGCTAAACCGGCGAAAGAAATTCAGTCTCAGCCATCCACATGCCCAGTGGCTGAATGCTAGCTTGGCTAAATTGCTAGCACTTCAACTGCTGCCTTTTCAGCTGGTAGACCCTGCCCTCTTTCGTGAATTTGTGGAATGTGCGGTACCTCAGTGGCAGGTTCCCAAACTTTTTTTCACGAAAGGCTATTCCGGCTCTCTACCGGCATGTGGAAGGCAATGTCTTGGCCTCGCTGGACAGGGCGGTCAGCGGTAAGGTGCATATTACCGCTGACCGCTACCAAGCACCTGATGCTGATGCAATTGAATAATTTTTTTTATGAATGTGAGATCCCTTCAAGACTGCCTATGCTGATGCTGAGTGACTATCCTATTCCTCCTCAAAGTTCATGTTGATAGCTTGTAAAAACATTTTTGGTTCTGGGCACCACCACCAGTGCCTAAGGCCCAATTTTTCTAAAACAGAGGCATGTAATTACAATTTTTGCTGTAATATTTTGCAGCAGGGCTTGTTCCTGTGCTCAACTAGAGTATCTGTGAGGGGTTGCAGTGTTGTGGCACCAGCACCAGTGCCTAAAGCCCAATGTTTCTGCCCCTGTTCAACAGGGGCGTGTAATTACAATTCTTGATATAATATTTCACAGCAAGGCCCGTTCCAGCGCCCACCAAGAGAAACTGTGAGGGCTCACAGTGTTCTGGTACCACCAACACCTAAATGCCCAAATTCTGCAGAGTATATAGGGCAGGCCCCTACTTTGAAACATTTGACTTACAAACAACTCCTACTTACAAATGGAAGGAGACAACAGGAAGTGAGATGAAATCTACCCCTAGGAATTGAAATTCTCTCCTGTAAGAGTTAATATGGGAAAAAGGTGTCTCCTCCACTGATGCTTTATCACCAATCCTTGTTTCCCTAAAAACCCAACATTTTCAAAATCCAATTGTCATTGGGACAGAAAGTGAGGTGAAATATTCTGAATAGGGGCACAGACAGCAAAACAAATGTTACAGGAGTGATAACCCTTCCCTATGTTATCCAAAAAGCTTAAAAATTGTTTTTTGGCTGGAGCTACACTTACAAAATGTACCTGTTCCAAATTACAAACAGATTTAACTTAAGAACAAACCTACAGTCCCAGTCTTTCTTGGGACCACCTGTATACTGCTGTACGGAGTATATAGGGCCTGGGGGCCCCACACCTTTTCTTTTTTTTAATTTGGGTGCGGGCTTCCCCTTAATATCCATACAAGACCCAAAGGGCCTGGTAATGGGCTGGGGGGTTACCCATGCCGTTTTTCTCAATAATTTTCATCCATATTGCCGGGACCCGACATTACATTACAGTCGCAAGCAGTTTTAAATGACTTTTATTCCTTTAAAAATTTCATTTTGTGCAGGGACAGTTCTAAACACGGAAAACATGCACCCCTTTACAGGCATACTATAGACACCCCACAGGTACGATATTTAAAGGAATATTTCACTTTTATTTTTCACTTTAAGCATTATTAAAATCACTGCTCCCGAAAAAACTTCAGTTTTTGAAACCTTTTTTTGCATTGATACATGTCCCCTGGTCCCCAAACCCTTTTTAGGACAATAACTTGCATATTAGCCTTTAAAATTCGCACTTTTGATTTCTCACGTTCGAGTCCCATAGACTTTAACAGTGTTCGAAAGTTTGCGCGAACTTTCGGTCTGTTCGCATGTTCTGCATCCGAACCGGGAGGTGTTCAGCTCATCCCTAATACTTGGTGAGAGAGAGTATTGCAGCCATATTGAAGAGGGGCAAACAAACACTGCATAACAGGAGTATACACCTGGCAAATGGGCAAAAAAAAATGATCACATCAGTACAAGTGTATAAGGATATAGAGAACATACACACAGCACAAGGCCGTGTTTGCACTACGAGACGTTTCTCGGGGCTGCAGTTCCTCTGAGCTCTACAAGGTGGTGATCTTCTCACTTCTACCTAGACAGGAAGTCTCTATGGAAGACAGGAAGTGATGTCACATACAGACAGGAAGTCTCTATGTAAGACAGGAAGTTCTGGGTGAGAGGTGAGTCGGGAGGAAGTAGAGTGGAGACATTGTTGGGCCTGGCAGCAGAGGAGGTAATAAGATATTATTATACAGGATTTGTATAGCGCAAACAATTTACACAGCGCTTTACAACATGAGGGCAGAGAGCACAGTTACAATTCAATACAGGAGGAATTGGAGGGCTTGGATCATTAGAGCTTACAATCTAAGAATATTATATATATATTTCTCTCCACCTTGGTGGGAGTGGAGGTGACCCCATCTATAAGGATATACAGTAAACACACAGCACAAGGCCGTGTTCATACTTTAAGACACTGCATTTCCTCTGAGCTCCACAAGGTGGTGCTCTCACTTCTACATAGACAGGAAGTGATGTCAGGTACAGACAGGAAATTCGTGGTTAGAGGAGAGTCCGGAGGAAGTAGAGAGGAGACATTGCTGGAAATGGCAGAACAGGAGGTAATAAGATCTTATTTTATATATACACCCAGTAACCCCCCGTCATGTCCGTCCTCTTCCTCCATAGTCACTGTGACGTCTTTTATCTCCAGCAGATGATGATACACACATATATAGTGTGGAAACCTAGATTAACCCCTTCATGGTCAGAACGTTCCCCTCCTTACGGGGCCGGAACATTTCCTTTATTTTGTAGTTAAATTCCAGTAATATGTTCCTTTAAACAAACAGCACTGACAATAAATAACAAGACAATGACCATCCTGACCATACATGGCCTACAAACGGGCAATTATTACACCACACAGGCAGATCAACCCCTTCAGGATCAGAACGTTCCCCCAGTTACGGGGCCGGAACATTGTCTTCATTTTGTTGGTGTGTCACCTTTCCCACCAATCACCTTCTCACCTCATCAGTCTATACTAACGGAATATATGACTTTTATTAGTAGTGGGGGATGGGGGGTATTGGAATATGTATGTTTTTATTTTAGAAGCTTCAAATAGGAAGAAAGAGGGAAAATTTCATTTGTAGAAAGAATGTCCTGAACATTTTTGCATATTGATCCAAGTCTCAATAATTCATTCATCCCATCCCCCACCATTATCAGGTAGATGGGTAACAATCACTGATAGGATTTATACACAAACATGTTTGTTAGAACAAATGTTTTATTATATATTCAGAGTGGAAACATCGGGGATGATAATATTGGTGTTAAATAAGAGTAAAAATGGAGGATGAGGAGGATGGTGTGATGAAGCAGCTTTGTGAAGGACACAAGGACATCATGATGGAGCAATCAAGTAACAGAAACCCACCAGAGAGATGTCCCCGTCCTCTGTATTCCCGGGATTCCACACAGGAAGGTCACACCATCCCCCACCATCATCAGGTAGATGAGTAACAATTATGAATAGTTATGATTTATACACAATCATATTTGTTACAATAAATGTTTTATTATATATTCAGAGTGGAAACCTTGAGGATTATAATAGTGTTATTAAAGAAGAGTACAAGGAAGAGGACAAGGAATATGGTGTAATGAAGGAGCTTTCAGATGGACACAAGGATATTATGGAGCCACCTAATAACATAAACCCACCAGAGAGATGTCCCCGTCCTCTGAATTCTACACAGGAAGGTCACACCATCCCCCACCATCATCAGGTAGATGAGGAACAATCAAAAAAACTGGTATGATAAATAAATGCCCCCCTTTCCCTTCTCACACCACCACTGCGCACAAACAAAGCTAAACCAACTGTGTATAATAACCTAAGAAGCTACTTAAAAAATAAAGTATATGAGTATATTTTTAATCACTAGTATTTATCACTATTATTCTTAATCACTGTTTTTACAGGTTGATTATTTAGTTTTATTCACAGAATTGTGAATATTAGCGCTGCTATTTTATTCATTTAAAATCACTCAGATGAGGAACAATCACTGATAGTATCTTTAGGATCTGTACATTATCTGCATTGTTACAATTTATATCATTTTTATTATATATTCAGAGTGTAAACCTGAGAGATTCTAAAGTTGAGGTTAAAGAAGAGATAAAAGAGGAGGATGATGAGGATGGGGTGATGGAGGAGTTTCCAAAAGGACACAAAGATCTGTACCAGGACACCATGGTGGAGTCATCCAGCTACAGGAACCCACCAGAGAGATGTCCCCGTCCTCTGTATTCCCGGGATTCCACACAGGAAGATCACACCATCCCCCACCATCATCAGGTAGATGAGGAACAATCACTGGTAGTTATACATTATACACAAGCATGTGTGTTACAATAAATGTTTTATAATATATTGCAGATTGGAAACCTCGGGGATGATAATATTTTTGTCAAAGAAGAGTTTAAAAAGGAGGATGAGGAGTATGGGGTTATGGAGGAGTTTTCAGAAGGACACAAGGATATGATGGAGCCGCCTAGTAACAGAAACCCACCAGAGAGATGTCCCCGTCCTCTGTATTCCCGGGATCCCACACAGGAAGATCACACCATCCCCCACTGTTACAAGGTTGGTGGGACGGAGAATCTAGAACATACACTTACAGAGACAATGTGTGGATTTTTTATGTGATCTCACAATATTAAAGCTCTTATTTTACAGATAATATTTTCTCTCATTTTCTTGGTTTAGAGTGGAGATCCAATCGATATAGAATTTGAGGTTAAAGAAGAAGAAGAGACTTATGTGAGGGATGATCAGCAGTCTATGGAGGAGGATGGAATAACGGGGACATTTATAGAGGAGGACACTCCTACAGAGATCAGCACAGGTGGGTCATTAACACTAAATCCATTCCTCCACCTATACTGCTCACTGATTGGTCCAGAGCAGGGCAGGGACTGGGTGATATCAGCCTGTAATATCCTGGTCACTTTCCTGAGCTGTGTTCCCCGTCCTGTATTCCTGTATTTCTCTCAGATAATCTTCCTTCTCTGTGCTGCAGACACAATTTATGTATCTAGACTGGATTTATGGAGATTCTGGGGTTCAGCTGGCAGCAAAATGTTGACTCACTATAGGCATTGCTCAACCTAGGCACCAGGGGCATGTGTCTTGGGTCTTCTGCCCCATGCCAGGGTATAGCAGGATCTCTATCTTTGCAATTCTTCAGGGGTCACTTGCTCTGTTTTCTTTCCTTGCTGTTCCCGGGTGGAGGGATATGTCTGTATAGTCTCAGACCCAAGTCATTGAGTGCAGTCTCAGGAGATGGGAGGCAGCGGTGTGGGACCTCTGCAACTTGTCTCCAGTAAACATTTAATCTCCCACTGATTTCTGAACACCAATATTATGAATCCTGACCCTTCACTATATAATTTATATTGTACATTACATACTCCGGACCCCTGCACTATATACTCTATATTGTGCATTACATACTCCTGATCCTTGCTCTATATACTCTATGTTGTACATTATATACTCCTGACCCTTGCATTACATACTCTATGTTGTACGTTATATACTCCTGACCCCTGCACTATATACTTTATGTTGTACATTACATAATTCTGATACTATATAGTCCTATGTAGATAAAAAAAGGTGTATATTCATGGCCTATATTACACCACTCAGCGCCAGTTAATCCTACCACTCTCCAGCCGTACAAACACCAATACGAAAACTTTCTAATTCACTTTACAGTGTATGAAAATAGTACTAAGCAGCTGTTTAAAAAAAGGCAAAATATAAAACAGTAGTATAAAAAGATAACAATCCAATTCCTGTAATGATCAGATACTAAAACAGCGCTAATCTAAAAAAAGAGCAAATATCGTGTGGCCAACACCACATCAAAAACAGTCTTTGTGTGTAGTGATGATAAAGGAAACTGTTTAAAATGTTGTAGGTGATTATCCAGGATTGTTCAAGTGTGCACCTTCCACCAAACTCTCGTACTTTTTTGTGGGTCATGACCCACACGACGTCTCCAGGAAGTGACGTTTGCGCTCCACCGACAGCCGGCCCTGTTCTAGGAAGCGATCGTGGTGTCTGCAGGGAAACACACGCTGACTCGTTGGACAGCAGAAAGTGACAGAGCTCATTTGATTTCTTGTTTGCTCGATTGATATATTTACCGTGTACATAGTTTCATACAAGGGGGTTTCTTTGGCATAAGGGTTATTCGTCTCAATCGGGCATGTCCAAAGTCCAGCCCACGGGCCAATCGCGGCCCGCATTCCGGTTTTGAGCGGCCCGCCTGGTTATTTGGACATATATATCTTTAGTGGCCCCCGACAATCTCCCAGCGCCGGGGCCACAAAGGATGTATATGCCTTGGAGGGGACAGGGAGGAGGTGGGACAACTGCTGTACACACACAGGAGAATTTCCTGTTTACATGCGGCCTCTGTAATAGGAAGTCCCGTCTCCGGCGCTGACATTGGACGACTGTTCTGTCCATCAAAGGAGGCGGGACTTTCTATTAAAGAGGCCGCCGTGTAAACCGGAGATTCTGCTGTAGGTAATCTTTGGCGCTCGTGAGTGCATTTCTGGCAATGGTGAAGGCATTCCTGGCAATGGTGGGGTGCATTCCTGGCAATGGTGGGGTGCATTCCTGGCAATGGTGGGGTGCATTCCTGGCAATGGTGAGTGCATTCCTCTGCATGACAGGACATGTCCACTCAATTTAGTTTTTGTTGCAGATGAGGCCTTTGCTCTGGGGGACCATCTGATGAATCCATTCTCCGGCACCGTCTTTCACAGTCTGAGGTTCCTCAGGATAAGAGGAATACGATGGTCCATCTACACTGTGTGGTGCCGGATGGACATTTGAGGTAGCCGGGTTTTCTCCTGGACTATACTGTGTGATGTCCTCATCTTCTACTTTACAGTCTGGAGACAAAGTGAGACGATCCTCTGAGGTTTTCCTCATCTCCCGTCCATCTACTAAAATAGAAATACAAAGATTATTACTAAACATGAACAGATTGGTTCCCCTAAACTAGGACTCCGCCCACATCAGGCAGCTTTGTCTCTAAAAATCTTACAATTCCACCCTCAAGGTTGCATTCCTGGCAATGGTGAGTGCATTCCTAGCAATGGTGAGTGTATTCCCGGCAATGGCGGGGTGCATTTCTGGCAATGGTGAGTGCATTCATGACAATGGTGGGTGCTGCATTCCTGGCAATGGTGGGTGCTGCATTCCTGGCAATGGTGGGGTGCATTCCTGGCAATGGTGAGTGCATTCCCGGCAATGGTGGGTGTATTCCCGGCAATGGTGGGTGCATTCCTGGCAAAGGTGAGTGCATTCCTGGCAATGGCGCGGTGTATTCCCGGCAATGGCGGGGTGCATTTCTGGCAATGATGAGTGCATTTCTGGCAATGGTGGGTGCTGCATTCCTGGCAATGGTGAGGCTGCATTCCGGGCAATGATGGGTGCTGCATTCCTGGCAATGATGGCTGCTGCATTCCTGGCAATGGTGGGGCTGCATTCCTGGCAATGATGGGTGCTGCATTCCTGGCAATGATAGGTGCTGCATTCCTGGCAATGATAGGTGCTGCATTCCTGACAATGATGAGTGCATTCCTGGCAATGGTGGGTGCATTCCTGGCAATGGTGGGTGCATTCCTGGCAATGGTGAGGCTGCATTCCGGGCAATGATGGGTGCTGCATTCCTGGCAATGATGGCTGCTGCATTCCTGGCAATGGTGGGTGCATTCATGGCAATGGTGGGTGCTGCATTCCTGGCAATGGTGGGGCTGCATTCCTGGCAATGATGGGTGCTGCATTCCTGGCAATGATAGGTGCTGCATTCCTGGCAATGATAGGTGCTGCATTCCTGACAATGATGAGTGCATTCCTGGCAATGGTGGGTGCATTCCTGGCAATGGTGGGTGCATTTCTGGCAATGGCGGGGTGCATTCCTGGCAATGGTGAGTGCATTCATGGCAATGGTGGGTGCTGAATTCCTGGCAATAGTGGGTGCTGCATTCCTGGCAATGATGGGTGTGGCATTCCTGGCAATGGTGGGTGTATTCCTGGCAATGGTCGGTGTATTCCTGGCAATGGTCGGTGTATTCCTGGCAATGGTGAGTGCATTCCTGACAATGGTGAGTGCATTTCTAGCAATGGCGCATTCCTGGCAATGGTGAGTGCATTCCTAGCAATGGTGAGTGCATTCCTGGCAATGGTGACTGCATTTCTAGCAATGGCGGGGTGCATTCCTGGCAATGGCGGGGTGCATTCCTGGCAATGGCGGGGTGCATTCCTGGCAATGGTGAGTGAATTCCTGGCAATGGTGTGTGCATTAATGGCAATGGTGGGTGCCTTCATGGCAATAGTGGGTGCATTCATGGCAATGGTGGGTGCATTCATGGCAATGGTGAGTGCATTCCTGGCAATGGTCTGTGTATTCCTGACAGTGGTGGGTGCTGCATTCCTGGCAATGGTGGGTGCTGCATTCCTGGCAATGGTGGGTGCATTCCTGGCAATGGTGGGTGCATTCATGGCAATGGTGGGTGCATTCATGGCAATGGTGGGTGCTGCATTCCTGGCAATGGTGGGGTTGCATTCATGGCAATGATGGGTCTGCAGATGGGCACTTGTGAGGCTGCAGATGGGCACTGACCTGTATTTTGCTTCACAGTTCTTTATTTAAAATGTAACTTTTTTTCCTGAAACTTCTCTCTTAAAGTGAAGGTGCGTGTTATACGCCAATAAATACGTTATATCCAAATAATACGCCTGAGCTCATCTCTTTACTCACACACAGCCACAAAGGCAGGAGAATTCTTGTTGGGCAGTGTATTAGTGCCCGAACGAACACACTTAGACCGAATTTTAATGGTTCAAAGAATGTCAGGCAAAATGATTGGCCATCAAGCATGTTCACTTCATCAAATCTGGCCCTCTTTAAAAAAAAAGTTTGGACACCCCTGGTCTAAATAAACAGGATTACGCTATGTGCACTTCTCCTTGTATTTCATGACGTTTTTTGATTTTAATTGGTTGAGGAACACTTGCCTGAAGGCTGTTTCATTAGAGGTTTCTGGTGAGTTTAACCCCTTGGGGGAGTGTGCTTCACGCAGTGAAAATACGAGAGTTTGGTGGAAGGTGCACACTTGGACAATCGTTGATAATCACCTACAACATTTTAAACTGTTTCCTTTATCATCACTACACACAAAGACTGTTTTTGATGTGGTGTTGGCCACACAATATTTGCTCTATTTTTAGATTAGTGCTTTTTTAGTATCTGATCATTACAGGAATTGGACTATTATCTTTTTATATTACTGTTTTATATATAGTCCTATCAGTTGTATCGTATACAATATGTTGTACATTACATAATCCTGACTTCTTCTCTCTTCCCTCTACTATATATATATATATCTATATATATATAGATATATATATATATACACATAATATGTATGTTCTTTTGTTTCACTCATTTCCTACCAGCTGGACATTTTATATCGGATGATTTGATTGGAGCACAGACTTTTACATGTTGATAATAATGTGATAACATCCTCCAACTTAGGAACCTTAAACAGAAAGTGATAATGAGGGAGGAGTCAATAACACAATGATGAAGGTCTTCAGGATCAGTCCAATCTTCATCTTGGTTTTTCTCCTCCCATCCTCACTCTCTGACCTCTGGTGGGGCTCAGCCCCGCTGTTATTAATGACTAAATCATGGACTAAATAAGGAAGTGCAGGACTTCTTGTGTTGGGAAGATGGCAATGAGTGATAGAGGGGGTGGGGACACTCGTCCTATAATCCCCTCATCACTGTCACTCCTATAAAAGACAGTTCTCGTTGTTTACTCACTCTCTGACTAAGGTCCATGAATAAAGAAATGAACTGGTAGGAGATCAGAGGACCCATTCACTAGTTACCTTGAGGGGGGAATTGTGAGATCCTCAGAGACAAAGCTGCCTGATGTGGGCGGAGTCCTGGTTTAGGGGAACCAATCAGCTCATGTCTAGTAATAATCTTTGTGTTTCTATTTTAGTAGATGGACGGGAGATGAGGAAAACCTCAGAGGATTGTCTCACTTTGTCTCCAGACTGTAAAGTAGAAGATGAGGACATCACACAGTATAGTCCAGGAGAAAACCCGACTACCTCAAATGTCCATCCGGCACCACACAGTGTAGATGGACCATCGTATTCCTCTTATCCTGAGGAACCTCAGACTGTGCGGGACGGTGCCGGACCATCGTATTCCTCTTATCCTGAGGAACCTCAGACTGTGCGGGACGGTGCCGGACCATCGTATTCCTCTTATCCTGAGGAACCTCAGACCTTGCGGGACGGTGCCGGACCATCGTATTCCTCTTATCCCGAGGAACCTCAGACTGTGCGGGACGGTGCCGGACCATCGTATTCCTCTTATCCTGAGGAACCTCAGACTGTGCGGGACGGTGCCGGACCATCGTATTCCTCTTATCCTGAGGAACCTCAGACTGTGCGGGGCGGTGCCGGACCATCGTATTCCTCTTATCCTGATGAACCTCAGACTGTGCGGGACGGTGCCAGACCATCGTATTCCTCTTATCCTGAGGAACCTCAGACTGTGCGGGACGGTGCCGGACCATCGTATTCCTCTTATCCTGAGGAACCTCAGACTGTGTGGGACGGTGCCGTCCTTCCAACAGATAAGAGGTTTTCCTGTACTGAGTGCGGGAAGCATTTCCATTCTAAATCTAGTCTTAATATGCATAAAAAATGTCATACAGGTGAGAAGCTACATTCTTGTTCTGAGTGCGGGAAATATTTTTCAGCAAAGTCGCTTCTTCTCATACATCAGAGGTCTCACACGGGTAAGAAGCCGTATTCCTGTCCTAAGTGTGGGAAATGTTTTTCAGCTAAGTCCAGTATTTCCTATCATCAGAGGTCTCACACGGGTGAGAAGCCGTATTCCTGTCCTGAGTGCAAGAAATGTTTTTCAGCAAAGTCATATCTTTACACACATCAGATGTTGCACACGGGTGAGAAGCCGTATTCCTGTCCTAAGTGTGGGAAAAGTTTTTCAGATAAGTCCAGTCTTTCCTATCATCAGAAATTACACACAGGTGAGAAGCCGTATTCCTGTCCTGAGTGTGGGAAATGTTTTTCAGCTAAGTCCAGTATTTCCTATCATCAGAGGTCTCACACGGGTGAGAAGCCGTATTCCTGTCCTGAGTGCAAGAAATGTTTTTCAGCAAAGTCATATCTTTACACACATCAGATGTTGCACACGGGTGAGAAGCCGTATTCCTGTCCTAAGTGTGGGAAAAGTTTTTCAGATAAGTCCAGTCTTTCCTATCATCAGAAATTACACACAGGTGAGAAGCCGTATTCCTGTCCTGAGTGTGGGAAATGTTTTGTACAGAAATCAGAACTTCTCAGACATCTGAGGTCTCACACGGGTGAGAAGCCGTATTGCTGTCCTGAGTGCGGGAAAAGTTTTTCAGATAAGTCCAGTCTTTCCTATCATCAGAAATCACACATGGGTGAGAAGCCGTATTCCTGTCCTGAGTGCGGGAAATGTTTTTCAGTTAAGTCACTTCTTCTCAGACATCAGAGGTCTCACATGGGTAAGAAGCCATATTGCTGTCCTGAGTGCGGGAAATGTTTTTCATTGAAGTTGAATTTTGACAGACATCAGATGTTGCACACGGGTGAGAAGCCGTATTCCTGTCCTGAGTGCGGGAAATGTTTTTCAGTGAAGTCGTATCTTTACAGACATCAGAGGTCACACACAGGTGAGAAGCCGTATTCCTGTCCTGAGTGTGGGAAATGTTTTTCAGCGAAGTCGTATCTTTACAGACATCAGAGGTCACACACGGGTGAGAAGCCGTATTCCTGTCCTGAGTGTGGGAAATGTTTTTCAGATAAGTCCAGTCTTTCCTATCATCAAAAATCACACAAGGGTGAGAAGCCGTATTCCTGTCCTGAGTGTGGGAAATGTTTTGTACAGAAATCAGAACTTCTCAGACATCAGAGGTCACACACGGGTGAGAAGCCGTATTCCTGTCCTGAGTGTGGGAAATGTTTTTCAGATAAGTACAGTCTTTCCTATCATCAGAAATCACACACGGGTGAAAAGCCGCATTTCTGTCTGGAGTGCGGGAAATGTTTTTTAGTCAAGTCGCTTCTTCTCAAACATCAGAGGTCACACACGGGTGAGAAGCCATATTGCTGTCCTGAGTGTGGGAAATGTTTTGTACAGAAATCAGAACTTCTCAGACATCAGAGGTCGCACACGGGTGAGAAGCCGTATTCCTGTCCTGAGTGCGGTAAATGTTTTTCACAGAAGCCTAATCTTGACAGACATCAGAGATCTCACACGGGGGAGAAGCCACTTTCCTGTCCTGAGTGCGGGAAATGTTTTTCAGTTAAGTCGAATCTTGACAGACATCAGAGATCTCACACGGGGGAGAAGCCACGTTCCTGTCCTGAGTGAGGGAATTGTTCCTCACTGAAGTCCTGTCTTCCTGTACATCAGGGGTCCCACACAACCCTCGAGGTGTATTAGGGACTTGAGTGTGGGAAATGTCTTGTATATGACTGTTGCTGGACATGTGGGGAAGAAGCACACCCTGATATACACCTCAGATATACTCCATGGCTGATCTCCATCATGAAAGAAACAGTTCATAAGGAGATCAGAGATCACCAAAGACATGGATGAAGTGTTGTACCGTGTCGGCCATTTATAGCAGGAGAAAAATAAAAATGGAGTCATTACCTCTCATTGGTAAATTTTGTGGTGTAAACTTTTTTTTTTTTCTATTGATTGAACTAGATGGACTTGTGTCTTTTTTCAACCAGACTATCTATATGTAATAAACATTTACAGGTCTAGTTTAAAAAAAAAATTTGACCAAGTGTGACGAGCATTCGCCGTACTATGACAAATTCTGGTCGTATTTTATTTCATAAAGTGATTTCCTATGATCATTGGCTCCATCTAGTGGCTATAATGTGGAATTTTAGGTTGTTCAGGAGAGATACCTCATTATGGTCACTAGGTGGGGCTGACAGTCATAGGAAATCACTTTGTTATCTCCTTCACACCTAAGGGTAAAACAAATGTTAATGCCTAAGCACAATTTTGTTACTTGACATGTGTTAGTAAAACCGTACTGTAGCGGATCCTCCAGTCCGCTGGGAAATCCTGGAAGCTGAGGAAGTGCTAACTTATCCACGGCCACCTTTTACCCCCCCAGTAACTGGACGACACACAGTTCGGGGAGTCAATGAACAACTTTATTTTAGCCACAGCTGGCTTTTATGCTTCCCCATGCAAGGGGTTTCTTAACTCATTTTCCAGGGCTAACAATAAAACCGTGCCCTAGACATGACTAGGAGTGTAATTACATCTCGTAGCAGATAATAGGTGGATTCATTAACACACTGAACAATAGGTGAATGGAAAGCTGCCTCAGACCCTACTTAACCCAATTTACTTATTCAGACATCAGTAGACATTCCGTCTCCACCTCTCCTGGAATGTCCCTTCTAGGAGCCGGAGATCCTGGCCATCAACCTCACAGTATATTGGGGACTAGACTTTATATTTCGCTACACTGCTCCCCCTTACCCACAAGCCGGCATACACAGTCTGATCCTTAACGGATCGGCTTGGGGATGTCCGGGGAGCACTCACGGATCACTTTTCCAGTTCAGTTTGCCGTGATAATCCGTCAGCATTGCCGTTCTGTTTCCCGGGGCGGTAATGGATAGTAAAGTCATACGGTTGTAACGCCAGACTCCAGCGCAACAACCGGCATTGTCCCCTGCCACTCGATTTAGCCATACCAATGGGTTGTGGTCTGTGAGTAGGGTGAACTGCTGTCCGTACAAGTAGGGCTGAAGCTTCTTTAGGGCCCACACCACAGCCAGACATTCTTTTTCTATGTCGACGTAGCTCACTTCCCTGGGGAGAAGCTTCCTGCTCAAGTAAACTACGGGGTGTTCTCCGCCATCTTCTCCAACCTGGCTCAATACCGGTCCCAATCCAAACATGGAAGCATCAGAGCCTCAGAGGGTGTGCTGTTTTCCGTGGTGTGGGACTGGGTGGTAACGGGGTAGATCTCATTGGTGACCGGGGCTGGTACAAAAGCAGAAGTCAACTGGCCCAGATCGTCAGCGGGAAGTTCCTGGATCAACCCCACCTTAATTAATCTGGAGCCGGCACCCCAGTTCAGGTGTACTCTTGCCGTGGGTAACCTGTGTACTGCTCCCCCTGCAACCCGCACAAATACGGAACTCCCGGTGTGGTCGGCCTCAGGAACCAGGTGACATTTGACCAGTGTGAGGGTGGCGCTGGAATCTCGTAGACCTTGAGCAGTCTTCCCGTTCAGCTGTACTGACTGGCGATGGTGTTGCCTGTTGTCGGTAGCAGCCTGTACAGGGCCAGCCTCGTGTAGGATACTCCTGTGTTCCTCCAATTCTTCAGTTCTGCGGTTGTCTGGGGCTGCTTCCGTGTGATAGCAATGAGCGGCCGCCCGTGCTGGAGGGGGTGGCCCTGGTCGAATCCATGCAGCTTGATCCTGGTTCTGAGTGCAGTCTCTCTGATAGTGCCCAAATCACTTGCACGAATGGCGCTGCACTCCCTTGTGCCCAAGGTATCGATTTTCAGGGGGGCTAGGGATTAGCTCAGGTCGTTGTGTAGCTGGTGGCCCTGGGTTATTGTTCAGAGGTCTGGTGTTTAGTCGAAGTAGGGATGGGCCCGGTGTTCGATTCGAACCCATGTTCGAATCGAACATCGGCCGTTCATCCGCTCGTCGAGTTCAGAACTCTGAGGGCCGTTCGCATCAAATTCGTGTGATGCGAACGGTCCACAATGCACTGCGCCAGTCGAAGTGCATTGCTGGCTGATGATTGGCCAAGCATGCACTGTGACCCCGCATGCTTGGCCAATCATAGAGCCAGCAGCGAGGAGAGCAATAATTGGCCACAGGCAGGATGCCTGTGGCCAATTATAGCTCAGGGGGTTTAGTACACGCCCCACACTATATAAGGACGCCGCGCTGGCGGCCTTGTGTAGTGTGTTACGGCGTTGAGGGAAAGAGGATTGATAGGCAGGGACAGTGTACACTATATTTCAATCATTTCTGTGTGGGGAAAGAGGAAAAATAGGCAGGGATAGTGTGTTCTTCTCAGGCATTTGCGTGTGGGGAAAGTGTAGGGAAAGAGGAATAATAGGCAGGGATAGTGTGTTCTTCTCAGGCATTTGCGTGTGGGGAAAGTGCTGTTCTCTACCAATACAGCCATCTGCAGGAGTTAGTGTGTGTGCTGTGTGAGTCCAGCACAGCACAGTATAAACCTGCACCTGTATCTGCCCTTCTGACCTGGTGTCATCTAATCCAGCCATCTGCAGGAGTTAGTTTGTGTGTTGTGTGAGTCTAGCACAGCACAGTATACAACCTGCACCTGTATCTGCCCTGGTGTCATCTAATCAAGCCATCTGCAGGAGTTAGTGTTTGTGTTGTGTGAGTGCAGTACAGCACAGTATACAACCTGCACCTGTATCTGCCCTTCTTCCCTGGTGTCATCTAATCCAGCCATCTGCAGGAGTTAGTGTTTGTGTTGTGTGAGTGCCGCACAGCACAGTATACAACCTGCACCTGTATCTGCCATTCTGCCCTTGTGTCATCTAATCCAGCCATCTGCAGGAGTTACTAATTGTGTTGTGTGAGTGCAGCACAGTGTACAACCTGCACCTGTATCTGCCCTGGTGTCATCTAATCCAGCCATCTGCAGGAGTTAGTGTGTGTGTTGTGTGAGTGCAGCACAGCACAGTATACAACCTGTATCTGCCCTTCTGCCCTGGTGTCATCTAATCCAGCCATCTGCAGGAGTTAGTAATTGTGTTGTATGAGTGCCGCACAGCACAGTATACAACCTGAACCTGTATCTGCCCTGGTGTCATCTAATCCAGCCATCTGCCGGAGTTAGTAATTGTGTTGTATGAGTGCCGCACAGCACAGTATACAACCTGAACCTGTATCTGCCCTTCTGCCCTGGTGTCATCTAATCCAGCCATCTGCAGGAGTTAGTGTGTGTGTTGTGTGAGTGCAGCACAGCACAGTATACAACCTGCACCTGTATCTGCCCTTCTGCCCTGGTGTCATCTAATCCAGCCATCTGCAGGAGTTAGTGTGTGTGCTGTGTGAGTGCAGCACAGCACAGTATACAATCTGCACCTGTATCTGCCCTGGTGTCATCTAATCCAGCCATCTTCAGGAGTTAGTGTGTGTGTTGTGTGAGTGCAGCACAGCCCAGTATACAACCTGAACCTGTATCTGCCCTTCTGCCCTGGTGTCATCTAATCCAGCCATCTGCAGGAGTTAGTGTGTGTGTTGTGTGAGTGCAGCACAGCACAGTATACAACTCTGAACCCGTATCTACCCTTCTGCCCTGGTGTCATCTAATCCAGCCATCTGCAGGAGTTAGTGTGTGTGTTGTGTGAGTGCAGCACAGCACAGTATACAACCTGCACCTGTATCTGCCCTTCTGCCCAGGTGTCATCTAATCCAGCCATCTGCAGGAGTTAGTAATTGTGTTGTGTGAGTGCAGCACAGCACAGTATACAACCTGAACCTGTATCTGCCCTTCTGCCCTGGTGTCATCTAATCCAGCCATCTGCAGGAGTTAGTAATTGTGTTGCGTGAGTGCAGCACAGCACAGTATACAACCTGCACCTGTATCTGCCCTTCTGCCCTGGTGTCATCTAATCCAGCCATCTGCAGGAGTTAGTAATTGTGTTGTGTGAGTGCAGCACAGTATACAACCCAAACCTGTATCTGCCCTTCTGCCCAGGTGTCATCTAATCCAGCCATCTGCAGGAGTTAGTAATTGTGTTGTGTGAGTGCAGTACAGCACAGTATACAACCTGAACCTGAATCTGCCCTTCTGCCCTGGTGTCATCTAAACCAGCCATCTGCAGGAGTTAGTGTCTGTGTTGTGTGAGTGCAGCACAGCACAGTATACAACCTGCACCTGTATCTGCCCTGGTGTCATCTTATCCAGCCATCTGCAGGAGTTAGTAATTGTGTTGTGTGAGTGCAGCACAGCACAGTATATAACCTGAACCTGTGTCTGCCCTTCTTCCCTGGTGTCATCTAATCCAGCCATCTGCAGGAGTTAGTAATTGTGTTGTGTGAGTGCAGCACAGCACAGTATATAACCTGAACCTGTGTCTGCCCTTCTGCCCTGGTGTCATCTAATCCAGCCATCTGCAGGAGTTAGTGTGGGTGCAGCACAGTATACAACCTGCACCTATATCTGCCCTGGTGTCATCTAATCCAGCCATCTGCAGGAGTTAGTAATTGTGTTGTGTGAGTGCAGCACAGCACAGTATACAACCTGCACCTGTTTCTGCCCTGGTGTCATCTAATCCAGCCATCTGCAGGAGTTAGTAATTGTGTTGTGTTAGTGCAGCACAGCACAGTATACAACCTGCACCTGTATCTGCCCTTCTGCCCTGGTGTCATCTAATCCAGCCATCTGCAGGAGTTAGTGTTTGTGTTGTGTGAGTGCAGCACAGCACAGTATACAACCTGCACCTGTTTCTGCCCTTCTGCCCTGGTGTCATCTAATCCAGCCATCTGCAGGAGTTAGTAATTGTGTTGTGAGAGTGCAGCATAGCACAGTATACAACCTGAACCTGTATTTGCCCTTCTCCCCTGGTGTCATCTAATCAAGCCACCTGCAGGAGTTAGTGTGTGTGTGTGTGTTGTGTGACTCCAGTAGACCCAATAGCTGTTTTTTCCCATCTCCCTGCAGGCCATTACAATGTCTGGAAGGCCAACAAGGAGAGGCAGACAGTCACGAGCCAATAAAACAGGGCAAGCAGGCTCTGTGTCTAGAGACAACAGTGCTGGTCGTGGACGCGGAGGATCGTCATCAGCACGTGGCCATGGGACACGCTTGTCCTTATTTTTGAGAGCTGGACATGTTGAGCCGCATCATGCCGAAGGCTTGGTATAGTGGATGACCAAGCCCTCCTCATCCTCTCTCACCCAGGCTCAGGGTACTGGCAAAGCAGCTGCCAACGTGTACTCAATGTCTTCAGTCACCCCTTCCCTAGACCCACCATGTCCTCCTGAGGAGTCCCACGAACTGTTTGAACACAGTGTTGGGTACATGCTCCAGGAGGATGCCCAGCGTTTTGAAGGCTCTGATGCTGATACCCAGCTAGAGGAGGACAGCAATCAAGGACAGCAATCTGGCAGTCATGTTCCACCAGCTGCAGCATACTGCCAGTGGTGAAGAGGGAGGGGATGATGAGGTCACTGACTCCACGTGAGTGCCTGAACGGGGAGAGGAGGAGGAGGAGGCGGCACGTCTCCAACGAGGCAGGATGCCCTCCGGGAGCCAGCTTGAGGGCATCACACCAACTGAATCACACCGCAGAGCTCCGCCTGTGCAGGGCGCTGCCTCTGCGCGTTATTACAAAAGTTCTTTGGTGTGGGCCTTTTTTGAGACAAGTGCATCAGATCGCACCGCTGCAATTTGCAACATATGTCTCAAGCGTATCTCGCGTGGCCAAAACATCAGCCGCTTGGGCACCACAAGCATGACCAGACATATGTTGACCTGCCATGCAGCTCGTTGGCAAGCACCTTAAAGACCCACACCAAAGAACAAAGCGGACTTTTCAGTTGGTAGACTCTGCCCCTTCCGTGAGTTTGTGCAATGTGCGGTTCCTCAGTGGCAGGTTCCCAAATGCCACTTTTTCTCACGGAAGGTGATTCCGGCTCACTACCGGCATGTGGAAGGCAATGTCATGCCTCGCTGGACAGGGGGGTCATCGGTAAGGTGCATATTACCGCTGACTCATGGTCCAGCAGGCATGGACAGGGACGTTACCTATCTTTCATGGCCCATTGGGTCACTCTTTTGGCAGCTGGGAAGGATGCAGGACAAGGTGCAGTAGTGTTGGAGGTTGTTTTCCGCCACCACGCCTCCAAAAATGCTACTACTGGTTGTGACACACCTCTCTCCTCCACCCCCTCCTCTTCTGTCTTCCTCCATGGCCTCTTTGAGTGCTCTGTTCTCGGAACCAGCGGTGCTCCGTAGGCGTCCAAGGGGCTACGCAAGTACGCAGGCAAAAAGATGCCATGCTTGTGCTTGCGCTGGTGTGTTTGGGGGACAGGAGCCACACTGGGGCAGAGGTTCTGTCAGCTCTGCAGGGGCAGGCGAGAGGTGGTTGACGTCACGCCAGCTTAAGCCAGGAATGGTGGTTTGTGACAATGGGCACCAACCTCCTCTTCGCCCTGCGACAGGGACAACTGACCCATGTGCCCTGTATGGCTCCACGTCCTTAACCTGGTGGTGCAGCGGTCCTTGGGCAGGTACCCAGGCTTACAGGATGTCCTGAGGCAGGCCAGGAAAGTCTGTGTGCATTTCCGCCTATCATATAAGGCCAGTGCTCGCTGGCTAAGCTGCAAAAGGAGTTGAACCTGCCCAAGAAACCGCCTTATATGTGACATGGCCACCAGTGGTGGAACTCAATGTTGGCCATTGCTGCAGCGACTGCACACGCAGCAGAGGGTCATCAATGAGTACCTGTGCGACTACGGCACCAGGACAGGGTCAGGGGGAGCTCAGATTTTTTTTCACCACGTCAGTGGAGCATGATCAGGGATGCATGCACTGTCCTGTCACCATTTGAGGCCCCGAGGATTGGTGAGCAGTGACAGTGCAATTGCATCAGTGACACTGTACCTCTTGTCCACCTGTTGGAGCATACACTGCATGGAATAATGGACAGGGCACTTGAGGCAGAACAGAGGCAGGAAGAGGAGGACTTCCTTGCCTCTCAAGGCCCCCCCCCCACCCCCCCTTATCACCCACCCCCGCCCTCCCCCCCACCCCCCCCCCCCCCTCCACCATCACCACAGGAAGAGGATGTGGTGGAGTAGGAGGTGATTGTGTCATGGTGGTGGAGCTTGCCTTCTCCAGCACCCAGGGATCACACAGGAAGAGGACCAAGAAGACCTGGAGGATCAGCTAACTTACATTGATGGCATCCCTGATCCTGCAAAAGCCCTGAGGAAGGATTCCTGTATTCTTCGGATCAGCATGGAGGTGGGTAGCGGACTGCCGTTGCACCCTTGCAGTGGTATGTGCATCAGCAGGTTACAAACTCCTGGTCAGACGAGTCTGTTTCGGTACAGGTAGATGGGTGAGGAGAAGGTTTGACTTTACAGAGACCCAATAAACCGGTGGACTTGTACGTGGCTGGGAGCAGTAATACCTAGGCTGCAGGTCAGACGTCGACTTTGTGACCCAGAAGACTCTGGACCGAATTCCTCAGCTAACTTACAGTATGCATTGGCCTCTGTGTCCTGATCCTGGAACGAACCTTCAAGGAAGGATCCTCGGATCAAGGGATGGACTCGTATTTGATCGAATGACTCTGGAGAACAAAGCGGACCTCTCCTTGCTCCTCATCAGCTGGGATCTCCAACCCCACTATACCTTCAGTCCTCTCTGAAAGCTGCACTGAGAGGAATGAAGGTGTAGAATTAGGTGTGTCACAGCCAAGTACTTGCGGGGAATCTGCTAGCCCTACACCGACGTCTGATTGTACCAGGCAAATTTCCCTGCCCCAGCTGCTGGACCGTCGAAAGAAGTTCACTCCCAGCCATTCACATGCCCAGCGGTTGAATACTAGCTTGGCTGAATACTAGCTTGGCTAAATTGCTAGCACTTCAACTGCTGCCTTTTCAGTTGGTAGACTCGGCCCCCTTCCGTGAGTTTGTGCAATGTGCGGTTCCTCAGTGGCAGGTTCCCAAATGCCACTTTTTCTCACGGAAGGCGATTCCGGCTCTCTACCGGCATGTGGAAGGCAATGTCCATGCCTCCCCTAACAATAAACCCTTGCCCTACACATGACTAGGAGTGTAATTACATCTATAAGATAATAGGTGGATTCATTAACACACTGAACAATAGGTGAATGGAAAGCTGCCTCAGGCCCTACTTAACCCAATTTACTTATTCAGACATCAGTAGACATTCCGTCTCCACCTCTCCTGGAATGTCCCTTTTAGGAGCCGGAGATCCTGTCCATCAACCTCACAGTATATTGGGGACTAGATCTTTATATTTCGCTACACGTACATATCATCACAACTACTTTGTGCCTCCAGGTGGATTATACCGTATTTGTTTCAGGTCAAATTGACAAATTGGGCTTTCATTTGGTGGTAAATTGTAAAGGATATCTCCTGATTAATTTTTTTATTATCAAAGAAGTAAAAAAAAAAACACTTTTTTTGGAATGTAGCTGTATATTTCTCGTTACAACCATAACCTTCCCCCGAAGAACAACCCAAAATAAATTCTCCTGCTCCTGACGATTGCAGCGATACCACATGCACTATATTACCAAAAGTATTGGGACACCTGCCTTTATAATTACTATAATGGCGTCTTAGTCCGCAGGGTTCAATATTGAGTTGGCCCACCCTTTTCAGCTATAACAGCTTCAACTCTTCTGGGAAGGCTGTCCATAAGGTTTAGGAGTGTGTCTATGGGGATGTTTGATCATTCTTCCAGAAGCACATTTGTGAGGTCAGGCACTGATGTTGGGTGAGAATGCCTGGCTCACAGTCTCTGCTCTAATTCATCCCAAAGGTGTTCTATTGGGTTGAGGTCAGGACTCTGTGAAGGATCAATCAAGTTTCTCCACCCCAAACTCGCTCATCCACACTATATTTCCAAAAGTATTGGACCACCCCTCCAAATCATTTAATGGAGGGGGGGTTATAGTGTGGGGATGTTTTTCAGGGGTTGGGATTGGCCCCTTCGTTCCAGTGAAGGGAACTCTTAAGGCATCAGCATACCAAGACATTTTGGACAATGTCATGCTCCCAACTTTGTGGGAACAGTTTGGGGATGGCCCTTCCTGTTCCAACATGACTGCACACCAGTGAACAAAGCAAGGTCCATAGAGACATGGATGAGCGAGTTTGGGGTGGAGAACCTTGACTGGCCTGCACAGAGTCCTGACCTCAACCCGAAATAACATCTTTGGGATGAATTGGAGCGGAGACTGTGAGCCAGGCCTTGTCGTCCACCATCAGTTCCTGACCTCACAAATGTTCTTCTGGAAAAATGGTCAAACATTCCCCTAGACACACTCCTAAACCTTGTGGGCAGCCTTCCCAGAAGAGTTGAAGCTGTTATAGCTGCAAAATAATATTGAACCCTGTGGGCCTGGGGTGGGCTGGGCCGGGGGGCAGGGTGGAAAATTTGCCCCAGGCTGCCTAACTTATTTTCAAAACGGCCGCTGTCTGCTGACATATTTTTTTTTGTGCAGGATGCCGACCGATTGGCTGTGTTGCTCCCGGGCTGCATTCCGGGAGTTGTAGTCTGGACTGCGCTCAAGTTTCAGGTGGCGGTGGGTGGAGAGAACTGAGCAGCAGCATGCAGCAGCCAGAAACTACAACTCCCGGAGACTGAGTCTTCAGAGGCGGGTCACGCACATCACGTGACTGCAGACATCCCAAGTCTCCTGCATTTGGCTGCCAGCTCCTAGACACCCGCGAGCGCTGGGCGATCTCCCGGCTGGGCCAGAAGATTGGACCGAATGGAGTACGGCCTCTCAAGCTGCATTGTGTTCTGTGTGGGGCCAGGAGAGGGGGCGGGACGGAGCCGGGAGTGCTCCGCTGGTGGACACTGAGGCTGCGCTGGTGGACACTGATGAGGTGGCACTAATAGGCTGAACTGGTGGGCACTGATAGGCTGCACTGATGATGTGGCACTGATGGGCTGCACTGATAGGCTGCATTTAATTGGCAGTAATCAGGCTGCATTTAATTGGCACTGGTAAGGCTGCGGTGCGAAGCGTCACCTCCCTGAAATTACTTTTTGCAGGTTGGGATGTCTGTGACTGGCTCAGGCTGGACGCTGGATGGCTGCAACTTGAAGTTTTTAGAGAGACAGTCACAGAAAGATGAATAAATAACTGACTGAGAGCAGCTTACTTTTCCAGTACAAGTCCCGGAGTCCTTGGACTGGAGGCAGGCAGAGACCGAGCATGACTGGCTCAGGCTGGGCGCTGGCTGCAACTTGAAGTTGTCATCACCCCCCCAGGAGGCTGAGTTGCCACCGGCATCACTGAGGTAAGAGTTAACATCGTTGTCGCCTTCTGCAGACCAATTCTCCAGAAGCAATCTATTACAGAGATTAGCTGCAAAGTAAATATAGTTAATAAGAAATTGGCATCACGCTAACCAGTCTAGAATGAGCTGCAATCATGTCCATCAGAACATGAGTGTCAGGAAGATGGCCGTAGGATGGGTGATCTTGCCAGTACCCCTCATGGTGGGGCCAGGCGAATCCCCGTGAGCATGCGCACACGCAGGTGCGCAACTGCGAGTGCAAGCAGTTGCGCAACGGCGGGTGCGCGCACGTGACAATTGTTGGCGCCCTCTGGCCTATTTAAACCTGCCGCTGACACAGGCAGGTTGCTGGATTATCGTCAGCTTCCTGTGCCTTCTGTACCTCTTTATCTTGATTCCTGGAATTCCCGGTACCCACCCGGCCTGTTATATCCGTTATCCTGAATCTCTGGCTTGACCCCTGGCTTACGTCCTGATCTGTCTCATCGTATTTGACCCCGGCTTGGCTGACTACACTACTATCTCCTGCCTGCTGTGTATGACCTGGCTTGTTGCTTACACATCTCGGACTGATCCTGCTGTGTATGACCCTTGGCCTGGCTATTGACTCTGACCTAGTTTATCCTGCTGTTCCATACCTGGGATCTCTCCTCGCACAGTTGCCAACACAGCTCGCCCAGCACACCCTAGCTGCCCTCTGCTTACCAGCTTGCACCAGCAGCAGTACCGGCAACCCGTGCTCCTTTGGGCACCGTACTCTCTGTATCACTCCCAGGGGTAAGTTACACTTAGCTGCAATGGGCGCCTTCTCAGCAATCCAGCCTCACACCAGAGACTTGACAGTATAATGTAGCCATGTCTGAGGCCGGCAGTGGTGCGTCCCCTATAGAGGCTTTGTGCCAACAGGCCACTACTCTGACTCAAGCAGTCCAAAGACTACAGGAGGGTTACCTGCAGTTGGAGGGTTGGCTTCAACACTTGACAGTGCCATCTACTTCTGCAGGCTCAGGTCCATCTTCCACCAGCTCCACAGCAATGGCCCAAGAACCACGAGTACCAACTCCTGAGCGATTCTCCAGAGATCGACAAAAGTTCAGATCCTTCAAGAATGCCTGCTTAGTGTATCTGGCCTTGCAGCCCCGGATTTTTTCCACTGAGACTGTTAAAGTCGGGTTCCTCATTTCCCTATTGTCCAATGATCCCCAGGCATGGGCCCACAGTTTATGGGAATGGAAAGGCCCAATCATTAACACAGTGGATACATTCTTTGCAGCTATGGCGCAGCTCTGCTAAATATGTATGATGATATATGATGAACGGGTGACCCCGCCCCCCTCTGATGTAACACAGGTTTCCGTTACATCAGAGGGGGGCGGGGTCACCTGTACGTCACTGGGGAAGCCCAGCTTCCCCCTTGCGTTGCGTCAGAGGGGGGGCGAGGTCAGGTGACGAGTGGCCCGGTCCTCCTCTGCTAAGATGGGATTCCCTCAGTGTCTCCATGGAGACAGGATGCGCTGCGCTGGACGTCAGAGAAGAGATCATCCATCGCTGGACCCCAGAGAAGAGACCATCCATCGCTGGATACCAAGAGTGGATTACCACCGCTGGAATCTTTTTTTTATTTTTAATAAAGGACTTTTCCCAACGGTGTCTGTGTGTTTTTAAAAAAAATTTACACTTTCTTTGTGAAATGGTAGGGGTACTTTTGTACCCCCTTACCATTTCAAACAGGGGGGGCCAGGATCTGGGGGTCCCCTTGTTAAAGGGGACTTCCAGATTCTAATAAGCTCCCCGCCCGCAAACCCCCACAACCACTGGCCAGGGTTGTGGGGATGAGACCCTTCTCCTCATCAACATGGGGACATGGTGCTTTGAGGGGTCACAGACCCCCAAAGCATCCTCCCAATGTTGAGGGCATGTGGCCTGGTACGGTTCAGGAGGGGGGGGGCGCTCTCTCGTCCCTCCCTCTTTTCCTGTTGCCTTCCAGGTTGGGTGCTCGGATAAGGGTCTGGTATGGATTTTGAGGGGGACCCCCACGCCCTTTTTTTTTTAAATTTGGCGTGGAGTTCCCCTTAAAATCCATACCAGACCTGAAGGGTCTGGTATGGATATTTTGGGGGAACCCCACGTCATTTTTTTTTTAATTTGACCCAGGGTTCCCCTTAATATCCATACCAGACCTGAAGGGCCTGGTAATTGAATTTGGGGGGAACCCCACGCTTTTTCTTTTATCAATGACTGTTCTCTGTATTACGGGAGCCGACAATTGGTAGCTGCGAGTGATTTTAAATAGCTTTTTTTTCCTGCAAAAATGACACTTGTGCAGGGACAGTTCTAAGCACAAAAAACATGCGCCCCTTTACAGGCATACTATACACAACCCCCGGGTAAAAAATTTAAAGGAATATTACACTTTTATTGTTTCACTTTAAGCATTATTAAAATCACTGCTCCTGAAAAAACTGACGTTTTTAAAACTTTTTTTTGCATTGATACATGTCCCCTGGGGCAGGACCCGGGTCCCCAAACACTTTTTATGACAATAACTTGCATATTAGCCTTTAAAATTAGCACTTTTGATTTTGAACATTCGAGTCCCATAGACTTTAATAGGGTTCTAAAGTTCACACGAACTTTAGGTCTGTCCGCAGGTTCTGGTGCGAACCGAACAGGGGGGTGTTCGGCTCATCCCTATTAGCTATTGTAAGTCTTGATGCTATTAAGATGTGGACCACTATAGTTCTATGTATAATGGGATATTTCTCAAGGTCGAACAAGGCCGTGTTCAAACTTCGAGACACTGCATTTCCTCTGAGCTCCACATGGTGGTGATCTCACTTCTACCTAGACAGGAAGTGATGTCAGATACAGACAGGAAGTTCCGAGTTAGAGGTCAGTTCGGAGGAAGTAGAGAGGAGACATTGCTGAAAATGGCAGTAAAGGAGGTAATCATTTTTAGTGGATTATTGTTTGTTGGAGGTGTAATGAGCAAACTGGAAATCTTATGCATACCCTCTGGAGTTGCAAAACCCTGAAAAGCTTTTGGAACTCAGTTTCATCCTTTATAGCAGATATAAGAGGAAACCTTTCCACGCTTACTCCAGCCTCAGCCCCATTAGGTATTGACCTTGAGAAATATCCCATTATACATCGTGGTCCACATCTTAATAGCATCAAGACCTACAATAGCCAACCTCTACAGAAGCACCCAACATATCTACTGTTATAACCAGACTGAATACACAAGCACAATTTGAATTAATGCTTACAAAAATCATTCCATTACCACATTTAGTAAATAATGGAAGACTTGGATATCCCACCCCAGAGCCTCCAATTATTTAAAAGAATGCAAATTCTAACTTACCCCCACAGCCTGAAATAATCTGTTCAATTAACTAAGTAATAGGCGGATGTAGAACACTATCTATGTTATCCTTTACTCCATGAATTTCCTAAATTGTTACCCTCCCCCTTCCCAATGTTATTCCCTTACTTATAGTTGTACAGACTATCGGCTCAGTGTGGTGACCTCCCAGACCGACAGCGTGAACCCATTCGGGTAGGCTGGATTGGGCCATCAAGATTTGAACGAAGCCTATTTTATATGCCTTTACAATGTTTTTTTATTACAATGATATGTACCATTTGTAACAATCTTAATTGTTATGTTCTCTTTTGATAAAATAAAAAATGTATGGAAAAAAAAAAGAAAAGGAGGTAATAAGATCTTATTTTCTATGTACACCCAGTAACCCCCCGGCATGTCCGTCCTCTTCCTTCATAGTCAACACAATCACTGATAGTTATATATTATGCACAAGCATGTGTGTTACAATTAGGACGGAAACAACTAATCGATAACGAATCGATTATGAAATTAATCAATTACTATTTTCATAATCGATTAATTGGCCAGTAACGGGGTTAATGGGGGTTAAAAAAATAAATAAATCAGCCCTTTATAGTACAAAAAGAGCAAATAATCGCTACTGTAAATATTACTTTCAGTGTTGCACAGTAAAAAAAAATGAACCCCTTTTTGCTCTTTTTGTATTATAAAGAGCTAATTTTAGCTTTTTTTAATCCCTTTATGTTACTAATAGACTTGGTTTATGGCATGGTTCACATTTATGTGTTTTTTTTGTGCTTTTTGCAGAAATGCACTACAGTTCATTTAACCACTTTCAGACCTGACCAATTTGCAGCCAAAGGACCACGCCCCTTTTTGCGATTCGGCACTGCGTCGCTTTAACTGACAATTGCGCGGTCGTGCGCCGTGGCTCCCAAACAAAATTGACGTCTTTTTTTCCCCACAAATAGAGCTTTCTTTTGGTGGTATTTGATCGCCCCTGCGGTTTTTATTTTTTGCGCTATAAACAAAAAAGAGCGACAATTTTGAAAAAAAACGCATTCTTTTTTATTTTTTGCGATAATAAATATCCCCCAAAAATATATGAAAAAACATTTTTTTTCCTCAGTTTAGGCCGATACGTATTCTTCTACATATTTTTGGTAAAAAAAATTGCAATAAGTGATTATTGATCGGTTTGCGCAGAAGTTATAGCGTTTACAAAATAGGGGATAGTTTTATAGCATTTTTATTAATAATTTTTTTTATTAGTAATGGCGGCGATCAGCGATTTTTATTGTGACTGCGACATTATGGCGGACACATCGGACATTTTTGACACATTTTTGGGACCATTGTCATTTATACAGCAATTAATGCTATTTAAATGCATTGATTCCTGTATAAATGACACTGGCAGTGAAGGGGTTAACCACAAGGGGGCAGTGTAGGGGTTAAGTATGCCTAGGGGTGTGTTTCTTACTGTGGGGGGGCGTGGCTGTCAGCTAGTGAATGCTGATCTCTGCTCCAATCACAGGGAGCAGAGATCGGCGTCACTAGTTGCTAGGCAGAACGGGGAGATGCTGTGTATTTCCGCATTTCCCCGTTCAGCCTTCCCGTGAGACGATCGCGGGTGTCCCGCGGTCGGCCTCACGGGGGTCTCGACCGGCGCGGGAGCGCACCGCTCCCGGCGCGCTCCCGATGGCACAGACGGCATTAAGGAGGGACTTATATATACGCCCCCCTGCCTGTCCGTGCCATTCTGCCGACGTATATCGTCGTGCGCCGGTCGGGAACCGGTTAACATGGTTTCCTATGGGACAAGTTCACATCGAGGCTTTTTTTCTGCTGCGTATTTGGAAAGGGTCAAGGACTTTGTTCAATGCAAAACGGTGATTTTTTTGGTTCAATATACTTCAATGAAGAACCTACACGAAAAGCATGTAATGCGTTTTTGCAGCAATTTGTGTTTTTTAATCTGCCCAACAACAAATTGGCCAAAAAAAAGCATAAAAAAAACCGTAGCAAAATCACGTGCGCAAAATTCAAAACGTACCCCATACTCATTCACATAGGGTGGGGGGCCGGGATCTGGGGGCCCCATTATTAAAGGGGGCTCCCGGATTCCGATAAGCCCCCCACTCGCAGACACCGACAACCAACGGCCAGGGTTGTCGGGAAGAGGCCCTTGTCCTCATCAACATGGGGACAAGGTGCTTTGGGGTGGGGGGGGCCGCAGGGCGCCCTCCTCTCCCAAAGCACCCACCCCCCATGTTGAGGGCATGCAGCCTGGTACAGCTCAGGAGGGGGGCGCTCGCTCGTCTCCATACCCTTTCCTGACTAGCCGGGCTGCGTGCTAGGATAAGGGTCTGGTATGGACTTTGGGGGGACCCCATGCCATTTTTTTCGTGTGTAGGAGGTTACCCTCAAAATCCATACCAGACGACGGGGCTCGCAAGGTGTCAATCTCGCCAATGAAAGCGACAAGGTGTTCGCTTTCATTGACTTCCTTCTCTAGTCCCGTCGTACCTGGAGTCACGTTCAAAATGAACGGACTTTACTCCGTGCGTGGAAAGTCCGTCGGACCTCCGCCTAAAGTCCGGCGGATTGTCCGTCGGACTTAGTCCGCCGAAAAGTCAGTTCGTGTGTGCTCGCGTGTGGGCAAGTCCGCTCGTTCTGAAAATCCGGTGGACCGCCGCTGGAAAGTCTAGCGGATTGTCAGCCGGAAAGTCTGATCGTGTGTACGGGACATTTCACTTTTTGTTTCTTTAAATAAAAAAATTTGATCTCTGAGTCTGATGATATTTACCAGATTCAACTTCCTAATAGTATATACAGTATATCTCCTCTAATAATATATACGGTATATGTCCCCTAATAATATATACAGTATATCTCCTCTAATAGAATATACAGTATATCTCCTCTAATAGTATATACAGTATATCTCCCCTAATAGTATTTACAGTACTGTATATATCTCCTCTAATAGTATATACAGTATATCTCCTCTAATAGTATATACAGTATATCTCCCCTAATAGTATTTACAGTACTGTATATATCTCCTCTAATAGTATATACAGTATATCTCCTCTAATAGTATATACAGTATATCTCTCCTCTAATAATATATACAGTATATCTTCTCTAATAGTATATAAAGTATATCTCTCCTCTAATAGTATATAAAGTATATATCTCATCTAATAGTATATACAGTATATCTCTCCTCTAAGCCCCCTTACACACGGTCGGAAATTGCGACCACAAAATCCGTCTGATTTTTTCAGACGGATTTTGTCCGACACTGGTGTTGCATACACACGGTCGGACAAAGTTGTCCGAAAATCCGATCATTCTGAATGTGGTGACGTTCGTTGCATACGACGGAACTACGTAGAGGCTATTAGCCAATAGCTTTGGTCTCGTAATTTGATCTGAGCATGCGTGGCACTTTGTCTGTCGGAATTCTCTACACACGATCGGAAAAAGTCCGATCGGATTTTGTTGTCGGAAAATTTGAGAGCAGGATCTCAAATATTTCCATCGGAAATTCAGACGGAAAAAGTCAGATGGAGCCCACACACGGGCGGATTTTCCGACAACATGGTCCGATCGGACATTTTCCGTCAGAGTTTTTGACCGTGTGTACGGGGCATAATAGTATATACAGTATATCTCTCCTCTAATAGTATATACAGTATATCCCTTCTAATAGTATAGCTCCTCTAATAGTGTATACAGTATATATCTCTTCAGTCTGTTATTCTCAGAGTGGATTAGAGATTTTGCTCCCTAACCATATAGTTGGTTATTTATATTTAAGAATAAATTGCCTTTTTTTTAAACATTACATATTAACTAAATTATACACCACACTTTTTTTAAGGTTATTAATTGATTAATCGAAAAACAATAATCGGCCAACTAATCGATTATGAAAATAATCGTTAGTTGCAGCCCTAGTTACAATAAATGTTTCATAATATATTGCAGATTGGAAACCTCGGGGATGATAATATTTTTGTCAAAGAAGACTTTAAAGAGGAGGATGAGGAGGATGGGGTTACCGTGATGGAAGAGTTTCTTAAAGAACACAAAGATCTGTACCAGGACACCATGGTGGAGTCATCCGGCTACAGAAACCCACCAGAGAGATGTCCCCGTCCTCTGTATTCCCGGGATTCCACACAGGAAGGTCACACCATCCCCCACTGTTACAAGGTTGGTGGGACGGAGAATCTAGAACATACACTTACAGAGACAATGTGTGGATTTTTTATGTGATGTCACAATATTAAAGCTCTTATTTTACAGATAATATTCTCTCTCATTTTCTTGGTTTAGAGTGGAGATCCAATCGATATAGAATTTGAGGTTAAATCAGAAGAAGAAGAAGAGAGGTATGTGAGGGATGATCAGCAGTCTATGGAGGAGGATGGAATAACGGGGACATTTATAGAGGAGGACACTCCTACAGAGATCAGCACAGGTGGGTCATTAACACTAAATCCATTCCTCCACCTATACTGCTCACTGATTGGTCCAGAGTAGGGCGGGGACTGGGTGATATCAGCCTGTAATATCCTGGTCACTTTCCTGAGCTGTGTTCCCCGTCCTGTATTCCTGTATTTCTCTCAGATAATCTTCCTTCTCTGTGCTGCAGACACAATTTATGTATCTAGACTGGATTTATGGAGATTCTGGGGTTCAGCTGGCAGCAAAATGTTGCACTATAGGCATTTCTCAACCTAGGCACCAGTGGCATGTGTCTTGGGTCTTCTGCCCCATGCCAGGGTATAGCAGGATCTCTATCTTTGCAATTTTTCTGGGGTCACTTGCTCTGTTTTCTTTCCTTGCTGTTCCCGGGTGGAGGGATATGTCTGTATAGTCTCAGACCCAAGTCACTGAGTGCAGTCTCAGGAGATGGGAGGCAGCGGTGTGGGACCTCTGCAACTTGTCTCCAGTAAACATTTAAGTTCCCACTGATTTCTGAACACCAATATTACGAATCCTGTCCCTTCACTATATAATTTATATTGTACATTACATACTCCTGACCCCTGCACCATATACTCTGTTGTACATTACATACTCCTGACCCCTGAACTATATACTCTGTTGTACATTGCATACTCCTGACCCCTGCACTATATACTCTATGTTGTACATTACATAATTCTGATACTATATTGTCCTATATGTTGTATCTTATACAATATGTTGTACATTACATAGTCCTGACTTCTTCTCTCTTCCCTTTACCCACCGCTATATATACACATAATATGTGTTCTCTTTTGTTACACCCATTTCCTACCAGCTGGACAATTTATATCTGATGATGTGATTGCAGCACAGACTTTTACATGTTAATAATAATGTGATAACATCCTCCAACTTTGGAACCTTAAACATAAAGTGATAATGAGGGAGGAGTCAATAACCCAATGATCAGTCCAATCTTCATCTTGGTTGTTCTCCCCCCATCCTCACTCTCTGTCCTCTGGTGAGGCTCAGTCCCACTGTTATTCATGACTAGGTATGAGCTTTGAGTTCGAGTCGAAAACATTGCCTGTTCGCCTGTTCACCGAACAGCAAACAATTTGGGGTGTTTGCGGCAAATTCGAAAAGCCGCGGAACACCCTGTAAAAGTCTATGGGAGAAATCTAAAGTGCTAATTTTAAAGGCTTATATGCAAGTTATTGTCATAAAAAGTGTTTGGGGACCCGGGTCCTGCCCCAGAGGACATGTATCAATGCAAAAAAAAGTTTTAAGAAACGTCTGTTTTTTCGGGAGCAGTGATTTTAATAATGCTTAAAGTGAAACAATAAAAGTGTAATGTTCCTTTTAATTTCGTACCTGGGGGGTGTGTATAGTATGCCTGTAAAGGGGCGCATGTTTCCCGTGCTTAGAACTGTCCCTGCACAAAGTGTCATTTCTGCAGGAAAAAAAGTAATTTAAAAGCACTATAATGAATTGTCGGCTCCCCATAATACAGAGAACAGTCATTGAAAGTCATTGATAAAAAAATAAAAAAAAATAAAAAATGCATGGGGTTCCCCCCAAATTTAATTACTAGGCCCTTCAGGTCGTGTATGGATTTTAAGGGAAACTCCACGCCAAATAAAAAATAAATAAAAATGGTGTGAAGTTCCCCCCAAAAATCCATACCAGACCATTTATCTGAGCATGCAACCTGGCAGGCCGCAGGAAAAGATGGGGGGACGAGAGAGCACCCCCCCCCCTCCTGAACAGTACCAGGCCACATGCCCTCAACATTGGGAGGATGCTTTGGGGGTCCGTGACCCCCTCAAAGCACCATGTTCTGTTGATGGGGACAAGGGTCTCATCCCCACAACCCTGGCCGGTGGTTGTGGGGGTCTGCGGGCGGGGGTCTTATCAGAATCTGGAAGCCCCCTTTGACAAGGGGACCCCCAGATCCCGGGGGGCACGAGTGCCTGGCAGGATCGACAGACCGGATTGGAGGGATCAGTGGATCAGCTCAGCGGACTAGGTGAGTATGGCAGACTGGATCAGCACAGCAGACTGGATCAGCAAAGCAGACTGGATCAGCAAAGCAGACTGGATCAGCACAGCAGACTGGAACAGCACAGCAGACTGGATCAGCACAGCAGACTGGATCAGCACAGCAGACTGGATCAGCAAAGCAGACTGGATCAGCGCAGCAGACTGGAACAGCACAGCAGACCAAATCAGCAAAGCAGACTGGAACAGCACAGCAGACTGGATCAGCAAAGCAGACTGGAACAGCACAGCAGACTGGATCAGCAAAGCGGACTGGAACAGCACAGCAGACTGGATCAGCAAAGTAGACTGGTACAGCACAGCAGACTGGATCAGCAAAGTAGACTGGTACAGCACAGTAGACTGGAACAGCACAGCAGACTGGATCAGCAAAGCAGACTGGAACAGCACAGCAGACCAAATCAGCAAAGCAGACTGGAACAGCACAGCAGACCAAATCAGCAAAGCAGACTGGAACAGCACAGCAGACTAAATCAGCAAAGCAGACTGGAACAGCACAGCAGACTAAATCAGCAAAGCAGACTGGAACAGCACAGCAGACTAAATCATCAAAGCGGACTGGAACAGCACAGCAGACTGGATCAGCAAAGTAGACTGGTACAGCACAGCAGACTGGATCAGCAAAGTAGACTGGTACAGCACAGTAGACTGGAACAGCACAGCAGACTGGATCAGCAAAGCAGACTGGAACAGCACAGCAGACTGGATCAGCAAAAACTGGATCACTGTAGTCAGACTGGGTAGTCAAACAGGCCGGGTCAGGTATCAGGATGGCAACAAGGTACAGGTGGAGCAGGCAGAAGGATGGTCACAGACAAGCCGAGGTCGGGTACAGGCGGATAGCAGGAAGGTCACAGGTAAGCCGGGTCAAATACAGATAGGCACTTCAGGTCAGGTATCAGGCACAGAACGCTATAGAGCAGACAGCGGGGACCGTCTGTGACAGGCAGATTTAAATAGCCTATCTAGCGCCAACAGGGGCGCATGCCCGTCTTCCCGCGCGAGCTCGCCACACGCGCATGCGCAATGGCGCCCGCGGACGAGCGCCAAGGAGCCCGGGGCTCTGATTACTGGCAGGATCTTCATGACAGGTGGTAATCCACTCTTGCTATCCAGCAATGGCTGATCTCTTCTCCGGGGTCCAGCGATGGCTGATCTCTTCTCCTGGGTCCAGCGATGGCTGATCTCTTGTGATGACGTCCAGCACAGCGCATCCTGTCTCCACGGGGACACTGCAGGAATCCCGGTGATGGCCTGACAAGTCTTAGCTGAGAAAAACGGGGCCACCCGTCACCTGACCCGCCCCCCTCTGACACAAAGGGAAACCCAGGCTTCCCCAGTGATGTACGGGTGACCCCGCCCCCCTCTGATGTAACGCATCCGCTGCAATCTTTTTATTTATTTATTTTTATTTTTTTAATAAAGGACTTTTCCCGACGATGTCTGTGTGTTTTTTAACAATTTTTTACACTTTTTGTGAAATGGTAGGGGTACTTTTGTACCCCCTTACCATTTCAAACAGGTGGAGGGGCGGGATCTGGGGGTCCCCTTGTTAAAGGGGGCTTCCAGATTCTGATAAGCCCCCCGCTCGCAGACCCCCACAACCACCGGCCAGGGTTGTGGGGATGAGGCCCTTGTCTCCATCAACATGGTGCTTTGAGGGGTCACAGACCCCCAAAACATCCTCCCAATGTTGAGGGCATGTGGCCTGGTACGGTTCAGGAGGGGGGGGGGGCGCTCTCGTCCCCCCCTCTCTTTTCCTGCGGCCTGCCAGGTTGCGTGCTCGGATAAAGGGTCTGGTATGGATTTTTAGGGGGAATCCCACGTCATTTTTTTTAATTTGACCCGGAGTTCCCCTTAATATCCATACCATACCCCACGCATTTTTTTAATTTTTTTATCAATGACTGCTCTGTGGGGCGCCGACAATTCATTATAGCCGTGAGGGCTTTTAAATTTATTTTTTTCTTGCAGAAATTACACTTGTGCAGGGATAGCTCTAAGCACGGGAAAAATTCGCCCCTTTACAGGCATACTATACACACCCCCCAGGTACGAAATTTAAAGGAATATTACACTTTTATTGTTTCACTTTAAGCATTATTAAAATCACTGCTCCTGAAAAAACTTCAGTTTTTAAAAGTTTTTTTTTTTGCATTGATACATGTCCCCTGGGGCAAGACCCGGTCCCCAAACACTTTTTAGGACAATAACTTGCATATTAGCCTTTAAAATTAGCACTTTTGATTTTGAACGTTCGAGTCCCATAGACTTTAATAGGGTTCTAATGTTCACGCGAACTTTAGGTCTGTTCACAGGTTCTGGTGCGAACCGAACCGGGGGGGGGTGTTCGGCTCATCCCTATTCATGACTAAATCATGGACTAAATAAGGAAGTGCAGTACTTCTTGTGTTGGGAAGATGGCAATGAGTGATAGAGGGGGAGGGGACACTCGTCCTATAATCCCCTCATCACTGTCACTCCTATAAAAGACAGTTCTCGTTGTTTCCTCACTCTCTGACTAAGGTCCATGAATAAAGAAATGATCTGGTAGGAGATCAGAGGACCCATTTACTAGTTACCTTGAGGGGGGAATTGTAAGATCCTCAGAGACAAAGCTGCCCGATGTGGGCGGAGTCCTGGTTTAGGGGAACCAATCAGCTCATGTCTAGTAATAATCTTTGTGTTTCTATTTTAGTAGATGGACGGGAGATGAGGAAAACCTCAGAGGATTGTCTCACTTTGTCTCCAGACTGTAAAGTAGAAGATGAGGACATCACACAGTATAGTCCAGGAGAAAACCCGACTACCTCAAATGTCCATCCGGCACCACACAGTGTAGATGGACCATCGTATTCCTCTTATCCTGAGGAACCTCAGACTGTGCGGGACGGTGCCGGACCATCGTATTCCTCTTATCCTGAGGAACCTCAGACTGTGAGGAACCTCAGACTGTGCGGGACGGTGCCGGACCATCGTATTCCTCTTATCCTGAGGAACCTCAGACTGTGCGGGACGGTGCCGGACCATCGTATTCCTCTTATCCTGAGGAACCTCAGACTGTGCGGGACGGTGCCGGACCATCGTATTCCTCTTATCCCGAGGAACCTCAGACTGTGAGGGATGGTGCCATCCTTCCAACAGATAAGAGATTTTCCTGTACTGAGTGCGGGAAGTGTTTCAATTCTAAGTCTAGTCTTAATATGCATAAAAAAATTCATACAGGTGAGAAGCCACATTCCTGTTCTGAGTGCGGGAAAAGTTTTGTATACAAATCAGAACTTGTCACACATCAGAGATCTCACACGGGGGAAAAGCCGTATTCCTGTCCTGAGTGTGGGAAATGTTTTTCAACTAAGTCGTATCTTCATTCACATCAGAGGTCTCACACGGGTGAGAAGCCATATTCCTGTCCTGAGTGTGGGAAATGTTTTTCACGTAAGTCATATCTTAAAACACATCAGAGGTTGCACACAGGTGAGAAGCCATATTCCTGTCCTGAGTGTGGAAAATGTTTTGTACAGAAATCAGAACTTGTCATACATCAGAGGTCTCACACGGGGGAAAAGCCGTATTCCTGTCCTGGGTGTGGGAAATGTTTTTCGAAAAAGTCACATCTTCAAACACATCAGAGGTTGCACACGGGTGAGAAGCCATATTCCTGTCCTGAGTGTGGGAAATGTTTTTCAAGTAAGTCATATCTTGAAACACATCAGAGGTCGCACACGGGTGAGAAGCCGTATTCCTGTCCTGAGTGTGGAAAATGTTTTGTACAGAAATCAGAACTTGTCATACATCAGAGGTCTCACACGGGGGAAAAGCCGTATTCCTGTCCTGAGTGTGGGAAATGTTTTTCGAAAAAGTCATATCTTGAAACACATCGGAGGTTGCACACGGGTGAGAAGCCATATTCATGTCCTGAGTGTGGGAAATGTTTTTCAAGTAAGTCATATCTTGATGCACATCAGAGGTTGCACACGGGTGAGAAGCCGCATTCCTGTCCGGAGTGTGGAAAATGTTTTGTACGGAAATCAGAACTTGTCATACATCAGAGGTCTCACACGGGTGAGAAGCCGTACTACTGTTCTGAGTGCGGGAAATGTTTTTCACAGAGGTCCACTCTTGACAAACATCAGAGATCTCACACAGGGGAAAAGCCGTATTCCTGTCCTGAGTGCGGAAAATGTTTTACACAGAAGTCCACTCTTGACAAACATCAGAGATCTCACACAGGGGGAGAAGTCACGTTCCTGTCCTGAGTGAAGGAATTGTTTCTTACTGAAGTCCTGTCTTCCTGTACATCAGGGGTCCCACACAACCCTCGAGGTGTATTAGTGCCTTGAGTGTGGGAAATGTCTTGTATATGAATGTTGCTGGACATGTGGGGAAGAAGCACACCCTGATATACACCTCAGATATACTCCATGGCTGATCTTCATCATGTAAGAAACAGTTGACAAGGAGATCAGAGATCACCAAAGACATGGATGAAGTGTTGTACCGTGTCGGCCATTGATAGCAGGAGAAAAATAAAAATGGAGTCATTACCTCTCATTGGTAAATTTTGTGGTGTAAACTTTTTTTTTTCTATTGATTGAACTAGATGGACTTGTGTATTTATTCAACCAGACTATCTATATGTAATAAACATTTACAGGTCTAGTTTAAAAAAAAAATTGTTGACCAAGTGTGACGAGCATTCTCCGTACTATGACAAATTCTGTGACAAGTGATTTCCTATGATCATTGGCTCCATCTAGTGGCCATAATGTGGAATTTTAGGTTGTTCAGGAGAGATACCTCATTGTGGCCACTAGATGGAGCTGACAGTCATAGGAAATCATTGGGTTAACTGCTTCACGCCTAAGGGTAAAACAAATGTTAATACCTAAGTACAATTTTGCAACTTTGACATGTGTTAGTAAAACCGTACATATCATCACAACTACTTTGTGCCTCCAGGTGGATTATACTGTGTTTGTTTCAGGACAAATTGGGCTTTCATTTGGTGGTAAATGGTGATGGACATCGCTTGATTTTTTTTTTTTTCATTATCAAAGAAGAACTGGCCCAAAATAGTATATACTATTAGTAATAAATAGTAATACTCGTTTTAGAGTCCTGTAAGATACACATATTCGTACTCCACCATTTTTCTTTCTGACCACCACTATTGGGGATGCATACGGGCTTTTAGACTCAACAATGATGTTTTGATCTTTCATTTTGTGCAAGCACTCTCGAACATCATTCAGATCTTTAAGAGGTATGCGCCTGGGTCTTTCTCTAAATGGGGTGCTATCTGTTAAGCGAATACTGTGCTGAATACTTTTAGCACACCCATTATCCATGTCATCAGTACCCTGTTTCCCCGAAAATAAGACCTAGCGTGATTGTCGGTGATGGCTGCAATATAAGCCCTACCCCCCAAATAAGCCCTAGTTAAAGTCCTTGTAGTCCTTATTTATTTTCAGACGAGTGAGTGAGTGAGGAAAAGCCGATCACCGGCTCTTCCTATTTGCACTGTGATCAGCCGTGAAAGGATCAGCCGTGAAAGGACACGGCTGATCACGTGGTAAAGAGTCTCCGTCGGAGACTCTTTACCAAAATCGTAGTTGTGGGGTGTCAGATTGACACCCCGCAACAACGATCGCCGCGATTCGAGCCCCCGGGGCACGCAGCGGCTCAAAATCCTGAGGACGTCATATGACGTTCGGTCAGGATTTTGAAACCACTTTGCCGACGTCATTTGCCTATAGGGCGGGCGGCAAGTGGTTAAAATCAGCAAGCGTCTGATCAGGGGTCACGGTGTTGTCCATAAGTGAATTGTCTAATGATAATGGATGCTGCTGGTCTTAAACTTTCCAGGATACGCTGTTTTTTCTTTTCCTCCGAGCAGGTCCATTCCTCCATCACTTGTTGTGCAAAATCCTTCACCTCAAATCCACACCTCAAAGCTTTCTTCACCAGCGGGGACAGGGAGCACTCATGAAAAAGCCTTTAATTTGCGATAAGATCCAGCATGTAAATTCTGAGCAATGACTTCAGTGACTTTTAGCAGCAGCTGCTCAATATTTGTTTCCTGCACACAGTGAGCACTAGTCTATGGGCACTCACAGTGATAGGTACATATGGAATAGCAAATGTCCTTCCAGGTGGCAGTCCCTCTTCCAGGGCCCGCTGCCTCACAGCTTCTGTTGATAACGGTGACATGGTTGTTCCTTAATGTCCTGATCCAAGATATTGATCTCAGCAGTGCCTCCAAATGTAGCGCTATTCTTTTCACACTCTGTGGCTACTGAGATATGATGGCGTCACCTGTAGAGTATTTAGGAGCAGAGTCTTCATAATCTGTGTGATCAGGACAGGATCTCTAACATGCGCAGTGCCTCCACTCAATTGGGGCTTGTGAATAGCAAGTGAAATCCCAACTGAGAAATGTATCTCCACATAGACAGTAATCCACACAGCTTTGTATTGGAAAGTCCATGTATTGAAGAAACAACATTCAGGAACATGCAGAGGCGTACTAAGCAGGGGGCGGGGGTGCGGGCCGCCCCGGGTACCACACACTGGTACCCTCAGTGATTGAAGCGGTGGCAGCGCCGCGGGATTAGGCAGCAGCGCAGTGACAGGCACAGGCAGGGAGAGGCGAGCTATCGTTGTGATGCAAGGGGGAGGGGGGTGTGCAGGGGGGAAGGATGACACCGCTGCACCTACCATCCCTTCCTCTCACGGCCGCGGGCTGTCTGTCTGTGCGATCCCGGATGTCACACAGGCACAGCCGAGCAGCCGCCTCCCCCTCCTCTCTGTTTATGTGTAAACAGGGAGAGGGGAGCTGCTGAGCATGTGCCGCCACGCTGATCTGAGATACTGAATGAGGGGGGGTCTGCACTGAACGGGGGCTAGACTGAAGGGGGGGCTGCACTGAAGAGGGGGGGCTGTACTGAAGAGGGGGGGCTAGACTGAAGGGGGGGCTACACTAAAGAGGGGGCTGCACTGAAGAGGGGTGGCTAGACTGAAGAGGGGGGCTGCACTGAAGAGGGTCTGTACTGAACAGGGGCTACACTGAAGAGGGGGTCTGCACTGAACGGGGGCTACACTGAAGGGGGGTCTGTGTAACATGCAGGGGGTCCAGAGCTGCAGGGTGTTGTGTAATGTAAAGGGGTCCAGAGGATCAGGGTGTTGTGTAATGTAAAGAGGCCCAGAGATGCAGGGTGCTGTGTAAAATAAAGGGGTCCAGAGGTGCAGGGTGCTGTGTATTGTAAAGGTCCAGAACTGCAGGGTGTTGTGTAATGTAAAGGGGTCCAGAGGTGCAGGGTGCTGTGTAATGTAAAGGTGTCCAGAGGTGCAGGGGACTATGTAATGTAAAGGGGCCCAGAGGTGCAGGGGGCTGTGTAATGTAAAGAGGCCCAGAGATGCAGGGTGCTGTGTAAAATAAAGGGGTCCAGAGGTGCAGGGTGCTGTGTATTGTAAAGGTGTCCAGAGGTGCAGGGTGCTGTGTAATGTAAAGGGGTCCAGAGGTGCAGGGTGCTGTGTAATGTAAAGGTGTCCAGAGCTGCAGGATGATGTGTAATGTAAAGGGGTCCAGAGGTGCAGGGTGTGTGTAATGTAAAGGGGTCCAGAGGTGCAGGGTGTTGTGTAATGTAAAGGGGCCCAGAGGTGCAGGGTGTTGTGTAATGTAAAGGGGTCCCGAGGTGCAGGGTGCTGTGTAATGTAAAAAGGGGTCCAGAGGTGCAGTGGCTGTGTAATGTAAAGGGGTCCAGAGGTGCAGGGTGCTGTGTAATGTAAAGGGGTCGAGAGGTTCAGGGTGCTATGTATTGTAAAGGGGTCCAGAAGGGCAGGGTGCTATGTAATGTAAAGGGTTCCAGAGGCACAGGAGGCTGTGTAATGTAAAGGGGCCCAGAGATGCAGGGTGCTGTGTAATGTAAAGGGGTCCAGAGGTGCAGTTGTGGCAAGGGAGTACACAGTAGTGACAAAGAGATATTGAAGGATGCAGGGGGCATAGTGGGGTGTTTTTACATTTTAATGGGGGGGGGGGAGTGCCAGATATAGGATCCGCCCCGGGTGCCAAATGCTCTAGGTACGCCCCTGGGAACATGAAATGCATTAACAGTCTCTGTGAGGGGAAACTGCAGCACTTACACAGTCTGTTTTCTCTCAGCGAGAATTCACTGTTCTCTTTCTGCCACATGTCTCTCTCCACCCACTTACCTCATCCTTGGTGAGAGAGAGAGCATAGCAGCCATATTGAAAAGCGGCTAACAAACACTGCATAACAGGAGTATATGCTTGGCAAATGGGCAAAGAAATTATCACATCACTACAAGTGTATAAGGATATAGAGAACATACACACACAGCACAAGGCCGTGCTCGCACTACGAGACGTTTCTCTGGGCTGCAGTTCCTCTGAGCTCTACAAAGTGGTGATCTTCTCACTTCTACCCAGACAGGAAGTCTCTATGGAAGACAGGAAGTGATGTCACGTACAGAAAGGAAGTTCTAGGTGAGAGGTGAGTTGGGAGGAAGTAGAGTGGAGACATTGTTGGGCCTGGCAGCAGAGGAGATAATAAGATAATATCATTATTATTATTATTATTATACAGGATTTGTATACCGCGGACAGTTTACACAGCACTTTACAACATGAGGGCAGACAGTACAGTTACAATACAATTCAATACATGAGGAATCTGAGGGCTCAGCTCGTTATATATATAATATTCTTAGATTGTAAGCTATATTTCTCTCCCCCTTGTTGGGAGTGGAGGTGACCCCATCTATAAGGATATACAGTACATACACAGCACAAGGCCGTGTTCATACTTCGAGACACTGCATTTCCTCTGAGCTCCACAAGGTGGTGATCTCACTTCTACCTAGACAGGAAGTGATGTCAGGTACAAACAGGAAGTTCCGGGTTAGAGGTGAGTCAGGAGGAAGAAGAGAGGAGACATTGCTGGAAATGGCAGAAAAAAAGGTAATAGGATCTTATTTTCTAGTTGCACCCAGTAACCCCCCCCCCCCCCCCCCCCGTCATGTCCGTCCTCTTCCTCCATAGTCACTGTCATGTCTTTTATCTCCAGCAGATGATGATACACATATATATAGTGTGGAAACCTAGATTAACCCCTTCAGGGTCAGAACATTTCCTCACCTATGGGGCCGAAACATTTCCTTCATTTTGGAGATAAATTCTAGTATTTTGTTCCTCTAAACAAACAACACTGACAATAAATAGACAAGACAATGACCCTCCTGACCATACATGACCTACAAACGGAAATTATTACACCACACAGGCAGATTAACCCCTTCAGGATCAGAACGTTCCCCCAGTTACAGGGCCGGAACATTGTCTTCATTTTGTTGGTGTGTCACCTTTCCCACCAATCACCTTCTCACCTCATCAGTCTTTACTAATGGACTATATGACTTTTATTAGTAGTGGGGGATGGGAATATGTATGTCTTTATTTTGGAAGATTCAAATAGGAAGAAAGAGGGAAAATGTCGTTTGTAGAAAGAATGTCCTGAAAACTATTTTTTCCATATTGATCCAAGTCTCAGATATTCATTCACCCCATCCCCCACCATGATCAGGTAGATGGGTAACAATCACTGATAGGATTTATACACAATCATGTTTGTTACAATAAATGTTTTATTATATATTCAGAGTGGAAACCTTGAGGATTATAATAGTGTTATTAAAGAAGAGTACAAGGAAGAGGACAAGGAATATGGTGTAATGAAGGAGCTTTCAGATGGACACAAGGATATGATGGAGCCACCTAATAACATAAACCCACCAGAGAGATCCCCCCGTCCTCTGTATTCCCGGGATCCCACACAGGAAGATCACACCATCCCCCACCATCATCAGGTAGATGAGGAACAATCACTGATAGTATCATTAGGATCTGTACATTATCTGCATTGTTACAATTGATGTTGTTTTTATTATATATTCAGAGTGGAAACCTGAGAGATTCTAAAGTTGAGGTTAAAGAAGAGATAAAAGAGGAGGATGATGAGGATGGGGTGATGGAGGAGATTCCAGAAGAAAACAAAGATCTGTACCAGGACACCATGGTGGAGTCATCCAGCTACAGAAACCCACCAGAGAGATGTCCCCGTCCTCTGTATTCCCGGGATTCCACACAGGAAGATCACACCATCCCCCACTGTTACAAGGTTGGTGGGACGGAGAATCTAGAACATACACTTACAGAGACAATGTGTGGATTTTTTATGTCATCTCACAATATTAAAGCTCTTATTTTACAGATAATATTCTCTCTCATTTTCTTGGTTTAGAGTGGAGATCCAATCGATATAGAATTTGAGGTTAAAGCAGAAGAAGAAGAGACGTATGTGAGGGATGATCAGCAGTCTATGGAGGAGGATGGAATAACGGGGACATTTATAGAGGAGGACACTCCTACAGAGATCAGCACAGGTGGGTCATTAACACTAAATCCATTCCTCCACCCATACTGCTCACTGATTGGTCCAGAGTAGGGCGGGGACTGGATGATATCAGCCTGTAATATCCTGGTCACTTCCCTGAGCTGTGTTCCCCGTCCTGTATTCCTGTATTTCTCTCGGATAATCTTCCTTCTCTGTGCTGCAGACACAATTTATGTATCTAGACTGGATTTATGGAGATTCTGGGGTTCAGAATGTTGAATGTTGACTCTCACTATAGGCATTGCTCAACCTAGGCACCGGTGGCATGTGTCTTGGGTCTTACTCCCCATGCCAGGGTATAGCAGGATCTCTATCTTTGTAATTCTTCTGGGGTCACTCGCTCTGTTTTCTTTCCTTGCTGTTCCCGGGTGGAGGGATATGTCTGTATAGTCTCAGACCCAAGTCACTGAGTGCAGTCTCAGGAGATGGGAGGCAGCGGTGTGGGACCTCTGCAACTTGTCTCCAGTAAACATTTACGTTTCCACTGATTTCTGAACACCAATATTATGAATCCCGACCCTTCACTATATCATTTATATTGTACATTATATACTCCTGACCCCTTCACTATATACTCTATATTGTACATTATATACACCAATGATGGTGGTCTTCAGGATCAGTCCAGTCTTCATCTTGGTTGTTCTCCCCCCATCTTCACTCTCTGACCTCTGGTGGGGCTCAGCCCCGCTGTTATTCATGACTAAATCATGGAGTAAATAAGGAAGTGCAATGAGTGATAGAGGGGGAGGGGACACTCGTCCTATAATCCCCTCATCACTGTCACTCCTATAAAAGACAGTTCTCGTTGTTTCCTCACTCTCTGACTAAGGTCCATGAATAAAGAAATGAACTGGTAGGAGATCAGAGGACCCATTTACTAGTTACCTTGAGGGGGGAATTGTAAGATCCTCTGAGACAAAGCTGCCTGATGTGGGCGGAGTCCTGGTTTAGGGGAACCAATCAGCTCATGTCTAGTAATAATCTTTGTATTTCTATTTTAGTAGATGGACGGGAGATGAGGAAAACCTCAGAGGATTGTCTCACTTTGTCTCCAGACTGTAAAGTAGAAGATGAGGACATCACACAGTATAGTCCAGGAGAAAACCCGACTACCTCAAATGTCCATCCGGCACCACACAGTGTAGATGGACCATCGTATTCCTCTTATCCTGAGGAACCTCAGACTGTGCGGGACGGTGCCGGACCATCGTATTCCTCTTATCCTGAGGAACCTCAGACTGTGCGGGACGGTGCCGGACCATCGTATTCCTCTTATCCCGAGGAACCTCAGACTGTGCGGGACGGTGCCGGACCATCGTATTCCTCTTATCCTGAGGAACCTCAGACTGTGCGGGACGGTGCCGGACCATCGTATTCCTCTTATCCCAAGGAACCTCAGACTGTGCGGGACGGTGCCGGACCATCGTATTCCTCTTATCCTGAGGAACCTCAGACTGTGCAGGACGGTGCCGGACCATCGTATTCCTCTTATCCTGAGGAACCTCAGACTGTGCGGGACGGTGCCGGACCATCGTATTCCTCTTATCCTGAGGAACCTCAGACTGTGCGGGACGGTGCCGGACCATCGTATTCCTCTTATCCTGAGGAACCTCAGACTGTGCGGGACGGTGCCGGACCATCGTATTCCTCTTATCCTGAGGAACCTCAGACTGTGTGGGACGGTGCGGGACCATCGTATTCCTCTTATCCTGAGGAACCTCAGACTGTGCGGGACGGTGCCGTCCTTCCAACAGATAAGAGGTTTTCCTGTCAGGTGCCGGACCATCGTATTCCTCTTATCCTGAGGAACCTCAGACTGTGTGGGACGGTGCCGGACCATCGTATTCCTCTTATCCTGAGGAACCTCAGACTGTGCGGGACGGTGCCGTCCTTCCAACAGATAAGAGGTTTTCCTGTACTAAGTGCGGGAAGTGTTTAAATTCTAAGAATAGTCTTAATATGCATAAAAAATGTCATACAGTGAAGAAGCCACATTCCTGTTCTGAGTGCGGGAAATGTTTTTCAGCAAAGTCGCATCTTCTCAGACATCAGAGGTCGCACACGGGTGAGAAGCCGTATTCCTGTCCTGAGTGCGGGAAATGTTTTTCAGTGAAGTCGCTTCTTCTCAGACATCAGAGGTCGCACACGGGTGAGAAGCCGTATTCCTGTCCTGAGTGCGGGAAATGTTTTTCACATAAGTCCAGTCTTTCCAATCATCTGAGATCACATACGGGTGAGGAGCCGTATTCCTGTCCTGAATGCGGGAAATGTTTTTCAACTAAGTCGCGTCTTCTCATACATCAAAGGTCGCACACGGGTGAGAAGCCGTATTCCTGTCCTGAGTGTGGGAAATGTTTTTCAGATCAGTCGAATCTTCTCAGACATCAGAGGTCACACACGGATGAGAAGTCATATTCCTGTTCTGAGTGCGGGAAATGTTTTGTACAGAAATCAGAACTTGTCAGACATCAGAGGTCTCACACAGGTGAGAAGCCACATTCCTGTCCTGAGTGCGGGAAATGTTTTTCAAATCAGTCGAATCTTCTCAGACACCAGAGGTCGCACACGGGTGAGAAGCCGTATTCCTGTCCTGAGTGCGGGAAATGTTTTTCAAATCAGTCGCATCTTTCCAGACATCAGAGATCTCACACGAGGGAGAAGCCGTATTCTTGTCTTGAGTGCAGGGAATGTTTTTCAGATAAGTCCAGTCTTTCCAATCATCAGAGGTCACACACGGGTGAGAAGCCGTATTCCTGTTCTGAGTGCGGGAAATGTTTTCCATTTGAGTCACGTCTTCTCAAACATCAGAGGTCACACACGGGTGAGAAGCCGTATTGCTGTTCTGAGTGTGGAAAATGTTTTTCACAGAAGTACAATCTTGACACACATCAGAAGTCACACACGGGTGAGAAGCCGTATTCCTGTCCTGAGTGTGGGAAATGTTTTTCACAGAAGTCCAGTCTTTCCATACATCAGAGGTCTCACACGAGGGTGAAGCCGTATTCCTGTCCTGAGTGAGGGAATTGTTCCTCACTGAAGTCCTGTCTTCTTGTACATCAGGGGTCCCACACAACCCTCGAGGTGTATTAGTGAGTGCGGGAAATGTCTTGTATATGAATGTTGCTGGACATGTGGGGAAGAAGCCCACCCTGATATACACCTCAGATATACTCCATGGCTGATCTTCATCATGTAAGAAACAGTTGATAAGGAGATCAGAGATCACCAAAGACATGGATGAAGTGTTGTACCGTGTCGGCCATTGATAGCAGGAGAAAAATAAAAATGGAGTCATTACCTCATTGGGAAATTTTGTGGTGTAAACTTTTTTTTTTCTATTGATTGAACTAGATGGACTTGTGTCTTTTTTCAACCAGACTATCTATATGTAATAAACATTTACAGGTCTAGTTTAAAAAAACTTGTTGACCAAGTGTGACGAGCATTCGCCGTACTATGACAAATTCTGGTCGTATTTTATTTCATAAAGTGATTTCCTATGATCATTGGCTCCATCTAGTGGCCATAATGTGGAATTTTAGGTAATTCAGGAGAGATACCTCATTATGGTCACTAGATGGGGCTGACAGTCATTAGACATGTGCGATTAGTTTCGTACGAATTTGAAATTCGTACATTCGTACGAATCCGTAGTACGAGTTATTTCGAATACGAATTCTGTACGGAATACGAAATTCCGTTTACGAATTTCTGCTCCGAATTATTCGAATCCAACTACCAAATATCGAATTTCAACTAATACGAAAGAAATTATTATAGCGGATATAACGAATGATTCGAATGACAAGGTGTCATTTTTGCAGGAAAAAAAGCTATTTAAAATCACTCGCGGCTAATGAATTGTCGGCTCAGAGAACAGTCATTCATTGAAAGTCATTGATAAAAAAAAAAAAAAAAAAGTGTGGGGGTCCCACCAAATTCAATAATCAGGCCCTTCACGTCTGCTATGGATATTAAGGGGAACCCCACTTCAAATTTAAAAAAAAAATGACGTGGGGTCCCCCCTAAATATCCATACCAGACCCTTCAGGTCTGGGATGGATTTTAAGGGGAACCCCGGCCAAAAAAAAATGGCGTGGGGTCCCCCTCAAAATCCATACCAGACCCTTATCCGAGCACGCAACCTGGCAGGCTGCAGGAAAAGAGGGGGGATGAGAGCCTCCCCCCCCTCCTGAACCGTACCAGGCCACATTCCCTCAACATTGGGAGAGTGCTTTGGGGTCCCCCCCCAAAGCACCTTGTCCCCATGTTGATGAGGACAAGGGCCTCATCCCCACAACCCTGGCCATTGGTAGTGGGGGTCTACGGGCGGGGGGCTTATCGGAATCTGGAAGCCCCCTTTAACAAGGGGACCCCCAGATCCCGCCCCCCCCTGTGTGAAATGGTAAGGGGGTACAGAAGTAACCCTACCATTTCACCAAAAAAAGTGACAAAAATTGTAAAAATGAGACGGTCTTTGACAATTCCTTTATTCATCTTCTTTCTTCTGGTCTTCCTTCTTCCTTTCTTCATCCTTCGGTTTCTTCATATTCTCCTTTCGGCATCTTCTTCCATCTTCTTCCATCTTCTTCTTCCTCCGATCCGCTTCTTCTTGCTCTGGTCTTCTCGTCCGGCATCTTCTTCCATGCCGTCGGCATCTCTTCTTGGGCCGCTCCTCACAATGGGAGGCTCCCGCTGTGTGAGGCTTCGCTGCGTCTGACATGTCTTTTTTAACCCCATGATGTCCCCGTGCGTCAGAGGGGGGCGGGGTCACCAGGTGGCTCCGCCCTCCGTTATAAAAGACCTGTCAGACGCAGCGAAGCCTCACACAGCGGGAGCCTCCCATTGCGAGGAGCGGCCCGACACAGAAGAAGAGACGCCGACGCCATGGAAGAAGATGCCAGAGAAAGAAGAAGCGGATCGGAGGAAGAAGAAGATGGAAGAAGAAGATGGAAGAAGATGCCGGAAGGAGAAGATGAAGAAACCGAAGGATGAAGAAAGGAAGAAGACCAGAAGAAAGAAGATGAAAGAATATTTTACCATTTTTGTCACTTTTTTGGTGAAATGGTAGGGGTACTTTTGTACCCCCTTACCATTTCACACAGGGGGGGCGGGATCTGGGGGTCCCCTTGTTAAAGGGGGCTTCCAGATTCCGATAAGCCCCCCGCCCGCAGACCCCCACAACCAATGGCCAGGGTTGTGGGGACGAGGCCCTTGTCCTCATCAACATGGGGACAAGGTGCTTTGAGGGGGTCACAGACCCCCAAAGCATCCTCCCAATGTTGAGGGCATGTGGCCTGGTACGGTTCAGGAGGGAGGGGGGGCGCTCTCGCCCCCCCTCTTTTCCTGCGGCCTGCCAGGTTGCGTGCTCGGATAAGGGTCTGGTATGGATTTTGAGGGGGACCCCACGCCATTTTTTTTTTGGATGGATGACATACAGGGTTAACACAAAACTTACCACATGAAATGGACCTGAAAGTGTGCCTTGGTCTAACGTATGGTATACCAAAATAAGGGTGCATACCCTAGACAAGAAATGAGTAATAAAATGAAGTAGATATGAAATGTGAGGAGTATAAATACTTGAGAAATGCCCTAAAAAGGGGATGGGAGGGTGGGTATTGCGCACAGGAAACCGACAAGGACCATAGGCGAGTGGGCTGGTTAAATACCCCCCGGGCTCCTCCCATAAATTCAGGTCACCATACTGGCCTTATTTATGGTTTAGAGCCCTATGGCCGATACGGATATGGATGACATACAGGGTTAACACAAAACTTACCACATGAAATGGACCTGAAAGTGTGCCTTGGTCTAACGTATGGTATACCAAAATAACATTCAGGTAGGGAATAGCTCTTTATTGATCTGAGTTAAGTCGTTGAGCGAGTTTGGCGAAGGCCTGGGCCATTTCTACTTGTGGATTGGGAATATAGCGGGCGAAGCAGGCAGACTTCCACCTGCCAAGTTTCTTGATGACATGGTCCGGGACTCCTTGACGGGATGCTGTTGAGGCTGCCCCAATACGGAATGAATGTCCAGAGTACTGGCTAGGGTTTAGATGAAGGTTGCTGAGAATGATCCGCATATGCTTCATGAATTGGCAGGTGTTTAGAGGTTTGACAGCAAAGGGCAGAAGGGGACTGGAGTCTGGTTGCTCGGACAACAGTAATAACAACCAAGTTAGTGTGGCAATTGGACACCAGTTGTTATGGGTTCTATAGAGGTGGATGTCAGTTCCTGAGCCTACTTGCTGAGTCTTTAAAACTGCTAGATGTAGGATGAAGTGGTCTTTGTGGCGGACCAGGTGACGTTTGCGTAAGACTGTGTCTGACGGGTGACTACAAGTGAATTCTCTGGGTCGTAAGAACCCGTAGAAGGCCAGGTGCATGGCTGCTTGTAGGACCGCACTAGGTAGGAGACCGAATGGGGATGTGGCCAGGATGGTCGACATGTTTATGAAGACATCTCCTGTTATTGGTAGGCGTTTGGCGCAGACCACTGGTTGAAGCTTTTGGATACCACAGAGAATGGCTCAGACTGTGTAAAACTTAACCAAAGGAGGGTTTTGTGATGTCCCATAGGGACAGGAAATGTTGGACACCGGCTAGGTATAGCCGTATGGTGTTGTGGGACAGAGACAGCTGAGCATGACAGTGGGAAATGAACTCTAGTATCTGTTTGATACTAGACGTTTCCTTGGGGTGATAAAATAAGAATTTGTTGAAGGCCCTCCAGGCTGTCTGATAGGCCTTGAGTGTGTTGCGGGAGAGCGAGGAGTTGATGAGTTGAGTTGCTCTCTGTAAATGTTGAGCTAGTCCAGGGTCAGCTGAGACCAGACCGGGATAGTGGGCGACACGGGACTGGCTCCGGGCATCTATTTAAAAAATAAGGTATAATTAAAACGGGAAAGCGCATCCGCTGCCAGATTGCGCTTTCCCGGAATGAACGAACAATAAATATTGAACTGATGTTGTAGAGATAACTGTACCAGCCTACGTAGGAAGGACATAACGGCCCGGGACTTGGATCAGCCTTTGTTTATAATCTCTGCTGTAGCGAGGTTTTTGATCGTGAAGGCTACGGTTTGCCCAGACCAGCTGTGCCCCCAAAGGTGCGCGGCTGCTACTATAGGGTAAAGCTCAAAAAGAGCTGATGTGCTGGTGAAGCCAGGTATCGCTAGTACCTGTGGTGGCCAGGGTGCTGCAAACCATAGGTGGCCAAAAATAGCGGCGAACCCTGTGGACGCCGCCGCATCTGTCACTACTTGTGGTGACAGGGAAGACACGGTGGGGATGAAGAGCGAAATACCGTTCCAGGTAGACAGAAATTCTTCCCACATGGCTAGGTCCGCTATAGCTGCAGTGTCTAGGCTGATGACATGATCCGGATCCTGCGTGTGGAACAGGTAGACCAATAGGCGGGACACAAAGGAGCGACCCTGTGGGATGATCCGCATAGCGAAGTTGAGCATCCCAAGTAGGGACTGAAGTTGTTTTTGGGTGCATCCTCTGGTGCGGGTGAACTCCTGAACCGCCCTAATGCGGGTCAGTTTGTCTGGGGGAGGCTGGCCTGCATGGCACGGGTGTCCAGATTGACACCAAAGAACGTGATTGTTCGTGCCGGGCCGTAGACCTTGTGTTCCGCGATGGGAACATTAAGGTTGTTGAAGACCACCCTTAGCTTGTTGAGGTCCCCTGGGGTTGAACCGGACGGCTCTATCAGTAGAAAGTCGTCCAGATAGTGGATGACCTCTTGACACTGTGCTTTGTGTAAGAGGATCCACGTGAGTGTCTGAGCAAATGTGTTGAATAGCCAGGGGCTACTTTTTGATCCGAAGGTCAGCTTGGTAGCAAAGTAATACGCGTCCCTCCATTTGATGCCATGCCAGCACTAAAGGGATGGGTGTATAGGTAGTAACTTAAAGGCATCCGATGTCTGATTTAGAAAGCCAGGTACCTGTACCTGTTTTGAGTATGGCCTGGATTGCCATGTCCACCGAGGCGTACTTGAAGGAAAACTCTTCGGAGGGGATAAGGGAATTGAGACTGGGGATGGGGGAGGAATGAGGTGCTGACAAGTCGTACAGAAGATGCAATTTATTAGAGAACTTGCCCTTTAGAAGCCCAATAGAGCTAACTCTCCATGTACTGAAGGGGGGCTGGGTGAAAGGGCCCATCACAAAGTCCCAATCTATCTCCGTCTGCAGGAGCTGGTCAATGGCCTGTTCGTCGATGGCTGCCGACCGTAGGTTCCTGCACTCGTGGTTGGTGTGAGGCAGGGAGATGAGACCAGTGTGGAAGCATTCCGTGAAGCCTTGAATGAGGTAGACGGCCAGGGAGGGAGTTGGGTGTGCTGTAAGATAGAAGCTGAGCCATCGACCCGGCTTAGTCATGCCTTCTTCTGTTGTTTGACCTCACACAGGATCCTGAGGTGAGCCCTCTGGCACAGGGTACAGACGTGGAGAAGGCGGCACTGATTAAAATTACATGACCCGTAATTAAAGTTGTTGCAGATGGCTGCTCCCCCTGCAGTCCGGACTGGGCGTCCGAGCTTGTCCGTCTGTGGCACTCGTGTAGTGGCCTGCTGGCCCTGAACTGCGTTGGAAGTAGCGCGGTTGTCAAACTGGGGACTGGTTGTCGCATTGGCGCACCAGGCAGCGGTGTGGGTAGCCGACTGGCAGATTGCGCACAGTGGTGACCGTAGGCCAGCGAAGTGTCGGCAGAAGAGCTCCGTGTCCATGACGCTCCAGTCTGTGGGCGTCTGAAACTGGAGGAATCTTGCTGCGGCTTTGGCAGAGAAGGAGCAATGATAATCGTAGAACCCAAAGCCACCTTACTTGTAGCCTAGGTCTACGACAGGTTGGAGGTACAAATCCAGCTCCTCCCGCCTGCCGGGGAGGCTAAAAAAATCACGTCCCTCATCATGCCAAAAGTCAAAGTGAACTCCGGCACTGAAAGCTTCCTATTGAGCCTGGGGTCTTTGGCTTTAAGGACTACTGACACATCCCCCCAAGTATACGCCTTGTTCTCCGCCAGATCATGTACGGAGATGAGCAGTGATGCGAGGTTGACATCCTTGCCTTCTAGGATGTCCTTCCTGACATTGGTTGGTACTAGGTGGGAAGGGTATACTACCGGACTCCACGCTGTGATACCTGTGGAAGGAGCTGTAACAGCCTGGACTACGGCAGGGTCAGGGGCTGCAACGGCTGGGCGGGTCTCCAGAAGTGCCACCCTGTTCTGAACATCAGAGACTGACGTGGCCAGAGATGAGACCAGGGTATGCAACTGGGAAATGGCCGATGAGATTGAATCCAAGGACGCCTGTTGGGTGCTGGATCCTGCTGTGGCAGGAGGAGCCTGAACAGCTCTGCCTTCCTGGCCTCAGTTCTGTAGTCAACCTAGGGATAGTCCACCCCCTAAGCAACTGAACACTGCCACTCTCGGAGACTGGAGAGGGGGACAGAGGGGCCGTGAGGGGCTATTGAGGGTGACATGAGTTTAAGTCTTGCTTGTGCTCCCTACCACATATGTACCTAAGCGAAGTATATGCCCCCTTTTTTTTTTGCCTGTGGAAGCACCGTTCAAGCTGGTGCAGGGTGGACCTACTGAAGAAAATATGAGAGAAAACAATCGTTGAGAGTTGTTTTGCTGTTGCCTGAAATTTGACTAGAATGGTGACTTTAACAGGCGTCAGTGACTTTGAAATGAAAACGAAATAAAAGAAATGAATGAAATGTTGCCTTTAACGAAATGAAAAACTGCCATGACAGAGGCATGGCTCGGTCGTGCCGCCGTTGCGACTGACTGCGAACCGGACTCTGGAGCATGTACTGAAATGAGGCAATTGGTGAAATGAGGCCAAATAGCTGGGGCACACCGGGACGAATCGGTACATCATGGATGCAACAGGATTCGAGGCCCGGATCGCCATGCCACTGTTTGCGACTGAGCACGAATCGGACTCTGGAGCATGTACTGAAATGAGGCTTGTCCTGGGGCACGCCGAGACGAATTAGTGCGAAGACGTGACTAGATTTGTGTCGGAACGTGATAGGTGACACAGAAATGATATACCATGACAGAGACAAGAATCAAAAATGACCGAACTCATGAAAAGTGAATCTGTACTCTGGATCATGTACTCAAATGAGGCCGAGCAACTGGGCGCCCCAAGGCGAATCGGTGCATCGTCTAAATGCGACTGGATTCGTATTGGAGTGTGATATGTGACAGAAATGATATGCCATGACAAAGACTAGAATCAGCGACCGAAGCTACCACCGCCGGAGCGATCTCCGCTGAGCAGGAAGATGACAGGTCCGTCTCTGCATCTTTAGATGCGACTGTATTCGTATTGGAGCGGGGACGGACCTGTCACAGCGCCGCTCTCCCCTATGGTAGACTGAAATGAGGCCGAAAACTGGGGCACACTGGAGCGAATCGGTGCATTGGAGATGCGACTGGATTCGAATCGGAGAGCGGTACGTGACAGAAATGAATGAAATGATTCGACATGTTTGGAACGGCCCGAAATGACTCACCAATGTTTTTTGAACGATTCAAAAAGATTGTAACGATTCAAACTGATTTGAAATGTCCGCTGACACCCGCTATCCCATAGGTATACATGTATGTCCGTTTTGCATCCGAAAACGGAAGGATGACAAACGGACATACGGACCGTCCGTGTGAAAGAGCCCTTATTCGTGAGTTTTCGGATATCACAGTTTAGTGACATGGCAAATAGCAGTGCATAGAAATGAAAAATTGGGAACCAAAGCCCTACCTGCGACAGCCGAACCAGATGCGTTGTACTGAAAACTGCGACTCGGTAAACGAGTGCTACTAAACACGAACGATGACGACTCACGGACACGGACTCAGGAACACAGAATTTGCAACAAAAACTGACGAAGACGGGACTAACGAATACGGAACTCACGAACAGGAACTCACAAACGTTTGTCTCGAATAGTCGGCCCTAGATCTCTGGCGTAACAGATATCACGCACAGGAAACCGACAAGGACCATAGGCGAGTGGGCTGGTTAAATACGCCCCGGGCTCCTCCCATAAATTCAGGCCACCATACTGGCCTTCTTATATCACTACAGGAGCTAGCATGTGGGTCCTGCTAGCTGCTGCCCTGTGGGTCAGTGGTTCAATGGGCCACTTGACTGGACTTGCCCCCAGACCTAAGTCTGCCAGCCCTCCTCTGCTACAGACTAATGCCGCGTACACATGATCAGATTTTACGATGGGAAATGTTGGATGTGAGCTTGTTGGCTGAAAGTCCAACCGTTTGTATGCTCCATCGAACATTTGTTGTCGTACTTTCTGCCAACAAATGTTGGCTAGCAATTTCTCAAATTTTCCGCCAACAAAACTTTGTTGTCGGACTTTCCAATCGTGTGTGCACAAGTCCGTCGCACAAAAGTTCACGCATGCTTGGAATCTTTTTATCGGCTCGTCGTACGTCTTGTATGTCACCAAGTTCCCACATTTGTAATTGTTGGCCAACACTTGTGTGACCGTGTGTATGCAAGAAAAGTTGGAGTCAACAACCTTCGAACAAAAAAATCCATGGTTTTGTTGTCGGAAAGTCCGATCGTGTGTACGGGGCATAAGACTGGGATGCCATTAAAGCGGGATTCCACCCTAAAGTGGAATTTCCGCTTTTCGGAACCCCCCCCCCCCTCCGGTGTCACATTTGGCACCTTTCAGGGGGGAGGGGGGTGCAGATACCTGTCTAAAACAGGTAATCCCCCATCAGGACAGTAGCTGTCCCAGGGTTTACCCACGAATATTGTCGCAGTTCCTCGTGGAATTGGGGTCCCACCTCGTCATCCGAAATCCAGAATCTGGAAAGTCTCCAGAGTCTGTCAGACGGGGTGACCCCCAAGTCCAGGGACAGCAGGAGAGGGGCGTGGTCCGATATCCCCCTGGGAAGAATAGAAATGTTCCGAACTCTAGGAAGCACAGGCGCCGCCACATAGGCAAGGTCGATCCGTGAGAAGGATTTGTGGGAGGCAGAGTGACAGGTGAAGGCTCTTTGTTGTGGGTTCCTCCACCTCCACACATCCGTAAGGCTGTATGTTTCAGCCCACGTAGCCAGCCCCTGGCGGTCTGCGCCAATCGTGGCCAACCTGTCCACCCCGGAGTCCAGAACCAAATTAAAATCCCCCATCAGGACTACGTTGTCCGGAGGGAATTGTGCCAATTTGGCCGTAACAAGGTTAAGGAACCTAAGGGATGCGGGGGGGGGTAGATTCCCACCAGGACCCACGGTAAGTTGTGGATCATGGCGTGAATCAACACAAAAGTACTAGATCAAGGAGTTTAAATGGAAGAGATTTAAGGACTAGAATACTAACTCCCCTGGCGAAGTTGGAATAGGTCGAGTGGTAATGGCGACCAACCCATGGTTTTTTGAGGGTAAGAGTCTTGCTGCCCACTAAATGTGTCTCCTGTAACACACATATGTGGGGATTATGCCGTTTGATAAATTGGAGAACCAAGGAGCGTTTAATTGGGGATTGGGAAGACAAGAATATCTTTTGGAAATTGTGGACAAGTTCTCAAGATGAGTTGATGAGTTGAAGAAGATGTACAAACAGTGGTGAGGATCCTCGTTCAGGAAATCATTCCTCGATGGGGATGCCCAGTTCATATAAACTCAGACAGACAATGGACCTGCATTTGTATCAAGGGTCTGCCAGGACTTGGTAAAAACTCTCAAGATAGAACGGAAGTTTCACATTCCCTAATACCCTCAAAGCTCAGGGATAGTAGAAAGAATGAACAAAACAATAAAAGACAAAATAAGAAAGGCCACAGGAGGAACCTTTGCCAACTGGAAGAAGGTCCTCCCAGCAGTCCTGGCAGAAATAAGAATGACCCTTCCAAGACAACAGTGTATTCACCTTTTGATGTCTTGATGGGTCGACCTTTCCCCACCCCATGGGCCAGAGCACATTTAATGATAGAAAAGGGAGAGTTAGACTTATTACAGGAAGAATATGTCAGGTAATTGGTTGAAACATTGTAAACAGTTGAGAGAAATGTTGCTCGCACCTCTCCTTTTTCTTCTCAGGAAGCTACTCACCCCTTCAAATTGGGAGACACCGTGGTGGTCCAACAGCTGAACAGAAATAAGAAGCAAGAGTATCCCTTTGGACCTCCTACCACAGTGGTTGCAGTGACCAGAACAGCCACCCTAGTGGTAAATTGCCAGTCCTGGATCCATGCCAACAGAGTGAAAAAGGTTGCCCAAAGCCCCAAGAGCAGGAAGAAGATCTTGGATACAGGAGGCCCTCAAGCAGAAGTCCAAGCAGACGAAGGAGTTCCTGGGAAAGCAGGTCCGGCCAGAGAAGATGACCTCGCTTACTTCACCACAGACTTCTGGCAAGGCGTTCTGCCCACTAATCCTGATCTCTCTGACAGTGTTCCTACCCACCTCGATCACCACTAACTGTATCTACCACCCTAAAGATTTGGGTGCAATTAAAAGTATCTGTGGGAACACAAACACACACACACACACACGAGAACATTACATTGACACAAGCTAGAACCAAGAGAGAGATTGCAGATAGTTTTACTGATAAGATGCTTCTGTTAAAATGTAAGTATGCTTATGCTAAAAAAATCAGGGTATGAAGAATGTTTGATATCTAGCATATTACATCCTAGCACTGCCAGAATTGCCCTTTTGGCTGTACCTTTAAATATTTCCTCCTTTCTCAACGAGACTCCTCCTGTATTCTTTTCTAACATATCCACTCTGTACATAAACAACATTGTTACCTTTCCAATAGCAGGTAGAAGTCATTCCCCTGATTGGTGTTTTAATTTAGGGAATGAGACACAGACTAACCCCTCTTTCTGCAGCAGGTCAATATTTAACATCTCCATGTGCGAATCCAGAGTCTCTGCCCCTGCCTGGTCACTGTTTCAAATATCTGACCCAGGGTTAAACTGTACTTTGCATAACTTTTCTTTTTCTCTAAAAATGTAGGTGCTATACTACACTAATTTATAATCGCAACACAGGACAAGTACACTCATGAGTTTGTCGCTAAGAGACCTTTTGCACTGGGACAAAGTATCTATGTATGTTGTCGGAAAGTGTGTTATCCCTGGGTGCTCCTCCATGTTAAGGGATGGTGTTACCTTGCATCCTTGTTATCTGTCATGGGAGTAGTAGGGGATTATAAAAGGGGACATCCTCTAGAGGCCAGCTCCAGCAGAAAGCTAGGGACATTGCTAAAACATGGAGCCCATTTGCCAATGCGGGATTTGGGCTTGGAGGTATATTTTCATGGTTAAAAGACATTGTCCTTGTTATGATATTTATCCTTGCTCTGATTCTTTACCTCTGCTTTAAGTGTTGCACTTGCATAATTGCACGCCTTCAATCTCCTGATGATAAGGTTCTATCTTACATGACATACATGAAGAGTCGTCAGGCAATCTATGCCACAACCCCAAAGAAGTATTAAAACACAACATAGAATGTAGAGATCATCTTATATGATCTAAGAGGGGATTGAAGGGATATTTAGCTTAACTACTTCTTTGTATTATAGTCAGTTTCCGTTTTGTGTGTCTCTAACATCCATTTCACAAGTAGATATGCTCAAGTCTTGCTAATCAAGTTTCGTTTTTCACTAATACTGCTATCTTCTCTTGAGTTTCGTTTCTTGTAAAGCACGTGATATTTTAGAAATATTTAGTTTCACTTTGGTCATAGACTGTACTTCTATGTCTCTGTATATGATTGGATAATCTGTCAAAGGGCGGTACTTTCTGAAAGCCCCTTTAAATATTCACACCCAAGACTAAAGATTAGATTTGCTCGGAGAGACACTTGCTGTATGTTTTATTGTCTCAAAGGGCTAATCTGACAGGCCTGTTGGGATTGGACAGTACACCATAGCAGAGAGAGAGACCCCTAGATAATCAACATTTATTTCCTTTCACCCTCAAGTTCCTGGGTGGGTGGAGAGAACTCAACAGCAGGGCGAAGCAGCCAGAAACTACAACTCCCGGAGACTGACTCTTCAAAGGTGGGGCGCGTGGCTTGTCAAGCACGTCACATGAATGCAGACATCCCAAGTCTCCCGCATTTGTCTGCGGGCTCCCATACACCCGCGAGCTCTGGGCGATCTCCTGGCTGGGCCAGAAGACAGAGCAGCCGAATGGAGTATGGCCGCTCGGGCTGCTCTGTCTTCTGTCTGTGACCAGGTGTCACGTACCTTACAACGGAACCCGAAATGATGAGGGTTGCCTCTTACATGGTTCTGGTCCAAGCACCCCTGGTGGTGGGTACAGGGAGTGCAAGAGCAACAAAAGGGTGCACGTGCCTGCAGGCAGAAGGCTGGAGCTTGGAGACACAGGAACTTCTGCTGAGAAGTAGGGATGAGCCCGGTGTTCGATTCAAACCCATGTTCGAATCGAACATCGTCCGTTCGAGGAAACTAGAACTTTGTGGGCCGTTCGCATCAAATTCGTGTGATACCAACGGCCCGCAATGCACTGCGCCAGTTGCAGTGCATTGCTGGCTGATGATTGGCCAAGCATGCACTGTGACCCCCGCATGCTTGGCCAATCACAGTGCCGGCAGCGAGGAGAGCCATAATTGGCCACAGGCAGGATGCCTGTGGCCAATTTTAGCTCAGGGGGTTTAGTACACACCCCACACTATATAAGGCCGCCAGCACAGCGGCCTTGTGTAGTGTGTCGGCGTGCAGGGAAAGAGCTAGATAGGCAGGGACAGTGTGTTCTTTTTTTCAGGCATCTGCAGGAGTTAGTGGGTGTTGTGTGCCTCCAGCACATGAATGAATGAATGATTTGTATAGCGCTGCAAAATCGAACCGAATTGCCTCAAGGTGCCTGATCCGCCCCGTGTTGTCCTGCTTATTAGAAGAGGTGGGTCTTGAGTTTTTTTTCTGAAGGCCCGATGGTTTTCTTCCAAACGGATGTTGGTGGGTAGAGCGCACAGCACAGTATACACCTGTATCTACCCTTATCTGCTGGTGTTCTACAGGTGGCTGTATTAGAGAAGTTAGTGGGTGTTGTGTTCCTCCAGCACAATATACACTACCCAATTGCTGGTTTTCCCATCTCCCTGCAGGCCATTACAATGTCTGGAAGGCCAACAAGGAGAGGCAGACAGTCACAAGCCAATAAAAGAGGGCAAGCAGGCTCTGTGTCTAGAGACAACAGTGCTGGTCGTGGACGCGGTGCATCGTCATCAGCACGTGGCCATGGGAATCGCTTGTCCTTATTTTCAACAGCTGGACATGTTGAGCCGCATCATGCCGAAGACTTGGTAGATTGGATGACCAAGCCCTCCTCATCCTCTCTCACCCAGCTCAGGGTACTGGCAAAGCAGCTGCCAATGCATCCTCTTCCCTCGTCTCAATGTCATCAGTCACTCCTTCCCTAGACCCACCATTTCCTCCTGAGGAGCTCCCCGAACTGTTTGACCACAGTGTTGGGTACATGCTCCAGGAGGATGCCCAGCGTTTTGAAGGCTCTGATTATGATACCCAGCTAGAGGAAGGCAGTAGCGTGAGCGCAGAGAGAGGGGATGCTCAAGGACAGCAATCTGGCAGTCAGGTTCCACCAGCTGCAGCATACTGCTAGGTTTGCTCCAGTGGTGAAGAGTGAGGGGATGATGAGGTCACTGACTCCATGTGAGTGTCTGATAGGGAGGAGGAGGCACATCTCCAATGAGGCAGGATGCCCTCCGGGGGCCAGCTTAGGGGATGGATGGGATGGATGGGATGTGATGCAGTCGGTTGGCTGCCCTTAGGCTGGCCCGTGGAGGGCATCCTGCCTTGTTGGAGATGTGCCTTCTCCTCTCTCCTATCAGGCACCCATGTAGAGTCAGTGACCTCATCATCTCCTCCCTCCTCGTCACTGGAGCAAACCTGGCACTGGCGCTCAGCCACACTATATTGCCAAAAGTATTGGGCCACCCCTCCAAATCATTGAACATTTTGGACAATTTCATGCTCCCAACTTTGTGGGAACAGTTTGGGGATGGCCCCTTCCTGTTCTAACATGACTGCACACCAGTGCACAAAGCAAGGTCCATAAAGACATGGATGAGTTTTGGGTGGAGGAACTTGACTGGCTTGCAGAGAGTCCTGACCTTAACCCGATAGAACACCTTTGGGATGAATTGGAGCAGAGAATGCAAGCCAGGCCTTCTCGTCCAACATCAGTGCCTGATCTCACAAATGTGCTTCTTGAAGATTGGTCAAACATTCCCATAGACACACTCCTAAACCTTGTGACAGCCTTCCCAGAAGAGTTGAAGATGTTATAGCTGCAAACGGTGGGCCTGGGGTAGGCTGGGCCGTGGGACAGGGTGGAAAATTCCCACCAGACTGGCTAAATTATATTCAAAATGGCTGCTGTCTGCTGACATTTTTTTTTTTGTGCAGGAATTCGACAGATTGGCTGTGTTGCGAACATGCTGCATTCCGGGAGTTGTAGTCCGGACCGCGCTCAAGTTCCTGGTGGTGGTGGGAGGAGAGAACTGAGCAGCGGCGCGCAGCAGCCAGAAACTACAACTCCTGGATACTGAGTCTTCAGAGGCGGGTCACGCACATCACGTGACTGCAGACATCCCAAGTCTCCCTTATTTGGCTGCGGGCTCCCAGACACCCGCAAGTGCCGGACGATCTCCCGGCTGGGCCAGAAGACAGAGCAGCCCGAGCAGTAGAATAGAGTACGGCCGCTCTGGCTGCTCTGTCTTTTGTCTGTGGCCAGGCTGAACTGGTGGGCACTGATGAGGTGGTACTGAAGGACACTGATATGCTGCACTGATGGGCTGCACTGGTAGGCACTGGTGAGGTGGCAGTGATGGGCTTCACTGGTAGGCACTGATGAGGTGGCACTAAAGGACACTGATAAGTTGCACTGATAGGCGCTGATGAGGTGGCAGAAATGGACACTGATAGGCTGCATTTAATTGGCACTGGTAAGACTGCGGCATGAAGCATCACCTCCCTGAAATTAGTTTTTGCAGGTTGGGATGTCTGTAACTGGCTCAGGCTGGGCGTTTGATGGCTGCAACTTTAATTTTTTCAGAGACAGTCACAGAGAGAAGAAGAAATAACTGACTGAGAGCAGCTTACTTTTCCAGTTCAAGTTCCGGAGTCCTTGGACTGGAGGCAGAGACCCGGGTGTGGCTGTCTGTAACTTGAAGTTATCATCACCCCCCCCCCCCCCCCCCCCCCCCCCAGGAGGCTGAGTTGCATTCAACATCACTGAGGTGAGAGAACCTGACCCCCCAGCTGACCCCCACATCCCCCCCCCCAATTTACCCTGCCCACCCAATAACCTCAAAATAGGTAATAGCCCTGAACACTGTCTGGGTTGTCAGGTCCTGTGCTGGCCATGGCCTGTGGGTCCTGCTGGGAGCTGGCCATGGCCTGTGGGTCCTGCTGGGAGCTGGCCATGGCTTGTGGGTCCTGCTGGCCATGGCTTGTGGGTCCTGCTGGGACCTGGCCATGGCCTGTGGGTCCTTCTGGAAGCTGGCTGCTGGCCTGTGGGTCCTGCTGGGGGTTGGCCATGGCTTGTGGGTCCTGCTGGGACCTGGCCATGGCCTGTGGGTCCTTCTGGGAGCTGGCTGCTGGCCTGTGGGTCCTGCTGGGAGTTGGCCATGGCTTGTGGGGCCTGCTGGCCATGGCTTGTGGGTCCTGCTGGGAGCTGGCCATGGCTTGTGGGTCCTGCTGGGAGCTGGCCATGGCCTGTGGGTCCTTCTGGGAGCTGACCATGGCCTTTGGGTCCTTCTGGGAGCTGGCTGCTGGCATGTGGGTCCTTCTGGGAGCTGGCTGCTGGCATGTGGGTCCTGCTAGCTCCTGGCCTGTGGTTCGATGGGCCACTTGACTGGACTTGCCTAAAGGCTGCCAGCCCTCCCCTGCCACGGACTAAGACTGGGGTGCCATTAAAGTTCATATGGCGTCCCAATACTTTTGGCAATGTAGTGTATAAGGATATACAGTACATACATAAACAGCACAAGGTCGTGCTCACACTATGAGATGTTTCTCGGGGCGGCAAATCCTCTGAGCTCCACAAGGTGGTGATCTCACTTCTTTCCAGGCAAGTCTCTAATGGAAGACAGGAAGTGATGTCACATACAGACAGGAAGTCTCTATGGAAGACAGGAAGTGATGTCACATACAGACAGGAAGTCTCTATGGAAGACAGGAAGTGATGTCACATAAACACAGGTATTTCCAGGTGAGAGGTGAGTCGGGAGGAAGTAGAGAGGAGACATTGTTGGAACTTGCAGCAGAGGAGGTAATAACTTATTATTATTATTATTATTATTATTATTATTATTATTATACAGGGTTTATATAGCGCCAACAGTTTGCGCAGCGCTTTACAACATCAGGAAGACAGTACAATTACAATACAATACAGGAGGAATCAGAGGGCCCAGGTAATCAGATATTATTATTATACAGGATTTATATGGTGCCAACAGTTTGTTCAGCACTTTACAACACGAGGGCAGACAGTACAGTTACAATACAGGAGGAATCGGAGGGCCCGGCTCATTAGAGCTTACAATCTAAGAATATTATTTTCTACTTACACCCAGTAACCCCCCCCCGTCATGTCCGTCCTCTTCCTCCATAGTCACTGTGACGTCTTTTATCTCCAGCAGATGATCATACATCATACATATATAGTGTATATAGTATAGTGTAGATTAACCCCTTCAGGGTCAGAACATTCCCTTACTTATGGGGCCAGAACATTGTCCTAATTTTGATGTGAAAAAGCAGTACAGCGCAAATATTATTTAAATAAAACTAGATCTAAATGCAAATAAGTGAACAAAAATGTGTAAACAAAGAGAATAGTCCATTCATTTGAAAACAAATTGGAAGAAAAAAAGTCAGTGCATCCAGCGGGAAGTGCAGAAGAGATATCCAGTGATATGAGTGATGTAAACATCAAAAATGGTGACTTGAGTGACTCCCTCCACCATCAATAGCAGTGGCCGCTCACCTCAGGAGATGGACCCCTGAGTACATCGGTCAGGTCAGATAGAGCGGTCCCTTACAGGGAATCATAAAAGGCAGACCCAAACGTTGGTATCAAATATACTTCAGACTGGTATCAAGTGTAGACTTTACTGAACTTCAGGCTAATCATCATCATCATCAGGTTACATGAAATAAAAGCAGCAGAAATCTGGTGCTCTCTGATTGCTACAGGTAACATTTATTAACCACTTCCCTACCCCCCCATAGTCATATGACGTCCACAAGGTGGATCTCCCATCCTGGGTGGACGTCATATGACGTCCTCCCATTCCCGGCTGCCTAGGGGGCGCGCGCGCCCGCGGCGTCGCTCGGGACCCGGTGCCCGGCGGCCGCGATGTCCGCCGGGCACCCACGATTGCCCGGGAACACAGCAGGGCCGTGGAGCTGTGTGTGGAAACACACAGCTCCACGTCCAGTCAGTCAGTCAGTGGAGAGGAGACCGATGGTGTGTTGCCAGTACCGAGGAACACCGATCGTCTCCTCCCCTTGTGAGTCCCCTCCCCCCCACAGTTAGAATCACTCACATAGGGAACATATTAACCCCTGCAGCGCCCCCTAGTGTTAACCCCTTCCCTGCCAGTCACATTTACACAGTAATCAGTGCAATTTTATAGCAACGGTCGCTGTGTAAATGTGAATGGTCCCAAAACTGTGTCAAAAGTGTCCGAAGTGTCCACCGCAATGTCGCAGTCACAAAACAAAAAAAAAAAATCGCAGATCGCCGCCATTACTAGTAAAAAAAAAAAAAAATGCAATAAATCTATCCCCTATTTTGTAGACGCTATAACTTTTGCGTTAACCAATCTATATATGCTTATTGCGATTTATTATTATTTTTTTTACCAAAAATATGTAGAAGAATACGTATCGGCCTAAACTGAGTAAAAAAATTGTTTTTAAAAAAAAAAATGGATATTTATTATAGCAAAAAGTAAAAAATATTGTGTTTTTTTTTTCAAAATTGTCGCTCTTCTTTTGTTTATAGCGCAAAAAATAAAAACCGCAGAGGTGATCAAATACCACCAAAAGAAAGCTCTATTTATGGGGAAAAAAGGACGTCAATTTTGTTTGGGTGCAACGTAGCACGGCTGCGCAATTGTCAGTTAAAGCAACGCAGTGCCGAATCGCAAAAAGGGCTCTGGTAAGGAAGGGGGTAAAATCGGCCGGGACTGAAGTGGTTAAAAGTGAAAAATACACTCACATAAAACGCACTGTACCCCAGTGCTAAGGATGAATGACTGTATCTATATGCAAAGAAATCCACGGAGATCAGCGTGTAAGGACAAAGAATTATTTTTTTTTTTTTACCGAATTCTCAGTATTTTTTGATTTATAGCGCAAAAAATAAAAAACCCAGCAGTGATTAAATACCACCAAAAGAAAGCTCTATTTGTGTGAAAAAAAGGACAAAAAATGTATTTGGGTACAGTGTTGCATGACTGAGTAATTGTCATTCAAAGTGTGAGAGCACCGAAAGCTGAAAAGTGCCCAGTGGTTAACATTGCATTAGCATTGTTAGAGGTGTTGCAATACCAACGGCCACCACAAGATGGCGCCATATTACAGAAGGACTTCAGAAGGCCGCAAAGCCGCGGCCTAAATTACTGGCCAGCGCGGCCCGATGCGATCGCATGGCGGGGGTCTGGGTCCACAGGGAGACAGGGTACCGCAGCTGTGTCGCCCCAGGCGCCAGGACCCCAATTCTAGTCGCAAATGCGACCTGGCGACCGGGGTTTGTCGAGCCCTGCCTTATTATATCCTTTCTCCTGGAATCCGGACGACAATAATTGTGACTGGGCCAAGAAATCGTCCTCTCCTGTGCAATTTACGTCTGAGTCTAACAAACTGACCCCTGGGGATGTTGCACAACCAAGATTTTCTGGTGGCAACTCCCCAGGGGTATATAAGAATTACGGTCAGTAGGCTTCAGGTAATTGCACAACCGAAAACGATCACAATCCTTCCATATTTCCAGATCGAGGAAAAACATTTTTCTCTTTACTGAAATTCCAAGACAATTCGATGTTCTTTGTATTGAAATCCAGTTTCTGCACAAACATGTCAAGACTGGTTTGGTCACCCTCCCAAATCATTATGAGGTCGTCTTTATATATCTTTTTTCTTTTTTCATATTGTCTTCATTTTGTTGTGGTGTCACCTTTCCCACCAATCACCTTCTCACCTCATCAGTCTTTACTAACGGATTATATGACTTTTATTAGTATATGATCGGGATGATCAGCAGTCTATGGGGGGATTTCCTCAAAGGAAGGTCACACCATCCCCCACCATCATTAGGTAGATGAGGAACAATTATGAATAGTTATGATTTATACACAATCATGTTTGTTACAATAAATGTTTTATTATATATTCAGAGTGGAAACCTTGAGGATTATAATAGTGTTATTAAAGAAGAGGACAAGCAAGAGGACGAGGAATATGGTGTAATGAAGGAGCTTTCAGGACACAAGGATATGATGGAGCCACCTAATAACAGGAACCCACCAGAGAGATGTCCCCGTCCTCTGTATTCCCGGGATTCTACACAGGAAGGTCACACCATCCCCCACCATCATCAGGTAGATGAGGAACAATCACTGATAGTATCATCTAGGGCTGCAACTAACGATTATTTTGATAATCGATTAGTTGGCCGATTATTATTTCGATTAATCGGATAATAACCTTAAAAAAAAATGTGGTGTATAATTTAATATGTAAACTTAAAAAAAAAAAAAAAAAAGGCAATTTATTCTTAAATATCTCTATGCAGTGGTAAATATAAATAACCAACTATATGGTTAGGGAGCAAAATCTCTAATCCCCTCTGAGAATAACAGACAGAAGAGATATATACTGTATATACAATTAGAGGAGATATACTGCATATACAATTAGAGGAGATATACTGTATATACAATTAGAGGAGATATACTGCATATACAATTAGAGGAGATATACTGTATATACAATTAGAGGAGATATACTGTATATACAATTGGAGGTTGAATCTGGTAAATATCATCAGACTCAAAGATCACATTTTTTATTTAGATCCCTTTCACACTGGGGTGTATGCAATGGGCCCTGCCCCCTGTAATGTCCCCTGCCTCCTTGTAATGTGCCCTGTTCCCATGTGCCCTGCCCTCATGTAATGTGCCCTGCTCCCTCGTAATGTGCCCTGCCCTCACATAATGTGCCATGCCCTCACGTAGTGTACCCTGCTCTCATGTATTATGCCCTGCCTCCTTAAAATGTGCCCTGCTCCCACGTAATGTGCCCTGCCCTCACATAATGTGCCCTGCCCTCACGTAGTGTACCCTGCTCTCATGTATTATGCCCTGCCTCCTTAAAATGTGCCCTGCCCTCACATAATGTGCCCTGCCCTCACATAATGTGCCCTGCCCTCACATAATGTGCCCTGCCCTCACGTAGTGTACCCTGCTCTCATGTATTATGCACTGCCTCCTTAAAATTTGCCCTGCTCCCACGTAATGTGCCCTGCTCCCACGTAATGTGCCCTGCTCCCACGTAATGTGCCCTGCTCCCGCGTAATTTGCCCTGCTCCCGCGTAATGTGCCCTGCCCTCACGTATTATGCCCTGCCTCCTTAAAATGTGCCCTGCCTCCTTAAAATGTGCCCTGCTCCTACATAATGTGCCCTGCTCCCTCATAATGTGCCCTGCTCCCTCGTAATGTGCCCTGCCCTCACATAATGTGCCATGCCCTCACGTAGTGTACCCTGCTCTCATGTATCATACCCTGCCTCCTTAAAATGTGCCCTGCCTCCTTAAAATGTGCCCTGCTTCCGCGTAATGTGCCCTGCTCCCGCGTAATGTGCCCTGCTCCCGTGTAATGTGCCCTGCTCCCGCGTAATGGGCCCTGCTCCCGCGTAATGGGCCCTGCTCCCGCGTAATGTGCCCTGCTCCCACGTAATGTGCCCTGCCTTCTTAAAATGTGCCCTGCCCTCACGTAATGTGCCCTGCCTCCATGTAAAAGTTTACTTTAGATGTAATGCCTTCTATTGCCTCCAGTCTATCAGCCTCCACCTTCTCTGGGTCCAGATGCTGCTCTTCCCTGCACAGTCTTTAAAGTATTTTTTTTAAACAACAAACATGTTATACTTGCCTGCTCTGTGTAATGGTTATGAACAGAGCAGCCCCGATTCTTTACTTCTGGGGTCCCCCACCGATGCTTCTGGCTCCTCCTGCCTTCAGAGTGCCCCAAAAGCAAGCTGCAAATTATAGTATAGCGTGGCCCTATAGCAAGATAAAAAAACGTCTGCCTTTAGAGCCACTCACTTCCTGCCCAGGACTACATGTCCCACGAGGCATTGCTCCTCACACATTCACAAGTTCTCAGGCACCTACTGACATGTATGGTGTACTGAGCTGTATGTGTGCTGCGCCGGCCGATTAATCGATTATGAAAATAGTTGACAACTATTTTCATAATCGATTCGCTGTCGATTAATCGATAGGTTGTTTCAGGCCTAGTATCATTAGGATCTGTACATTAAATGCATTGTTACCATTGATGTCATTTTTATTATATATTCAGAGTGGAAACCTGAGAGATTCTAAAGTTGAGGTTAAAGAAGAGATAAAAGAGGAGGGTGATGAGGATGGGGTGATGGAGGAGTTTCCAGAAGAAAACAAAGATCTGTACCAGGACACCATGGTGGAGTCATCCGGCTACAGAAACCCACCAGAGAGATCCCCCCGTCCTCTGTATTCCCGGGATTCCACACAGGAAGATCACACCATCCCCCACTGTTACAAGGTTGGTGGGACGGAGAATCTAGAACATGGACTTACAGGGACAATGTGTGGATTTTTTATGTCATCTCACAATATTAAAGCTCTTATTTTACAGATAATATTCTCTCTCATTTTCTTGGTTTAGAGTGGAGATCCAATCGATATAGAATTTGAGGTTAAAGCAGAAGAAGAAGAAGAGAGGTATGTGAGGGATGATCAGCAGTCTATGGAGGAGGATGGAATAACGGGGACATTTATAGAGGAGGACACTCCTACAGAGATCAGCACAGGTGGGTCATTAACACTAAATCCATTCCTCCACCTATACTGCTCACTGATTGGTCCAGAGTAGGGCGGGGACTGGGTGATATCAGCCTGTAATATCCTGGTCACTTTCCTGAGCTGTGTTCCCCGTCCTGTATTCCTGTATTTCTCTCAGATAATCTTCCTTCTCTGTGCTGCAGACACAATTTATGTATCTAGACTGGATTTATGGAGATTCTGGGGTTCATCAAAATGTTGACTCTCACTATAGGCATTGCTCAACCTAGACACCAGTGCCATGTGTCTTGGGTCTTCTGCCCCATGCCAGGGTATAGCAGGATCTCTATCTTTGTAATTCTTCTGGGGTCACTTGCTCTGTTTTCTTTCCTTGCTGTTCCCGGGTGGAGGGATATGTCTGTATAGTCTCAGACCCAAGTCACTGAGTGCAGTCTCAGGAGATGGGAGGCAGCGGTGTGGGACCTCTGCAACTTGTCTCCAGTAAACATTTACGTTTCCACTGATTTCTGAACACCAATATTATGAATCCTGACCCTTCACTATATCATTTATATTGTACATTATATACTCCTGACCCCTGCACTATATACTCTATATTGTACATTACATAATTCTGATACTATATAGTCCTATCTGTTGTATCTTATACAATATGTTGTACATTACATAGTCCTGACTTCTTCTCTCTTTCCTCTACTATATATATATATATACACATAATATGTATTCTCTTTTGTTACACCCATTTCCTACCAGCTGGACATTTTATATCTGATGATTTGATTGGAGCACAGACTTTTACATGTTGATAATAATGTTGATAACATCCTCCAACTTTGGAACCTTAAACAGAAAGTGATAATGAGGGAGGAGTCAGTAACCCAATGATGGTGGTCTTCAGGATCAGTCCAGTCTTCATCTTGGTTGTTCTCCCCCCATCCTCACTCTCTGACCTCTGGTGGGGCTCAGCCCCGCTGTTATTCATGACTAAATCATGGACTAAATAAGGAAGTGCAGGACTTCTTGTGTTGGGAAGATGGCAATGAGTGATAGAGGGGGAGGGGACTCTCGTCCTATAATCCCCTCATCACTGTCACTCCTATAAAAGACAGTTCTCGTTGTTTCCTCACTCTCTGACTAAGGTCCATGAATAAAGAAATGATCTGGTAGGAGATCAGAGGACCCATTTACTAGTTACCTTGAGGGGGGAATTGTAAGATCCTCAGAGACAAAGCTGCCTGATGTGGGCGGAGTCCTGGTTTAGGGGAACCAATCAGCTCATGTCTAGTAATAATCTTTTTATTTCTATTTTAGTAGATGGACGGGAGATGAGGAAAACCTCAGAGGATTGTCTCACTTTGTCTCCAGACTGTAAAGTAGAAGATGAGGACATCACACAGTATAGTCCAGGAGAAAACCCGACTACCTCAAATGTCCATCCGGCACCACACAGTGTAGATGGACCATCGTATTCCTCTTATCCTGAGGAACCTCAGACTGTGCGGGACGGTGCCGGACCATCGTATTCCTCTTATCCTGAGGAACCTCAGACTGTGCGGGACGGTGCCGGACCATCGTATTCCTCTTATCCTGATGAACCTCAGACTGTGCGGGACGGTGCCGGACCATCGTATTCCTCTTATCCTGAGGAACCTCCGACTGTGCGGGACGGTGCCGGACCATCGTATTCCTCTCATCCTGAGGAACCTCAGACTGTGCGGGACGGTGCCGGACCATCGAATTCCTCTTATCCTGAGGAACCTCAGACTGTGCGGGACGGTGCCGGACCATCGTATTCCTCTCATCCTGAGGAACCTCAGACTGTGCGGGACGGTGCCGTCCTTCCAACAGATAAGAGGTTTTACTGTACTGAGTGCGGGAAGCGTTTCAATTCGAAGTCTAGTTTTAATATGCATAAAAAATTTCATGCAGTTGAGAAGCCACATTTCTGTTCTGAGTGCAGGAAATTTTTTTCAGCAAAGTCGCTTCTTTTTAGACATCAGAGGTCTCACACGGGTGAGAAGCCATATTCCTGTCCTGAGTGTGGGAAATGTTTTTCATTGAAGTCGCATCTTGATACACATCAGAGGTTGCACACGGGTGAGAAGCCGTATTCCTGTCCTGAGTGCGGGAAATGTTTTGTACAGAAATCAGAACTTGTCACACATCAGAGGTCTCACACGGGTGAGAAGCCGTATTCCTGTCCTGAGTGTGGGAAATGTTTTTCATTGAAGTCACATCTTGATAGACATCAGAGGTCTCACACGGGTGAGAAGCCGTATTCCTGTCCTGAGTGTGGGAAATGTTTTTCAGAGAAGTTGCATCTTGATACACATCAGAGGTCTCACACGGGTGAGAAGCCGTATTCCTGTTCTGAGTGCTGGAAATGTTTTTCAGCTCAATCTAATCTTCTCAGACATCAGAGATCGCACACGGGTGAGATGCTGTATTCCTGTCCTGAGTGCGGGAAATGTTTTTCAGATAAGTCCAGTCTTTCCTATCATCAGAGATCACACACGGGTGAGAAGCCATATTCCTGTCTTGAGTGCGGGAAATGTTTTTCAGTGAAGTCGCATCTTGGCAGACATCAGATGTTGCATACGGGTGAGAAGCCGCATTCCTGTCCTGAGTGCGGGAAATGTTTTGTACAGAAATCAGATCTTGTCACACATCAGAGGTCTCACACGGGTGAGAAGCCACATTCCTGTCTTGAGTGCGGGAAATGTTTTTCAGATAAGTCGAATCTTCTCAGACATCAGATGTTGCATACGGGTAAGAAGCCGTATTCCTGTCCTGAGTGCGGGAAATGTTTTTCAGATAAGTCCAGTCTTTCCTATCATCAGAAATCACACATGGGTGAGAAGCCATATTCCTGTCCTGAGTGTGGGAAATGTTTTTTAGTCAAGTCGCTTCTTCTCAGACATCAGAGGTCGCACACAGGCGAGAAGCCGTATTCCTGTCCTGAGTGTGGAAAATGTTTTTCACAGAAGTCCAATCTTGACACACATCAGAGGTCTCACATGAGGGAGAAGCCGTATTCCTGTCCTGAGTGAGGGCATGGTTCCTCACTGAAGTCCTGTCTTCCTTTACATCAGGGGTCCCACACAACCCTTGAGGTGTATTAGTGCCTTGAGTGTGGGAAATGTCTTGTATATGAATGTTGCTGGACATGTGGGGAAGAAGCACACCCTGATATACACCTCAGATATACTCCATGGCTGATCTTCATCATGTAAGAAACAGTTGATAAGGAGATCAGAGATCACCAAAGACATGGATGAAGTGTTGTACCGTGTCGGCCATTGATAGCAGGAGAAAAATAAAAATGGAGTCATTACCTCTCATTGGGAAATTTTTGTGGTGTAAACTTTTTTTTTCTATTGATTGAACTAGATGGACTTGTGTCTTTTTTCAACCAGACTATCTATATGTAATAAACATTTACAGGTCTAGTTTACTATGACAAATTCTGGTCGTATTTTATTTCATAAAGTGATTTTAATGGCATCCCAGTCTTAGTCCGGAGGGTTCAATATTGAGTTGGCCCAACCTTTGCAGCTATAACAGCTTCAACTCTTCTGGGAAGGCCGTCCACAAGGTTTAGGAGGGTGTCTATGGGGATGTTTGACCATTCTTCCAGAAGAGGATTTTTCAGGTCAGGCCCTCATGTTGGACAAGAAGGTCTGGCTCGCAGTCTCTGCTCTAATTCATCCCAAAGGTGTTCTATTGGGTTGAGGTCAGGACTCTGTGAAGGCCGGTCAAGTTCCTCCACCCCAAACTTGCTCATGCACACTATATTGCCAAAAGTATTGGGCCCCTTCTCCAAATCATTTGGTGGAGGGGGGATTATGGTGTGGGGGTTGTTTTTCAGGAGTTGGGCTTGGCCCCTTAGTTATGTGAAGGGAACTCTTAAGGGACAGTGTGTTCTTTTCTCAGGCATCTGCAGGAGTTAGTGTGTGTTGTGTGCCTCTAGCACAGCATAGTATACACCTGTATCTACCCTTATTTGCTGGTGTTCTCTAATACAGCCATCTGCAGGAGTTAGTGTGTGTTGTGTGCCTCCAGCACAATATACACCTGTATCTACCCTTTATTGCTGGTGTTCTCTAATACAGGCATCTGCAGCCTTTACAGTGGGTGTTGTGTGCCTCCAGCACAATATACACTACCCAATTGCCTGTTTTCCCATCTCCCTGCAGGCCATTACAATGTCTGGAAGGCCAACAAGGAGAGGCAGACAGTCACGAGCCAATAAAAGAGGGAAAGCAGGCTCTGTGTCTAGAGACAACAGTGCTGGTCGTGGACGCGGTGCATCGTCATCAGCATGTGGCCATGGGACACGCTTGTCCTTATTTTCGGCAGCTGGACATGTTGAGCCACATAATGCTGAAGACTTGGTAGAGTGGATGACCAAGCCCTCCTCATCCTCTCTCACCCAGGCTCAGGGCACTGGAAAAGCAGCTGCCAACGCGTCCTCTTCCCTCGTTTCAATGTCATCAGTCACTCCTTCCCTAGACCCACCATGTCCTCCTGAGGAGTCTCCCGAACTGTTTGACCACAGTGTTGGGTACATGCTCCAGGAGAATGCCCAGCGGTTTGAAGGCTCTGATTATGATACCCAGCTAGAGGAAGGCAGTAGCGTGAGCGCAGAGAGAGGGGATGCTCAAGGACAGCAATCTAACAGTCATGTTCCACCAGCTGCAGCATACTGCCAGGTTTGCTCCAGTGGTGAAGAGGGAGGGGATGATGAGGTCACTGACTCCACGTGGGTGCCTAATAGGAGAGAGGAGGAGGAGACACATCTCCAACGAGGCAGGATGCCCTCCGGGGGCCAGCTTAGGGGCAGCACACCACAGAGCTCCACCTGTGCAGGGCGCTGACTGCGCGTTATTCCAAAAGTTCTTTGGTGTGAGCCTTTTTTGCAACATATGTCTCAAGCGTATCTCGCGTGGCCAAAACATCAGCCGCTTGGGCACCACATGCTTGACCAGACATATGTTGACCTGTCATGCAGCTCATTGGCAAACGTACCTAAAAGACCCACACCAAAGAACAAAGCGGACCGCTCCTCATCAGCTGGGATCTCCAACCCCACTATACCTTCAGTCCTCTCTGAAAGCTGCATGGAGAGGAATGAAGGTGTAGAATTAGGTGTGTCACAGCCAAGTACTTGCCGGCACTCTGCTAGCAGTACACCGATGTCCGATTTTAGCAGGCAAATTTCCCTGCACCAGCTGCTGGACCGTCGAAATAAGTTCACTCCCAGCCATCCACATGCCCAGCGGTTGAATGCTAGCGTGGCTAAATTTCTAGCACTTCAACTGCTGCCTTTTCAGTTGGTAGACTCGGCCCCCCTTCCGTGAGTTTGTGCAATGTGCGGTTCCTCGGTGGCAGGTTCCCAAATGCCACTTTTTCTCACGGAAGGCGATTCCGGCTCTCTACCAGCATGTGAAAGGCAATGTCCATGCCTCGCTGAACAGGGCGCTCAGCGGTAAGATGTATATTACCGCTGACTCATGGTCCAGCAGGCATGGACAGGGACGTTGCCTATCTTTCACGGCCCATTGGGTCACTCTTTTGGCAGCTGGGAAGGATGCAGGACAAGGTGCAGTAGTGTTGGAGGTTGTTCCCGCCACCACGCCTCCAAAATGCTACTACTGGTTGTGACACACCTCTCTCCTCCACCCCCTCCTCTTCTTCCTCCATAGCCTCTTCGAGTGCTCTGTCCTCGGAACCAGCGGTGCGCCATAGGCGTTCAAGGGGCTACGCAAGTGCGCAGGCAAAAAGATGCCATGCCGTGCTTGCGCTGGTGTGTTTGGGGGACAGGAGCCACACTGGGGCAGAGGTTCTGTCAGCTCTGCAGGGGCAGGCCGAGAGGTGGTTGACGCCACGCCAGCTTAAGCCAGGAATGGCACCAACCTCCTCTCCGCCCTGCGACAGGGACAACTGACCTATGTGCCCTGTATGGCTCACGTCCTTAACCTGGTGGTTCAGTGGTTCTTGGGCAGGTACCCAGGCATACAGGATGTCCTGAGGCAGGTCAGGAAAGTCTGTGTGCATTTCTGCCGATCATATAATGCCAGTGCTCGGCTGGCTGAGCTGCAAAAGTAGTTGAACCTGTCCAAGAACTGCCTTATATGTGACATGCCCATCAGGTGGAACTCAACGTTGGCCATGCTGCAGCGACTGCACACACAGCAGAGGGCCATCAATGAGTACCTGTGCGACTACGGCACCAGGACAGGGTCAGGGGAGCTCGTATTTTTTTCACCAGGCCAGTGGGGCATGATCAGGGATGCATGCACTGTCCTGTCACCATTTGAGGAGGCCACGAGGATGGTTAGCAGTGACAGTGCATGCATCAGTGACACTGTACCTCTTGTCCACCTTTTGGAGCATACGCTGCATGGAATAATGGACAGGGCACTTGAGGCAGAACAGAAGCAGGAAGAGGACTTCCTTGCCTCTCAAGGCCCCCTTTATCCAGACAGTGTTCCGTCTCTCCCACCCATCACACAGGAAGAGGATGAGGAGGAGTAGGAGGATTGTGTCAGCATGGAGGTGGAGCCTGGCACTCGGCATCAGCAGCAGCAGTCTTTTAGGGATGATTTACAGACCCAAGAAACCGGTGGACTTGTATGTGGCTGGGAGGAGGTGGCTGCAGATCATGTCGTCCTTAGTGACCCAGAGGACCCTGGACCGAATGCCTCAGCTTACCTACGCTGCATGGCCTCCCTGATCCTGCAAAGCCTGCGGAAGGATCCTCGTATTCTTCAGATCAAGGAGAGGGACCATTACTGGCTGGCCACTCTCCTTGATCCAAGGTACAAAGGGAAGGTTGCGGACCTTATCTTGCCGTCGCAGAGGATGAGACATCTCCGGGAGGCCTTTAAGAAAGGTCTGTGCAATGTGTTTCCAGAGACTGGGCGGTTACAAACTCCTGGTCCTGGACAGCGAGTTGCTGAGGCTTCGGCCAGTAGCAGAAAGAGCGGTGGAGAAGGTGGCCGTCTGACCGATGCGTTCAGACAATTTTTTAGTCCGCAGCCCCAAGGTATGATCGGTTCTAGCAACTATCGCCAGCGTCTGATATACATGGTGCAGGAATACCTAGGGGCAAGGTCAGACTTGGACACCTTTCCCACTGAAAATCCTCTGGCTCACTGGGTCTTGAGGATGGATCACTGGCCAGAGCTTGCACAATATGCAATTGAGCTACTGGCCTGTCCTGCATCCAGTGTTCTTTCGGAACGCACATTCAGTGCTGCTGTAGCAATACTTTGCAACAGGGCTCATTGCTGTGCTCCAAGTACAGTATCTGTGACGGGTTGCAGTGTTGTGGCACCAGCACCAGTGGCTAAGGCCCAATTTTTCAGCTCCTGTTTAACAGGGGCGTTTAATTACAATTTTTGATGCAATACTTTGCAACAGGGCTCATTGCTGTGCTCCAAGTACAGTATCTGTGAGGGTTGCAGTATTGTGGCACCAGCCCCAGTGCCTAAGGCCCAATTTTCAGCCCCTGTTTAACAAGGGCATGTAATTACAATTCTTGATCTAATAATTCACAGCAGGGCCCATTCATGCGCCCACCAAGAGTAACTGTGAGGGCTTACAGTGTTGTAGCACCAGCACCACCACCAAAGGCCCAATTTTTCCTACCACTGTTCAACAATGGCATGTAATTACATGGATGGGGTAGCCATGCCATTTTTCTCTAAGATTTTCATCCATATTGCCAGGACAAGGCATGACATTAAAGCCGCAAGCAGTTTAAATGGCTTTTTTTCCTTTACAAATGTCATTTTGTGCAGGGACAGTTCTAAACACGGAAAACACATGCCACTTCACAGGCATACTTTAGACACCCCCCAGGTACGATATTTAAAGGAATATTTCACATTTTTTTTTCACTTTAGGCATCATTAACCGCTTAAGGACCGCCTCACGCCGATATACGTCGGCAGAATCGCATGGCTGGGCACACTACGTGTCTACTTTAAGAGCCCAGCCGTGGGTCGCGCTCGCAACCCAGTCCTGAGCTCTGTGACCACGGCCGCGGGACCAGCGGACCCGATCGCCGCTGGTGTCCCGCGATCGGGTCACAGAGCTGAAGAACGAGGAGAGGTCTGTGTAAACAAACCTCTCCCCGCGCTTCCTAGCGCAACTGACACTGATCATCTGTTCCCTGTCATCGGGACAGGAGATCAGTGATGTCAGACGCCAAGCCACGCCCCCCTACAGTTAAATAAAGAACAAACACACACACACACACTTAACCCCTCCCCGCCCCCTAGTGGTTTACTCCTTCACTGCCAGTGTCATTTACACAGGAATCAGTGCATTTAAATAGCAATGATTGCTGTATAAAATGACAATGGTCCCAAAAATGTGTCAAAAATGTCCGATAATGTCGCAGTGACAATAAAAATCGCTGATTGCCGCCATTACTAGTAAAAAAAATATATTAATAAAAATGCTATAAAACGATCCCCTATTTTGTAAACGCTATAGCTTTTGCGCAAACCAATCAATAATCGCTAATTGCAATATTTTTTACCAAAAATATGTAGAAGAATACTTATCGGCCTAAACTGAGGAAAAAATATGTTTTTTTATATATTTTTGGGGGATATTTATTATAGCAAAAAGTAAAACATATTGCATTTTTTTTCAAAATTGTCGCTCTATTTTTGTTTATAGCACAAAAAATAAAAACCGCAGAGGTGATCAAATACCACCAAAAGAAAGCTCTATTTGTGGGAAAAAAGGACGCCAATTTTGTTTGGGAGCCACGTAGCACGACCGCGCAATTGTCTGTTAAAGCGACGCAGTGCCGAATCACAAAAAGGGGCCTGGTCCTTTGGCTGCAAATTGGTCCGGGGCTTTAGTGGTTAAAATGACTGCTCCAGAAAAAACTTCAGTTTTTTAAAACTTCTTTTTGCATTGATACATGTCCCCTGGGCAGGACCCGGGTCCCCAAACCCTTTTTAGGACAAGAACATGCATATTAGCTGCTATAATTAGCAGTTTAGATTCCGAACGTTCCCGTCCATTGTATTTAATAGGGTTCTAACGTTTGCACAAACTTTGGGTCCATTTGCAGGTTCTTTTGCGAACCGAACGGGGGGGGGGGGTGTTCGGCTCATCCTTACCGTGAACCATTTGCTGCCTTGCAGGGCATCAACAGTTACCCCAATGCAAGGTAGTGTGTATTGATCTGGGACTGTTTGCTGATTTAGAGTCCTATAATCAACACATATTCGTACTCCACCATTTTTCTTTCTGACCACCACTATTGGGGATGCATACGGGCTTTTAGACACAACAATGATGTTTTGATCTTTCGTTTTGTGCAAGCACTCTCGAACATCATCCATATCTTTAAGAGGTATGCACCTGGGTCTTTCTCTAAATGGGGTGCTATCTGTTAGGCTAATACTGTGCTGAATACCTTTAGCACACCCAACATCCATGTCATCAGTTGAGAAAACATCATCGTATTCTAGACATGTGCGATTCGTTTCGTACGAATTCGTAATTCGTACGAATTTTTCGAATCTGTAGTACGAATTTTTTTTTTTACGAATTCCGTACGGAATACGAAATTCCGTTTACGAATTTCGTCGCCGAATGATTCGAATGGATTCGAATGAATTCGAATGACAAAGTGTCATTTTTGCAGGAAAAATTCCGTTTACGAATTTCAGCTCCAAATTATTCGAATCCAACTACCAATATCAAATTTCAACTAATTCAAACGAAATTATTATAGCAGATATAACGAATGAATTCGAATGCATTCGAATGAATTTGAATGCATTCGAATGAATTTGAATGCATTCGAATGAATTCGAATGACAAAGTGTCATTTTTGCAGAAAAAAAAGCTATTTAAAAAACAGTCATTCATTGATATAAAAAAAAAAAAAAAAGCGTAGGGGTCCCCCCAAATTCAATAACCAGGCCCTTCAGGTCTGGGATGGATATTAAGGGGGACCCCAGCCCAAAAAAAAAAAATGGCGTGGGGTCCCCCCCAAATATCCATACCAGACCCTTCAGGTCTGGGATGGATTTTAAGGGGAACCCCGGCCAAAAAAAAATAAAAAATGGCGTGGGGGTCCCCCTCAAAATCCATACCAGACCCTTTATCCGAGCACGCAACCTGGCAGGCCGCAGGAAAGGAGGGGGGACGAGAGCGGCCCCCCCTCTCGCCTGAACCTTACCAGGCCACATGCCCTCAACATTGGGAGGGTGCTTTGGGGTCCCCCCCAAAGCACCTTGTCCCCATGTTGATGAGGACAAGGGCCTCATCCCCACAACCGTGCCCGGTGGTTGTGGGGGTCTGCAGGCGGGGGGCTTATCGGAATCTGGAAGCCCCCTTTAACAAGGGGACCCCCAGATCCCGGCCCCCCCCCTGTGTGAAATGGTAAGGGGGTACAAAAGTACCCCTACCATTTCACCAAAAAAGTGGCAAAAATGGTAAAAATGACAGGAGACGGTCTTTGACAATTCCTTTATTAAAATCTTCTTTCTTCTTTCTTCTGCTCTTCCTTCTTCCTTTCTTCATCTTCTCCTTCCGTCATCTTCTTCCATCTTCTTCTTCCTTCGATTCGCTTCTTCTTCCTCCGGTCTTCTCGTCCTTCTCGTCCGGCGTCGTCCTTCTCGTCCGGCATCGTCGTCTCTTCTCGCAGGCCGCTCCTCGCAATGGGAGGCTCCCGCTCTGTGAGGCTCCGCTCCGGGTGACAGGTCTTTTATAACGAAGGCACCTGGTGACCCCACCCCCTCTGACGCACGGGACGTCATGTGGAATTCCCTATGGCTTTCCCCATGACGTCAGAGGGGGGGCGGGGTCACCAGGTGCCTTCGTTATACAAGACCTGTCACCCGGAGCGGAGCCTCACAGAGCGGGAGCCTCCCATTGCGAGGAGCGGCCTGCGAGAAGAGACGCTGATGCTGGACGAGAAGGACGACGCCGGACGAGAAGGACGAGAAGACCGGAGGAAGAAGAAGCGAATCGAAGGAAGAAGAAGATGGAAGAAGATGCCGGAAGGAGAAGATGAAGAAAGAAAGAAAGAAGATTTTAATAAAGGAATTGTCAAAGACCGTCTCCTGTCATTTTTACCATTTTTGACACTTTTTTTGGTGAAATGGTAGGGGTAAGTACCCCCTTACCATTTCACACAGGGGGGGGGCCGGGATCTGGGGGTCCCCTTGTTAAAGGGGGCTTCCAGATTCCGATAAGCCCCCCGCCCGCAGACCCCCACAACCACCGGGCACGGTTGTGGGGATGAGGCCCTTGTCCTCATCAACATGGGGACAAGGTGCTTTGGGGGGGACCCCAAAGCACCCTCCCAATGTTGAGGGCATGTGGCCTGGTACGGTTCAGGCGAGAGGGGGGGCCGCTCTCGTCCCCCCTCCTTTCCTGCGGCCTGCCAGGTTGCGTGCTCGGATAAGGGTCTGGTATGGATTTTATGGGGGACCCCACGCCATTTTTTTTGGCTAGGGTTCCCCTTAAAATCCATCCCAGACCTCAAGGGTCTGGTATGGATTTTGAGAGGGACCCTACGCCATTTTTTTTTTTTTGGCTGGGGTCCCCCTTAATATCCATCCCAGACCTGAAGGGCCTGGTTATTGAATTTGGGGGGACCCCTACGCTTTTTTTTTATCAATGACTTCAATGAATGACAGTTCTCTGTATTACGGATCCAACAATTCATTTGCCGGCAAATAGCTGCGACTCGTGATTTTAAATAGTTTTTTTTTCCTGCAAAAATGACACTGTGCAGGAACAGTTCTCTATATTAGATATACTGAATCTCGAATCATTCGAAGCATTCGTTATATCCGCTATTATAATTTCTTTCATGTTAGTTGAAATTACATATTTGTTAGTTGTTGCATTCGAATTGTTCTCTGTATTACGGGAATCGGCAATTAGCCGCGAGTGATTTTAAATGTCTTTTTTTCCTGCAAAAATGACACATTGTACAGAGAGAGTTCTAAACACGGGAAACCTGCGCCCTTCTATATACTATATACTCTATAGTATGCCTATGAATGGGGTCATGTTTCCCGTGTTTACAACTCTCTCTGAACAATGTGTCATTTTTCCAGGAAAAAAAGACATTTAAAATCACTCGCGGCTAATTGCCGATTCCCGCAATACAGAGAACAATTCGAATGTTGTATTGTAACTAACAAATATGTAATTTCAACTAACATGAAAGAAATTATAATAGCGGATATAACGAATGCTTCGAGATTCAGTATATCTAATATAGAGAAATGTTCCCGCACAGTGTCATTTTTCCAGGAAAAAAAAACTATTTAAAATCACGAGTCGCAGCTATTTGCCGGCAAATGAATTGTTGGATCCGTAATACAGAGAACTGTCATTCATTGAAGTCATTGATAAAAAAAAGCGTAGGGGTCCCCCCAAATTCAATAACCAGGCCCTTCAGGTCTGGGATGGATATTAAGGGGGACCCCAGCCAAAAAAAAAAAATGGCGTAGGGTCCCCCTCAAAATCCATACCAGACCCTAGAGGTCTGGGATGGATTTTAAGGGGAACCCTAGCCAAAAAAAATGGCGTGGGGTCCCCCATAAAATCCATACCAGACCCTTATCCGAGCACGCAACCTGGCAGGCCGCAGGAAAGGAGGGGGGGACGAGAGCGGCCCCCCCTCCCGCCTGAACCGTACCAGGCCACATGCCCTCAACATTGGGAGGGTGCTTTGGGGTCCCCCCCAAAGCACCTTGTCCCCATGTTGATGAGGACAAGGGCCTCATCCCCACAACCCTGGCCGGTGGTTGTGGGGGTCTGCGGGCGGGGGGCTTATCGGAATCTGGAAGCCCCCTTTAACAAGGGGACCCCCAGATCCCGCCCCCCCCCCCTGTGTGAAATGGTAAGGGGGTACAAAAGTACCCCTACCATTTCACCAAAAAAGGTGACAAAATGGTAAAAATGACAGGAGACGGTCTTTGACAATTCCTTTATTAAAATCTTCTTTCTTCTTTCTTCTGGTCTTCCTTTCTTCATCTTCTCCTTCCGTCATCTTCTTCCATCTTCTTCTTCCTTCGATTCGCTTCTTCTTCCTCCGGTCTTCTCGTCCTTCTCGTCCGGCGTCGTCCTTCTCGTCCGGCATCGTCGTCTCTTCTCGCAGGCCGCTCCTCGCAATGGGAGGCTCCCGCTCTGTGAGGCTCCGCTCCGGGTGACAGGTCTTTTATAACGAAGGCACCTGGTGACCCCGCCCCCTCTGACGCACGGGGACGTCATGTGGAATTCCCTATGGCTTTCCCCATGACGTCAGAGGGGGGCGGGGTCACCAGGTGCCTTCGTTATAAAAGACCTGTCACCCGGAGCGGAGCCTCACAGAGCGGGAGCCTCCCATTGCGAGGAGCGGCCTGCGAGAAGAGACGACGATGCCGGACGAGAAGGACGACGCCGGACGAGAAGGACGAGAAGACCGGAGGAAGAAGAAGCGAATCGAAGGAAGAAGAAGATGGAAGAAGATGGAAGAAGATGACGGAAGGAGAAGATGAAGAAAGGAGAAGATGAAGAAAGAAGATTTTAATAAAGGAATTGTCAAAGACCGTCTCCTGTCATTTTTACCATTTTTGACACTTTTTTGGTGAAATGGTAGGGGTACTTTTGTACCCCCTTACCATTTCACACAGGGGGGGGGCCGGGATCTGGGGGTCCCCTTGTTAAAGGGGCTTCCAGATTCCGATAAGCCCCCCGCCCGCAGACCCCCACAACCACCGGGCACGGTTGTGGGGATGAGGCCCTTGTCCTCATCAACATGGGGACAAGGTGCTTTGGGGGGGACCCCAAAGCACCCTCCCAATGTTGAGGGCATGTGGCCTGGTACGGTTCAGGCGAGAGGGGGGCCGCTCTCGTCCCCCCCTCCTTTCCTGCGGCCTGCCAGGTTGCGTGCTCGGATAAGGGTCTGGTATGGATTTTATGGGGGACCCCACGCCATTTTTTTTGGCTAGGGTTCCCCTTAAAATCCATCCCAGACCTCAAGGGTCTGGTATGGATTTTGAGGGGGACCCTACGCCATTTTTTTTTTTTTTTTGGCTGGGGTCCCCCTTAATATCCATCCCAGACCTGAAGGGCCTGGTTATTGAATTTGGGGGGACCCCTACGCTTTTTTTTTTATCAATGACTTCAATGAATGACAGTTCTCTGTATTACGGATCCAACAATTCATTTGCCGGCAAATAGCTGCGACTCGTGATTTTAAATAGTTTTTTTTTCCTGCAAAAATGACACTGCAGGAACAGTTCTCTATATTAGATATACTGAATCTCGAAGCATTCGTTATATCCGCTATTATAATTTCTTTCATGTTAGTTGAAATTACATATTTGTTAGTTGTTGCATTCGAATTGTTCTCTGTATTACGGGAATCTGCAATTAGCCGCGAGTGATTTTAAATGTCTTTTTTTCCTGCAAAAATGACACATTGTACAGAGAGAGTTCTAAACACGGGAAACATGACCCCTTCTATATACTATATGATCTATAGTATGCCTATGAATGGGGTCATGTTTCCCGTGTTTACAACTCTCTCTGAACAATGTGTCATTTTTGCAGGAAAAAAAGACATTTAAAATCACTCGCGGCTAATTGCCGATTCCCGCAATACAGAGAACAATTCGAATGTTGTATTGTAACTAACAAATATGTAATTTCAACTAACATGAAAGAAATTATAATAGCGGATATAACGAATGCTTCGAATGATTCGAGATTCAGTATATCTAATATAGAGAAATGTTCCTGCACAGTGTCATTTTTGCAGGAAAAAAAAACTATTTAAAATCACTCGCAGCTATTTGCCGGCAAATGAATTGTTGGATCCGTAATACAGAGAACTGTCATTCATTGAAGTCATTGATAAAAAAAAAATGCGTAGGGGTCCCCCTTCAGGTCTGGGATGGATATTAAGGGGGACCCCAGCCAAAAAAAAAAAAAAAATGGCGTAGGGTCCCCCTCAAAATCCATACCAGACCCTAGAGGTCTGGGATGGATTTTAAGGGGAACCCTAGCCAAAAAAAAATGGCGTGGGGTCCCCCATAAAATCCATACCAGACCCTTATCCGAGCACGCAACCTGGCAGGCCGCAGGAAACCGCCTGAACCGTACCAGGCCACATGCCCTCAACATTGGGAGGGTGCTTTGGGGTCCCCCCCAAAGCACCTTGTCCCCATGTTGATGAGGACAAGGGCCTCATCCCCACAACCGTGCCCGGTGGTTGTGGGGGTCTGCGGGCGGGGGTCTTATCGGAATCTGGAAGCCCCCTTTAACAAGGGGACCCCCAGATCCCGGCCCCCCCCCCTGTGTGAAATGGTAAGGGGGTACAAAAGTACCCCTACCATTTCACCAAAAAAGTGTCAAAAATGGTAAAAATGACAGGAGACGGTCTTTGACAATTCCTTTATTAAAATCTTCTTTCTTCTTTCTTCATCTTCTCCTTCCGGCATCTTCTTCCATCTTCTTCTTCCTTCGATTCGCTTCTTCTTCCTCCGGTCTTCTCGTCCTTCTCGTCCGGCGTCGTCCTTCTCGTCCAGCATCAGCGTCTCTTCTCGCAGGCCGCTCCTCGCAATGGGAGGCTCCCGCTCTGTGAGGCTCCGCTCCGGGTGACAGGTCTTGTATAACGAAGGCACCTGGTGACCCCGCCCCCCCTCTGACGTCATGGGGAAAGCCATAGGGAATTCCACATGACGTCCCCGTGCGTCAGAGGGGGTGGGGTCACCAGGTGCCTTCGTTATAAAAGACCTGTCACCCGGAGCGGAGCCTCACAGAGCGGGAGCCTCCCATTGCGAGGAGCGGCCTGCGAGAAGAGACGACGATGCCGGACGAGAAGGACGACGCCGGACGAGAAGGACGAGAAGACCGGAGGAAGAAGAAGCGAATCGAAGGAAGAAGAAGATGGAAGAAGATGACGGAAGGAGAAGATGAAGAAAGGAAGAAGGAAGAGCAGAAGAAAGAAGAAAGAAGATTTTAATAAAGGAATTGTCAAAGACCGTCTCCTGTCATTTTTACCATTTTTGCCACTTTTTTGGTGAAATGGTAGGGGTACTTTTGTACCCCCTTACCATTTCACACCGGGGGGGGGGCCGGGATCTGGGGGTCCCCTTGTTAAAGGGGGCTTCCAGATTCCGATAAGCCCCCCGCCCGCAGACCCCCACAACCACCGGGCACGGTTGTGGGGATGAGGCCCTTGTCCTCATCAACATGGGGACAAGGTGCTTTGGGGGGGACCCCAAAGCACCCTCCCAATGTTGAGGGCATGTGGCCTGGTACGGTTCAGGCGGAGGGGGGCCGCTCTCGTCCCCCCCTCCTTTCCTGCGGCCTGCCAGGTTGCGTGCTCGGATAAAGGGTCTGGTATGGATTTTGAGGGGGACCCCACGCCATTTTTTTATTTTTTTTTTTGGCCGGGGTTCCCCTTAAAATCCATCCCAGACCTGAAGGGTCTGGTATGGATATTTGGGGGGGACCCCACGCCATTTTTTTTTTTTTTTTTGGCTGGGGTCCCCCTTAATATCCATACCAGACCTGAAGGGCCTGGTTATTGAATTTGGGGGGACCCCTACGCTTTTTTTTTTTCTGCAAAAATGACACTTTGTCATTCGAATTCATTCGAATTCATTCGAATTCATTCGTTATATCTGCTATAATAATTTCGTTCAAATTAGTTGAAATTCGATATTGGTAGTTGGATTTACTAACGATTCGTAACTATTCATAACGATTCGTAACGATTCGTAACTTGAAATTGAAATTCGATATTTGTAGTTGGATTCGAATTGTTCTCTGTGTTATGAGAACCAACAATGCATTAGCCGCGTTAACGATTCGTAACGATTCGTAACTTTACTAACGATTCGTAAAAAAAATTACGATTCGTCCAAATTTCGTATTTCGTACGAATTCGAACGGAATTTCGTACACGAATTACGAATTTACGAATTTTTTTATATACGAAACGGGACGAAACGAAACGAAACTAATTTTTTGACAGTTCCCATGTCTATCGTATTCCATTAGCTGCTCTCCTAGCGCTTGTTTTTGCTCTGCAGGACTATCAGCATCATTCAGGTAAAAGTTTAATTTGGTTTCTTTCTCCTCAACCTTGGCAGGGTAGGAGCTAATGGTTTCCACTGGGTAACAATAGGCTACCTCTTTCCAGGCTGGTTTTATAACTGGGTATGTAGTAATGTTCCGAACAGTAACAACATCCATTTTTGGACATTTTAAACAATAGTCTTTCCTTTCTGGTACTATCTCCCAGACATTCTTTGCAGCCTCTTTTGTATCAGTCTCTAGCAGGAAAAAGCTACCGGTTGCACTTTGTGAAATTTCCACATAAACCCGCAACACTCTCACTCCCTCGGTTGGAAGTTCTATGGGATGCCACGGATTTCCCACACACCCTCCAGGAAGATCAGGAGCAAAGGTTTGGTAGATATTTTGAAGCAACAGGCAGTGAAGGTAGAGGAGGTCCCTGTTGGGGCTGAAGAAACCGTATGAAAGCAGCCTCAACATTGGAACCCACAATCATAGGAGCATACTCGTTACCCCCAGGTGGGGGGCTCACATAAGCAATGACTTTAAGTGGGAGATCCTCATCCGCTATCACACCAGGAATGCGTAGCTCAACTTCTAGACAACCTTCCATAAAAACATGATTTTCTCCCACACCATAAACAGGCATAGTGTCCACAGGTTGGAAAGGGAGGTGGTTTAAGTTTTGCTGATAGAAGGGCCTGTATATGATAGTCAGCTGAGAAAAAGTATCAAACAGAGCAGTAGTGGGTATATCATTAAGAAACAAATTGAAAGTACATCTGCGGCCTATTCCAGGTAGTTTGGTAAACTTTTTTTTTCTTTATTTTCCCTGTTTTCTTTTGTACGCATGTCCAGCTTTACTGTGAATTTCAGAACTATCAGCCAGCAGTGGACACTGAGGAACTGTGTGGTCTGATTGTCCACAGCGGAAACATTTAATGTGGAAGAGAGTCTTATCACTGGAGGTTTTATCAGCAGATTGAGCTCTAGGCTGTGGGAGTCACTCACCCACTTCATTGTTTTTAACCACTTCAATACAGGGCTTTTAAACACCCTTCCTTACCAGAGCACTTTTTGCGATTCGGCACTGCGTCGCTTTAACTAACAATTGCGCGGTCGTGCGACGTTACACCCAAACAAAATTGACGTCCTTTTTTTTCCCACAAATAGAGCTTTCTTTTGGTGGTATTTGATCGCCCCTGTGGTTTTCATTTTTTGCGCTATAAACAAAAGAAGAGCGACAATTTTGAAAAAAAAACACAATATTTTTTACTTTTTGCTATAATAAATATCCCATTTTTAAAAAAAAACAATTTTTTTCCTCAGTTTAGGCCGATACGTATTCTTCTACATATTTTTGGTAAAAAAAATCGCAATAAGCGTATATTGATTGGTTTGCGCAAAAGTTATAGCGTCTACAAAATAGGGGATAGATTTATTGAATATTTTTTTTTTTTTTTACTAGTAATGGCGGCGATCTGCGATTTTTTTTTTCGTGACTGCGACATTGCGGCGGACACTTCGGACACTTTTGACACATTTTTGGAACCATTCACATTTACGCAGCGATCGTTGCTATAAAATTGCAATGATTACTGTGTAAATGTGACTGGCAGGGAAGGGGGTAACACTAGAGGGCGCTGGAGGGGTTAATGTGTGTCCCTATAGGAGTGATTCTAACTGTAGGGGGAGGGGACTCAAGGGAGGAGACCGATCATGTGTTCCTCCGTACTGGGATCACATGATCGGTCTCCTCCCCGCTGACAGGACGTGGAGCTGTGTGTTTACACACACAGCTCCACGGTCCCGCCCGGTCCCGTTGTTTTAACGGGCACTCGCACCGGGTCCTGAGCGATGCCGCGGGCGCACGCGCGCGCCCCCCAGGCGGCCGGGAATCCGAGGACGTCATATGACGCCCACCCAGGATGGTAGATCCACCTTGTGGGCGTCATATGACAATACGCGGGTATTGAAGTGGTTAACAACAGTCTCATTTTCGTGCTCAACCAAAAGAACTCTGTTTAACTTTGCTCTTAGAAGGGGTACGAAAAAGGATATCAGACTCCTGTTTCTTTACTTCAGTCATAGTTTCAGTGAAAGTAAAGTTTCTCTCTCTCAAAACAACTCTTAGGACCGGTGACATTGGGTGATGTGGCAGTAGCCCCTTTATTATTTGAGCAGTCCTTAATTTGTCAACATCCGTAGGAGAGATTACCTTTTCAGTGAGCAATCTCCCTAGAAGCACTTCTAGCCTCTTCACAAACACAGAAACATCCTCTTCCTCTTTATGTTTTGTCTGTTTAAAATCAGTAAGTATCTGATCAGGGTCACGGTGCTGTCCATAAGCATCTGTCAAACCATCAATATATTCTTCAGGAATGGTACTCACATGAGTGTCCTTGTAAGCTCTAATGATAGTAGATGCTGGTGGTCTTAAACTTTCCAGGATACGCAGTTTTTTCTTTTCCTCCGAGCAGGTCCATTCCTCTATCACTTGTTGTGCAAAATCTTTCCACACCTCAAAGCTTTCTTCACCAGCGGGGACAGGGAGCACTCCTGAAAAAGCCTTTAATTTGCGATAAGATCCAGCATGTAAATTCTGAGCAATGACTTCAGTGACTTTTAGCAGCAGCTGCTCAATATTTGTTTCCTGCTTAGCGGCTGTAGCAGTCAACATTACAGTTTCTCCTGATGAAGCATTTGTATTCAATGGTTCACACTTTAGAGGCAGGGCTGGTAACTTCCGCCTTACTGGAATTGAGATTACTGGAAATACTACAGCACAACCAATTACTTCAGCCCCTTTTGGATATATGCAAAAGGGCCCTTTAACTGGATTTAAATCCACCTCACTGAGACAGAGATAATGGGTATACAATTCATAGCTCTCATCTCCCTCTCTTTTATCCACCAGAGCAGAAGACTGCAAGGTTTCATATGCTTTTAGTGCCTCCTGCAGTCTATGGGCGCTCACAGTGATAGGTACATATGGAATAGCAAATGTCCTTTTAGGTGTTAGTCCGTCTTCCAGGGCCCGCTGCCTCACAGCTTCTGTTGATAACAGTGACATGGTTGTTCCTTAATGTCCTGATCCAAGATATTGATCTCAGCAGTGCCTCCAAAAGTAGCGCTTTTCTTTTCACACTCTGCGGCTACTGAGGTATGATGGCGTCACCTGTAGAGTATTTAGGAGCAGAGCCTTCATAATCTGTGTGATCAGGACAGGATCTCTAACATGTGCAGTGCCTCCACTCAATTGGGGCTTGTGAATAGGGATGAGACCCCAGTTCGGTTCGCACCAGAACCTGCGAACAGACCTAAACTTCGCATGAACTTTAGAACCCTATTAAAGTCTATGAAACTCGAACATTCAAAATCAAAAGTGCTAATTTTAAAGGCTAATATGCAAGTTATTGTCCTAAAAAGTGTTTGGGGACCCGGGTCCTGCCCCGGGGGACGTGTATCAATGCAAAAAAAAAACTTTTAAAAACGGAAGTTTTTTCAGGAGCAGTGATTTTAATAATGCTTAAAGTGAAACAGTAAAAGTGTAATATTCCTTTGAATTTTGTACCTGGGGGGTGTGTGTATAGTATGCCTGTAAAGGGGCGCATGTTTCCCGTGCTCAGAACTGTCCCTGCACAAAGTGTCATTTCTGCAGGAAAAAAACAGAAAATTGTATCATACTTACCGTAATTTTCCTTTCCTGGTGCCAATCCATGGAAGCATACATGTGATAGAGCTCCGCCTCTACTCCGCCTTCAGGACTAGTGAATAGCATAAATTAAAGGGCATAGCCCCTCCCCCAACATTTTTCGTAATATAGAATACCAAGGGTGGGAGTTTATGCTGCCATGGATTGGCACTAGGAAAGGAAAATTGACCACAACCACCGGATGAGGCCCTTTTCCCCATGTTGATGGGGACAAGGGCCTCATCCCCACAACCCTGGCCGGTGGTTGTGGGGGTCTGCGGGTGGGGGGGGTTATCAGAATCTGGAAGCCCCCTTTAACAAGGGGACCCTCAGATCCCACCCCCCCTGTTTGAAATGGTAAGGGGGTACAAAAATACCCCTACCATTTCACAAAGAAAGTGTAAAGAATTGTTAAAAAAACACACTGACACCATTGGGAAAAGTCCTTTATTAAAAATAAAAAAAAAGATTCCAGCGGTGGTAATCCACTTTTGCTATCCAGCAATGGCTGATCTCTTCTCTGGGGTTCAGCGATGGCTGATCTCTCCCGATGGTCCAGCGCATCGCATCCTGTCTCCACGGAGACACTTCAGGAATCCCGGCGCCTGACAGGTCTTAGCTGGGGAGGATGGGGCCACCCGTCACCTGTTCGGTGAACAGGCGAACAGGCAATGTTCGAGTCGAAGCTCATCCCTACTTGTGAATAGCAAGTGAAATCCCAACTGAGAAATGTATCTCCACATAGACAGTAATCCACACAGCTTTGTATTTGAAAGTCCATTGAAGAAATAACATTCAGTGAACCATCCAACATGAGGTATTTTCCAGACAGGAACATGAAATCATTAACAGTCTCTATGTATGTCTCTGTGAGGGGAAACTGCAGCACTTACACAGTCTGTTCTATCTCAGCAAGAATTCACTGTTCTCTTTCTGCCACATGTCTCTCTCTCTCCACCCACTTACCTCATCCTTGGTGAGAGAGAGAGCATAGCAGCCATATTGAAAAGGGGCAAACAAGGGCTCAGCTCGTTAGAATATTATATATATATATTTCTCTCCACCTTGTTGGGAGTGGAGGTGACTCCATCTATAAGGATATACAGTACATTCACAGCACAAGGCCGTGTTCATACTTCGAGACACTGCATTTCCTCTGAGCTCCACAAGGTGGTGATCTCACTTCTACCTAGACAGGAAGTGATGTCAGGTACAGACAGGAAGTTCCGGGTTAGAGGTGAGTCTGGAGGAAGTAGAGAGGAGACATTGCTGGAAATGGCAGAAAAGGAGGTAATAAGATTTTATTTTCTATTTACACCCAGTAACCCTCCCCCCCCCCCCCCCGTCATGTCCGTCCTCTTCCTCCATAGTCACTGTGATGGAATATGTATCTCTTTATTTTGGAAGATTCAAATAGGAAGAAAGAGGGAAAATGTCATTTGTAGAAAGAATGTCCTGAAAACAAATCTTTCCATATTGATCCAAGACTCAGATATTCATTCACCCCATCCCCCACCATGATCAGGTCGATGGGTAACAATCACCAATAGGATTTATACACAAACATGTTTGTAACAATTAATGTTTTATTATATATTCAGAGTGGAAACCTTGAGGATTATAATAGTGTTATTAAAGAAGAGTACAAGGAATATGGTGTAATGAAGGAGCTTTCAGGACACAAGGATATGATGGAGCCACCTAATACCAGGAACCCACCAGAGAGATCCCCCCGTCCTCTGTATTCCCGGGATTCTACACAGGAAGATCACACCATCCCCCACCATCATCAGGTAGATGAGGAACAATCACTGATAGTATCATTAGGATCTGTACATTATCTGCATTGTTACCATTGATGTCATTTTTATTATATATTCAGAGTGGAAACCTGAGAGATTCTAAAGTTGAGGTTAAAGAAGAGATAAAAGAGGAGGATGATGAGGATGGGGTGATGGAGGAAGTACACAAAGATCTGTACCAGGACACCATGGTGGAGTCATCCAGCTACAGGAACCCACCAGAGAGATGTCCCCGTCCTCTGTATTCCCGGGATTCCACACAGGAAGATCACACCATCCCCCACTGTTACAAGGTTGGTAGGACGGAGAATCTAGAACATACACTTACAGAGACAATGTGTGGATTTTTTATGTGATCTCACAATATTAAAGCTCTTATTTTACAGATGATTTTCTCTCTCATTTTCTTGGTTTAGAGTGGAGATCCAATTGATATAGAATTTGAGGTTAAAGCAGAAGAAGAAGAGACGTATGTGAGGGATGATCAGCAGTCTATGGAGGAGGATGGAATAACGGGGACATTTATAGAGGAGGACACTCCTACAGAGATCAGCACAGGTGGGTCATTAACACTAAATACATTCCTACACCTATACTGCTCACTGATTGGTCCAGAGTAGGGTGGGGACTGGGTGATATCAGCCTGTAATCCCCTGGTCACTTTCCTGAGCTGTATTCCCCGTCCTGTATTCCTGTATTTCTCTCGGATAATCTTCCTTCTCTGTGCTGCAGACACAATTTATGTATCTAGACTGGATTTATGGAGATTCTGGGGTTCAGTTGGCAGCAAAATGTTGACTCTCACTATAGGCATTACTCAACCTAGGCACCAGTGCCATGTGTCTTGGGTCTTCTGCCCCATGCCAGGGTATAGCAGGATCTCTATCTTTGTAATTCTTCTGGGGTCACTTTCTCTGTTTTCTTTCCTTGCTGTTCCCGGGTGGAGGGATATGTCTGTATAGTCTCAGACCCAAGTCACTGAGTGCAGTCTCAGGAGATGGGAGGCAGCGGTGTGGGACCTCTGCAACTTGTCTCCAGTAAACATTTACGTTTCCACTGATTTCTGAACACCAATATTATGAATCCCGACCCTTCACTATATCATTTATATTGTACATTATATACTCCTGACCCCTGCACTATATACTTTATGTTGTACATTACATTCTCCTGACCCCTCCACTATATACTCTATATTGTACATTACATAATTCTGATACTATATAGTCCTATCTGTTGTATCTCATACAATATGTTGTACATTACATAGTCCTGACTTCTTCTCTCTTCCCTCTACCCACTGCTATATATACACATAATATGTATTCCCTTTTGTTACACCCATTTCCTACCAGCTGGACATTTTATATCTGATGATGTGATTGGAGCACAGACTTTTACATGTTGATAATAATGTGATAACATCCTCCAACTTTGGAACCTTAAACAGAAAGTGATAATGAGGGAGGAGTCAGTAACCCAATAATGGTGGTCTTCAGGATCAGTTCAGTCTTCATCTTGGTTGTTCTCCCCCCATCCTCACTCTCTGACCTCTGGTGGGGCTCAGCCCCGCTGTTATTCATGACTAAATCATGGACTAAATAAGGAAGTGCAGGACTTCTTGTGTTGGGAAGATGGCAATGAGTGATAGAGGGGGAGGGGACACTCGTCCTATAATCCCCTCATCACTGTCACTCCTATAAAAGACAGTTCTCGTTGTTTCCTCACTCTCTGACTAAGGTCCATGAATAAAGAAATGAACTGGTAGGAGATCAGAGGACCCATTTACTAGTTACCTTGAGGGGGGAATTGTAAGATCCTCAGAGACAAAGCTGCCTGATGTGGGCGGAGTCCTGGTTTAGGGGAACCAATCAGCTCATGTCTAGTAATAATCTTTGTATTTCTATTTTAGTAGATGGACGGGAGATGAGGAAAACCTCAGAGGATTGTCTCACTTTGTCTCCAGACTGTAAAGTAGAAGATGAGGACATCACACAGTATAGTCCAGGAGAAAACCCGACTACCTCAAATGTCCATCCGGCACCACACAGTGTAGATGGACCATCGTATTCCTCTTATCCTGAGGAACCTCAGACTGTGCGGGACGGTGCCGGACCATCGTATTCCTCTTATCCTGAGGAACCTCAGACTGTGCGGGACGGTGCCGGACCATCGTATTCCTCTTATCCTGAGGAACCTCAGACTGTGCGGGACGGTGCCGGACCATCGTATTCCTCTTATCCTGAGGAACCTCAGACTGTGCGGGACGGTGCCGGACCATCGTATTCCTCTTATCCTGAGGAACCTCAGACTGTGCGGGACGGTGCCGGACCATCGTATTCCTCTTATCCTGAGGAACCTCAGACTGTGCGGGACGGTGCCGGACCATCGTATTCCTCTTATCCTGAGGAACCTCAGACTGTGCGGGACGGTGCCGGACCATCGTATTCCTCTTATCCTGAGGAACCTCAGACTGTGCGGGACGGTGCCCGACCATCGTATTCCTCTTATCCTGAGGAACCTCAGACTGTGCGGGACGGTGCCGTCCTTTCAACAGATAAGAGGTTTTACTGTACTGAGTGCGGGAAGCGTTTCAATTCGAAGTCTAGTTTTAATATGCATAAAAAAATTCATGCAGGTGAGAAGCCACATTTCTGTTCTGAGTGCAGGAAATTTTTTTCAGCAAAGTCGCTTCTTCTCAGACATCAGAGATCTCATACGGGTGAGAAGCCGTATTCCTGTCCTGAGTGCGGGAAATGTTTTTCAGTTAAGTCGCATCTTGATACACATCAGAGGTTGCACACGGGTGAGAAGCCGTATTCCTGTCCTGAGTGCGGGAAATGTTTTGTACAGAAATCAGAACTTGTCACACATCAGAGGTCTCACACAGGTGAGAAGCCACATTCCTGTTCTGAGTGTGGGAAATGTTTTTCAACTAAGTCAAATCTTCTCAGACATCACAGGTCTCACACGGGTGAGAAGCCATATTCCTGTCCTGAGTGTGGGAAATGTTTTTCAGAGAAGTTGCATCTTGATACACATCAGAGGTCTCACACGGGTGAGAAGCCGTATTCCTGTTCTGAGTGCTGGAAATGTTTTTCAGCTCAATCTAATCTTCTCAGACATCAGAGATCGCACACGGGTGAGAAGCTGTATTCCTGTCCTGAGTGCGGGAAATGTTTTTCAGATAAGTCCAGTCTTTCCTATCATCAGAGATCACACACGGGTGAGAAGCCGTATTCCTGTCCTGAGTGCGGGAAATGTTTTTCAGTGAAGTCGCATCTTGGCAGACATCAGATGTTGCATACGGGTGAGAAGCCGTATTCCTGTCCTGAGTGCGGGAAATGTTTTGTACAGAAATCAGATCTTGTCACACATCAGAGGTCTCACACGGGTGAGAAGCCACATTCCTGTCTTGAGTGCGGGAAATGTTTTTCAGATAAGTCGAATCTTCTCAGACATCAGATGTTGCATACGGGTAAGAAGCCGTATTCCTGTCCTGAGTGCGGGAAATGTTTTTCAGATAAGTCCAGTCTTTCCTATCATCAGAAATCACACATGGGTGAGAAGCCATATTCCTGTCCTGAGTGTGGGAAATGTTTTTTAGTCAAGTCGCTTCTTCTTAGACATCAGAGGTCGCACACGGGTGAGAAGCCGTATTCCTGTCCTGAGTGTGGAAAATGTTTTTCACAGAAGTCCAATCTTGACACACATCAGAGATCTCACACGAGGGAGAAGCCGTATTCCTGTCCTGAGTGAGGGAATTGTTCCTCACTGAAGTCCTGTCTTCCTGTACATCAGGGGCCCCACACAACCCTCGAGGTGTATTAGTGCCTTCAGTGCGGGAAATGTCTTGTATATGATTGTTGCTGGACATGTGGGGAAGAAGCACACCCTGATATACACCTCAGATATACTCCATGGCTGATCTTCATCATGGAAGAAACAGTTGATAAGGAGATCAGAGATCACCAAAGACATGGATGAAGTGTTGTACCGTGTCGGCCATTGATAGCAGGAGAAAAATAAAAATGGAGTCATTACATTTCATTGGGAAATTTTTGTGGTGTAAACTTTTTTTTTCTATTGATTGAAGTAGATGGACTTGTGTCTTTTTTCAACCAGACTATCTATATGTAATAAACATTTACAGGTCTAGTTTACTATGACAAATTCTGGTCGTATTTTATTTCATAAAGTGATTTTAATGGCATCCCAGTCTTAGTCCGTAGGGTTCAATATTGGGTTGGCCCACCCTTTGCAGCTATAACAGCTTCAACTCTTCTGGGAAGGCCGTCCACAAGGTTTAGGAGTGTGTCTATGGGAAGGTTTGACCATTCTTCCAGAAGAGGATTTTTCAGGTCAGGCCCTCATGTTGGACAAGAAGGTCTGGCTCGCAGTCTCTGCTCTAATTCATCCCAAAGGTGTTCTATTGGGTTGAGGTCAGGACTCTGTGAAGGCCGGTCAAGTTCCTCCACCCCAAACTTGCTCATCCACACTATATTGCCAAAGGTATTGGGCCCCTTCTCCAAATCATTTGGTGGAGGGGGGGATTATGGTGTGGTGTTGTTTTTCAGGAGTTGGGCTTGGCCCCTTAGTTATGTGAAGGGAACTCTTAAGGGACAGTGTGTTCTTTTCTCAGGCATCTGCAGGAGTTAGTGTGTGTTGTGTGCCTCTAGCACAGCACAGTATACACCTGTATCTACCCTTATTTGCTGGTGTTCTCTAATACAGCCATCTGCAGAAGTTAGTGGGTGTTGTATGCCTCCAGCGCAATATACACCTGTATCTACCCTTTATTGCTGGTGTTCTCTAATACAGGCATCTGCAGCCTTTACAGTGGGTGTTGTGTGCCTCCAGCACAATATACACTACCCAAATGCTGGTTTTCCCATCTCCCTGCAGGCCATTACAATGTCTGGAAGGCCAACAAGGAGAGGCAGACAGTCACGAGCCAATAAAAGAGGGCACGCAGGCTCTGTGTCTAGAGACAACAGTGCTGGTCGTGGACGCGGTGCATCGTCATCAGCACGTGGCCATGGGACACGCTTGTCCTTATTTTCGGCAGCTGGACGTGTTGAGCCACATAATGCCGAAGACTTGGTAGAGTGGATGACCAAGCCCTCCTCATCCTCTCTCACCCAGGCTCAGGGCACTGGCAAAGCAGCTGCCAACGCGTCCTCTTCCCTCGTTTCAATGTCATCAGTCACTCCTTCCCTAGACCCACCATGTCCTCCTGAGGAGACCCCCGAACTGTTTGACCACAGTGTTGGGTACATGCTCCAGGAGAATGCCCAGCGGTTTGAAGGCTCTGATGATGATACCCAGCTAGAGGAAGGCAGTAGCGTGAGCGCAGAGAGAGGGGATGCTCAAGGACAGCAATCTGGCAGTCATGTTCCACCAGCTGCAGCATACTGCCAGGTTTGCTCCAGTGGTGAAGAGGGAGGGGATGATGAGGTCACTGACTCCACGTGGGTGCCTGATAGGAGAGAGGAGGCACATCTCCAACGAGGCAGGATGCCCTCCGGGGGCCAGCTTAGGGGCAGCACACCGCAGAGCTCCGCCTGTGCAGGGCGCTGACTGCGCGTTATTCCAAAACTTCTTTGGTGTGAGCCTTTTTTGCAACATATGTCTCAAGCGTATCTCGCTTGGGCACCACATGCTTGACCAGACATATGTTGACCTGCCATGCAGCTCATTGGCAAGCGTACCTTAAAGACCCACACCAAAGAACAAAGCGGACCTCTCCTTGCTCCTCATCAGCTGGGATCTCCAACCCCACTATACCTTCAGTCCTCTCTGAAAGCTGCACTGAGAGGAATGAAGGTGTAGAATTATGTGTGTCACAGCCAAGTACTTGCGGGCACTCTGCTAGCAGTACAACGATGTCCGATTTTAGCAGGCAAATTTCCCTGCACCAGCTGCTGGACCGTCGAAAGAAGTTCACTCCCAGCCATCCACATGCCCAGCGGTTGAATGCTAGCGTGGCTAAATTGCTAGCACTTCAACTGCTGCCTTTTCAGTTGGTAGACTCGGCCCCCTTCCGTGAGTTTGTGCAATGTGCGGTTCCTCGGTGGCAGGTTCCCAAATGCCACTTTTTCTCACGGAAGGCGATTCCGGCTCTCTACCGGCATGTGTAAGGCAATGTCCATGCCTCGCTGAACAGGGCGCTCAGCGGTAAGATGTATATTACCGCTGACTCATGGTCCAGCAGGCATGGACAGGGACGTTGCCTATCTTTCACGGCCCATTGGGTCACTCTTTTGGCAGCTGGGAAGGATGCAGGACAAGGTGCAGTAGTGTTGGAGGTTGTTCCGCCACCACGCCTCCAAAATGCTACTACTGGTTGTGACACACCTCTCTCCTCCACCCCCTCCTCTTCTTTCTCCATAGCCTCTTCGAGTGCTCTGTCCTCGGAACCAGCGGTGCTCCATAGGCGTTCAAGGGGCTACGCAAGTACGCAGGCAAAAAGATGCCATGCCGTGCTTGCGCTGGTGTGTTTGGGGGACAGGAGCCACACTGGGGCAGAGGTTCTGTCAGCTCTGCAGGGGCAGGCAGAGAGGTGGTTGACGCCACGCCAGCTTAAGCCAGGAATGGCACCAACCTCCTCTCCGCCCTGCGACAGGGACAACTGACCCATGTGCCCTGTATGGCTCACGTTCTTAACCTGGTAGTTCAGTGGTTCTTGGGCAGGTACCCAGGCATACAGGATGTCCTGAGGCAGGTCAGGAAAGTCTGTGTGCATTTCCGCTGATCATATAATGCCAGTGCTCGGCTGGCTGAGCTGCAAAAGTAGTTGAACCTGCCCAAGAACCGCCTAATATGTGACATGCCCACCAGGTGGAACTCAACGTTGGCCATGCTGCAGCGACTGCACACACAGCAGAGGGCCATCAATGAGTACCTGTGCGACTACGGCACCAGGACAGGGTCAGGGGAGCTCGTATTTTTTTCACCACGCCAGTGGGGCATGATCAGGGATGCATGCACTGTCCTGTCACCATTTGAGGAGGCCACGAGGATGGTTAGCAGTGACAGTGCATGCATCAGTGACACTGTACTTCTTGTCCACCTGTTGGAGCATACGCTGCATGGAATAATGGACAGGGCACTTGAGGCAGAACAGAAGCAGGAAGAGGACTTCCTTGCCTCTCAAGGCCCTCTTTATCCAGACAGTGTTCCTTCTCTCCCACCCATCACACAGGAAGAGGATGAGGAGGAGGAGGAGGATTGTGTCAGCATGGAGGTGGAGCCTGGCACTCGGCATCAGCAGCAGCAGTCTTTTAGGGATGATTTACAGACCCAAGAAACTGGTGGACTTGTATGTGGCTGGGAGGAGGTGGCTGCAGATCATGTCGTCCTTAGTGACCCAGAGGACCCTGGACCGAATGCCTCAGCTTACCTACGCTGCATGGCCTCTTTGATCCTGCAAAGCCTGCGGAAGGATCCTCGTATTCTTCGGATCAAGGAGAGGGACCATTACTGGCTGGCCACTCTCCTTAATCCACGGTACAAGGGTAAGGTTGCGGACCTTATCTTGCCGTCGCAGAGGATGAGACATCTCCGGGAGGCCTTGAAGAAAGGTCTGTGCAACGTGTTCCCAGAGACTGGGAGGTTACAAACTCCTGGTCCTGGACAACGAGTTGCTGAGGCTTCGGCCAGTAGCAGAAGGAGCGGTGGAGAAGGTGGCCGTCTGACCGATGCGTTCAGACAATTTTTTAGTCCGCAGCCCCAAGGTATGATCGGTTCCAGCAACCATCGCCAGCGTCTGATATACATGGTGCAGGAATACCTAGGGGCAAGGTCAGACTTGGACACCTTTCCCACCGAAAATCCTCTGGCTCACTGGGTCTTGAGGATGGATCAATGGCCAGAGCTTGCACAATATGCAATTGAGCTATTGGCCTGTCCTGCATCCAGCGTTCTTTCGGAACGCACATTCAGTGCTGCTGTAGCAATACTTTGCAACAGGGCTCATTGCTGTGCTCCAAGTACAGTATCTGTGAGGGGTTGCGGTATTGTGGCACCAGCCCCAGTGCCTAAGGCCCAATTTTCAGCCCCTGTTTAACAGGGGTGTGTAATTACAATTCTTGATCTAATAATTCACAGCAGGGCCCATTCATGCGCCCACCAAGAGTAACTGTGAGGGCTTACAGTGTTGTAGCACCAGCACCACCACCAAAGGCCCAATTTTTCCTACCACTGTTCAACAATGGCATGTAATTACATGGATGGGGTAGCCATGCCATTTTTCTCAAAGATTTTCATCCATATTGCCAGGACAAGGCATGACATTAAAGCCGCAAGCAGTTTTAAATGGCTTTTTTTCCTTTACAAATGTAATTTTGTGCAGGGACAGTTCTAAACACGGAAAACACATGCCACTTCACAGGCATACTTTAGACACCCCCCCAGGTACGATATTTAAAGGAATATTTCACATTTTTTTTTCACTTTATGCATCATTAACCGCTTAAGGACCGCCTCACGCCGATATACGTCGGCAGAATCGCATGGCTGGGCACACTACGTGTCTACTTTAAGAGCCCAGCCATGGGTCGCGCTCGCAACCCAGTCCTGAGCTCTGTGACCACGGCCGCGTGACCAGCGGACCCGATCACTGCTGGTGTCCCGCGATCGGGTCACAGAGCTGAAGAACGAGGAGAGGTCTGTGTAAACAAACCTCTCCCCGTGCTTCCTAGCGCAACTGACACTGATCGTCTGTTCCCTGTCATCGAGACAGGAGATCAGTGACGTCAGACGCCAAGCCACACCCCCCTACAGTTAAATAAAGAAAAAACACACACTGCCACACACAAACATTACACTGCCCCCTTGTGGTTAACCCCTTCACTGCCAGTGTCATTTACACAGGAATCAGTGCATTTAAATAGCAATGATTGCTGTATAAATGACAATGGTCCCAAAAATGTGTCAAAAATGTCCGATAATGTCGCAGTGACAATAAAAATCGCTGATTGCCGCCATTACTACTAAAAAAAATATATTAATAAAAATGCTATAAAACGATCCCCTATTTTGTAAACGCTATAGCTTTTGCGCAAACCAATCAATAATCGCTAATTGCTATATTTTTTACCAAAAATATGTAGAAGAATACGTATCGGCCTAAACTGAGGAAAAAATATGTTTTTTTTATATATTTTTGGGGGATATTTATTATAGCAAAAAGTAAAACATATTGCATTTTTTTCAAAATTGACGCTCTATTTTTGTTTATAGCACAAAAAATATAAACCGCAGAGGTGATCAAATACCACCAAAAGAGAGCTCTATTTGTGGGAAAAAAAGGACGCCAAGTTTGTTTGGGAGCCACGTCGCACGACCGCGCAATTGTCTGTTAAAGCGACGCAGTGCCGAATCACAAAAAGGGGCCTGGTCCTTTGGCTGCAAATTGGTCCGGGGCTTTACAGGGGGTCCCCGACTTACGAACACCCGACCTACGAACAACCCCTACTTACGAACGGGGTGCTGCGGGGACCCTCCGCCATTTTTCGGTGGTTTTCGCCGTCTTTCGGCCGTTCTGCGCATGCGCGGCCATACGGAGCGCCGGAAAATGCCGGAAATGTCCGTAATTTGCCGCGCATGCGCAGAACGGCAACAGACGGAACATCGGAAATGTCCGGAAATCTCCGTATTTGTCGGTCTGCGCATGCGCGCCGACTTACGAACATTTCCGACTTCCGTACACGGGGCCAGTCCCTAACGAGTTCGTAACTCGGGGACCCCCTGTAGTGGTTAAAATGACTGCTCCAGAAAAAACTTCAGTTTTTAAAACTTCTTTTTGCATTGATACATGTCCCCTGGGGCAGGACCCGGGTCCCCAAACCCTTTTTAGGACAAGAACATGCATATTAGCCATTATAATTAGCACTTTAGATTCTGAACGTTCGCATCCATTGTATTTAATAGGGTTCTAACGTTTGCACAAACTTTCGGTCCATTTGCAGTTCTGGTGCGAACCGAACGGGGGGGTGTTCGGCTCATCCTTACCGTGAACCATTTGCTGCCTTGCAGGGCATCAACAGTTACCCCAATGCAAGGTAGTGTGTATTGATCTGGGACTGTTTGCTGATTTAGAGTCCTATAATCAACACATATTCATACTCCACCATTTTTCTTTCTGACCACCACTATTGGGGATGCATACGGGCTTTTAGACACAACAATGATGTTTTGATCTTTCGTTTTGTGCAAGCACTCTCGAACATCATTCATATCTTTAAGAGGTATGCGCCTGGGTCTTTCTCTAAATGGGGTGCTATCTGTTAGGCTAATACTGTGCTGAATACCTTTAGCACACCCAACATCCATGTCATCAGTTGAGAAAAAGGAAAATTTATTATCAAATACTTACCGTAATTTCCTGATGGACTCCATGGCAGCCTACGTGTGGGTTAACCCCGCCTCCTCTCCAATGCTATAGGACCCCTTTCAAATAAAAGAGCACTCACCCCATGATGCTACGTTCCGTAACTAGTCTACTCAATAACCAAATGGGTGGGAACTCCGTCTGCCATGGAGTCCATCAGGAAAGGAAAATTACGGTAAGTATTTGATAATAAATTTTCCTTTTTCCTGACAGACTCCATGGCAGCCTACGTGTGGGAAATAACTAGCCAAGCCACACGGGAGGGTATGCTTAAACAACAGAAAATTTTTTTTGTCCTATCCACCGATAGGATTTTACGACCAAAATCAACAGAAGACAATGAGGCAGGCTCTATACAGTAGTGAGACATGAAAGTATTAATAGAGGCCCAAGAGGCCGCTTTGCAAATGATATCTGGAGCCACATGCTGCGCCGCTGCCCAGGATGCTGCCATTCCGCGAGTAGAGTGAGCTGTCACCGCCTCTGGGGGAGCCAAGCCCTTAGCCCTGTAAGCTTGTTGGATGACCTGTACAATCCAAGACGCAATTGTCCTAGTCGAGGCCTTCTTCCCTTTATTAATCCCAGAGTGGAGAACAAAAAGGTGATCGGTACGTCTAAAAGAAGAAGTCATGTTAAGATAGACCTTCAGGACCTCACCTACATCCAGTGGGTGCATCTCGGAAGAATCCGGGGATCGGAATGTGGGCAACACAATCTCTTGATTATCATGGAATACCGATGTTACCTTTGGATTTGCACCCAGCATCGGGATGAGCACAACTCGGTCCGGGAAGAACGTCAAGAAGGGTTCTTTATGCCCCAATGATCCAATCTCTGAAATCCTTTTAGCTGAGGTGATGGCTATCATGAAAGCTACCTTTGCCGAAAAGTCCTTCAGAGAAGGTGGGGAAGACCCCGCGGTACTGAGACCGGATAAATAGTCCAGCACAAGTGGTAGGTCCCATTTGGGGAATCGTGGTCTCCTCTGAGGTTTGAGTCTTGACGCCCCCCTGAAGAATTGCCGAATTAAAGGGTGAACTGCCCAGGATGTTCCTGAAAAGGCTGACAAGGCCGAAATTTGGACTCTAAGAGAGCTGATGGATAGCTGCAAGTCTAAGCCCGTTTGTAGGAAGGCGAGAATGTCCTGAATCTCCGGCTTTCTGAAGGATCTGCCCACGGAGGAAGAGAAAGCCACAAATTTAGCCCATATCCTACTGTAAACCTTATTTGTGCTTGTCCTTCTCGAACTCATCAGGGTAGAGATCACTTTAGAGGAGCATCCGAATGATTCCAGCCTCTTCCTCTCAAGAACCAGACCATTAGTTTCAGCTGTGCCGGACAAGGGTGAAGGACTACCCCTTGAGAAAGAAGGTCTGGTCTGAGCGGAAGAGGTACCGGCTCTTGAAAACTGAGTTGGATCAGAAGTGGGAACCAAGGCCTGTTCGGCCAAAATGGAGCTATTGTTGCTATTTCCACTTCCTCCGACTGAAGCCTGCGCAGAAATCTGAGTAGCACCGGGAGTGGGGGAAAAGCATATGCCTTCTTGAAACTCCACAGATCCGTCAAGGCATCTATCCCGAATGCTTGGCTGCACCGACCCCGAGTGTAGAACCTTTCCACTTTGAAGTTGCAGGGAGATGCGAAGAGATCCACTTCTGGAATAAACCCCCTTGACAGGATCCACTCGAATGTCTTCGCATGCAGTGACCACTCGTTGTTGTCTAATTGGTTGCGAGAAAGAAAGTCCGCCTGGGAATTCTGGACCCCGGGAACAAATACTGCCGAAATGCCTACCAGGTTCTTCTGAGCCCAGGAAAGGATGGGTTCTACTTCCTGAAGGAGAGTGGAGCTCCGTGTGCCTCCCTGTCTCTTGACGTAGGACACCGCCGTGGTATTGTCCATTCTCAACAAAACCGACTTCCCCTTCAGGAGGTGAGAGAAGGACTGGAGAGCACACCAGGCTGCTCGAAGCTCCAGCACGTTCGACCCCGGGACAACTAGCTGAGTGGCCCATTTCCCCTGGGCAAGGGCTGATCCACATAGGGCCCCCCAGCCTGTACCGCTGGCATCGGTCGTGACTGTGACCCATGAGACGGGAGCGATAGAGTGGCAATTCAGTAGGTTTTTGCGAAGAAGCCACCAGAAGAGGCTGTTCCTCATAGACGTGGATATCCTGATTACCTGATTCTTGTCGCCTGATTTCCATTGACGGAGAAACCCTGACTGGAAGGGTCGTAACCTCCATAGAGCCCACTTGACCATCTGAGTCGTAGAGACCATTGTCCCTATGATTTCTAGGCACTGAGAGGCCTTCAAATGTGAAGCGTGTAGAGCCCGTGAGATCCTCCGTTGAATCACTGGGATCTTCTCTAATGGGAGAGAGATGGTACTTCTCACTGTATCGAACTGGGCCCCTAGATATATCAGATGCTGGGATGGAACCAGCTGGACAATATGGAAGTCACCTGTTCCCTGTGGAGCAATAACTGTTCTCTGTCCTGGGACAACACTAAGAGGTCGTCTAAGTAGTGGTAGAGACGTATGCCTTTTAGCCTGACCAGGGCCACTACCGCCAGCAGTACCTTCGAGAAAACTCGGGGTGACGTAGTCAGTCCAAATGGGAGGCAAATGAATTGTAGATGTTCTACCCCGATTTGGAACCTTAGAAATTTGAAAAACTCTTTCTCTATTGGAACGTGAAAATAAGCGTCCTTTAGATCGATAGAGATCATCCAATCCCCGGGTTGGACGGCTTGTTGGATGGTTGATAACGTCTCCATTTTGAACTTTCCGTGCTTTATGAACCTGTTGAGGTAGGTTAGATCGATGACTGGGCGCCAAGCGCCATTTTTCTTCTGAACTAGGAATAATGGGGAGTATACCCCTTGAAACCATTCTTCTCTTGGGACATGCACTACTGCTCCTTGAACCTTTAGTATGTCCACATAAGACATTAGAATCTGCCTCTTTTCTTCCAGGGAAGGGAGCAGAGTGGATATAAACCTGGGGGGAGGGATGCTGGAAAAAGCCCATCTGTGGCCTGAAGACACTGTCTTGATTAAAGTGAGAGGTGAGTCAGGAGGAAGTAGAGAGAAGACATTGCTGGAAGACGCAGCAGAGGAGTTCCCCGCTTGACCATTTCTGAGTTCACACCATCCATTTCTGGGTAACCTGGTAAAGCCTCTGGATTCCCTTGGCCGGGATTAAGCCACAAGCCATTGTGACCTCTGTGACAGGGGGTCGCACAATCCGGTAAGGGTCAGTGTGATTGGACGGTGGAGGTGCTTTCTTTTTCTCATCTGGATCACCCTTTGAGCTGCTGTTCATTTAATGAGAGCACCGTGGAATTTCTGGAACTTTTTATATGCTTATTGTGTTTTTCACAAATCACATCGATCTTTATAAGGACAGTCAGTCACCAATGATTGTTTTTTTCACTTTTTGTTTTTACACGATTGTTTCATGTTATTATGGACTTCCTTGAACCTGATACTATTGAGTTATAAGGAGGTGTAAAATTACTGTGTTAACTCTAATGTATGTTGGTTTACATAATCTGTGTCACAAGTACACTATCGTTTGCAGCGCAGTTGTTTATTTTTATAACTGTCTTGATTACCCAGTGATCTGAGATCGAGGCCACCCAGACGTGCCGGAAAAGGAGCAGACGTGCCCCTACCCGACCCGCCTGGGCGGGCACAATCTCAAAAGGACTTCGCCGGGCCCCGGCCCTCAGACGTCTGGCTCTTGCTGGTTTTACGGAAAGAAGTCTGGCCTCTACTCCAGTTTCTCCTGAAGTCGCGACCTGGTCTATATGAGCGCGCTTCCTTTGAGCGCTCCTGGCTGCGTCTTCGATACTGAAATTTCTTTCTTCCCGACAGACGTCTATCCTGAGGAAGGAAACCCGACTTACCCCCTGTGGCACGGGATATGGCATCATCGAGCTTGTTTCCGAACAGGGAAGACCCCTCAAAGGGAATCCTGCACCAAGACTGCTTGGAAACTGGATCCGCAAGCCAAGGACGCAGCCATAGGGCCCGCCTTGCCGTAACTGATGATAGCATAATCCGCGCCAACAGACGAATCAGATCAATGGATGCCTCCCCCAGGAAGACTGCTGCCAATTTTAGTTCTGCCGCCGCCGAGCTTCTGGCTAGCTCTTCAGATACCCCTCTCAGAAAGGAATCTACGTTCTCCGTCCAGGCCTCCATGGCCTTGGACATGGCTGCTAAGGCAAGGGCAGGTTTGCAGGCTAAGCCCGCTAGCCCATAGATCCTCTTGACATCTTGGTCTATCTTCCTTTCCAGACCATCTTTGAAGGATACAGCGTCTTCAAGAGGAAGGGTGACATGCTTGGCTAAGCGCATTAAAGCCGCATCCACCGAAGGGGCATTCTCCAGGTGTTTCACCTCGTCTGCTTTAAAAGGATACAGCCTGGCCGTTTTGTTTGACATTGAAGACTTCTTGTCTACTTTACACCATTCTTCATCAATGATGTCCTTTAGTTCCGTCAGGAGCGGAAAACTTGCTCGCTCCTTCCCCAACTGTTTATTTTTTTCATATTTGGTTTTTTTATTCGTTTTTCCATTCAAACATTAAAAGTAAATACAGTTGGGCAGAAGAGGGACAAATCATAAGAGTACATACATAAGATTAACCGGCCATACTGGGCCCATAGAGTACAATTAACATATATTGTTAGACAATTGTCTTATCAACTTAAATTCAATCATAATTTGTCTTTTCTCATCCTCCTCCTTACTTTAAAGCCCCTATCTTTTATTTCCCAGGTCTTTTGGTCTTATTTAAAGGCCCTCCAATAGTTTCCCTCTGCATCATTTCTTCCCCTTTCCTAAGTCTCTCCTCCCCCCGTCTTCGTTTCCTATATACCCTCCCTCTTAACTCCCTCCCCCCCCCCACAACAAAAAAAAAAAAAAAAAAGGGGGGAATCTTCCCCCATCTCATCTCCCGTCCACCCCATCCCTCCTGTTTCCTCCCCTCTCCGTCTATCCCTCCTCTCCGGTATCCTGTTCCCTCAATCTCCTTCCTTCCTCCGAATCCATAAATTTATTCCACCCTCCCCAGGTTTTATTATAGCTCTCTATTTTGTTTTGACCAAATGCAACTAGGTCTTCCATAGCCCTGATTTCCAAGACTTTGTTTAACCACCTTATTATAGAGGGTGGATCGGGTTCCTTCCAACTTATGGTAATGTTTGCCTTAGCAGCATTGAGCAGGTGACATATAATAGATTTTTTATAAGTCCGTTTTGGTATTTGGGAGGCATGTAACAGAAAGAAGGCCGGGTCCTCTGGGATTTCTATTTCCGTACATTTCTGAGTTATCCTACGGATTTCTACCCAGTACTGCTTAATTTTAGGACATGTCCAGAATATATGATAAAGGGTTCCCAGGTCCCCTCCACATCTCCAGCACCGGCCGGAGGTTTCGGGATAGAATCTCTGCAGTTTGGATGGAGTGTAATACCACTGCGTCATTATCTTATAATTTAGTTCCTGGAATCGTGTACAGATTGACGTATTCTGGGACATGTGAATAATATCCCCCCATTGGGCCTTGGTAAAGGTTCTGTTAAGATCCTTCTCCCACTTACCCTTACTGGGTGGTACATAGTCTTCCCGTGGGGTATTTAAAATTCCAAACATTTTGGAGATCAACCGGGGAATCGGTTCATGCCCATCACAGTATTTTTCAAATATCGTCAATTGACGGTCATATTTTCCCGCTTCTCCAAGGGAGTGTAGGAAGTTCCTGATCTGTCTTGCCCTCCACCAATTTAACTCAAAGGGACCCCCTCTTTGTGAAAGAATCGCAATAGTAGGCCAGGCCCCCCTTTGCAAAAAATGTGAGACCTGAAATAAACCTTTGTCTTTTAGATTTTTGAAAGCACCTTCTTCTGTCCCTGGAGGGAACCCCGGGTTTCCCAATACTGGGAATAGTGGTGAGTCCTCCGATGAGATCCTAGGGTCTCGGAGTAAGGATGAACTGATGCGTAATGTAGTCCCTATAGTAGGGTGTTTCATGATTTCCCTTGGTATTTTATCAATACACCAGGGTGCTCTCTGCAGAGGTATCTCGCTAACTTGCTGTTCTAATTCCACCCATGCCTTAAGCTCTCCATGTCTGCACCAATCCACCACCCTCCCCAAGTGAACTGCGTGGTAATATCTCACTATGTTTGGGACCGCTACTCCACCAACACTCCTAGGTAACATCATGATACTTTTTGCTATCCTGGGGCGTTTCTTTGCCCATATAAACTTTATAAATAAAGAATCTATTTGGCGAAGAAAGGTTCCCGGTATTGAAATTGGTAAGGCTTGAAATAAATATAAAAATTTGGGCAGAATGTTCATTTTAATAATATTGCATCGGCCAAACCAGGAATGCGTATCCTGGTGCCATTTGTCCAATTGCCTCCTCGCTAGTTCCAGTAACCCCGGAAAGTTTACCTCATATGTCTTACCTATGTTTGGTGGGATAAGCGTTCCCAAATATTTCATTTTTTCTCTTACCCACCCAAAATTAAAGTTTTGTTGGAATACCTCACGGTCTCCCTTTCTTAAAGCGACTCCCATTGCTTCAGATTTTGAATAATTTATTTTTAGATTCGACAATTTACCATACATTTCAAATTCTTTCATGAGATTGGGGATCGAGATGTGTGGTGCAGACATGGAGAACAACAAATCGTCCGCATAAGCGGAGACTTTATGGATTCGATTTCCGATCTCTATACCCTGGATATCTCTATTTTGCCTGATTTTATTTAGCAGAGGTTCTATTGATAAGGTAAATAACAAAGGGGAGAGAGGGCATCCCTGTCTAGTACCATTCGCCATTTTAAAGGGGCTAGAAAATACTCCGTTTACTTTCACCTCTGCCCTCGGGCAGCTATATACACTTTTGATCCATGAGATCATCCGGTCTCCCATGCCCACAGATCTCAGTACATCAAACAGAAAGGACCACCTCACCCGGTCAAAAGCCTTCTCGGCATCAGTACTTAAGAAGACACTGGGGATTGCTGACTTATTAGCGTAATAAACCAAATTTAAAATTTTAGTAGTATTATCCCTCGCTTCCCGCGAGGGAATAAATCCTACCTGGTCTCGATCTATCAACCGGCTCATCAGAGGCTGAATCCGAGTTGCCAAAAGCTTGGTATATAACTTCAGGTCCACATTTAAAAGTGAGATAGGTCTATAGCTGCCACATTCCGAAGGATCCTTCCCCTCCTTTGGCAACACTGTAATGTGTGCCAAAAGGGAGTCTGGAGGGAATGTGGCATCTCGGCCAAGGGCATTAAACAATTTTGCCATCTGTGAACATAGTTGTGCGGAAAATTTCTTATAATAAAGTACTGTAAAACCATCCGGGCCGGGCGCCTTTCCCGGCTTCATTGTTTTTAACGCCTGTTCTATTTCCTCCTTCGTGATTGGTTCTTCCAATCTCTTCCGCTCTACAGACGTTAATCTCAGCAATCTCGCCGATGAGATATATTTTTCCTGTACTGATAGTGCTATAGGTGCTGACTCCAAATTATACAGAGAGGTATAAAAATCCCCAAATGTCTGTGATATCTCTTTGGGCTGAGAAATAAGTTTCCCTTCCCTTCCTTTTATGTGGGGTATATATACATTTGAAGTTTTCTCTTTCAATTTACCTGCTAGTAACTTACCACACTTATCCCCTAGTTCATAGGAGGTCTTTCTACCCCTCTGTATAATTTTCCTCGCTCTGTATCGTAGGATATCTGAAATCTGGCGTCGCAGATCCCCCAAGTGTCTTCCCAAGGAGGGTGTCTGATTCCTCTTATGCTGTAATTCTAAGTCATGTATTTCCTGCAAGAGTTCCCTTACCTGTTTTTCTCTTTCTCTCTTTAGTCTCGATCCCCCTTTGATCAGTATGCCCCGAATCACTGTCTTATGCGCCTCCCAGATTATAGCGGGGTTGATTCCCGGAGTCTCATTTATTTCAAAATAAAATTGAATTTCTTTTGCTATTTCTTCTTGAATTTCAGGATTATAAAGTAAGCTCTCATTTAATCGCCATTTTCTCTCGGTAACTTCCCTCCCGCCAAATAGAGAGATACACAAAATAACCGGGGCATGATCTGACCACACTATATTCCCTATTGATATCTCTGTTATTTTGGTCATCAAATAATGGGGTATCAAGAAGAGGTCTATCCGGGTATATAACTGGTGAGGATTGGAAAAGAAAGTATAGTCTCTTTCCCCTTCATGCATAATACGCCACGCATCCACCAGTTGTAATTCGTGTAATTTTTTTAATAGTCCTCTTCTGATGCCCGGGGTGATGGATGATGTCCCTGAGGACGTATCAAGTTTTGGATCTAGAGGGATGTTGATGTCCCCCCCTATAATTAGTTTACCCTCCATGAACTCCATTAGGCCTGTTAAGACTTTTTTCAGGAAGACATCTTGTTTTACATTAGGGGCATATACTGTGGCCAGTGTCACCTTCACTCCTCCTATTAAGCCCTTCAAAAAAAGGAACCTTCCACTCTCGTCTGCTCGTTTTTCTATTAACGTCCACGGAATCCTATTAGATATCATAATCGAGACCCCTTTAGATTTTGCCTCTTGATTAGAGGCATGGTATACCGTTGGGAAAAATCTGTTTTGTAATATGGGAAATCTGCTCGCCCTAAAATGTGTCTCTTGGATGTAAGCTATATCTATGTGCCTATGTTTTAAGTCATTTAAGAGCATCCTTCTTTTTTCAGGGATATTAAGTCCCTTCACATTCATGGATATCAACCTAATTTCCTCCATCTCCACCAACCTCCACTAGGGGGAACTCGATCTAAAAGCAAGAAGGAGGGAACAAGCCCCGGTAAGGGGGGTGGTGGAGAGATGGGGCAACGGAAGAAGAGAGAGAGAGAGAAAAAAAAAAAAAAAAAAAAAAAAAAAAAAAACCCCCCCCCCCCCCCTCCCCCCCTACTCTACACCCCTTTCCCCTACTTTCCTACTCCCTCCCCCCCCCCACCCTCTTTTTCTCCCCCTACTTCTACTTCGACCCCTAAGGGAGACACCCTTTCCTGAGACACCCTCCTATGGCCCAGTGGGTGTAACACTATTTATGGGGGGATAAGCCTAAATGGCGGGGGGGCTCCACTCCCCTCCCCGGGGACGCCCCGCCTCCTTCTTAAGCTGCATTTATCACCAATTTTATATTTCATATTCTGTCATCCGCCCCCCCCCTCCCTCCATTTGGGGGAAAGAGAGGTGGGGAGGAGAACAAACCCAAACACAAACACCAAAGAGGGAAAAGAAGAGAGAAAAGAGAGAAAAAAAAAAGGGAAGAAAGAGAGAACCACTCATTTATGTCCTCCCCCCTCCCCCCCATCCGCACCAAGCCCCCCCCACCCCCCTCCAATTATCTCCCCCCTCCCCCACACACCCCTACAATAATGGGGGGAGAGTCGGGATGGTCTCCCCCTTCATCCATTCTTCATGGGTCAATCTCTCATATTCAGCCTAAACCCAAAATAAAAAGACGAATGTCCCTCATCCTCCGTGTTACAATTAGTGTTGTAAATTAAAAAAAAAAAAAATTACTAAAAGTGTATTTACCTATACCTGTGAACTCATAGCTATCTATGATTATCAATTTGTGGTGCGAGAATCCTTCTTCTCGCAAAAAAAAAAAAAAAAAAAAAAAAAAAAAGAAATCCCTTAGTGACTTATTCGTTACTCATTTGTTCTCAACATCCCCCTTACATGGGGGCAAAAAAGAAAAAAAAATTAGGGGGCTAAAGCCCTAGCATTATCTGTGCCTATATATATATACTATATACTCTCCTTTGTATCATTTGTGTCAGTATACACCACCTTCACAAAAAAAAAAAAAAAAAAAAAAAAAAAAAGGAAAACGAAAAAAGATAACCTATATTCCCTCTAACACACCTTATTGGTCTTCACACCATCCCTGAACCCCCCCTCCAACCCTCCCCTCCCTCCCTCATTTCCCACCCACCAACACCCCACAACAAACAAAACCAAAAAAAAAAAAAAACCCACTCGTTTAAATTAAAGTACATAATATGACCCATGAAGTCCGTCTAGACCCCTCTGAACCCCAAATTCATTCTCTCTATTTAAACATAATATATTTGGTTTCAAGAGGGGCCCATAAAGGGCGGGGAAAAAAAAAAAAAAAAAAAAAAAAAAAAAGCCATAGGCAAAGAAAAGGGGAGGTGATGGGGGGCAAAAAACCAAAAAAAAAAGGGAGGGGGGGGTCGCATTACACCCGATTATCTCCCAGTCTTTCAGGCCAAGGTGGGGGATGTTTTCTCCATCTTCCTTCACTCCATAATCGCTTTCTATCTCACTATCTCTCCTGGGCCCCCTGTTCATTTAAGCGGCCCAGATATTGAAGCCAATTCGGGACTTCGACCTCCTCTTCACCCAGGAATAAGAACAATTTTGGCAGGTCTACTGGATGCCTCAGGACAAAAGTTCTGGATCCTCTCTTTATAAACACGGATAGGGGGTAACCCCATCTGTATGAACCTCCGGATTTCCGTATTAAGTCCAGTAGAGGGCGTAACATAGCTCTCCTCTGTAGGGTAGCCCTTGAAAGATCAGGTAAGATTTTAACCCTCATATCTTCATATGCTATTTCTTTAGCCTCCCATGCCTTCCGGCTGACCATTTCCTTATGAGCATACCTATGAAAACAACATATCACATCTCTAGGTCTGGCTGTGTTAACTGAGGTAGGGCCCGATACCCTATGGAGTCTTTCAAATTCTAAGTCCCCAGCTGGAACCTGGATATCCAGTTGCTGGCATATTGCAACTATAGTTGGCTGCAGTGCCTCTCCATTTATTGCCTCTGTTACCCCTCTGAATCTTAAATTTTTCCTTCTATTGCGATCTTCTAATTCCTCTAAACGCAATTGCATCGAGGGAGCAAAAAAGTTATAATCAGACTGTACCTTTTCCATTTGCGTAATCCGGTCTAATAGGGACACCTGTGTGCTTTCTATCTCCGTCACTCTTCCTGTAATTTGGTGAACCTCAGACCTCACCTCTTCCATGTCTCTCCGATGGATCTCTTCCATCCTAATCATCCATCCCTCCAGATCTGCTCTCGTGGGTAGCGCCTGTAGATCTGCCCTTGTGGGCAGCGCTCTCAGGAGGGCTCTAAGATCTGCATCTTCCCCTGCCATGTGCTGTGTGTGACCTGTGGCCTCTTCCTGTGACCCCCTGGGGAGTTCCTCTCCCTTGCCGCTCTCACCTCGCTTAGTTGTGGACGCCGCCAGCGTGTCAGGTATGCAGAGCTCCGAGGTGACGTCAGACGCCTCTCCGCGTCCTCCGTCTGATTTTGCTTTCGCTTTCGCTATGCCTGGCGCCCGTTCCTGGGACCTCACTGCCGCCGCTCTCGTTCGTGAAAAATACTGCGGTATCTCCGGCTGTGAAGGTGCTTTCTGTGCCTTCTGCTCACTCGCGTCTCTCTTACTCATGCCGCCCAGGGAGCTTCAATTTCGGTAGTGCAGAGCTTCAAATGCTACAAATGCAGTCCCACGTACAGAGCATACCCCGGGGATCTGATGGGAGCAGAGCCTACATGCGTCTCTCCTACTCCGCCATCTTAGACCACGCCCCCTTCCAGAGAAAGCAGTAACTTTAACTAAAGTGTTGTGGGAGAAGTTTTTTGTTCATTATGGATTGCCAAATCGACTTTGACCAGGGGCGGGACTTTGAAAGTCGCCTAATTAAAGAGCTGTTACCATTGCTTAACATCGACAAGAGCCGCACCACACCTTATCATCCAGAGGGTGATGCTCTTCCTAAACGTTTCATTTTGGACCTTGTTGAACATGTTGTGTACCCCACCCAATGGTGCTAAGCAAACCTGGAGCCGACATGTTGGAGCTATGGTTTATGCCTACAATTGTACCAGACATGAATCAACTGGTTTCTCTCCTTATTTTCTCATGTTTGGGAGAGAAGCCCGTCTCCCTATTGACATTCAGTTGGGTGTGTCTACTGATGGAGTGGAAAATAGAAATCACTACCAGTATGTGGCACGACTTAAACAGAGTTTAAAAGAAGCCTATCAAATGGCTGAGGAAAATACTGCAAAAAATAAATGCTGCCAATAAAAGGCGTTTTGATGCCAAAGTTCGTTACAAAGACTTACAACCTGCGTGATAAAGCGCTTCTCCACAATTTGGGACCCTCAGCCAAACATAAATTAGCTGGTCACTGGTGAAATGAGTTTGACGTTATAGAAAAACTGCCTAGAATTTTACAGTATTCAAGTAAGTTTACAGGATTCGAGGATCTGAGAGTCGGATCAAAGCCTGGCATAGGAATCCCTAGCTTCCAGTACCACAAGTTGCTACTGCTGATGGGAAGCCACAATCTGATATTGTTACAGATTCTAACGATGTGCCTTGAGCAGACAGTGGAGACCAAGGTGATGACTGTGACTGGTTTACACCTGTCACGTACCTAGTGACAAGTCCGGATTGCAGAAGGAGACCTCACTTGCGTCCCAGACTCGTGGACCCTGATAGAGGAGACAGGAGGCGCAGGAGTCAAAGGTAGCACGAGTGCCTGGCAGGATCAACAGCCGAAGGATGGATCAGGTGGTTCTCAGGGAGCTGTATCAGGATCAGTAGACCCTGGCAGCAGGTGACAGGAACCAGCAGGCAGCAGGTGACAGGAACCGATGAGTCCCACAGGGACAGGCACACAGGAAGGTCAGGCAAGTCGGGTCAAACCAGATGATCATTACAGGAACAGATGCAGAAGGCAGAGGCAGGGTCGTGGAGCAAGCCGGGGTGGGTAACGGTAGATCACAATCACGGATGGACCAGGGAATTGAGCAGGTGCAGAGTCGTGGACAAGCCGGAGGTCAGAGGCAGGCAGAGAACAGAGAAGGTTGTGGATCAGGCCGGGTCAAACACACAGGGTCAGATTAGATCAGAAGGCAAACACGGGGACGCTGTAGATCAAGCAGCAAGAGCTGAGGGGAGAGCCAGGTTTAAATAGCCCGCCTGGCGCCGGTAACCGTGCGCTCACCCGCGCGCACGCAGCGATGGGGAACCACTGTTTCCAGCCAGCCTTTCCTTACAACACGTCCACCAGAGTCTCCTGTACAGGTTCCTTCACCTATTACTGATGGGGGGCCTCCCTCAGAGGGTGGTTCGGAACCCAGCTACTCCTGTTTTTGAACCAGCAGCCCAAAACGTTGTGCCTACAGTTCTAGGCATGGTTGGAGCACCAAGTTTTCCCACTAATGCTGCCCCAGAGTTACCTGGACTAATGCCTGAGGGCTTGAGGAGAGGACATCGTGTTCGACGACCTCCACCAATGTTTACACCTTGGGAAGACCCTGCTATGTTGTACAGAACTATGTACAACCTCATGTTCTGATGGACATGACTGCAGCTCATTCTAGACTGGTTAGCATGATGCCTATTTTTTATTAACCATGTTTCCTTTGCAGCTAATCTCTGTAATAGATTGCTTCTGGAGAATTGGTCTGCAGAAGGTGACAACGATGTTAACTTTTGCTATGTTTTGTTTTGTGTGTATATCCTTGCCGGGTCCAAAGGATTTTCAGCAGGGGGAGAATGTAGTGATGTCATAATTTCCCATTTGCCAAGTGTATACTCCTGTTATGCAGTGTTTGTTTGCCCTTTTTCAATATGGCTGCTATGCTCTCTCTCTCACCAAGGATGAGGTAAGTGGGTGGAGAGAGAGACATGTGGCAGGAAGAGAACAGTGAATTCTTGCTGAGAGAGAACAGACTGTGTAAGTGCTGCAGTTTCCCCTCACAGAGACATACATAGAGACTGTTAATGATTTCATGTTCCTGTCCGGAAAATACCTCATGTTGGATGGTTCACTGAATGTTATTTCTTCAATGGACTTTCAAATACAAAGCTGTGTGGATTACTGTCTATGTGGAGATACATTTCTCAGTTGGGATTTCACTTGCTATTCACAAGCCCCAATTGAGTGGAGGCACTGCGCATGTTAGAGATCCTGTCCTGATCACACAGATTATGAAGACTCTGCTCCTAAATACTCTACAGGTGACTCCATCATATCTCAGTAGCCTCAGAGTGTGAAAAGAATAGTGCTACACACTACATTGCCAAAAGTATTGGGACTCCTGCCTTTACACACACATGAACTTTAATGGCAGTCTTAGTCCGTAGGGTTCAATATTGAGTTGGCCCGTCCTGTGCAGCTATAACAGCTTCAACTCTTCTGGGAAGGCCGTACACAAGGTTTAGGAGGGTGTCTATGGGGATGTTTGACCATTCTTCCAGAAGCACATTTGTGAGGTCAGGCACTGATGTTGGCCGAGAAGCCTGCCTCGCAGTCTCCACTCTGATTTATCCCTAAGGTGTTCTATCGGGTTGAGGTCAGGTCAAGTAAAGTTCCTCCACCCCAAACTCGCTCATCCAAAGGGTGGGGCCAACTCAATATTGAACCCTACGGACTAAGACTGGGATGCCATTAAAGTTCATGTGCGTGTAAAGGCAGGAGTCCCAATACTTTTGGTAATATAGTCTATGTGGTATCGCTGCAATCGTCAGGAGCAGGAGAATTTATTTGGGGTTGTTCTTTGGTGGAAGGTTATGGTTGTAACGAGAAATATACAGCTACATTTCAAAATTATTTTTTTTTTTACTATTTTGGGCCAATTCTCCTTTAGATAATAAAAAAGAAAATCAGGAGACATCAATCACCATTTACCATTAAATGAAAGCCCAATTTGTCCTGAAACAAACGCGGTATAATCCACCTGGAGGCACAAAGTAGTAGTGATGATATGTACGGTTTTACTAACACATGTCAACGTTGCAAAATTGTGCTTAGGCATTAACATTTGTTTTACCCTTAGGTGTGAAGGAGATAACAAAGTGATTTCCTATGACTGTCAGCCCCATCTAGTGGCCATAATGAGGTATCTCTCCTGAACTACCTAAAATTCCACATTATGGCCACTAGATGGAGCCAATGATCATAGGAAATCACTTCATGAAATAAAATACAACCAGAATTTGTCATAGTACGGCGAATGCTCGTCACACTTGGTCAACAATTTTTTTTTTAAACTAGACCTGTAAATGTTTATTACATATAGATAGTCTGTTTGAAAAAAAGACACAAGTCCATCTAGTTCAATCAATAGAAAAAAAAAAGTTTACACCACAAAATTTCCCAATGAGAGGTAATGACTCCATTTTTATTTTTCTCCTGCTATCAATGGCCGAGACGGTACAACACTTCATCCATGTCTTTGGTGATCTCTGATCTCCTTGTCAACTGTTTCTTCCATGATGAAGATCAGCCATGGAGTATATCTGAGGTGTATATCAGGGTGTGCTTCCTCCCCACATGTCCAGCAACATTTATATACAAGACATTTCCCGCACTCAAGGCACTAATACACCTCGAGGGTTGTGTGGGACCCCTGATGTACAGGAAGACAGGACTTCAGTGAGGAACAATTCACTCACTCAGGACAGGAAAGGGGCTTCTCCCCTGTGTGAGATCTCTGATGTGTGTCAAGATTGGACTTATCTGAAAAACATTTCCCGCACTCAGGACAGGAATACGGCTTCTCACCCGTGTGCAACCTCTGATGTCTGAGAAGAAGCGACTTAGTTGAAAAACATTTCCCGCACTCAGGACAGGAATACGGCTTCTCACCCGTGTGCGACCTCTGATGTCTGAGAAGATTCGACTGATATGAAAAACATTTCCCACACTCAGAACATGAATGTGGCTTCTCACCCGTGTGCAACCTCTGATGTCTATCAAGATGCTCCTTAACTGAAAAACATTTCCCGCACTCGGGACAGGAATACGGCTTCTCACCTGTGTGAGACCTCTGATGTCTATCAAGATGCTCCTTAACTGAAAAACATTTCCCGCACTCAGGACAGGAATATGGCTTCTCACCCGTATGCGACCTCTGATGTCTGAGAAGTGACTTTGCTGAAAAACATTTCCCGCACTCAGAACAGGAATACGGCTTCTCCCCTGTGCGACATTTTTTATGCATATTCAAGAGACTATTCTTAGAAAAAATTTCCCGCACTCAGTACAGGAAAACTTCTTATCTGTTGGAAGGACGGCACCGTCCCTCAGTCTGAGGTTCCTCAGGATAAGAGGAATACGATGGTCCGGCACCGTCCTGCACAGTCTATCAAGAGGCTCCTTAACTGAAAAACATTTCCCGCACTCAGGACAGGAATACGGCTTCTCACCTGTGTGAGACCTCTGATGTCTGAGAAGTGACTTTGCTGAAAAATATTTCCCGCACTCAGAACATGAATGTGGCTTCTCACCTGTATGAAATTTTTTACTATTCTTAGAATTTAAATGCTTCCCACACTCAGTACAGGAAAACCTCTTATCTGTTGGAAAGACGGCACCGCCCCGCACAGTCTGAGGTTCCTCAGGATAAGAGGAATACGATGGTCCGGCACCGTCCCGCACAGTCTGAGGTTCCTCAGGATAAGAGGAATACGATGGTCCCGCACCGTCCCGCACAGTCTGAGGTTCCTCAGGATAAGAGGAATACGATGGTCCGGCACCGTCCCTCACAGTCTGAGGTTCCTCAGGATAAGAGGAATACGATGGTCCGGCACCGTCCCTCACAGTCTGAGGTTCCTCAGGATAAGAGGAATACGATGGTCCGGCACCGTCCCGCACAGTCTGAGGTTCCTCAGGATAAGAGGAATACGATGGTCCGGCACCGTCCCGCACAGTCTGAGGTTCCTCAGGATAAGAGGAATACGATGGTCCGGCACCGTCCCGCACAGTCTGAGGTTCCTCAGGATAAGAGGAATACGATGGTCCCGCACCGTCCCGCACAGTCTGAGGTTCCTCAGGATAAGAGGAATACGATGGTCCGGCACCGTCCCTCACAGTCTGAGGTTCCTCAGGATAAGAGGAATACGATGGTCCGGCACCGTCCCTCACAGTCTGAGGTTCCTCAGGATAAGAGGAATACGATGGTCCGGCACCGTCCCTCACAGTCTGAGGTTCCTCAGGATAAGAGGAATACGATGGTCCGGCACCGTCCCGCACAGTCTGAGGTTCCTCGGGATAAGAGGAATACGATGGTCTGGCACCATCCCGCATAGTCTGAGGTTCCTCGGGATAAGAGGAATACGATGGTCCGGCACCGTCCCGCACAGTCTGAGGTTCCTCAGGATAAGAGGAATACGATGGTCCATCTACACTGTGTGGTGCCGGATGGACATTTGAGGTAGTCGGGTTTTCTCCTGGACTATACTGTGTGATGTCCTCATCTTCTACTTTACAGTCTGGAGACAAAGTGAGACAATCCTCTGAGGTTTTCCTCATCTCCCGTCCATCTACTAAAATAGAAATACAAAGATTATTACTAGACATGAGCAGATTGGTTCCCCTAAACCAGGACTCCGCCCACATCAGGCAGCTTTGTCTCTGAGGATCTTACAATTCCCCCCTCAAGGTAACTAGTAAATGATCTCCTACCAGATCATTTCTTTATTCATGGACCTTAGTCAGAGAGTGAGGAAACAACGAGAACTGTCTTTTATGTGAGTGAAAGTGATGAGGGGGATTATAGGACGAGTGTCCCCTCCCCCTCTATCACTCATTGCCATCTTCCCAACACAAGAAGTCCTGCACTTCCTTATTTAGTCCATGATTTAGTCATGAATAACAGCGGGGCTGAGCCCCACCAGAGGTCAGAGAGTGAGGATGGGGGGAGAACAACCAAGATGAAGACTGGACTGATCCTGAAGACCACCATCATTGGGTTATTGACTCCTCCCTCATTATCACTTTCTGTTTAAGGTTCCAAAGTTGGAGGATGTTATCACATTATTATCAACATGTAAAAGTCTGTGCTCCAATAAAATCATCCGATTATAAAATGTCTGGTAGGAAATGGGTGTAACAAAAGAGAATACATATTATGTGTATATATAGCAGTGGGGAGAGAGGAAAAGTCAGGACTATAATGTACAACATATTGTATAAGATACAACAGATAGGACTATATAGTATCAGAATTATGTAATGTACAATATAGAGTATATGGTGCAGGGGTCAGGAGTATGTAATATAAATTATATAATGTAAGAGTCAGGACTCATAATATTGGTATTCGGTAATCAGTGGTGGATTAAATGTTTACTGGAGACAAGTTGCAGAGGTCCCACACCGCTGCCTCCCATCTCCTGAGACTGCACTCAGTGACTTGGGTCTGAGACTATACAGACATATCCCTCCACCCGACACAGCCAGCAAATAACAAAACAAGTGACCCCGGGAGAATTGTTCTGTCAGACATCTTGCTAGACCTGGGCATGGGGCAGAAGACCCAAGACACATACCTCAGGTGCCTATGTTGAGCAATGACTATGGTGAAAATCAACATTTTGCTGCCAGCTGAACCCCAGAATCTCCATAAATCCAGTCTAGATATATAAATTGTGTCTGCAGCACAGAGAAGGAAGATTATCTGAGAGAAATACAGGAATACAGGACGGGGAACACAGCTCAGGAAAGTGACCAGGATATTACAGGCTGATATCATCCAGTCCCCGCCCTACTCTGGACCAATCAGTGAGCAGTATAGGTGGAGGAATGGATTTAGTGTTAATGACCCACCTGTGCTGATCTCTGTAGGAGTGTCCTCCTCTATAAATGTCCCCGTTATTCCATCCTCCTCCATAGACTGCTGATCATCCCTCACATACGTCTCTTCTTCTTCTGCTTTAACCTCAAATTCTATATCGATTGGATCTCCACTCTAAACCAAGAAAATGAGAGAGAAAATCATCTGTAAAATAAGAGCTTTAATATTGTGAGATCACATAAAAAATCCGCACATTGTCACTGTAAGTGTATGTTCTAGATTCTCCGTCCCACCAACCTTGTAACAGTGGGGGATGGTGTGACCTTCCTGTGTGGAATCCCGGGAATACAGAGGACGGGGGGATCTCTCTGGTGGGTTTCTGTTACTAGGCGGCTCCATCATATCCTTGTGTCCTTCTGAAAACTCCTCCATAACCCCATACTCCTCATCCTCCTCTTTAAACTCTTCTTTGACAAAAATATTATCATCCCCGAGGTTTCCAATCTGCAATATATTATAAAACATTTATTGTAACACACATGCTTGTGTATAATGTATAACTACCAGTGATTGTTCCTCATCTACCTGATGATGGCGGGGGATGGTGAGACCTTCCTGTGTGGAATCCCGGGAATACAGAGAACGGGGACATCTCTCTGGTGGGTTTCTGTAGCTGGATGACTCCACCATGGTGTCCTGGTACAGATCTTTGTTTTCTTCTGGAAACTCCTCCATCACCCCATCCTCATCATCCTCCTCTTTTATCTCTTCTTTAACCTCAACTTTAGAATCTCTCAGGTTTCCACTCTGAATATATAATACAAATGACATCAATGGTAACAATGCAGATAATGTACAGATCCTAATGATACTATCAGTGATTGTTCCTCATCTACCTGATGATGGTGGGGGATGGTGTGACCTTCCTGTGTGAAATCCCGGGAATACAGAGGACGGGGACATCTCTCTGGTGGGTTTATGGTATTAGGTGGCGCCATCATATCCTTGTGTCCTCAAAGCTCCTTCATTACACCATATTCCTTGTCCACTTGCTTGTTCTCTTCTTTAATAACACTATTATAATACTCAAGGTTTCCACTCTGAATATATAATAAAACATTTATTGTAACAAACATGATTTTGTATAAACATACAAAAAATAGTGTAGCGCTAAAAGCAAATAAGTGCACTGTGAAAGTGAAAATATAAACCGTGAAAATGAATAACACAAAAATTATAATGAAGGGAATTACATGAATAAACATGCAGCTTCCCCTGTGAATTGACATCCACAAACTAAGTGTACATAAATAGAAACATAAAGTCCCATAGATGAACAATGAAGAGTGTCCGATAAGATAACAGATATCTGGAAGGGCCAATAGTACAATCCAAATAGGTCTTGGTAAGTCTGGAAAACTTCACAGATGGTAGTCAAATGGAAGGATAAAACACTCTTACCAGACGCGTTGGACACACCTACCATACGGCAGTGTATCATGCGAGCTTGAAGCGCTAAACCACTAGCGCTGAGAAGAACGGAACCAGACCAAGTCCAAGCGATAAAGCTAGAGAACGACCATGTAGTGGGGCAGCTTCTATCCAAATCTGAGGTCTCACAATGGATTGGCTCAGCGAAAATCCAATAGGGTGAAGGAAGGAATGTAAAATCTATCATCTGTTCATGTAAGATGTGAATAAATTTTATCCATTTTGACCTGCCCTATGGGAGATTCTTCCGTTTTAGTCCAGGCCTTTAGAGCCAGAGGAACTGCCCGAATCTCTAGGATATTGATGGGCAAGGTTCTTTCGGTTCTTGACCACTGTCCCTGGACAGTTGTCTTTTCTAGTACTGCTCCCCAGCCTGAAAGGCTGGCGTCCATTATTATCACTTTCCAGATGACTGGTCTGAAGGATTTTCCTTTCAGCAGACTCTGGGTTAGTAACCACCAAGTGAGGCTTTGGGACACTCTTGGGGACAATCGCATCGGTAAGTCTAAAGCTTAAATTGTTTTGTTTCAAGCAGACAGGATACTGTTTTGCAACAGTCTTGAATGAAACTGGGCATAGGGAACTGCTTCGATTGAAGCCACCATGGTTCCTAGTAACCTCATGCAAAAGGCGAATGGAGGAGTCGCTATTTGACCTGACCATCCGCACCAGCTCCTTTATGGAGTTGATCTTTGCCTGGGGCAAGAACATCCTTTCCTGGGCTGTGTCTATGATCAGACCCAAGTACTCCAATCTCTTTAGCGGTATTAAGGAGGATTTCTCTAGGTTGAGAATCCAACCCAAACCTTCCAGATAGTTGGTTGTGGTGTGTACGCTTTGCGCCAAACGAGCCACCGACTGATCTATTAGCAATAGATTGTCTAGGTACGCTACGACTGTTATGCCCTGTGCCCTTAACCTGGCTAGAGGTGGGGACAGCACTTAGGTGAACAGCTGGGGTGCTGTGGCTAGCCCGAAGGGCAGGGCTATAAATTGAAAATGCTGCTGTTCTAAGGCCCCTTTCACACTGAGGCGTTTTTCAGGCGGTACAGCGCTAAAAATAGCGCCTGTACACCGCCTGAAAAAATCCGGCCCCTTTAACTCCAGTGTGAAAGCCGACGGGCTTTCGCACTGGAGCGGTGCGCTAGCAGGACGGTCAAAAAAGTCCTGCTAGCAGCATCTTTGGAGCGGTATAGGAGCGGTGTATTCACCGCTCCTTCCCATTGATTTGAATGGGACACCGCGGTAATACCGCGGCAATACCGCCGCAAAGCGCCGCTACGGCGGCGCTCTGCGAGGGGTCTTTAACCCTTTTTTGGCCGCTCGCGGGGGGTAAAACCGAACCGCCAGCGGTCGAATAACGTGGCTAAAACGATGGTAAAGCAGCGCTAAATATAGCGCTGCTTTACCGTCACCGCGGCTCCCGCCCCAGTGTGAAAGGGGCCTAACTCGAACCGCAGAAACTTTTGATGAGCGGGAAATATAGGGACATGCAGATATGCATCCCTGATGTCGATTGATGCCAGAAGTTCTCCGCCTAGAAGGAAAGAAACGACTGACCTGATCGTCTCCATGCGAAAGGAGCGGATCTTCAGGAACTAATTTAGATCTCTTAAAGATCTAGAATGGGTCTGAAGTCTCCATTTGGTTTTGGTACCATGAAAAGATCTGAATAAAACCCCAGACCTTGCTCTTTTGTGGGGATCTGTATGATCACCCTTTGAGACATTAATCGGTCTAGTGCCTGAAACAGAGATTGTCTCTTCTCTGGATCTTTGGGAACGCTTGACCCCAGGAAGCGAGATGGTGGAAAGTCCCGAAATTCCAGCTTGTACCCCAGCGTTACCGTGAAGAAGACCCATCTGTCCTGAATCTCCTTTTTCCAGACTTCTGAAAACTGCAGAAGTCTTCCCCCCACCTTGGCGAGGGGGGTTGCCTCTTCATGATGAGGCTTTTGGATTCTGCTTTGCAGGTTTTCCGACTCCAGGACTTCTTTTGAGCCTGGGTCTGGCCCTGAGGTTTTCCTCTAGAGTTTGACGGCGGAGGCCGTCGCCACTGCCTAGAGGCGGAAGCCCCTGGTGCAGGGGAAAGAGCCCATTTACATAAAGGGCATTTATACTTTCTTTTGACAAAATAGTTTGAATATATTTATCCAAGTCTTCTCCAAATAATCACTCCCCATGAAAGGGGAACCCAGTTAGGAGGTTTTTTCAGCTGACCAATTTTTTAACCACAGGATTCTACGCATATGCACAAGCATAATCGTAAGGCGGGACGCCTGGTGAATAGAATCTTTAATAGAATCTATGGCAAAGCATAATGCCTTTGGTGGTTCAGCCAAATCCCGAGCTTGTTGTGCAGGAAGTTCTCTAAGGACCTGTTTAAATTGGTCCTTTAGCGATTAGCGAGTAACGGCATCTGCCAAAGAAAAGGCAGATTTTAGCAGGGATTCCAACTTTTTATCGGTTGGATCCTTAAGCATCGGTGCATTGTCTACAGGACGAGTTAGGCTATTATTCCCATTGAAAAATCGCAGCGTCAATTGCTGGTACTTTCCATCTTTTGGAAAATTTCTCCTCCAGAGAGAGGACATTTTTTTTTTTTTTTTTTTTTTTTGTTTGGTTTTTTATTACCTCACACAATAGCTTGATGGTACCACCTTAAGGCTCAGTTGAGGTGGTGGAGGAAAAAAGATAAAAAGAGAGAAATGGCCAAGGAAATTAATAACATAAAGATTTCACTCAAAAAGTGTCAACTGAACCAGAGAGAAATGTTACAGAAAATAGAAGACCAGGAGAATAGAGACAGAAGACAAAATATCCGCCTGAGGGCGATTCCAGAACAAAAAGGGGAGGATCTAGAAAAAATAGTCAAATCTCTGCTTTGCCCCATAATAGGGCTAGAAGAGGGGGAATTCCCGACGATTGAAAGAGTACATCGCATTGGAGCGTTGGATCGATCAGAGCACGGAAGAGTAAGGGATGTAATAGTTCGGCTCCGGAATTATAGGGATAAAGAAAATATCTGGCAGAAGACAAGAGGTAACCCCCACTTACAACACGCCCCCCCCCCCCCCCCCCCCCCCCCCCCCACGGGCGGCACCGAGAAGAAGACGCACAGAGAACAGTTGTAATGCGCAAAGAAAATATAAAATATAGATGGCGGTTCCCAGCATGCCTCATTGGCATAAAAGAAGGACGGTCTGCCAGACTCAGGGTTCCAGAGGAGCTGCAGGACTTTTGCACCAATCTAGACATCCCTATTCCCGCTCTTCCAGGATGGACAGAGAGCTGGGAGAGCGACTTAGGGATAGGCCGGGGATGGCGGGGGGGACGAGTGGGTAACGGGGGGAGCTAAATGCAGAAAATAGATCAGATTTCATTTAACATTCCTTCATCCACCTGGCCCACTATTTCCCGAGTCCAACTGGGAAAAAGAAAGTGGGAAGGGGCGGGGAAAGAACCCCACCTCACCTTAGCTGTTCCGAGGGACTCTAAGAAATGGGTTACCGTCGGAATAGAGACCCGAGATGGGGTCGGGGAGGGGAAGGGGGGAGGGGAGGAAGAGGGGGAGGGGAGGAAGAGGGGGGGTGGGAGGAGGGGGTTTAGAAGGGAGGGAGGGTTGGGGAAGGGGGGGGGTAAGGGGAGGGAGACTCTCATCGCTGCCCTATATTCAGGAAATTTTTGGGCAAATGATTATGACTCAGATTTGAAATTCCTAACCTATAATGTGAAAGGATTGAATTCTCCTAGTAAACGGCATATGATTCTCGAAGAGATAGGGAGATATGGGGCCAATGTGGTTTTCCTTCAAGAAACACACCTTGCCCACAACACAAATGTGAAACTGTTTTCAAGAACATACCTAACTGGTTCTAAACCCGATACTCCTTCAAGTAGATCTAGAGGGGTGGCTATAGGCTTTTCAGGAGATATGCATTTTCAGCTTGAAGATAGAAGGGTAGACCCAGAGGGAAGGTATCTGTTCCTGAGGGGATCCCTATTTGGAACAACATATACGTTTGCTAATGTTTACGCGCCAAATAATAGTCCCATCAAGTTTATGAAAGGGATATTGAGAAAACTGGGGGCCTTCAGAAAGGGATACGTAATTCTAATGGGTGACTTCAATTTTACCATGGATCCCAGTTTAGATAGTACGTCCGGTGGCCAGGGGACAAGAAACGAACAGTTAATCTTCGTTAAAAAATGAATTATATAATAAACAACTGTTGGACGTGTGGAGGGTACAGCACCCCCAAACAAGGACTTTACGTTTTTCTCCCCTGTCCACGGGAACGTACACTAGATTAGATTATATATTCATAGAACACGGAATCTTGGATAGGGTATTACAAACAAAAATAGAGACAATTACACTATCTGATCACGCCCCCGCCTCCGTGACTCTGGCTGTCCCAGAATATAAACCCCCATCACTGTGGGTGGAAACTAAATGAGGAATTACTGCGAGACGGGGAAGTGGTGGAATGTGTAAAAAGAGAATTGGAAGGCTTCTTCATCAATAATGATAATGGGGAAGTTAATGGAGCCAATCTTTGGGAGGCACACAATGCATACATTAGAGGGATATTGATAGGGAAAGCCGCGTGGGCGGATAAAGAAAGGAGGAGGAAAGTGCAGGATCTGACGAATGACTTAAAAAATTTGGAACAAAAACATAAGGCAGCTTCGGCCCATAATAAGGAGCTATTCCAAGACTTATTAGCAAAGAGGGACGAACTTAAAGATTGCTTAGAACGCGAAGCAAAGCAGATTTATAACAGGACAACAAAAGAAAGGTACATCTGGGGAACAAAACCAGTAAACACCTGGCGAGAATAGTTCAGAAACAAAAAATAAAAAATTACATAGAAAAAATCCAAGCCAAAAATGGTGAGTTTAAATATCTTTCCCGGGATATAGCTTCATCCTTCAGGGAGTATTATGAAGAGCTGTACTCTGTTGATCACAAGGATGCAAAAAAGGGGGACCAAATAAAAAAAATATTAAAAAAATAAAATAATAAAATCTCAGACTTTCTTAGTAGAGCCGGGTTGGAATCTCTGGGACAGGAGGATAGAGAGGCACTGGAACAGCCAATCTCGGAGACGGAAATATTGCGAGCCCTGAAGAACTCCTCTATAGGGAAAAGCTCTGGCCCAGATGGTTTTTCCATCTTTTACTATAAAACCTTTAAGGAGATCCTGATCCCTAGACTGCAACAATATATGAATGGGCTGGGAATAAAATACGCTATGGGGAAGCCTCCTTGTCAGCAACTATAACAGTTCTCCCCAAAGAAGGGAAGATGGATCTAAATGCTCTAATTACAGGCCTATCTCTCTGCTGAATGCAGACACTAAGCTGTATGCCAAAATCTTGGCGGAGAGAGTGAGAGGGCACCTGGAGGCATTGATCCATCCTGATCAAGTGGGCTTCGTCCCAGGGAGGGAAGGGAGGGACCAATGGAGTCCGGACTCTATTGGCCCTTCAGAGGATGAGGGATTCTGGGACCCCCAGTCTGCTCTTGTCTATAGAACGCAGAAAAAGCGTTTGACAGAGTAGACTGGGGGTTCATGTTCAATACCCTAGAGCACATGGGGTTTGGGCCGAGATTCATTAGTCGAATTAAGGCCCTCTACGGGAGCCCCAAGGCAAATATTAAAGTAAATGGAGTCCTCTCCGCACTGTTTGAAATGAGGAACGGGACGAGGCAAGGCTGCCCCCTATCCCCTCTTCTTTTTGTCCTGACATTGGAGCCACTATTATCATCGATAAGAAAAAACCCCGATATAGAGGGATGCAGAGTGGAGGGGGAGCTCCCATAAACTGGCGGCATTCGCAGACGACATTTTGTTTTACGTTAGTAACCCTCGGAAGACGATGCCTATTCTTTTGAAGTCCCTCATAGATTATGGAGCCCTATCAAACTTCCGGGTCAACCCGCAAAATCCTATATACTCAATATTAATGTAAGTAAAATCGAGCAGATGATACTAAAGAAAGAACATAAATTTGTCTGGAAGAAGCAAATAAAATATCTGGGGGATAGATTTAGCTAACTCAATCGGAAAACTTTATAGGATCAACTACCTCCCCTTGCTGGATGAAGTAAAAAAAAAAATGTAAGGAATATAATAGCAGGCCCTTGTCCTGGATTGGACGAGTTAATACTGTAAAAATGTCTTTTGGAAAATTTCTCCTCCAGAGGATAGAGAATTGAAAATCCCTTAGGAGGAAGAAAATGCTTATCCGGGTGATCCCATTCAGCAAAAATAAGCTTTTCTAGTAATGCAGGAAACGCATGCCAAGGATGAGAAGGTTTTAAGGAACCCAAGGAAGAAGCTGAGCTTTCAGGAGACTCCGTTAGGGGTTACATGAAATTAGAACGAACCATCTCCGTAAGAGTTTGTATCAGCAATTTCTCAGATTGAGAGGCTGAAAAAGGTTCATCTACCGTTGTTTCCTCCACAAAGGAATCATCGGTTTGCTTTTCCTCCTGATCGACTGAGGGCAACACCTCATCCTGTGCCCACTGTTCCCCTTGCAAAGGTTCTGAAGTGGGGGAAGGGGATCTAGCACGCTTCCTATCCATTTGAATGGAGGATGCGATTAAAGCCACTAATCTTCCTTCCAGACCCTACAGGGAGGAGGAAAGGACATCTTCAGTCGTGTATACAGGAGCTGAAATGTGAGAAGCAGCTGCACCATCAATTTGTTCCAATGGTTCACCCTGGCTTGCCATAACTGGTAATTCAGGCGAGGATGACAGCGTGGAAATGCAACTCGAGATCCTAATGCCTGGGGGTGAAGCCTTTAGTATCTTTTTGTTTTTTGTGGTGTCTTTTTTGGCAGGCATAGCCCGAAGTACAAAAACATATATGACAGCGTCCCAGAACGGCCGCTCTTGCGTGCCCACGGGGTACGCAGCGCAGCGATAGCGGCCACACCGTGTTGCTAGGACACAGCGCAACCCTGATCTGTGGAAAGAGCCCTTTAAACACGCGGCTCTTTAAACATGTGATCGGCTGTGTCCAATCACAGCTGGTCACATGTAAACAAGGAAATGTCAGTAATCGACGCTCCTCGCCTCACACTGACAGAGTGTGTGGCAAGGAGAGCCAATCAGCGGCATCTCCACACAGGGGGACATTTAGGAATGTTAACAGGGCAATGATCATCAGTGCCCTGATTACAATAATGAAAAATCGTGTCACCATACAGTACCCAACAATGCCCACGATCAGTGCCCACCAGTGGCAGCAATCAGTGCCTATTAGCAATACCAGTCAGTGCCGCCTATCAGTGCTGCCCATCAATGGCCATCGCTGCTGTCAATCAATGTCCATCAGTGCTGCCTATCCGTGCCACCTATCAATGCCCACCAGTGCCGCCTATTATTGCCCACCTGGGCTGCCTAACAGTGCCCACCAGTGCCGCCTAACAGTGCCGCCTAACAGTGCTCATGAGTGCCACATAACAGTGCCACCTATCAGTGCCCATAAGTGCGGCATATTAGTGCCTCCTCATCAGTGCTACCTAATCAGTGCCACCTCATCAATGCCCATCAGTTCAGCCTATCGGTGCCCATCAATGCCGCCTCATAAGCGCCCATCAGTGAAGGTGAGAAATTACTTAGTTACAAAATTTACTGACAGAAAAAAGTGAAAAAAAACTTTTGGGTTTTTTTTTTGTAATAAATAAAAAACCCAGCAGTGATTAAATACCACCAAAAGAAAGCTCTAGGACATACATATTCCAATCCCCCCCATCCCCCACTACTAATAAAAGTCATATAGTCCGTTAGTATAGACTGATAAAGTGAGAAGGTGATTGGTGGGAAAGGTGACACATCACCCCCACCCCCCCCAACAAAATGAAGACAATTTTCCGGCCCCATAACTGGAGGAACGTTATGATCCTGAAGGGGTTAATCTGCCTGTGTGGTGTAATAATTGCCCATTGTAGGCCATGTATGGTCAGGATGGTCATTGTCTTGTCATTTATTGTCAGTGTTGTTTGTTTAGAGAAACATATTACTAGAATTTATCTCCAAAATGGAGGAAATGTTCCGGCCTGATAAGTGGGGGAATGTTCTGCCCCTGAAGGGGTTAATCTAGGTTTCCACACTATATATGTGTGTATCATCATCTGCTGGAGATAAAATACATCACAGTGACTATGGAGGAAGAGGACGGATATGACGGGGGGGTTACTGGGTGAAAATAGCAAATAATATTCTTAGATTGTAAGCTCTAATGAGCCGGGCCCTCCGATTCCTCCTGTATTGTAACTGTACTGTCCGCCCTCATGTTGTAAAGTGCCGAACAAACTGTTGACGCCATATAAATCCTGTATAAAAATAATAATAACTTATTACCTCCTCTGCTGCCAGTTCCAACAATGTCTTCTCTCTACTTCCTCCTGAGTCACCTCTCACCTGGAACTTCCTGTCTGTATGTGACGTCACTTCCTTTCTTCCATAGAGACTTGCCTGGGTAGAAGTGAGATCACCACCTTGCGGAGCTCAGAGGATTTGCAGCCCAGAGAAACGTGTCGTAGTGTGAGCACGACCTTGTGCTGTGTGTGTATGTACTTAGTCTGTGGCATGGGAGGGCTGGCAGCCTTAGGCCTGGGGGGCAAGTCCAGTCAAGTGGCCCGTCGAACCACAGGCCAGTGGCTAGCAGGACCCACATGCAAGCAGCCAGCTCCCAGAAGGACCCACAGGCCATGGCCAGCTACCAGCAGGACCCACGGGCCATGGCCAGAAGGACTCACATGCCATGGCCAGCTCCCAGCAGGACCCGCAGGCCATGGCCAGCAGGACCCACAAGCCATGGCCAGTAGGACCCACAAGCCATGGCCAGCTCCCAGCAGGACCCACAGGCCATGGCCAGTAGGACTCACAAGCCATGGCCAGCTCCCAGCAGGACCCACAAGCCATGGCCAGCTCCCAGCAGGACCCACAAGCCATGGCCAGCTCCCAGCAGGACCCACAGCCCATGGCCAGCAGGGCCAACAAGCCATGGACAGTAGGACCCACAAGCCATGGCCAGCTCCCAGCAGGACCCACAGCCCATGGCCAGCAGGACCCACAGGCCATGGGCAGCACAGGACCTGACAGCCAGACAGTGTTGAGGGCTATTTACTATTTTCAGGTTACTGGGTGGGCAGGGCAATGGGGGGGGTGGGATGACAACTCAGCCTCCTGGGGGGGGGGGGGGGGGTGATGACAAATTCATGTTGCAGCCAGCGTCCAGCCTGGGCCAGTCATGCCCCGGTCTCTGCTTTCCTCCAGTCCAAGGACTCCGGGACTTGTTGTGGAATAGTAAGCTGCTCTCAGTCAGTTATTACTTCTTCTCTCTGTGACTATCTATCTAAAAACTTCAAGTTGCAGCCATCCGACACCCAGCCTGAGCCAGTCACAGACATCCCAACCTGCAAAAACTCATTTCAGGGAGGTGATGCGTCACGTCGCAGCCTTACCAGTGCCAATTAAATGCAGCCTGATCAGTGTCCATTCATGTGCCTACCAGTGCAGCCTATCAGTGTCCTTCAGTGCCACCTCATCAGTGCAGCTTTTCAGTGCCCACCAGTTCAGCCTATTAGTGCCACCTCATCAGTGTCCACCAGCGGAGCGCTCCCGGCTCAGTCCCGCCCCCTCCCCTGGTCACAGACAGAAGACAGAGCAGCCAGAGCGGCTGTACTCCATTCGGCTGCTCTGTCTTCTGGCCCAGCCGGGAAATCGCCCAGCGCTCGCGGGTGTCCAAGATGTTCTATCGGGTTAAGGTCAGGACTCTGTGCAGGTCAGTAAAGCTCCTCCACCCCAAACTCGCTCATCCATGTCTTTATGGACCTTGCTTTGTGCACTGGTGTGTTCATGTTGGAACAGGAAGGGGCCATCCCCAAACTGTTCCCACAAAGTTGGGAGCATGAAATTGTCCAAAATGTCTTGGTATGCTAACTCCTTAAGAGTTCCCTTCACTGGAACGAAGGGGCCACGCCCAACCCCTGAAAAACAACAGCACACGATAATCCCCCTCTCCACCAAATGATTTGGAGGGGTGGCCCAATACTTTTGGCAATATAGTGTGGCTGAGTGAGTTTGGGGTGGAGGAACTTGACTGGAGTCTTGACCTCAAACCAACAGAACACCTTTGGGATAAATTAGAGCGGAGACTGCGAGCCAGGCCTTCCCATCTAACATCAGGGCCTGACCTCACAAATGCTGTTCTGGAAGAACGGTCAAACATCCCCATAGACACACTCCTAAACCTTGTGTACGACCTTTCCAGAAGAGTTGAAGCTGTTATAGCTGCAAAGGGTGGGCCAACTCAATATTGAACCCTACGGACTAAGACTGGGATGCCATTAAAGTTCATGTGCGTGTAAAGGCAGGCGTCCCAATATTTTTGGTAATATAGTGTATGTGGTATCGCTGCAATTGTCAGGAGCAGGAGAATTAATTTGGGGTTATTCTTTTATGGAAGATTATGGTTGTAACGAAAAATATACAGCTACATTCCAAAAAGTGTTTTTTTATTTTTTACTATTTTGGGCCAGTTCGTCTTTGACAATAAAAAAAAAAATCAGGAGACATCAATCACCATTTACCACCAATTTGTCCTGAAACAAACGCGGTATAAACCACCTGTAGGCACAAAGTAGTTGTGATGATATGTACGGTTTTACTAACACATGTCAAAGTTGCAAAATTGTACTTAGGTATTAACATTTGTTTTACCCTTAGGTGTGAAGGAGATAACAAAGTGATTTCCTATGACTGTCAGCCCCATCTAGTGGCCATACTGAGGTATCTATCCTGAACTACCTAAAAAAAAATCCACATTATGGCCACTAGATGGAGCCAATGATCATAGGAAATCACTTTATGAAATAAAATACGACCAGAATTTGTCATTAGGGATGAGCCGAACACCCCCGGGTTCGGTTCGCACCAGAACCTGCGAACAGACCGAAAGTTTGCGCGAACGTTAGAACCCTATTAGTTACAATGGACGCGAACGTTCGAAATCTAAAGTGCTAATTATAACAGCCAATATGCATGTTATTGTCATAAAAAAGGTTTGGGGACCCGGGTCCTGCCCCAGGGAACATGTATCAATGTAAAAAGAAGTTTTTAAAACCAACATTTTTTCTGGAGCAATCATTTTAATGATGCATAAAGTGAAAAAAAAAAGTGAAATATTCCTGTAAATATGGTACATGGGGGGTGTCTAAAGTATGCCTGTGAAGTGGCATGTGTTTCCCGTGTTTAGAACTGTCCCTGCACAAAATGACATGTGTAAAGGAAAAAAAGCCATTTAAAACTGCTTGCAGCTTTAATGTCATGTCTTGTCCTGGCAATATGGATGAGAATCTTTGAGAAAAATGGCATGGCTACCCCATCACCCCCCCCCCCCCCCCCCCACCCTAGCCCATTACCAGACCCTTTGGGTCTTGTATGGATATTAAGGGGAACCTCGCACCCAAAATAAAACCCTATACCTACAACCCTATATACTCTGAACAGCAGTAAACAGGCAGTGCAAACAAGACAGGGACTGTAGGTTTGTTCTTAAGTAGAATCTGTTTGTAATTTGGAACAAGTACATTTTTAAATGTAGCTCCAGCCAAAAAATCTATTTTTAAGCTTGTTGGAGAACATAGGGAAGGGTTATCATTCCCTTCCTAGGGGTAGATTTCCTCTCACTTCCTGTTTTCTCCTTCCGTTTGTAAGTAGGAGTCGTTTGTAAGTTGGATGTTTGAAAGTAGGGGCCTGCCGTATATACTCTGCAGAAATTTGCCCCATTAGATGTTGGTGTTGCCACAACACTGTAAGCCCTCACAGCTACTCTTGGTGGGCGCTGGAACGCCCTGCTGTGAACTATTATATCAGGAATTGTAATTACATGCCATTGTTGAACAGTGGTAAGAAAAATTGGGTCTTTGGTGGTGGCGCTGGTGCTACAACACTGTAAGCCCTCACAGTTACTATTGGTGGGCGCAGGAATGGGCCCTGCTGTGAATTATTAGATCAAGAATTGTAATTGCATGCCCCTGTTGAACAGGGGCAGAAAAATTGGGCATTTGGTGGTGGTGGTGGACGGTGTTGCCACAACACTGTAAGCCCTCACAGTTACTCTTGGTGGGTGCAGGAATGGGCCCTGCTGTGAATTATTAGATCAAGATTTGTAATTACACGCCCCTGTTAAACAAGGGCTGAAAAATTGTGCCTTAGGCACTGGTGCTGGTGCCACAACACTGCCACCCCTCACAGATACTGTACTTGGAGCACAGCAATGAGACCTGTTGCAAAGCATTGCATAAAAAATTGTAATTACACGCCCCTGTTAAACAGGGGCTGAAAAATTGTGCCTTAGGCACTGGTGCCACAACACTGCAACCCCTCACAGATACTGTACTTGGAGCACAGCAAAGAGACCTGTTGCAAAGCATTGCATAAAAAATTGTAATTACACGCCTCTGTTAAACAGGGGCTGAAAAATTGTGCCTTAGGCACTGGTGCTGGTGCCACAACACTGCCACCCCTCACAGATACTGTACTTGGAGCACAGCAATGAGACCTGTTGCAAAGCATTGCATAAAAAATTGTAATTACAAGCCCCTGTTTAACAGGGGCTGAAAAATTGGGCCTTAGCCACTGGTGGTGGCACCCAGAAACAAAAATGTTCTTCCAAGCTATCATTAGGATCATTGAGGAGGAAGAGGATAGTCAGTCGACATAACAGGACAGTCACTCAGCATCAGCAGTCTTGAAGGGATGTGACATTTCAAAATAAATTATTCTGTTATATCAGCTTCAGGTGCCTGGTAACTGGTGGTGATCCAAGACTGATTCATCTTTATCAAGGTCAGTCGATCAACCGTGTCAGTGGACAGGCGCACCCTGTGATCGGTGGCAAAGCCTCCATCAGCACTGAATGTGGGTTCAGAAAGAACGCTGGATGCAGGACAGGCCAGTAGCTCAATTGCATACTGTGCATGCTCTGGCCAGTGATCCATCCTCAAGACCCAGTAAGCCAGAGGATTTTCAGTGGGAAAGGTGTCCAAGTCTGACCTTGCCCCTAGGTATTCCTGCACCATGTATATCAGACGCTGGCGATGGTGCTGGAACCGATCATACCTTGGTGCTGCGGACTAAAAAATTGTCTGAACGCATCGGTCAGACGTCCACCTTCCCCACCGCTCCTTCTTATACTGACCGAAGCCTCAGCAACTCGTCGTCCAGGACCAGGAGTTTGTAACCTCCCAGTCTCTGGGAATGCGTTGCACAGACCTTTCTGCAAGGCCTCCCGGAGATGTCTCATCCTCTGCTCCCTCTGCGACGGCAAGATAAGGTCCGCAACCTTACCCTTGTACCGTGGATTAAGGGGAGTGGCCAGCCAGTAATGGTCCCTTTCCTTGATCCGAAGAATACAAGGATCCTTCCGCAGGCTTTGCAGGATCAGGGAGGCCATGCAACGTAGGTTAGCTGAGGCATTCGGTCCAGAGTCTTCTGGGTCACTAAGGATGACATGATCCGCAGCCACCTCCTCCCAGCCACGTACAAGTCCACTGGTTTCTTGGGACTGTAAATCATCCCTAAAATACTGCTGCTACTGATGCTGAGTGCCAGGCTCCACCTCCATGCTGACACAATCCTCCTCCTCATCCTCTTCCTGTGTGATGGGTGGGAGAAAAGGAACACTGTCTGGATAAAGGGGGCCTTGAGAGGCAAGGAAGTCCTCCTCTTCCTGCCTCTGTTCTGCCTCAAGTGCCCTGTCCATTATTCCATGCAGCGTATGCTCCAACAGGTGGACAAGAGGTACAGTGTCACTGATGCATGCACTGTCACTGCTCACCATCCTCATGGCCTCCTCAAATGGTGACAGGACAGTGCATGCATCCCTGATCATACTCCACTGGCTTGGTGAAAAAAATCTGAGCTCCCCTGACCCTGTCCTGGTGCCGTAGTCGCACAGGTACTCATTGATGGCCCTCTGCTGCGTGTGCAATCGCTGCATCATGGCCAACGTTGAGTTCCATCTGGTGGGCATGTCACATATAAAGCGGTTCTTGGGCAGGTTCAACTCCTTTTGCAGCTCAGCCAGCCGAGCACTGGCATTATATGATCAGCGGAAATGCACACAGACTTTCCTGGCCTGCCTCAGGACATCCTGTAAGCCGGGGTACCTGCCCAAGAACCGCTGCACCACCAGGTTAAGGACGTGAGCCATACAGGGCACATGGGTCAGTTGTCCCTGTTGCAGGGTGGAGAGGAGGTTGGTGCCATTGTCACAAACCACCATTCCTGGCTTATGCTGGCTTGGCATCAACCACCTCTCGGCCTGCCCCTGCAGAGCTGACAGAACCTCTGCCCCAGTGTGGCTCCTGTCCCCCAAACACACCAGCGCAAGCACAGCATGGCATCTTTTTGCCTGCGTACTTGCGTGTCCCCTTTAATGCCTACGGAGCACCGCTGGTTCCGAGGACAGAGCACTCGAAGAGGCCATGGAGGAAGAAGAGGAGGGGGTGGAGGAGAGAGGTGTGTCACAACCAGTAGTAGCATTTTGGAGGCGTGGTGGCGGAACAACCTCCAACACTACTGCACCTTGTCCTGCATCCTTCCCAGCTGCCAAAAGAGTTACCCAATGGGCCGTGAAAGATAGGTAACGTCCCTGTCCATGCCTGCTGGACCACGAGTCAGCGGTAATATGCACCTTACCGCTGACCATCCTGTCCAGCGAGGCCAACACATTGCCTTCCATATGCTGGTAGAGAGCCGGAATCGCCTTCCGTGAGAAAAAGTGGAGTTTGGGAACCTGCCACTGAGGAACCGCACATTGCACAAACTCACGGAAGGGGGCCGAGTCTACCAACTGAAAAAACAGCAGTTGAAGTGCTAGCAATTTAGCCAAGCTAGCATTCAACCGCTGGGCATGTGGATGGCTGGGAGTGAACTTCTTTCGACGGTCCAGCAGCTGGGGCAGGGAAATTTGCCTGCTACAATCGGACGTTGGTGTACTGCTAGCAGAGTGCCCGCAAGTACTTGGCTGTGACACACCTAATTCTACACCTTCACTCCTCTCAGTGCAGCTTTCAGAGAGGACTGAAGGTATAGTGGGGTTGGAGATCCCAGCTGATGAGGAGCAAGGAGAGGTCCGCTTTGTTCTTTGGTGTGGGTCAACATATGTCTGGTCATGCTTGTGGTGCCCAAGCGGCTGATGTTTTGGCCACGCGAGATACGCTTGCAAATAGCAGTGGTGCGATCTGATGCACTCGTCTCAAAAAAGGCCCACACCAAAGAACTTTTGTAATAACGCGCAGAGGCAGCGCTCTGCACGGGCGGAGCTCTGCGGTGTGATTCAGTTGGTGTGCTGCCCTCAAGCTGGCCCCCGGAGGGCATCCTGCCTCTTTGAAGATGTGCCACCTCCTCCTCTCTCCGATCAGGCACCCACGTGGAGTCAGTGACCTCATCATCCCCTCCCTCTTCACCACTGGAGCAAACCTGGCAGTATGCTGCAGCTGGTGGAACATGACTGCCAGACTGCTGTTCTTGAGCATCCCCTCTCTCTGCGCTCACGTTACTGCCTTCCTCTAGCTGGGTATCATCAGAGCCTTCAAAACGCTGGGCATCCTCCTGGAGCATGTACCCAACACTGTGGTCAAACAGTTCGGGGGACTCCTCAGGAGGACATGGTGGGTCTAGGGAAGGGGTGACTGATGGCATTGAGACGAGGGAAGAGTACGCGTTGGCAGATGCTTTGCCAGTACCCTGAGCCTGGGTGAGAGAAGATGAGGAGGACTTGGTCATCCACTCTACCAAGCCTTCGGCATGATGTGGCTCAACATGTCCAGCTGCCGAAAATAAAGACAAGCGTGTCCCATGGCCACGTGCTGATGACGATGCACCGCGTCCACGACCAGCACTGTTGTCTCTAGACACAGAGCCTGCTTGCCCTCTTTTCTTGGCTCGTGACTGTCTGCCTCTCCTTGTTGGCCTTCCAGACATTGTAATGGCCTGCAGGGAGATGGGAAAAACAGCAATTGGGTAGTGTATATTTTGCTGGAGTCACACAACACACACACTAACTCCTGCAGATTGCTGGATTAGATGACACCAGAATAGAAGGGCAGATACAGGTGCAGGTTGTATACTGTGCTGGACTCACACAACACACACACTAACTCCTGCAGATGGCTGGATTAGATGACACCAGGGCAGATACAGGTGCAGGTTGTATACTGTGCTGTGCTGGACTCACACAACACACACACTAACTCCTGCAGATGGCTGGATTAATGGAGAACTGCACTAAAGGGTAGATACAGGGGCAGGTTTATACTGTGCTATGCTGGACTCACACAGCACACACTAACTTCTGCAGATGGCTGTATTTATAGAGAACAGCACTTTCCCCACACGCAAATGCCTGAGAAGAACACACGATCCCTGCCTATCAATCCTCTTTACCTGCACTTTCCCCACACAGAAATGAATGATAAGAAGTTCACACTATCCCTGCCTATCAATCCTCCTTCCCTGCACTTTCCCCACACGGAAATGAATGATAAGAAGTTCACACTGTCCCTGCCTATCAATCCTCTTTCCCTGAACGCGGACCACACTACACAAGGCCGCCGGCGCGGCGGCCTTATATAGTGTGGGGCGTGTACTAAACCCCCTGAGCTATAATTGGCCACAGGCATCCTGCCTGTGGCCAATTATTGCTCTCCTCGCTGCTGGCGCTATGATTGGCCAAGCATGCAGGGTCACAGTGCATACTTGGCCAATCATCAGGCAGCAATGCACTGCGACTGGCGCAGTGCATTGGGGGCCGTTCGTATCACACGAATTTGATGCGAACGGCCCGCAGAGTTCTGGACTCGACGAGCGGACGAACGGCCGATGTTCGATTTGAACATGGGTTTGAATCGAACACCGGGCCCATCCCTATTTGTCATAGTACGGCGAATGCTCCTCACACTTGGTCAACAATTTTTTTTCAACTTGACCTGTAAATGTTTATTACATATAGATAGTCTGGTTGAAAAAAGACACAAGTCCATCTAGTTCAATCAATAGAAAGAAAAAGTTTACATCACAAAATTTACCAATGAGAGGTAATGACTCAATTTTTATTTTTCTCCTGCTATCAATGGCCGACACGGTACAACACTTCATTCATGTCTTTGGTGATCTCTGATCTCCTTATCAACTGTTTCTTACATGATGAAGATCAGCCATGGAGTATATCTGAGGTGTATATCAGGGTGTGCTTCTTCCCCACATGTCCAGCAACATTCATATACAAGACATTTCCCGTACTCAAGGCACTAATACACCTCGAGGGTTGTGTGGGATCCCTGATGTACAGGAAGATGGGACTTCAGTGAGGAACAATTCCCTCACTCAGGACAGGAATACGGCTTCTCCCCCGTGTGAGACCTCTGATGTGTGTCAAGATTGTACTTCTGTGAAAAACATTTCCTGCATTTAGGACAAGAATACAGCTTCTCACCGGTGTGAGATCTCTGATGTCTGAGAAGTTCTGATTTCTGTACAAAACATTTCCCACACTCAGGACAGGAATACGGCTTCTCACCCGTGTGCAATCTCTGATGTGTGTAAAGATGTGAATTCTGTGAAAAACATTTCCCGCACTCAGGACAAGAATACGGCTTCTCACCTGTGTGTGACATCTGATGTGTGTCAAGATTCGACTTAACTGAAAAACATTTCCCGCACTCAGGACAGGAATATGGCTTCTCACCCGTGTGCAACATCTGATGTCTGTCAAGATTCGACTTACATGAAAAACATTTCCTGCACTCAGGACAGGAATACGGCTTCTCACCCGTGTGCGACATCTGATGTTTGTCAAGATGCTCCTTCTCTGAAAAACATTTCCCGCACTCAGGACAGGAATACGGCTTCTCACCCATGTGCAACATCTGATGTCTGTCAAGATGCGACTTCAATGAAAAACATTTCCCGCACTCAGGACAGGAATACGGCTTCACACCCGTGTGAGACCTCTGATGTCTGAGAAGAATCGACTTTGCTGAAAAACATTTCCCGCACTCAGGACAGGAATACGGCTTCTCACCAGTGTGTGATCTCTGATGCTGATAAAGACTGGACTTATGTGAAAAACATTTCCAGCACTCAGGACAGGAATACGGCTTCTCACCCGTGTGTGATCTCTGATGTTCATAAAGACTGGACTTAACTGAAAAACATTTACCGCACTCAGGACAGGAATGTGGCTTCACACCTGTATGAATTTTTTTATGCATATTAAGACTAGACTTAGAATTGAAATGCTTCCCGCACTCAGTACAGGAAAACCTCTTATCTGTTGGAAGGACGGCACCGTCCCGCACAGTCTGAGGTTCCTCAGGATAAGAGGAATACGATGGTCCATCTACACTGTGTGGTGCCGGATGGACATTTGAGGTAGTCGGGTTTTCTCCTGGACTATACTGTGTGATGTCCTCATCTTCTACTTTACAGTCTGGAGACAAAGTGAGACAATCCTCTGAGGTTTTCCTCATCTCCCGTCCATCTACTAAAATAGAAATACAAAGATTATTACTAGACATGAGCAGATTGGTTCCCCTAAACCAGGACTCCGCCCACATCAGGCAGCTTTGTCTCTGAGGATCTTACAATTCCCCCCTCAAGGTAACTAGTAAATGGCTCCTCTGATCTCCTACCAGTTCATTTCTTTATTCATGGACCTTAGTCATAGAGTGAGGAAACAACGAGAACTGTCTTTTATAGGAGTGACAGTGATGAGGGGATTATAGGACGAGTGTCCCCACCCCCTCTATCACTCATTGCCATCTTCCCAACACAAGAAGTCCTGCACTTCCTTATTTAATCCATGATTTAGTCATGAATAACAGCGGGGCTGAGCCCCACCAGAGGTCAGAGAGTGAGGATGGGGGGAGAACAACCAAGATGAAGACTGGACTGATCCTGAAAAACCACCATCATTGGGTTACTGACTCCTCCCTCATTATCACTTTCTATTTAAGGTTCCGAAGTCTGAGGATGTTATCACATTATTATCAACACTCCAAAGACATGCTGGTAGGTTAATTGGCTGCTGCCAAAATTGACCCTAGTATATGAATGTGAGTTGGGGACCTTGGATTGTGGGCTCCTTGAGGGTAGGGACCGATGTGAGTGTGTGATGTATGTGTGGAGCCCTGTGTAAATTGACGGCGCTATATGGGTACCTTAAATCAATAATAATATAATAGATGAGCATCTTAATGAGACACAATGTACAGGGATAGGGACAATTGTAGACACGCACCCACACTCACTCAGGTTGAACTGGTGTCTTTATTTAACCTTACTATGTAACATGTAAAAGTCTGATCTCCAATCATATCATCCGATATAAAATGTCCAGCTGGTAGGAAATGAGTGTGAGAAAAGAGAATACATATTATGTGTATATATATATATATATATATATATATATATATATAGTAGAGGGAAGAGAGATGAAGTCAGGACTATGTAATGTACAACATACTGTATAAGATACAACAGATAGGACTATATCTGAATTATGTAATGCACAACAGAGTATATAGTGCAGGGGTCAGGAGAATGTAATGTACAATATATTGTATATAGTGCAGGGGTCAGGAGTATGTAATGTACAATATAAATTATATAGTGAAGGGTCAGGATTCATAATATTGTGTTCAAAAATCAGTGGAAAATTAAATGTTTACTGGAGACAAGTTGCAGAGGTCCCACACCGCTGCCTCCCATCTCCTGAGACTGCACTCAGTGACTTGGGTCTGAGACTATACAGACATATCCCTCCACCCGGGAACAGCAAGGAAAGAAAACAGAGCAAGTGACCCCAGAAGAATTGCAAAGATAGAGATCCTACTATACCCTGGCATGGGGCAGAAGACCCAAGACACATGCCACTGGTGCCTAGGTTGAGCAATGCCTATAGTGAGAGTCAACATTTGGCTGCCAGCTGAACCCCAGAATTTATATAAATCCAGTCTAGATACATAAATTGTGTCTGCAGCACAGAGAAGGAAGATTATCTGAGAGAAATACAGGACGTGGAACACAGCTCATTACAGGCTGATATCACCCAGTCCCTGCCCTACTCTGGACCAATCAGTGAGCAGTATAGGTGGAGGAATGGATTTAGTGTTAATGACCCACCTGTGCTGATCTCTGTAGGAGTGTCCTCCTCTATAAATGTCCCCGTTATTCCATCCTCCTCCATAGACTGCTGATCATCCCTCACATACGTCTCTTCTTCTTCTGCTTTAACCTCAAATTCTATATCAATTGGATCTCCACTCTAAACCAAGAAAATGAGAGAGAATATCATCTGTAAAATAAGAGCTTTAATATTGTGAGATTGCATAAAAAATCCACACATTGTCTCTGTAAGTGTATGTTCTAGATTCTCCGTCCCACCAACCTTGTAACAGTGGGGGATGGTGTGACCTTCCTGTGTGGGATCCCGGGAATACAGAGGACGGGGACATCTCTCTGGTGGGTTCCTGTTACTAGGCGGCTCCATAATATCCTTGTGTCCTTCTGAAAACTCCTCCATAACCCCATACTCCTCATCCTCCTCTTTATACTCTTCTTTGACAAAAATATTATCATCCCTGAGGTTTCCAATCTGCAATATATTATAAAACATTTATTGTAACACACATGCTTGTGTATAATGTATAACTACCAGTGATTGTTCATCATCTACCTGATGATGGTGGGGGATGGTGTGATCTTCCTGTGTGGAATCCCGGGAATACAGAGGACGGGGACATCTCTCTGGTGGGTTTCTGTAGCTGGATGACTCCACCATGGTGTCCTGGTACAGATCTTTGTGTCCTTTTGGAAACTCCTCCATTACCCCATCCTCATCATCCTCCTCTTTTATCTCTTCTTTAACCTCAAATTTAGAATCTCTCAGGTTTCCATTCTGAATATATATTAAAAATGACATCAATGGTAACAATGCAGATAATGTACAGATCCTAATGATACTATCAGTGATTGTTCCTCATCTACCTGATGATGGTGAGGGATGGTGTGACCTTCATGCAGAAAGCTGCTTCATCACACCATACTCCTCATCCTCCTCTTTATACTCTTATTTAACAACAATATTATCATCCCCGATGTTTCCACTCTGAATATATAATAAAACATTTGTTCTAACAAACATGTTTGTGTATAAATCCTATCAGTGATTGTTACCCATCTACCTGATCATGGTGGGGGAGGGTGTGAATGAATATCTGAGACTTGGATCAATATGGAAAAAATTGTTTTCAGAACATTCTTTCTACAAATGAAATTTTCCCTCTTTCTTCCTATTTGAATCTTCTAAAATAAAGACATACATATTTCAACCCCCCCATCACCCACTACTAATAAAAGTCATATAGTCCGTTAGTAAAGACTGATGAGGTGAGAAGGTGATTGGTGGGAAAGGTGACACACCAAGAAAAAGAAGACAATGTTCTGGCCCAGTAACTGGGGGAACGTTCTGATCCTGAAGGGGTTAATCTGCCTGTGTGGTGTAATAATTTCCGTTTGTAGGTCATGTATGGTCAGGAGGGTCATTGTCTTGTCTACTTTTTGTCAGTGTTGTTTGTTTAGAGTAACATATTACTGGAATTTATCTCCAAAATGAAGGAAATGTTGCGGCCCCATAGTTGAGGAAATGTTCTGACCCCGAAAGGGTTAATCTAGGTTTCCACACTATATATGTGTGTATCATCATCTGCTGGAGATAAAAGACGTCACATTGACTATGGAGGAAGAGGACGGACATGACGGGGGGGGGGGGGGGGGGGGGGGGGGGGGTTGCTGGGTGTAAATAAAAAATAAGATCTTATTACCTCCTTTTCTGCCATTTCCAGCAATGTCTCCTCTCTACTTTCTCCAGACTCATCTCTAACCCGGAACTTCCTGTCTGTATCTGACATCACTTCCTGTCTAGGTAGAAGTGAGATCACCACCTTGTGGAGCTCAGAGGAAATCAAATGCAGTGTCTCGAAGTATGAACACGGCCTTGTTCTGTGTGTACTGTATATCCTTATAGATGGGGTCACCTCCATTCTCACCCATGTGGAGAGAAATATATATATATATATATACTATTCTTAGATTGTAAGCTTTTAACGAGCCGAGCCCTCCGATTCCTCCTGTATTGAATTGTATTGTAACTGTACTGTCTGCCCTCATGTTGTAAAGCGCTGTGTAAACTGTCTGCACTATACAAATCCTGTATAATAATAATAATATCTTTTTTTTATCCATAAATATTTTATTTTATCAAAAGAGAACATAACAATTAAGATTGTTGCAAATGGTACATATCATTGTAATGAAAAAACATTGTAAAGTCATCTTATTACCTCCTCTGCTGCCAGGCCCAACAATGTCTCCACTCTACTTCCTCCTGACTCCCCTCTCACCCGGAACTTCCTTTCTGTACCTGACATCACTTCCTGTCTTCCATAGAGCCTTCCTTTCTGGGTCGAAGTGAGAAGATCACCACCCTGTAGAGTTCAGAGGAACTGCAGCCCCGAGAAACATCTCGTAGTGCGAGCACGGCCTTGTGCTGTGTGTGTGTGTGTGTGTGTGTGTGTGTATGTATTGTATATCCTTATACACTTGTAGTGATGTGATAATTTATTTTCCCATTTGCCAAGTGTATACTCCTGTTATGCAGTGTTTGTTTGCCCCTTTTCAATATGGCTGCTATGCTCTCTCTCTCACCATGGATGAGGTAAGTGGGTAGAGAGCGAGACATGTGGCAGAAAGAGAACAGTGAATTCCTGCTAAGAGAGAACAGACTTTGTAAGTGCTGCAGTTTTCCCTCACTGAGACATACATAGAGACTGTTAATGATTTCATGTTCCTGCATGTTATTTCTTCAATGGACTTTCAAATACAAAGCTGTGTGGATCACTGTCTATGTGGAGATACATTTCTCAGTTGGGATTTCACTTGCTATTCACAAGCCCCAATTGAGTGGAGGCCCTGCGCATGTTAGAGATCCTGTCCTGATCACACAGATTATGAAGGCTCTGCTCCTAAATACTCTACAGGTGACGCCATCATATCTCAGTAGCCGCAGAGTGTGAAAAGAAAAGCGCTACATTTGGAGGCACTGATGAGATCATTATCTTGGATCAGGACATTAAGGAACAACCATGTCACTGTTATCAACAGAAGTTGAGAGGCAGCGGGCCCTGGAAGACAGACTGTCACCTAAAAGGACATTTGCTATTCCATATGTACCTATCACTGTGAGCGCCCATAGACTGCAGAAGGCACTAAAAGCATATGAAACCTTGCAGTCTTCTGCTCTGGTGGATAAAAGAGAGGGAGATGAGAGCTATGAATTGTATACCCATTATCTCTGTCTCAGTGAGGTGGATTTAAATCCAGTTAAAGGGTCCTTTTGCATGTATCCAAAAGGGGCTGAAGTAATTGGTTGTGCTGTAGTATTTTCAGTAATCTCAATTCCAGTAAGGCGGAAGTTACCAGCCCTGCCTGTAAAGTGTGGACCATTGAATACAACTGCTTCATCAGGAGAAACTGTAATGTTGACTGCTACAGCCGCTAAGCAGGAAACGAATATTGAGCAGCTGCTGCTAAAAGTCGCAGAAGTCATTGCTCAGAATTTACATGCTGGATCTTATCGCAAATTAAAGGCTTTTTCAGGAGTGCTCTCTGTCCCCGCTGGTGAAGAAAGCTTTGAGGTGTGGAAAGATTTTGCACAACAAGTGATAGAGGAATGGACCTGCTCGGAGGAAAATAAAAAACAGCGTATCCTGGAAAGTTTAAGACCACCAGCATCCATTATCATTAGAGCTTACAAGGACACTCATGTGAGTACCAGTGCTCAAGAATATATTGATGGTTTGACAAATGCTTATGGACAGCACCGTGACCCTGATCAGATGCTTGCTGATTTTAAATAGAAAAAACATAAAGAGAAAGAGGATGTTTCTGTGTTTGTGAAGAGGCTAGAAGTGCTTCTAGGGAGATTGCTCACTGAAAAGGTAATCTCTCCTACGGATGTTGACAAATAAAGGACTGCCCAAATAATAAAGGGGCTACTCTTGGTGGGCGCTGAAACGCCCTGCTGTGAACTATTATATCAGGAATTGTAATTACATGCCATTTTTGAACAGTGGTAGTAAAAATTGGGCCTTTGGTGGTGGTGCTGGTGCTACAACACTGTAAGCCCTCACAGTTACTCTTGGTGGGCGCAGGAATGGGCCCTGCTGTGAATTATTAGATCAAGAATTGTAATTGCATGCCCCTGTTGAACAGGGGCAGAAAAATTGGGCCTTGGGCATTGGGTCTGGTGCCACAACACTGCAACCCCTCACAGATACTGTACTTGGAGCACAGCAATGAGCCCTGTTGCAAAGTATTGCACCAAAAATTGTAATTACACGCCCCTGTTAAACAGGGGCTGAAAAATTGGGCCTTAGCCACTGGTGGTGGCACCCAGAAACAAAAATGTTCTTCCAAGCTATCATCAGGATCATTGAGGAGGAAGAGGATAGTCAGTCAACATAACAGGGCAGTCACTCAGCATCAGCATAGGCAGTCTTGAAGGGATGTGACATTTCAAAATAAATTATTCTGTTACATCAGCTTCAGGTGCCTGGTAGCTGGTGGTGATCCAACACTGATTTATCTTTATGAAGGTCACAAAGATGAGGTGACAAAGCCTCCAGCAGCACTGAATGTGCGTTCCATAAGGGCGCTGGATGCAGGACAGGCCAGTAGCTCAATTGCATACTGTGCAAGCTCTGGCCAGTGATCCATCCTCAAGACCCAGTAAGACAGAGGATTTTCGGTGGGGAAGGTGTCCAAGTCTGACCTTGCCCCTAGGTATTCCTGCACCATGTATATCAGACGCTGGCGATGGTTGCTGGAACCGATCATACCTTGGGGCTGCGGACTAAAAAATTGTCTGAACGCATCAGTCAGACGGCCACCTTCTCCACCACTCCTTCTGCTACTGGCCGAAGCCTCAGCAACTCGTTGTCCAGGACCAGGAGTTTGTAACCTCCCAGTCTCTGGAAACGCGTTGCACAGACCATTCTGCAAGGCCTCCCAGAGATGTCTCATCCTCTGCTCCCTCTGAGATGGCAAGATAAGGTCCGCAACCTTACCCTTGTACCGTGGATCAAGGAGAGTGGCCAGCCAGTAATGGTCCCTCTCCTTGATCCGAAGAATACGAGGATCCTTCCGCAGGCTTTGCAGGATCAGGGAGGCCATGCAGCGTAGGTTAGCTGAGGCATTCGTTCCGGAGTCCTCTGGGTCACTAAGGACGACATGATCCGCAGCCACCTCCTCCCAGCCACGTACAAGTCCACCGGTTTCTTGGGACTGTAAATCATCCCTAAAAGGCTTCTGATGCTGAGTGCCAGGCTCCACCTCCATGCTGACACAATCCTCCTCCTCCTCCTCTTCCTGTGTGATGGGTGGGAGAGAAGGAACACTGTCTGGATGAAGGGGGCCTTGATAGGCAAGGAAGTCCTCCTCTTTCTGCCTCTGTTCTGCCTCAAGTGCCCTGTCCATTATTCCACGCAGCTAATGCTCCAACAGGTGGACAAGAGGTACAGTGTCACTGATGCATGCACTGCCACTGCTCACCATCCTCGTGGCCCAGGTACTTCTCCCTGAGTTGTTGACAGTACTTAACTCCTCGGCAGCGAGGGGAGAACTTCCCTCGTCAATGATGGAGTCGACCATAATTGTAATCCATAAGGAGGGCAAGGATCCCCTGCTCCCTGCTTCATATAGACCGATAGCACTGCTGAATTCGGATATAAAGGTCTTAGCGAAGGTTTTGGCAGCAAGGCTAAACAAAGTTATTCATAAACTGGTCCATAAAGACCAATCAGGATTTATCCCGGGAAGATCTACTAGTATTAATATCAGACGGCTCTTTTTAAATCTCCAAATCCCCATGGAAGAGAGGAGTAATAGAGCCGTCCTTTCTTTGGACGCTGCCAAAGCCTTCGATACCCTAGAGTGGAATTATTTAGTGAGAACTTTGTCGGAATTTCAGTTTGGCCCAAACTTTGTCAACTGGGTGAGACTTTTATATGGATCTCCCGGGGCAAGAGTAAAAGTTAATAACGAATATTCATCCAGGTTCCGATTGCTGAGGGGGACAAGGCAGGGGTGCCCGTTGTCCCCCCTCCTTTTCGCCCTCGCAATCGAACCTTTGGCCCTCTCCCTTAGAGCATCTCCAGTAATAAAAGGCTTTAAACGTGGGGTTCTAGAAGAAAAAGTGATACTATATGCAGATGATCTCCTTCTATTGCTCAATGACACACAGGATTCACTACGTGAGACCATGAGCAGAATTGAAGATTTCGGATCTCTGTCAGGTCTTAGGATAAATTGGGAAAAGTCAAACTTACTCCCAATTGACCCAATGGACCGCCCTCTGCCTCTGGAGGCAGAGAGGCTTCAAATAGTTCACCAAATAAAGTACTTAGGTATAATCATCTCAAGGGACCCCAAACAATTTGTAGCGGAGAATCTGAGCCCACTCCTTGCCAAATTTAAAGGGAAAATTCAAATTTGGAAAAAACTCCCTCTCTCACCGGCTGGCCGTTGCAACCTAATTAAAATGGTACTTATGCCCCAATTACTATACATACTCCACAATTCCCCGATATGGATCTATAAAAAGTGGTTCACTAAGGTGGACACATTGTTCAGAGAATTAATTTGGAAAGGGGGCGTACCCCGAATAAGCCTGAGGACCCTGCAACTCTCAAATAAAATGGGAGGTGTTGCGCTACCCCATCCATTCAGCTACTTTCTGGCTGCCCAGCTTCAACATATGGGGGGATGTGAGGCTGGTGGGGATGGAGGGGAATGGAGGGTTCTCCTCTATAAATCTGTACATAACTCATTGTTAGAGACGCTAGAGGCGGGGTCTTTCCAGAGGGGGTTGCCCACGCAGGACTTGATGGCAAAAACATGGGGAACGGCGAAGAAGATACTTGGGTACAATGGTTTTACAGCCCACTCCCCTTTGTGGGAAAATAACAACTTAGCCGAGATAAAAAAAATGGGGGTCATTAGAGAATGGGATAGACTGGGGTTAAAGTATATTGCCCAGCTTTACCATGAGGGCGAGATTAGAAGTTTTCAGGACTTAAGGACTCAATTTCTGCTCCCCAAGAAGTCCTTTTTTAGATATTTACAAGTAAGGCATGCCCTTACCGAACAATTCAAAAACCTGACCCTCAGGCCCGAAAGGGGATGATTTCTAAAGTATACTCATATATACACAAAGGGAGTCGGGAGGAGCCCCTGTTAGGCCCTCTAAAAATAAAATGGGTTAATGATGTGGGAAATATTTCGGATGCACAATGGGAAAGGATAATAGAGCTTGCCCCGTGGGTTTCACTTTCCCCACCCCAAAAGATGTCACACCTTTTTTTAATTCATCGCGCGTACTACACTCCCGCGAAACTATTCAGGTTTGGGTGTAGACAAGACGATACCTGCCCTAGATGTGGGAGGTCGGGCGCAGATCTTATCCATATGTTCTGGAGATGTCCTAAATTACATCGTTACTGGAGCGAGGTGGTGGCCAGGATTACTCAGATTTTTAAAATTCACTTGGATATGAACCCCACTCTTTGTGTCCTGGGGGGGGTGGAAGGTAGGGGTAGACCAGTAGAGATTCAATTAGCTATAGTGCGATGCCTGTTTCAGGCTAGGAAACTTATTGCTCAGAAATGGCAGTCCCTTCTTCCCCCAACAGTGGGGGAATGGGAACATAACATGGAGAGGGTGATCCTTAATATGCCTTTTTTGGGATTAATGCCTGTTAGACGTATATATATGTATGCAACATTTTGCCTTTTTCTCTGTTTGTCAAGCTGAAAAATACTTAATAAAAACATAAAGTTAAAAAAGGACGTGAGTCATACAGGGCACATGGGTCAGTTGTCCCTGTCGCAGGGCAGAGAGGAGGTTGGTGCCATTGTCGCAAACCACCATTCCTGGCTTAAGCTGGCATGGCGTCAACCACCTCTCGGCCTGCCCCTGCAGAGCTGACAGAACCTCTGCCCCAGAGTGGCTCCTGTCCCCCAAACACACCAGCGCAAGCACGGCATGGCATCTTTTTACCTGCGTACTTGCGTAGCCCCTTGAGCGCCTACGGAGCACCGCTGGTTCCGAGGACAGAGCACTTGAAGAGACCATGGAGGAAGAAAAAGAGGAGGGGGTGGAGGAGAGAGGTGTGTCACAACCAGTAGTAGCATTTTGGAGGCGTGGTGGTGGAACAACCTCCAACACTACTGCACCTTATCCTGGATCCTTCCCAGCTGCCAAAAAGAGTGACCCAATGGGCCGTGAAAGATAGGTAACGTCCCTGTCCATGCCTGTTGGACCATGAGTCAGCGGTAATATGCATCTTACCGCTGACCGCCCTGTCCAGCGAGGCATGGACATTGCCTTCCACATGCCGGTAGAGAGCCGGAATCGCCTTTCGTGAGAAAAAGTGGCGTTTGGGAACCTGCCACTGAGGAACCGCACATTGCACAAACTCACGGAAGGGGGCTGAGTCTACTAACTGAAAAAGCAGCAGTGGAAGTGCTAGCAATTTAGCCAAGCTAGCATTCAACCGCTGGGCATGTGGATAGCTGGGAGTGAACTTCTTTTGATGGTCCAGCAGCTGGGGCAGGGAAATTTGCCTGCTACAATCGGACGTCGGTGTACTGCTAGCAGAGTGCCCGCAAGTACTTGGCTGTGACACACCTAATTCTACACCTTCATTCCTCTTAGTGCAGCTTTCAGAGAGGACTGAAGGTATAGTGGGGTTGGAGATGCCAGCTGATGAGGAGCAAGGAGAGGTCCGCTTTGTTTTTTGGTGTGGGTCTTTTAGGTATGCTTGCCAACGAGCTGCATGGCAGGTCAACATATGTCTGGTCAAGCATGTGGTGCCCAAGCGGCTGATGTTTTGGCCACGCGAGATACGCTTGAGACATATATTGCAAAAAAGGCCCACACCAAAGAACTTTTGGAATAACGTGCAGTCAGCGCCCTGCACAGGCGGAGCTCTGCGGTGTGATTCAGTCGGTGTGCTGCCCCTAAGCTGGCCCCCGGAGGGCATCCTGCCTCATTGGAGATGTGCCTCCTCCTCCCTATTAGGCACCCACATGGAGTCAGTGACCTCATCATCCCCTCCCTCTTCACCACTGGAGCAAACCTGGCAGTATGCTGCAGCTGGTGGAACATGACTGCCAGATTGCTGTCCTAGGGTAGATACAGGTGTATACTGTGCTGTGCTGGAGGAACACAACACCCACTAACTCCTGCAGATGGCTGTATTAGAGAACACCAGCAAATAAGGGTAGATACAGGTGTATACTGTGCTGTGCTGGAGGAACACAACACACACTAATTCCTGCAGATGGCTGTATTAGAGAACACCAGCAAATAAGGGTAGATACAGGTGTATACTGTGCTGTGCGCTCTACCCACCAACATCCGCTTGGAAGAAAACCATCGGGCCTTCAGAAAAAAAACTCAAGACCCACCTCTTCTAATAAGCAGGACAACACGGGACGGACCAGGCGCCTTGAGGCGATTCGGTTTGATTTTGCAGCGCTATACAAATCATTCATTCATGTGCTGGAGGCACACAACACACACTAACTCCTGCAGATGGCTGTATTAGAGAACACCAGCAAATAAGGGTAGATACAGGTGTATGCTGTGCTGGAGGAACACAACACCCACTAACTCCTACAGATGGCTGTATTAGAGAACACCAGCATATAAGGGTAGATACAGGTGTATACTGTGCTGTGCTGGAGGAACACAACACCAACTAACTCCTGCAGATCGCTGTATTAGAGAACACCAGAAAATAAGGGTAGATACAGGTGTATACTGTGCTGTGCAGGGGGAACACAACACCCACTAACTCCTGCAGATGGCTGTATTAGAGAACACCAGCAAATAAGGGTAGATACAGGTGTATACTGTGCTGTGCTGGAGGAACACAACACCCACTAACTCCTTCAGATGCCTGAGAAAAGAACACACTGTCCCTGCCTATCTAGCTCTTTCCCTGCATGCCGGAACACACTACACAAGGCCGCCGTGCTGGCGGCCTTATATAGTGTGGGGCGTGTACTAAACTCCCTGAGCTAAAATTAATTATGGCTCTCCTCGCTGCCGGCGCTGTGATTGGCCAAGCATGGGTTGATGGATTCCTTTACTTAGGGATAAGGATAGGCCCCACGACGGAGGGCTACCTCCAATGAAATGTCCTTCCGGTCTTAGACCATCTGAACAAACGTTGCACGTCCTGGCGTAATCTCCCCCTGACACTGGTGGGAAGAGGAAACCTTATAAAAATGGTGTACCTACCCAAGTTGCTATACTTCTTCAGAAATACACCTACTCCTGTCCCTCGCACTTTCTTCCGCAAACTTGACAGTAGTGACCAATTTTGTCTGGGCTGGGCGCCCACCCTGGATTGCAAGGCGCACCCTCTATCTCCCCTTGTCCAGTGGAGGCCTAGCCCTTCCTAACTTACTAATATACTACTGGGCAGCAGTCCTTGTCACGGTCCGGTGGTGGTTCTCCCAGCCCTTGCAGAATCCGACTGTCACCCCCTGGCCGCAATCCTCAGACATATGCCGCTCTCTCTAATCTAGTGGTTAGGGGTTGTAGGGCCCACCCTACGATAACCTGACCCATGAAGACTGCCATAAGAGTGTGGCAGTGTTCTAGGGCAACTAAGACAGACGCTGCAGTAATATCCCCCCATACTCCCCTCTGGGCCAACCCCATGCTCTCTCATCTCAACACTGTTCCTGACCCGGCGGCATGGGCTAAACGGGGCATTCTTACCTTGAAACATGTAATGCCTCGAGGGAGGATTCTCACGTTTCAAGAATTAAAGCAATCTTTCGCCCTCCTGTCCTCTTTCCGATTTAGATACTCCCAACTCCGACATGCCCTCAGGGCGCAATTCCCTGCCCCAGTCACCCTCGAATCTGACTCAATTGAGAGACTTCTTACCTCAGGAGCGATGGGCAGGCCTCTTTCATCCCTATACCTATATCTCACGGTCTCCCACGACACGGACACTAAGACTAACATGGGTAAGTGGCAGAGAGATATCCCCAATCTTGACGGGGACACATGGGAGGAATTGGTGACCACATATGTCCCTTCCATGATTGCGTCTAGAGACCGTTTTATACAGCTGAAATTCCTACACTGGGCATATTATACGCCGCAGAGACTTGCACATATCTACCCGTCCCACAGCCCCATGTGTACCAGATGCTCTCTTGAGCGGGGCACCTTTTTTCACATGGTCCGGACTTGCCAAAAGATTCGTCCATACTGGCGGGAGGTGGCGGCTGTATTGTCAGAGATCATTGGAGCTCCCGGGGAGCCAGACCCCCTGATATTCCTACTCAGCCATCTAGAAGACATTGATATCCTCTTTTAAGCGAGGAAAGAAATCCTCCTTAAGCCTCATACACACGATCGGACCGTGGACCAACTTTCCCGTGGATTTTTGTCCAAAGGGCGTTGGCCCTACGGCCACATAATATCACATGTAGGAAGTAGGCAGTGTCCCCTTCCATACTTTTTTCACCTTTTTTTTTTTTTTTTTTTCTCCTTTTTCCCTTTCACTTTTGGAATAAGGATCACCCAGAGAGTCACTAAAATAGACGTAGGGGCTTACTTCCACATACCGTAATATCACAAGCAGGAGGTGGGCAGTATCCCCTTCTATACCCTTTTCACTAAGTGTTTTTATTTTTATTTTTTATGGAACAAGGACCACTTGGAGAATTACTAAAATAGATATACGGACCTATTGCCACACAATACCACAGTAGGAGGTGGGTAGTATCCCCTTCTATACCTTCTCCACAAAGGGTGATGACATAGGGTGTGGTGTGTATATGTATATATATATATATATATATATGTGTGTGTACGACACGCTGGGGAATTACGGGAGTGGTGAGGAGGGGTGGACTGGGGGGGAATTGGGGGGGTGGTTAACTACCCGGGGGGGGGAAGGAAAAAGGAATATTAAATAAAATATTGCTTGAATAAAGTTAGGAGGGAGTAAAGAATTAAATCAGGAAGACGGGGGACTACTACTACTAGTTTTTTCTACAAAAAATATACTGAGATTGATCCATGTGTTTTGTTGATTGTGTTTTTTCTTTTTTTTGTGTGTCTATTTATTTGTTATGTAATTATTTATGTATAAGTCCTATGTATGTGTACGTATTGTACAGGACGCCAAGGTTGGGTCCTGGACGGGTGCTATATAGCACCGGTATTTGGGCTGTGGGCCCTTTAAAGGAGTCGCAGCGTTGCTCAGGGGTCACCCAAAATGGGTGAGGGGTTCCGGGAGTAGCCGAGCAGGAGAGGACTGACTCGCAGTCCTCTCTAGGTTGATAATAAGTTATTTGGGACCCGGAATTTGGGAGGCTCTGAAGAGATATTCGGGTGGGAAAAGAGCCTCCCTCCCTGACCACAGTGATTCAGCGCACAGGGGGTTAAGGGCCTCCAGGAAGACAGCTCATAAGACAGGAAGTAGGGAAGAGTTGTTGAGGAGGAGTAGGTGATTACACCTGTTGGTTGAGCTGTGTGGATGTCTGGAGGCTGCTAAAAGAACCTGCTGCAAAACTGTATGTGTTTTCCTTAAACTTTATTTTGTGCTGAAGATAAGCTGATTTTCTGTTATGCTGAGGATAAGCGGACTTTGTTTTTGTATTTTTCCTGTGCGCTGAAGAAAGCCTTATTTTTGATTTTTACAAATAAATGTCTTTTATTATAAAACTGACGGTTTATGCACTTAATCCCGTGGAGCTATTGTCCCCAAAGTTCACAGTATATATAGATATATATGGGACTTTGTAAAAATGTGAAATGTTATTTTTTGTCCTTTTCTTCGCTTTTTTTTTTTGTATATGTGAAAAAATCTTTTCAATAAAAAAAATATTTAACAAAGGGCGTTGGCCCCAAGTTGGTATTGCATACACACGGCAGGACTTTTTCAGCCAACTTTCACCAAATCACTTGGTTTTTCTGCTCTTTACCGCCACCTTTGGTCAACTTCTGTATTGTTGTCTGGTCTTTTGCATTGGTTTGTACAAAAGTCCGTTGGTTTTGTGTACACACGGTCGGACTTTTGTTGGCAGAAAGTTGGTCCGTTCGCACAGCCAACAAAAGTCAGATGAAACCTGGAAAAAGTTGGTCCGATGGAGCGTACACACGGCCGGATGTTGGTCCAAAACAGCTAATTTGCATGTTGGTTGTCAAAAAGTCCGATCGTGTGTACGGGCCTTTAGATGGAAGGGGACGGAACTCCCCACGAGAAACTCTTGGCAAGACACTGTGAATAGGGTCCATCCATTGTATAAAATCACCTATGAAAGTAGGAATTGTCTGGCAAAATACGATAAGATTTGGGCGAATTGGGCGGACGCCTGTGCACGCCCGGAGGGAATATGAGTAACTGCTGGAATGAGAAGTTTATTGTGCAGATGCTGGCTCTCTCCCCCCCCCTCCTCGCCCTTTCCTTTCCCCTTCCCCCCCCCCCCCCACTTCCTCCCCCCTTCTCTATCCTTCCCTACTAAGGGAGGAAATCCGACCTGACATGTGACAATTTGAAATGTTTGTTTTTGAGGTAATCTCCTTTACTGATGTAGCGAATCCTTTGCTGAATATTTAATGTACCTTGTTTAGGCTGTACCTGCCAAGTGACGTGTAACTTGTACAAAATGTAACCAATGCACTGTCAATGCTATGTTTGTATTGTTAATTTTAAATAAAACTTTATTTGTTAAAAAAAAAAAAAAAAAAATCCACATTATGGCCACTAGATGGAGCCAATGATCATAGGAAATCACTTTATCAAATAAAATACGACCAGAATTTGTCATAGTACGGAGAATGCTCGTCACACTTGGTCAACAATTTTTTTTAAACTAGACCTGTAAATGTTTCTTCCATATAGATAGTCTGCTTGAAAAAAAGACACAAGTCCATCTAGTTCAATCAATATACAAAATGTACCAATGAGAGGTAATTTGGGACCCGGAATTTGGGAGGCTCTGAAGAGATATTCGGGTGGGAAAAGAGCCTCCCTCCCTGACCACAGTGATTCAGCGCACAGGGGGTTAAGGGCCTCCAGGAAGACAGCTCATAAGACAGGAAGTAGGGAAGAGTTGTTGAGGAGGAGTAGGTGATTACACCTGTTGGTTGAGCTGTGTGGATGTCTGGAGGCTGCTAAAAGAACCTGCTGCAAAACTGTATGTGTTTTCCTTAAACTTTATTTTGTGCTGAAGATAAGCTGATTTTCTGTTATGCTGAGGATAAGCGGACTTTGTTTTTGTATTTTTCCTGTGCGCTGAAGAAAGACTTATTTTTGATTTTTACAAATAAATGTCTTTTATTATAAAACTGACGGTTTATGCACTTAATCCCGTGGAGCTATTGTCCCCAAAGTTCACAGTATATATAGATATATATGGGACTTTGTAAAAATGTGAAATGTTATTTTTTGTCCTTTTCTTCGCTTTTTTTTTTGTATATGTGAAAAAATCTTTTCAATAAAAAAAATATTTAACAAAGGGCGTTGGCCCCAAGTTGGTATTGCATACACACGGCAGGACTTTTTCAGCCAACTTTCACCAAATCACTTGGTTTTTCTGCTCTTTACCGCCACCTTTGGTCAACTTCTGTATTGTTGTCTGGTCTTTTGCATTGGTTTGTACAAAAGTCCGTTGGTTTTGTGTACACACAGTCGGACTTTTGTTGGCAGAAAGTTGGTCCGTTCGCACAGCCAACAAAAGTCAGATGAAACCTGGAAAAAGTTGGTCCGATGGAGCGTACACACGGCCGGATGTTGGTCCAAAACAGCTAATTTGCATGTTGGTTGTCAAAAAGTCCGATCGTGTGTACGGGCCTTTAGATGGAAGGGGACGGAACTCCCCACGAGAAACTCTTGGCAAGACACTGTGAATAGGGTCCATCCATTGTATAAAATCACCTATGAAAGTAGGAATTGTCTGGCAAAATACGATAAGATTTGGGCGAATTGGGCGGACGCCTGTGCACGCCCGGAGGGAATATGAGTAACTGCTGGAATGAGAAGTTTATTGTGCAGATGCTGGCTCTCTCCCCCCCTCCTCGCCCTTTCCTTTCCCCTTCCCCCCCCCTCCCACTTCCTCCCCCCTTCTCTATCCTTCCCTACTAAGGGAGGAAATCCGACCTGACATGTGACAATTTGAAATGTTTGTTTTTGAGGTAATCTCCTTTACTGATGTAGCGAATCCTTTGCTGAATATTTAATGTACCTTGTTTAGGCTGTACCTGCCAAGTGACGTGTAACTTGTACAAAATGTAACCAATGCACTGTCAATGCTATGTTTGTATTGTTAATTTCAAATAAAACTTTATTTGTTAAAAAAAAAAAAAAAAAATCCACATTATGGCCACTAGATGGAGACAATGATCATAGGAAATCACTTTATCAAATAAAATACGACCAGAATTTGTCATAGTACGGAGAATGCTCGTCACACTTGGTCAACAATTTTTTTTAAACAACAATTTTTTTTAAAACTAGACCTGTAAATGTTTCTTCCATATAGATAGTCTGCTTGAAAAAAAGACACAAGTCCATCTAGTTCAATCAATATACAAAATGTACCAATGAGAGGTAATTTGGGACCCGGAATTATATATCTTCTTTTCTTTTTTTTTTTGTATATGTGAAAAAATCTTTTCAATAAAAAAAATATTTAACAAAGGGCGTTGGCCCCAAGTTGGTATTGCATACACACGGCAGGACTTTTTCAGCCAACTTTCACCAAATCACTTGGTTTTTCTGCTCTTTACCGCCACCTTTGGTCAACTTCTGTATTGTTGTCTGGTCTTTTGCATTGGTTTGTACAAAAGTCCGTTGGTTTTGTGTACACACGGTCGGACTTTTGTTGGCAGAAAGTTGGTCCGTTCGCACAGCCAACAAAAGTCAGATGAAACCTGGAAAAAGTTGGTCCGATGGAGCGTACACACGGCCGGATGTTGGTCCAAAACAGCTAATTTGCATGTTGGTTGTCAAAAAGTCCGATCGCGTGTACGGACCTTTAGATGGAAGGGGACGGAACTCCCCACGAGAAACTCTTGGCAAGACACTGTGAATAGGGTCCATCCATTGTATAAAATCACCTATGAAAGTAGGAATTGTCTGGCAAAATACGATAAGATTTGGGCGAATTGGGCGGACGCCTGTGCACGCCCGGAGGGAATATGAGTAACTGCTGGAATGAGAAGTTTATTGTGCAGATGCTGGCTCTCTCCCCCCCTCCTCGCCCTTTCCTTTCCCCTTCCCCCCCCCTCCCACTTCCTCCCCCCTTCTCTATCCTTCCCTACTAAGGGAGGAAATCCGACCTGACATGTGACAATTTGAAATGTTTGTTTTTGAGGTAATCTCCTTTACTGATGTAGCGAATCCTTTGCTGAATATTTAATGTACCTTGTTTAGGCTGTACCTGCCAAGTGACGTGTAACTTGTACAAAATGTAACCAATGCACTGTCAATGCTATGTTTGTATTGTTAATTTCAAATAAAACTTTATTTGTTAAAAAAAAAAAAAAAAATCCACATTATGGCCACTAGATGGAGCCAATGATCATAGGAAATCACTTTATGAAATAAAATACGACCAGAATTTGTCATAGTACGGAGAATGCTCGTCACACTTGGTCAACAATTTTTTTTAAACTAGACCTGTAAATGTTTATTACATATAGATAGTCTGGTTGAAAAAAAGACACAAGTCCATCTAGTTCAATCAATATACAAAATGTACCAATGAGAGGTAATGACTCCATTTTTATTTTTCTCCTGCTATCAATGGCCGACACGGTACAACACTTCATCCATGTCTTTGGTGATCTCTGATCTCCTTATCAACTGTTTCTTCCATGATGAAGATCAGCCATGGAGTATATCTGAGGTGTATATCAGGGTGTGCTTCTTCCCCACATGTCCAGCAACATTCATATACAAGACATTTCCCGCACTCAGGGCACTAATACACCTCGAGGGTTGTGTGGGACCCCTGATGTACAGGAAGACGGGACTTCAGTGAGGAACAATTCCCTCACTCAGGACAGGAATACGGCTTCTCCCCCGTGTGAGATCTCTGATGTCTGTAAAGATTGGACTTCTGTGAAAAACGTTTCCCGCACTCAGGACAGGAATACGGCTTCTCCCCCGTGTGAGATCTCTGATGTGTGTAAAGACTGGACTTCTGTGAAAAAAATTTCCCGCACTCAGGACAGGAATACGGCTTCTCACCCGTGTGAGATCTCTGATGTGTATCAAGATGCGACTTAGATGAAAAAAATTTCCCACACTCAGGACAGGAATACGGCGTCTCACCTGTGTGAGTCCTCTGATGTATAATAAGAAGCGACTTAAGTGAAAAACATTTCCCGCACTCAGGACAAGAATACGGCTTCTCACCCGTGTGAAACCTCTGATGTGTTTTAAGAGTGGACGTCTGTGAAAAACATTTCCCGCACTCAGGACAAGAATACGGCTTCTCACCTGTGTGCGACCTCTGATGTTTATCAAAACTTGACTTACTTGAAAAACATTTCCCGCACTCAGGACAAGAATACGGCTTCTCACCTGTGTGTGACCTGTGATGTGTATCAAAATTTGACTTACTTGAAAAACATTTCCCGCACTCAGGACAGGAATACGGCTTCTCACCCGTGTGTGATTTCTGATGATAGGAAAGACTGGACTTATCTGAAAAACATTTCCCGCACTCAGGACAAGAATACGGCTTCTCACCCGTGTGCAACCTCTTATGTCTATCAAGATTTGACTTAACTGAAAAACATTTCCCGCACTCAGGACAGGAATACGGCTTCTCACCCATGTGTGATTTCTGATGACAGGAAAGACTGGACTTCTGTGAAAAACATTTCCCGCACTCAGGACAAGAATACGGCTTCTCACCTGTGTGCGACCTCTGATGTTTATCAAAATTTGACTTACTTGAAAAACATTTCCCGCACTCAGGACAAGAATACGGCTTCTCACCCGTGTGCGACCTCTGATGTTTATCAAAATTTGACTTACTTGAAAAACATTTCCCGCACTCAGGACAAGAATATGGCTTCTCACCCGTGTGCGACCTCTGATGTTTATCAAAATTTGACTTACTTGAAAGACATTTCCCGCACTCAGTACAGGAATACGGCTTCTCACCTGTGTGCGACCTCTGATGTGTATCAAAATTTGACTTACTTGAAAAACATTTCCCGCACTCAGGACAGGAATACGGCTTCTCACCCATGTGTAATTTCTGATGGTAGGAAAGACTGGACCTATTTGAAAAACATTTCCCGCACTCAGGACAAGAATACGGCTTCTCACCCGTGTGCGACCTCTTATGTGTATCAAGTTTTGACTTAACTGAAAAACATTTCCCGCACTCAGGACAAGAATACGGCTTTTCACCTGTGTGCGACCTCTGATGTGCATCAAAATTTGACTTACTTGAAAAACATTTCCCGCACTCAGGACAAGAATACGGCTTCTCACCTGTGTGCGACCTCTGATGTGTATCAAAATTTGACTTACTTGAAAAACATTTCCCGCACTCAGGACAGGAATACGGCTTCTTACTCATGTGTGATTTCTGATGGTAAGAAAGACTGGACTTATCTGAAAAACATTTCCCGCACTCAGGACAAGAATACGGCTTCTCACCTGTGTGCAACCTCTGATGTGTGTCAAGATTTGACTTACTTGAAAAACATTTCCCGCACTCAGAACAAGAATATGGCTTCTCACCTGTGTGCGACCTCTGATGTTTATCAAAATTTGACTTACTTGAAAAACATTTCCCGCACTCAGAACAAGAATATGGCTTCTCACCTGTGTGCGACCTCTGATGTGTATCAAAATATGACTTACTTGAAAAACATTTCCCGCACTCAGTACAGGAAAACGGCTTCTTACCCATGTGTGATTTCTGATGATAGGAAAGACTGGACTTAGCTGAAAAACATTTCCCGCACTCAGGACAAGAATATGGCTTCTCACCCGTGTGGGACCTCTTATGTGTATCAAGTTTTGACTTAACTGAAAAACATTTCCCGCACTCAGAACAAGAATATGGCTTTTCACCTGTGTGCGACCTCTGATGTGTGTCAAGATTTGACTTATCTGAAAAACATTTCCCGCACTCAGGACAGGAATACGGCTTCTCACCCGTGTGCAACCTCTGATGTGTGTCAAGAGTTGACTTATGTGAAAAACATTTCCCGCACTCAGGACAGGAATACGGCTTCTCACCCGTGTGCGACCTCTGATGTCTGAGAAGAAGCGACTTCGCTGAAAAACATTTCCCGCACTCAGAACAGGAATGTGGCTTCTCACCTGCATGAATTTTTTTATGCATATTAAGACGAGACTTAGAATTGCAACACTTCCCGCACTCAGTACAGGAAAACCTCGTATCTGTTGGAAGGACGGCACCGTCCCGCACAGTCTGAGGTTCCTCAGTATAAGAGGAATACGATGGTCCGGCACCGTCCCGCACAGTCTGAGGTTCCTCAGGATAAGAGGAATACGATGGTCCGGCAGCGTCCCGCACAGTCTGAGGTTCCTCAGGATAAGAGGAATAAGTCTGAGGTTCCTCAGGATAAGAGGAATACGATGGTCCGGCACCGTCCCGCACAGTCTGAGGTTCCTCAGGATAAGAGGAATACGATGGTCCGGCACCGTCCCGCACAGTCTGAGGTTCCTCAGGATAAGAGGAATACGATGGTCCGGCACCGTCCCGCACAGTCTGAGGTTCCTCAGGATAAGAGGAATACGATGGTCCGGCACCGTCCCGCACAGTCTGAGGTTCCTCAGGATAAGAGGAATACGATGGTCCGGCACCGTCCCGCACAGTCTGAGGTTCCTCAGGATAAGAGGAATACGATGGTCCGGCACCGTCCCGCACAGTCTGAGGTTCCTCAGGATAAGAGGAATACGATGGTCCGGCACCGTCCCGCACAGTCTGAGGTTCCTCAGGATAAGAGGAATACGATGGTCCATCTACACTGTGTGGTGCCGGATGGACATTTGAGGTAGTCGGGTTTTCTCCTGGACTATACTGTGTGATGTCCTCATCTTCTACTTTACAGTCTGGAGACAAAGTGAGACAATCCTCTGAGGTTTTCCTCATCTCCCGTCCATCTACTAAAATAGAAATACAAAGATTATTACTAGACATGAGCTGATTGGTTCCCCTAAACCAGGACTCCGCCCACATCAGGCAGCTTTGTCTCTGAGGATCTTACAATTCCCCCCTCAAGGTAACTAGTAAATGGGTCCTCTGATCTCCTACCAGTTCATTTCTTTATTCATGGACCTTAGTCAGAGAGTGAGGAAACAACGAGAACTGTCTTTTATAGGAGTGACAGTGATGAGGGGATTATAGGACGAGTGTCCCCTCCCCCTCCATCACTCATTGCCATCTTCCCAACACAAGAAGTCCTGCACTTCCTTATTTAGTCCATGATTTAGTCATGAATAACAGCGGGGCTGAGCCCCACCAGAGGTCAGAGAGTGAGGATGGGGGGAGAACAACCAAGATGAAGACTAGACTGACCCTGAAGACCTCCATCATTGGGTTATTGACTCCTCCCTCATTATCACTTTCTGTTTGAGGCTCCAAAGTTGGAGGATGTTATCACATTATTATCTACATGTAAAAGTCTGTGCTCCAATCACATCATCAGATATAAAAGGAAATGGGTGTAACAAAAGAGAATAGAAGTCAGGACTATGATGTACAACATATTGTATAAGATACAACAGATAGGACTATATAGTATCAGAATTATGTAATGTACAATATAGAGTATATAGTGCAGGGGTCAGGAGTATATAATGTACAATATAAATTATATAATGAAGGGTCGGGATTCATAATATTGGTGTTCAGAAATCAGTGGTGGGTTAAATATTTACTGGAGACAAGTTGCAGAGGTCCCACACCGCTGCCTCCCATCTCCTGAGACTGCACTCAGTGACTTGGGTCTGAGACTATACAGACATATCCCTCCACCCGGGAACAGCCAGCAGACAACAGAGCAAGTGACCCCAGAAGAATTACAAAGATAGAGATCCTGCTATACCCTGGCATGGGGCAGAAGACCCAAGACACATGGCACTGGTGCCTAGGTTGAGCAATGACTATAGTGAGAGTCAACATTTTGCTGCCAGCTGAACCCCAGAATCTCCATAAATCCAGTCTAGATACATAAATTGTGTCTGCAGCACAGAGAAGGAAGATTATCTGAGAGAAATACAGGAATACAGGACGGGGAACACAGCTCAGGAAAGTGACCAGGATATTACAGGCTGATATCACCCAGTCCCCGCCCTACTCTGGACCAATCAGTGAGCAGTATGGGTGCAGGAATGGATTTAGTGTTAATGACCCACCTGTGCTGATCTCTGTAGGAGTGTCCTCCTCTATAAATGTCCCCGTTATTCCATCCTCCTCCATAGACTGCTGATCATCCCTCACATACGTCTCTTCTTCTTCTTCTGCTTTAACCTCAAATTCTATATCGATTGGATCTCCACTCTAAACCAAGAAAATGAGAGAGAAAATCATCTGTAAAATAAGAGCTTTAATATTGTGACATCACATAAAAAATCCACACATTGTCTCTGTAAGTGTATGTTCTAGATTCTCCGTCCCACCAACCTTGTAACAGTGGGGGATGGTGTGATCTTCCTGTGTGGAATCCCGGGAATACAGAGGACGGGGACATCTCTCTGGTGGGTTTCTGTAGCTGGATGACTCCACCATGGTGTCCTGGTACAGATCTTTGTTTTCTTCTGGAAACTCCTCCATCACCCCATCCTCATCATCCTCCTCTTTTATCTCTTCTTTAACCTCAACTTTAGGATCTCTCAGGTTTCCACTCTGAATATATAATAAAGATGACATCAATGGTAACAATGCAGATAATGTACAGATCCTAATGATACTATCAGTGATTGTTCCTCATCTACCTGATGATGGTGGGGGATGGTGTGATCTTCCTGTGTGGAATCCCGGGAATACAGAGGACGGGGACATCTCTCTGGGGGTCTTCTAGTATTATGTGGCCCCATTATGAAATCCTTATACAGATCCGCGTTTCCTTCAAAAAAGTCCTTCATCGCCCCATACTGCTCATCCACCTTTTTAAACTCTTCTTGAGCATCAACTTTAGAATCTCTCAGGTTTCCACTCTGAATATACAATAAAAAATGATATCAAATGTAACAATGCAGATAATGTACAGATCCTAATGATACTATCAGTGATTGTTCCTCATCTACCTGATCATGGTGGGGGATGGGGGTGAATGAATATCTGAGACTTGGATCAATATGGAAAAATTTGTTTTCAGGACATTCTTTCTACAAATGAAATTTTCCCTCTTTTTTTCCTATTTGAATCTTCTAAAATAAAGACATATCTATTCCCATCCCCCACTACTATATAGTCCGTTAGTATAGACTGATGAGGTGAGAAGGTGATTGGTGGGAAAGGTGACACACCAAGAAAAAGAAGACAATGTTCCGGCCCCGTGACTGGAGGAACGTTCTGATCCTGAAGGGGTTAATCTGCCTGTGTGGTGTAATAATTTCCGTTTGTAGGTCATGTATGGTCAGGAGGGTCATTGTCTTGTCTATTTATTGTCAGTGTTTGTTTAGAGGAACAAAAACTGGAATTTATATGTGTGTATCATCATCTGCTGGAGATAAAAGACATCACAGTGACTATGGAGGAAGAGGACGGACATGACGGGGGGGAGGGTTACTGTGTGTAAATAGAAAATAAAATCTTATTACCTCCTTTTCTGCCATTTCCAGCAAGGTCTCCTCTCTACTTCCTCCAGACTCACCTCTAACCCGGAACTTCCTGTCTGTTCCTGACATCACTTCCTGTCTAGGTAGAAGTGAGATCACCACCTTGTGGAGCTCAGAGGAAATGCAGTGTCTCGAAGTATGAACACGGCCTTGTGCTGTGTATGTACTGTATATCCTTATAGATGGGGTCACCTCCACTCCCAACAAGGGGGAGAGAAATATATATATAATATTCTTAGATTGTAAGCTCTAACGAGCCGAGCCCTTGTTTGCCCCTTTTCAATATGGCTGCTTTGCTCTCTCTCTCACGAAGGATGAGGTAAGTGGGTGGAGAGAGAGACATGTGGCAGGAAGAGAACAGTGAATTCTTGCTGAGAGAGAGCAGACTGTGTAAGTGCTGCAGTTTCCCCTCACAGAGACATACATAGAGACTGTTAATGATTTCATGTTCCTGTCCGGAAAATACCTCATGTTGGATGGTTCACTGAATGTTATTTCTTCAATGGACTTTCAAATACAAAGCTGTGTGGATCACTGTCTATGTGGAGATACATTTCTCAGTTGGGATCTCACTTGCTATTCACGCAAGTAGGGATGAGCTTCGAGTTCGACTCGAATATTGCCTGTTCACCGAACAGCAAACAATTTGGGGTGTTTGCGGCAAATTCGAAAAGCGGGGGAACACCCTGTAAAAGTCTATGGGAGAAATCTAAAGTCCTATCTTTAAAGGCTTATATGCAAGTTATGAACCAGGCATGGATCCCACAGGACTTGTCCATACCTTGTGCAGAATAGACATGTATACCGGTGTTCTGACAAAAACTCCGGCCATCGCACTGCGCAGGCGCAGCGCTTGCGCAGTACGGAGGACAAGGAGATTCCAAAAATCTCCGAAGATGAACGGTGCCTGCGCAGTGAGTGCAGGTTCAAGCCCCACCATCCAAGTGGACATATGGTAGCACATATTAACAGGGCCCCTCGCAGGGCTCGCTTCGCTCACCACGCTTCAGGCACAGCCTCGCTTCGCTCGGGTTGAACCTCGGATGGTGGGGCTTGAGCCTGGACTCACCACGCAGGCGCTGTTCGTCTTCGGAGATTTTCGGAATCCCCTTGTTATGCAGCTCTGGCATATCGGGGTCATTTTTAAGGAACCTCTGGACCACGTTCAGCACATGCGACAGGCAAGGGATGTGCGTCAAACCGACTAGGCCCAGAGCTGCTACGAGATTTCGCCCATTATCGCACACCACCAGGCCGGGCTTGAGGCTCACTGCCACCAACCACTCATCGGTCTGTTGTTCCATGTTTCTCCACAACTCCTGTGCGGTGTGGGGTTTTTCTCCCAAACAGGAAAGTTTTAAAACTGCCTGCTGTCGTGTACCCCTGGCTGTGCTGAAGTTAGTGGTGAAGGTGTTACGCTGACCGGATGAGGAGGCGGTAGAGGATGAGGAAGCGGAGTAGGAGGAGTTAGCAACAGGAGGCAAACTGAAGCGCCCTGCAATCCTCAGTGGTGGAAGGACATGCGCCAAACTGCTATACGCCTCAGGCCCAGCCCCCTGCATTTACCCAGTGTGCTGTTAGGGAGATATAACGTCCCTGACCGTGCATACTGGTCCACGCATCCGTAATTAGGTGGACCCTGCCACAGATGGCGTTGCGCAGTGCACACCTGATTTTGTCCCCCACTTGGTTGTGCAGGGAAGGGATGGCTCACCTGGAAAAGTAGTGGCGGCTGGGCACGACGTACTGTGGGACAGCCAATGCCATCAGGCTTTTAAAACTCTGCGTCTCCACCAGACGGAATGACAGCATTTCAAAGGCGAGGAATTTTGAAATGCTGGCATTCAGGACCAGGGATCGCGGGTGGGTAGGGGGGTACTTCCTCTTCTGCTCCAGTGTTTGGGAGATAGAGAGCTGAACGCTTCCATGGGAGATTGTGGAATGGTTGGTGACCCAGGTGGTAGTGTTGCTGGCAGATCCTCTGTTTGCGGATTGGCAGGTGCCACTGTCACTACAGAGGTGGATGAAGAAGACTGCAGCAGAAGAGAAAGCAGGAGGAGCCAGAGACCTTTCTTGGTTTTTGAGGTGTCTACTCCACTGCAGCTCGTGCTTTGCACTTAGATGCCCGGTCATGCAGGTTGTGCTCAGGTTGAGAACGTTTATGCCTCGATTCAGGCTCTGATTGCACAGCATGCAAACCACTCGTGTCTTGTCATCAGCACATTGTCTGAAGAAATGCCACGCTAGGGAACTCCTTGGACCTGGCTTTGGTGTGCTTGGTCCCTTGCTGCATTGGGCAGTAGCAGGCGTATTGTCTAGGGGAAGGACACTCCACTTTTGCACCCTGCTCCCTCTTCTGCTGTGCTGGTGGCTCTGTGCGACCACCACCTCTTCCTCCGAACTACACTGGTCACCTGCATGACGTTGATTCCATGTGGGGTCGAGGACCTCATCGTCCTCCACATCATCTTCCACCCAGTCTTCACCCCTGCCCTCCTTGTCGGTCTGCACAATTGCAAAAGCCGCAGCAGTTGGAACCTGTGTTTCGTCATCATGCGAGACTTGCTGCGATGGTCCTCCCATTTACTCATCTTGAAACATAAGTGATTGGGCATAGGTGCACACATTATCTTCCACTTCTGGGGCAGGGCTAGGTGGATGGCCCTGGGAAACCCTGCTAACAGAGTCATCAAAAAGCAGAAGAGACTGCTGCATGATTTGGGGCTCAGACTGCTTGGCTGATTTGCAAGGGGGTGAGGTGAAAGACTGATGGACATTGGCTGCAGGTGCCAACTCTGATCTTTTAGCAGGAGACTGGGTGGGAGACAATGTGAAGGAACTGGAGGCACTGTCAGCAACCCAATCTACTATCGCCTGTACTTGTCCTGGCCTCAACATTCGTACAGCTGCATTAGGCCTGACCAAATACTGCTGCAGGCCCTGTCGCCTACTTGCACCTGAGGAAGGTGTTTTACTTGTGCGTGTAGCTGGCAAGGATCAAACACGTCCTCTCCCTGCAACAGGAGCTCCACCAGCAGCACCACGACCGGGGCCACGTCCCTTCTTTGACATTCTCCTCATATTTTTCAAATTTAGGATCTTGCCCTAAATGAGTGTTTTTAGAATATCAGACTAGAGCAACAGTATCTAAAGGGTGTATCTCACACCTACAGATATGCAGAAAATGCTATTCAAGAAAATACATTTTGCCCTAAAAAAAATTTTTTTGAATAGCACAATAGAAGAACACTATATAAATTGTGTATCTCACACCTACAGATATGCAGAAAACACTGCAAAATATTTTTTATTGCCCTAAATGGATGTTTTTGGAATAGCAGAATACACTGACAGTATCTAAAGGGTGTATCTGTAAGAAAATCAATGTAGATCGCTAAGTAATTAGAATAGATTTCTGAATGAGGACTCCGATCTAATTCTCTTCCTCAAAGCAGCAGCAGGAACCTTTCCCTACACTACCTAAAGCAGAGTAACGTGCTGTGCTGTGTGCCTCTAGCTTATATAGAGGCTGGGTCACATGCTGCACTAGCCAATCACAGCCATGCCATTAGTAGGCATGGCTGTGATGGCTTCTAAGGGCACACCAGTTAAACGAATGTTGATTGGCTGCCCTGCAGCTTTTTAAAATGCGCCATTACATTGCCGAACACCGGACCTGAACCCAAACATACAGGAAATTGTTTGGGTTCGGGTCCGGGTACCAAAAACCCAAAAGTCCTTTACAGTTCGGGTTCGCTCAACCCTACTGAGGTCCTTCTTGGGGTTTTGTGGCTATTATCGCCACTTCATTAGAAGCTATATCAAGACTGCTCGGCCTCTTAATGACTTGCTCAAAGAATCCCCTGGCATTGACACATTCAAACTCCTTTCAGTGAGAGGTGGATTTCTGCTTGAGAGGACGCTTTTCTACAGCTTAAGAAAAGTCTTACAGAAGCACCAGTGTTTTCTTATGCAGACCCACAAAAGCCATACATTTTGCATGTAGATGCCAGCTATGATGGATTAGGAGGATTCCCACATCAGGAGTACCTAGGGGGACTAATGCCCTGTACACACAGTCGGACATTCCGACGACAAAATCCGACAGATTTTTTCAGACGGATTTTGGCCCAAACTTGTCTTGCATACACACGGTCGCACAAAGTTGTCGGAAAATCTGATCGTTCAGTAGGAGGTGACGTACAACACGTACGTCGGGACATAAACGGGCCAGTAGCCAATAGCTTTCGTCTCGTAATTTATTCTGAGCATGCGTGGCACTTTGTGCGTCAGGTTTGTCTACACACGATCGGAATTGAAATGATCGTATTTTGTTGACGGAAAATTTTAGATCCAGCTCTCAAACTTTGTGTGTCGGAAACTCCGACGGAAAAAGTCCGATAGAGCCCACACACGATCGGAATTTCCGACAACACAATCTGATCGTACATTTTCCGTCGGAAAGTCCGACCGTGTGTACAGGGCATTAGGCCTGTTGCTTATATTAGTCACAGTCTAAGCCCAGCAGAAAATAATTATCCTGTTCATAAACTGGAATTTCTTGCCCTGAAGTGGGCTATTGTTGAAAAGCTGCATGATTACTTGTATGGGGCTCAGTTTGAGGTGAGAACTGACAACAACCCCATCACTTATGGTTTTGACTACAGCTAAGCTGGATGCCACTGGTCATAGGTGGCTTGCTGCCTTGTCTAATTACCAATTCACTCTCAATTCACGCTGCTGTTCAAGGAGACAATATTGTTTTCTCTGGTCAATCGTGTATCCCAAACATGTAAAGCTGCAAGAGAAAGGTATGATCCTTCTACAAAGGAGAGATCCGGTAATCAGACATGTTAGAGAATCTGTTTTCCGAAAAGATCCTAATTACATGAGAAAAACCCTACCTGAGCAGAGTACCCACTATCCTAAAGAATGGGATCAAATCAAAATAATTGATGGACTTTTATACAGGGTACATTTGAACATCCTGGAAGGAGACAGCTAGTGCTCCCTCAAGTCTGCAGAAAGTCTGTTTTAAGAAGTTTGCATGATCAACATGGACATCTAGGAGTTGAAAAAACCTATAGACTAATCCAAGACCATTTCTTTTGGCCACGAATGAGGGAATCTGTTGTGGACTATTGCCGCCTTGTTGTGTGAGATGTCTGCAACGGAAAATTTTACCTACTTGAGCTGCTCCTATGGAACATTTGAAAAGTTCTGGTCCAATGGATTTAGTGTGCATGGACTTTTTGTGTATTGACAATGACAGCAGTGGGGTGTGAAATGTTTTGATTGTGACTGATCACTATACTCAATATGCTCAAGCCTATCCCACCAAAGATCAGAAAGCAGTAACTGTGGAGAAGCTGAAAGAGGAAAAAAAGGTGACAGAAACTTGTTCATTTATTTCATGAAGCATACTTACCAGACTTTTCACGTACACTTCCTGTTGGGAATAAACGTTAATGTCAGAATTTGGGTCTAATGGGGGTAATTCTATATTTGCAGGGATTCCCATTAGAATTTCAAAAGGGGACAATCCTGTCCTAGAATGGGGGGTGGTTCTTATCTGAAAAAGGACAGAAGGTAAGTGTTCCAACCAACCTTTTAGAGTACCTCCTGTAGCCTTTTTTAATTTGTCTTTGATGTTCCTGTTCATTCTCTCTACTACTCCTGCACTCTGGGGATGATAGGGAATATGTAGTTTCCATTGCATCCCCAGAGATTTGGCTACAACTTGGGTCACTGAGGAACTAAATGCGGGTCCTCTGTCGGACCATATGGTTGTGGGTATCCCGAACCTACAGATCCAATAATTTAACAAGCATCTCGCTGCTATATTTGCGGTTTCTCCGGTACAGGGAATTGCCTCAACCCAGGCTGACCATTTGTCAACGATTACGCAGAGGCACCTCAAGTTTCCCTTTTGCTTTGGTAGGTGTGTGAAGTCTATTTGTAAATCTGTTAATGGTCCCAAGGGTGGAGGTAGATGGCCATGTAGGCCATGTCTTTTTCCTTGAACATTGTTCTGGGCACAAGATTTCTCTGTCTGCGAAAGCATTTCCTTTTGATACTATACTATTGTCTGATGAGTGGGCTTTTACTTTTATAACAGCGACCTTTTTAGGGAGCAGAATTGCTTGCAGTAGATTAAGGATCTGCTCTGAATTAGCTATCTGTTTGTTGTCTGCTGTTTTAAATCCTCTATTGGCCCATATCACACCAAAATCATGTACCACTCCAAATGCATATCTGCTGTCTGTATAAATGTTGACTTCCTTGTTTGTGAACAGAATACAGGCTCTGGTCAGAGCTTCTAGTTCTGCTACTTGGGCAGAAACAGGGGGCAATGGTTTTGCCTAATTAAAGAGCTGTTAACATTGCTTAAAGACATCGACAAGAGCCGCACCACACCTTATCATCCAGAGGGTGGTGCTCTCCCTGAACATTTCAATCGGACCTTGTTGAACATGTTGGATACCCTCCCTAATGGTTCTAAGCAAACCTGGAGCCGACATGTCAGAGCTATGGGTCATGCCTACTATTGTACCAGACATGAATCAACTGGTTTCTCTCCTTATTTTTTAATGTTTGGGAGAGAAGCCCATCTCCCTATTGACATTCAGTTGGGTGTGTCTACTGATGGAATGGAAAATAGAAATCACTACCAGCATGTGGCACGACTTAAACAGATTTTAAAAGAGACCTATCAAATGGCTGAGGAAAATACTGCAAAAATAAATGCTGCCAAATGATGCCAAAGTTCATTACTAAGACTTACAACCTGGTAATAAAGTGCTTCTCCACGATTTGGGACCCTCAGCCAAACATAAATTAGCTGATCACTGGCGGAATGATTTGTTTATTTGGTATAGACTGATGAGGTGAGAAGGTGATTGGTGGGAAAGGTGACACACCAAGAAAAAGAAGACAATGTTTCGGCCCCGTGACTGGAGGAACGTTCTGATCCTGAAGGGGTTAATCTGCCTGTGTGGTGTAATAATTTCCGTTTGTAGGTCATGTATGGTCAGGAGGGTCATTGTCTTGTCTATTTATTGTCAGTGTTGTTTGTTTAGAGGAACATATTACTGGAATTTATCTCCAAAATGAAGGAAATGTTGCGGCCCCATAGGTGAGGAAATGTTCTGACCCTGAAAGGGTTAATCTAGGTTTCCACACTATATATATGTGTATCATCATCTGCTGGAGATAAAAGACGTCACAGTGACTATGGAGGAAGAGGACGGACATGACGGGGGGGGGGGGTTACTGGGTGTAAATAGAAAATAAAATCTTATTACCTCCTTTTCGGCCATTTCCAGCAATGTCTCTTCTCTACTTCCTCCAGACTCACCGCTAACCCGGAACTTCCTGTCTGTACCTGACATCACTTCCTGTCTAGGTAGAGGTGAGATCACCACCTTGTGGAGCTCAGAGGAAGTGCAGTCCTCAAAGCCTTGTGCTGTGTATGTACTGTATATCCTTATAGATGGGGTCACCTGCACTCCCACCAAGGTGGAGAGAAATATATATATAATATTCTTAGATTGTAAGCTCTAACGAGCCGAGCCCTTGTTTGCCCCTTTTCAATATGGCTGCTATGCTCTCTCTCTCACCAAGGATGAGGTAAGTGGGTGGAGAGAGAGACATGTGGCAGAAAGAGAACAGTGAATTCTTGCTGAGAGAGAACAGACTGTGTAAGTGCTGCAGTTTCCCCTCACAGAGACATACATAGAGACTGTTAATGATTTCATGTTCCTGTCTGGAAAATACCTCATGTTGGATGGTTCACTGAATGTTATTTCTTCAATGGATTTTCAAATACAAAGCTGTGTGGATTACTGTCTATGTGGAGATACATTTCTCAGTTTTCACTTGCTATTAACAAGCCCCAATTGAGTGGAGGTCTCCACTCTACTTCCTCCTGACTCCCCTCTCACCTGGAACTTCCTTTCTGTACCTTACATCACTTCCTGTCTTTCATAGAGCCTTCCTTTCTGGGTAGAAGTGAGAAGATCACCACCTTGTAGAGTTCAGAGGAACTGCAGCCTAGAGAAACATCTCGTAGTGCGAGCACGGCCTTGTGCTGTGTGTGTGTGTATGTATTGTATATCCTTATACACTTGTAGTGATGTGATAATTTCTTTGCCCATTTGCCAAATGTATACTCCTGTTATGCAGTGTTTGTTTGCCCCTTTTCAATATGGCTGCTATGCTCTCTCTCTCACCAAGGATGAGGTAAGTGGGTGGAGAGAGACATGTGGCAGAAAGAGAACAGTGAATTCTTGCTGAGAGAGAACAGACTGTGTAAGTGCTGCAGTTTCCCCTCACAGAGACATACATAGAGACTGTTAATGATTTCATGTTCCTGTCCAGAAAATACCTCATGTTGGATGGTTCACTGAATGTTATTTCTTCAATGGACTTTCAAATACAAAGCTGTGTGGATTACTGTCTATGTGGAGATACATTTCTCAGTTGGGATTTCACTTGCTATTCACAAGCCCCAATTGAGTGGAGGCCCTGCGCATGTTAGAGATCCTGTCCTGATCACACAGATTATGAAGGCTCTGCTCCTAAATACTCTACAGGTGACGCCATCATATCTCAGTAGCCGCAGAGTGTGAAAATAATAGCGCAACACTCTACATTGCCAAAATGATTGGGACGCCTGCCTTTACACGCACATGAACTTTAATGGCATCCCAGTCTTATTCTGTAGCAGGGGAGGGTTGGCAGCCTTAGGCCTGGAGGGCAAGTCCAGTCAAGTGGCCGATTGAACCACCGACCCACAGGCCAGCTCCCAGCAGGACCCACAGGCCAGCCACGGCCAGCAGGACCCACAGGCCATGGCCAGAAAAACCCACAAGCCACGGCCAGAAAAACCCACAAGCCACGGCCAGAAAAACCCACAAGCCACGGCCAGCAGGACCCACAGACTATGGCCAGCAGGACCCACAGACCATGGCCAGCAGGACCCAACAGACCATGGCCAGCAGGACCCAACAGACCATGGCCAGCAGGACCCAACAGACCATGGCCAGCAGGACCCAACAGACCATGGCCAGCAGGACCCAACAGACCATGGCCAGCAGGACCCAACAGACCATGGCCAGCAGGACCCAACAGACCATGGCCAGCAGGACCCAACAGACCATGGCCAGCAGGACCCAACAGACCATGGCCAGCAGGACCCAACAGACCATGGCCAGCAGGACCCAACAGACCATGGCCAGCAGGACCCAACAGGCCATGGCCAGCTCCCAGCAGGACCCACATCCCATAGAAACATCTCGTAGTGCGAGCACGGCCTTGTGCTGTGTGTGTGTGTGTGTGTATGTATTGTATATCCTCATACACTTGTAGTGATGTGATAATTTCTTTGCCCATTTGCCAAATGTATACTCCTGTTATGCAGTGTTTGTTTGCCCCTTTTCAATATGGCTGCTATGCGCTCTCTCTCAGAAAGAGAACAGTCAATTCCTGCTAAGAGAGAACAGACTGTGTAAGTGCTGCAGTTTCCCCTCACAGAGACATACATAGAGACTGTTAATGATTTCATGTTCCTGTCTGGAAAATAGCTTATGTTGGATGGTTCACTGAATGTTATTTCTTCAATGGACTTTCAAATACAAAGCTGTGTGGATTACTGTCTATGTGGAGATACATTTCTCAGTTGGGATTTCACTTGCTATTCACAAGCACCAATTGAGTGGAGGCCCTGCGCATGTTAGAGATCCTGTCCTGATCACACAGATTATGAAGGCTCTGCTCCTAAATACTCTACAGGTGCCGCCATGATATCGCAGTAGCCGCAGAGTGTGAAAAGAAAAGCGCTACATTTGGAGGCACTGATGAGATCATTAGGATCAGGACATTAAGGAACAACCATGTCACTGTTATCAACAGAAGTTGAGAGGCAGCGGGCCCTGGAAGAGGGACTGCCACCTAAAAGGACATTTGCTATTCCATATGTACCTATCACTCTGAGCGCCCATAGACTGCAGAAGGCATTAAAAGCATATGAAACCTTGCAGTCTTCTGCTCTGGTGGATAAAAGAGAGGAAGATGAGAGCTATGAACTGTATACCCATTATCTCTGTCTCAGTGAGGTGGATTTAAATCCAGTTAAAGGGTCATTTTGCATATATCCAAAAGGGGCTGAAGTACTTGGTTGTGCTGTAGTATTTACAGTAATCCCAATTCCAGTAAGGCGGAAGTTACCAGCCATGCATGTAAAGTGTGGACCATTGAATACAACTGCTTCATCAGGAGAAACTGTAATGTTGACTGCTACAGCCGCTAAGCAGGAAACAAATATTGAGCAGCTGCTGCTAAAAGTCACAGAAGTCATTGCTCAGAATTTACATGCTGGATCTTATCGCAAATTAAAGGCTTTTTAAGGAGTGCTCCCTGTCCCCGCTGGTGAAGAAAGCTTTGAGGTGTGGAAAGATTTTGCACAACAAGTGATAGAGGAATGGACCTGCTCGGAGAAAAATAAAAAACAGCATATCCTGGAAAGTTTAAGACCACCAGCATCCATTATCATTAGAGCTTACAAGGACACTCATGTGAGTACCAGTGCTCAAGAATATATTGATGTCTTGACACATGCTCACTGAAAAGGTAATCTCTCCTACAGATGTTGACAAATTAAGGACTGCCCAAATAATAAAGGGGCTACTCTTGGTGGGCGCTGAAACGCCCTGCTGTGAACTATTATATCAGGAATTGTAATTACATGCCATCGTTGAACAGTGGTAGGAAAAATTGGGCCTTTGGTGGTGGTGCTGGTGCTACAACACTGTAAGCCCTCAGTTACTCTTGGTGGGCGCCGGAATGGGCCCTGCTGTGAATTATTAGATCAATAATTGTAATTGCATGCCTCTGTTGAACAGGGGCAGAAAAATTGGGCCTTAGGCACTGGTACTGGTGCCACAACACTGAAACCCCTCACAGATACTGTACTTGGAGCACAGCATTTAGCCCTGTTGCAAAGTATTGCACCAAAAATTGTAATTACACGCCCCTGTTAATCAGGGGCTGAAAAATTGGGCCTTAGCCACTGGTGGTGGCACCCAGAAACAAAAATGTTCTTCCAAGCTATCATCAGGATCATTGAGCAGGAAGAGGATAGTCAGTCAACATAACAGGACAGTCACTCAGCATCAGCATAGGCAGTCTTGAAGGGATGTGACGTTTCAAAATAAATTATTCTGTTAAATCAGCTTCAGGTGCCTGGTAGCTGGTGGTGATCCAAGACTGATTCATCTTTATGAAGGTCACAAAGATCGGTGACAAAGTCTCCAGCAGCACTGAATGTGCGTTCCGAAAAAACGTTGGATGCAGGACAGGCCAGTAGCTCAATTGCATACTGTGCATGCTCTGGCCAGTGATCCATTCTCAAGACCCAGCAAGCCAGAGGATTTTCGGTGGGAAAGGTGTCCAAGTCTGACCTTGCCCCTAGGTATTCCTGCACCATGTATATCAGACGCTGGCGATGGTTGCTGGAACCGATCATACCTTGGGGCTGCGGACTAAAAAATTGTCTGAACGCATCGGTCACACGGCCACCTTCTCCACCGCTTCTTCTGCTACTGGCTGAAGCCTCAGCAACTCATCCAGGACCAGGAGTTTGTAACCTCCCAGTCTCTGGAAACGCGTTGCACAGACCTTTCTGCAAGGCCTCCCGGAGATGTCTCATCCTCTGCTCCCTCTGCGACGGCAAGATAAGGTCCGCAACCTTCCCCGTGTACCGTGGATTAAGGAGAGTGGCCAGCCTGTAATGGTCCCTCTCCTTGATCCGAAGAATATGAGGATCCTTCCGCAGGCTTTGCAGGATCAGGGAGGCCATGCAGTGTAGGTTAGCTGAGGCATTCGGTCCGGAGTCCTTTGGGTCACTAAGGATGACATGATCCGCAGCCACCTCCTCCCAGCCACGTACAAGTCCACCGGTTTCTTGGGACTGTAAATCATCCGTAAAAGACTGCTGCTGCTGATGCTGAGTACCAGGCTCCTCCTCCATGCTGACACAATCCTCCTCCTCCTCTTCCTGTGTGATTGGTGGGAGAGAAGGAACACTGTCTGGATGAAGGGGGCATTGAGAGGCAAGAAAGTCCTCCTCTTCCTGCCTCTGTTCTGCCTCAAGTGCCCTGTCCATTATTCCACGCAGCGTATGCTCCAACAGGTGGACAAGAGGTACAGTGTCACTGATGCATGCACTGTCACTGCTCATCATCCTCGTGGCCTCCTCAAATGGTGACAGGACAGTGCATGCATCCCTGATCATGCCCCACTGGCGTGGTAAAAAAAATCTGAGCTCCCCTGACCCTTTCCTGGTGCCATAGTCGCACAGGTACTCATTGATGGCCCTCTGCTGCATGTGCAGTCGCTGCAGCATGGCCAACGTTGATTTCCACCTGGTGGGCATGTGACATAAGGGGGTTCTAGGGCAGGTTCAATTCCTTTTGCAGCTCAGCCAGCCGAGCACTGGCATTATATGATCGGCAGAAATGCACACAGACTTTCCTGGCCTGCCTCAGGACATCCTGAAAGCCTGGGTACCTTCCCAAGAACTGCTGCACCACCAGGTTAAGGACGTGAGCCACACAGGGCACATGGGTCAGTTGTCCCTGTCGCAGGGCAGAGAGGAGATTGGTGCCATTGTCGCAAACCACCATTCCTGGCTTAAGCTGGTGTGGCATCAACCACCTCTCGGCCTACCCCTGCAGAGCTGACAGAACCTCTGCCCCAGTGTGGCTCCTGTCCCCCAAACACACCAGCGCAAGCACGGCATGGCATCTTTTTGCCTGCGTACTTGCGTAGCCCCTTGAACGCCTACGGAGCACCGCTGGTTCCAAGGACAGAGCACTTGAAGAGGCCATGGAGGAAGAAGAAGAGAAGGGGGTGGAGAGGTGTGTCACAACCAGTAGTAGCATTTTGGAGGCGTGGTGGCGGAACAACCTCCAACACTACTGCACCTTGTCCTGCATCCTTCCGAGCTGCCAAAAGAGTGACCCAATGGGCCGTGAAAGATAGGTAACGTCCCTTTCCATGCCTGTTGGACCATGAGTCAGTGGTAATATGCATCTTACCGCTGACCGCCCTGTCCAGCGAGGCATGGGCATTGCCTTCCACAGAGTGGTCCAGGAGGAAACCGTCATGGAAAGATCACCCATCCTGTACCGTTTCAGGGTGACTTTAACCAATTGGACAGGAATAACCGAACCGATCATCCTCAACCACTAAATAGACCTCACCTTTCGGAGAATAGTTATCACCCATATCAACATTATTCATCCCCACAAACCTTTAGAGAAAGTCCTATCCGCCAATTCCATTCCCTAGATGGAATAGGGATCATACGCCTCAACGGAATGTCCACTATCCAGGTTATTATCAACCTCAGTGGCAACATCATTATGCCCCCAATAACTACTTTGAATCTAGGAACAATACCAATGACAATGGGTATTGGAGGGGATCGGAAGATCCACATTGTAATAACTATTGGAACCAACACCCCCCACCCCCACCTTTTTTAGGACAGAGGGGACGTGGAGGAAGGGGAGGGACACCAAAAAAGAACCCCCAAATGCAGAAACAGAAGGGAGGGGACAAACCCCCACCCTTACAACATGGAAGCTCAACAACCCAAAAAGGATCAGGGGATGTAGGGCGGTCGACGGAACGGAAACAGCTCAAGAAAACGAGCAAGGGACAACTAGACCAGGGGATCTATAATTTGAGTAAAGTCATACTTGATCCAAATGAGACTAATATTCTCAACCTGGGCCTCAAATGTGCCCCTAAAAAAGGCTTGAATAAATTTGATGTTTATATCGACACCCATAAGTTCGTAAGAACTTTGAATATGAAAAAGTACTTTTTAAGCCAACCGGCAACCAATCGCCCTACTACCACATATAGATCTGAAATGATTGACAGTGGACTTAGAAATAAGTCCATTTTTAATCCTCTTAACCCGAGCAACCACTACATTGAGGTTTTTAAAAATCTGGTGTTGAAAGATATAGAAGCCCTGGTTCCAAAGAAAAACATCAATCCTGGTTATATTAAGGACGGGATTAAATCCCTGGAAAAACGAAAGGACATCATTGTCCGTCCAGCGGATAAGGGAGGGGGAGTGGTATTGATGGACAGATCCTTCTACATTGAACAGCTTGACAATTTAGTGGGAGATACCAATACTTACCGCAAATTGATGGCAGACCCCACTGATCCTTTTAGGATTCAGCTAGATCATTTGGTTGAATGGGGTTATGCTACTAAAGCTTTAAATCTTAAGGAAAAAAGGTACCTGGTACCTAGTACATCAAGAATACCTGTAATATACACTCTGCCCAAAATCCATAAGAATAGCCAAGTACCACCGCCTCGACCGATCGTGAACGGTATAGGTTCCGTTACGGCGAGATTGGGTGAATATTTTGACAAGTTCTTGCAACCCAGTGTCAAAAGTACGAAAGCTTATCTGAAGGATACTTCGGATCTTTTATCTCTGCTGAAGGACATCAAAATCAGTACAACGGCTGATACATTTTTGGTAACAGCCGATGTACGCTCCTTATATACTGTCATTCAGCACGAAGATGCTGCACTGGCATTGAATTGGGCCCTTAGCAAGAGGGATGATATCCCATTTGTTCAGAAGAGGTTTTTGGGTCATGTGCTTGATTTTTGCATGACCCATAATTACTTCTGGTGGAATGGTCACTTCTATGCTCAACAGGTTGGTGTGGCAATGGGAGCGAAGTTCGCTCCCAGCCTAGCCAACCTGTTTATGGCTGAATGGGAGGACAGGTATGTGTTCAAGGATCAACTTCCTCAATTAAAATTCTACAAACGGTATATAGATGATTTAATTTTCATCTGGGAGGGATCCCATGAATCCGTTTTGGAGTTTTTGGAGGGGTTGAATCGGAATAATAACAACATCCAATTGGACCATCACGTGGATGATCACACTATCAACTTTTTTAGATTTAGTTATCTTCAAAGATAAGGATGAGTTGAACACAAAGGTTTATTTTAAACCGACAGATCGGAACAGCTACCTGTCCATTAGAAGCGGCCATCATCCATCCTGGATTAGGAACATCCCTAAGGAATCGCCTTCCGTGAGAAAAAGTGGCGTTTGGGAACCTGTCACTGAGGAACCGCACATTGCTGAGTCTACCAACTGAAAAGGCAGCAGTTGAAGTGCTAGCAATTTAACCAAGCTAGCATTCAACCGCTGGGCATGTGGATGGCTGGGAGTGAACTTCTTTTGATGGTCCAGCAGCTGGGGCAGGGAAATTTGCCTGTTACAATCGGACGTCGGTGTACTGCTAGCAGAGTCCCCGCAAGTACTTGGCTGTGACACACCTAATTCTACACCTTCATTCCTCTCAGTGCAGCTTTCAGAGAGGACTGAAGGTATAGTGGGGTTGGAGATGCCAGCTGATGAGGAGCAAGGAGAGGTCCGCTTTGTTCTTTGGTGTGGGTCTTTTAGGTACGCTTGCCAACGAGCTGCATGGCAGGTCAACATATGTCTAGTCAAGCATGTGGTGTCCAAGCGGCTAATGTTTTGGCCACGCAAGATACGCTTGAGACATATGTTGCAAAAAAGGCTCACACCAAAGAACTTTTGGAATAACGCGCAGAGTCAGCGCCCTGCACAGGCGGAGCTCTGCGGTGTGATTCAGTCGGTGTGCTGCCCCTAAGCTGGCCCCCGGAGGGCATCCTGCCTCATTGGAGATGTGCCTCCTCCTCCCTATCAGGCACCCACATGGAGTCAGTGACCTCATCATCCCCTCCCTCTTCACCACTGGAGCAAACCTGGCAGTATGCTGCAGCTGGTGGAACATGACTGCCAGATTGCTGTCCTTGAGCATCCCCTCTCTCTGCGCTCACGCTACTGCCTTCCTCTAGCTGGGTATCATAATCAGAGCCTTCAAAACGCTGGGCATCCTCCTGGAGCATGTACCCAACACTGTGGTCAAACAGTTCGGGGGGCTCCTCAGGAGGAAATGGTGGGTCTAGGGAAGGAGGGACTGATGACATTGAGACGAGGGAAGAGGATGCATTGGCAGCTGCTTTGCCAGTACCCTGAGCCTGGGTGAGAGAGGATGAGGAGGGCTTGGTCATCCACTGTACCAAGTCTTCGGCATGATGTGGCTCAACACGTCCAGCTGTTGAAAATAAGGAGAAGCGCATCCCATGGCCACGTGCTGATGACGATGCACCGCGTCCACGACCAGCACTGTTGTCTCTAGACACAGAGCCTGCTTGCCCTCTTTTATTGGCTTGTGACTGTCTGCCTCTCCTTGTTGGCCTTCCAGACATTGTAATGGCCTGCAGGGAGATGGGAAAACCAGCAATTGGGTAGTGTATATTGTGCTGGAGGAACACAACACCCACTAACTCCTGCAGACGGCTGTATTAGAGAACACCAGCAGATAAGGGTAGATACAGATGTATACTGTGCTGTGCTGGAAGAACACAACACACACTAACTCCTGCAGATGGTAGACATGGGAACTGTCAAAAAATTTGTTTTGTTTCGTTTCGTCCCGTTTCGTATATAAAAAAAATAGTAATTCGTGTACGAAATCCCATTCGAATTCATACGAAATATGAATTTCGTACGAATCGTAATTTTTTTTTCGAATCGTTAGTAAAGTTAAGAATCGTTACGAATCGTTAACGCGGCTAATGAATTGTCGGTTCTCATAACACAGAGAACAATTCGAATCCAACTACAAATATCGAATTTCAACTAATATGAAAGAAATTATAATAGCGGATATAACGAATGCTTCGAATGAATTCGAGATTCAGTCTATCTAATATAGAGAACTGTTCCTGCACAAAATGTCATTTTTGCAGGAAAAAAGCTATTTAAAATCACTCGCGGCTAATAAAAAGTCGGCTACGTAACACAGGGAACAGTCATTCATTGATAAAAAAAAAAAGCGTGGGGGTCCCCCCAAATTCAATAACCAGGCCCTTCAAGTCTGGTATGGATATTAAGGGGAACCCCAGCCAATAAAAAAAAAATGGTGTGGGGTCCCCCCCAAATACCCATACCAGACCCTTCAGGTCTGGGATGGATTTTAAGGGGAACCCCGGCCAAAAAAAAAAATGGCATGGGGTCCCCCTCAAAATCCATACCAGACCCTTTATCCGAGCACGCAACCTGGCAGGCCGCAGGAAAAAAAGGGGGGGGGACGAGAGCGCCCCCCCTCCCGCCTGAACCGTACCAGGCCACATGCCCTCAACATTGGGAGTCCCCCAAAGCACCTTGTCCCCATGTTGATGAGGACAAGGGCCTCATCCCCACAACCGTGCCCGGTGGTTGTGGGGGTCTGCGGGCGGGGGGGGGCTTATCGGAATCTGGAAGCCCCCTTTAACAAGGGGACCCCCAGATCCCGCCCCCCCTGTGTGAAATGGTAAGGGGGTACAGAAGTACCCCTACCATTTCACCAAAAAAGGTGCCAAAAATGGTAAAAATGAAAGGAGATGGTCTTTGACAATTCCTTTATTAAAATCTTCTTTCTTCTGGTCTTCCTTTCTTCATCTTCTCCTTCCGGCATCTTCTTCCATCTTCTTCCATCATCTTCTTCCTCCGATCCGCTTCTTCTTGCTCCGGTCGGAACAGTTCTCTATATTAGATATACTGAATCTCGAATGCATTCGAATCATTCGTTATATCCGCTATTATAATTTCTTTCATATTAGTTGAAATTAGATATTTGTTAGTTGTTGTATTCGAATTGTTCTCTGTATTAGCCGCGAGTGATTTTAAATAGCTTTTTTTCCTGCAAAAATTACACCTTGTACAGAGACAGTTCTAAGCACAGGAAACATGCCCCCCTTCATAGACATACTATAGAGTATATAGCATATAGAAGGGGGGCATGTTTCCTGTGCTTAGAACTGTCTCTGTACAATGTGTCATTTTTGCAGGAAAATTGTCTGAACGCATCAGTCAGACGGCCACCTTCTCCACCGCTCCTTTTGCTACTGGCTGAAGCCTCAGCAACTCGTCCAGGACCAGGAGTTTGTAACCTCCCTGTCTCTGGAAACGCGTTGCACAGACCTTTCTGCAAGGCCTCCCGGAGATGTCTCATCCTCTGCTCCCTCTGCGAAGGCAAGATAAGGTCCGCAACCTTCCCCTTGTACCGTGGATTAAGGAGAGTGGCCAGCCAGTAATGGTCCCTCTCCTTGATCCGAAGAATATGAGGATCCTTCCACAGGCTTTGCAGGATCAGGGAGGCCATGCAGTGTAGGTTAGCTGAGGCATTCGGTCCGGAGTCCTTTGGGTCACTAAGGATGACATGATCCGCAGCCACCTCCTCCCAGCCACGTACAAGTCCACCGGTTTCTTGGGACTGTAAATCATCCGTAAAAGACTGCTGCTGCTGCTGATGCTGAGTACCAGGCTCCACCTCCATGCTGACACAATCCTCCTCCTCCTCTTGATCAGGACAGTGCATGCATCCCTGATCATGCCCCACTGGCGTGGTGAAAAAAATCCGAGCTCCCCTGACCCTGTCCTGGTGCCATAGTCGCACAGGTACTCATTGATGGCCCTCTGCTGCATATGCAGTCGCTGCAGCATGGCCAACGTTGAGTTCCACCTGGTGGGCATGTCACATATATGGCGGTTCTTGGGCAGGTTCAACTCCTTTTGCAGCTCAGCCAGCCGAGCACTGGCATTATATGATCGGCAGAAATGCACACAGACTTTCCTGGCCTGCCTCAGGACATCCTGTAAGCCTGGGTACCTGCTCGAGAACCGCTGCACCACCAGGTTAAGGACGTGAGCCATACAGGGCACATGGGTCAGTTGTCCCTGTCGCAGGGCAGAGAGGAGATTGGTGCCATTGTCGCAAACCACCATTCCTGGCTTAAGCTGGTGTGGCGTCAACCACCTCTCGGCCTACCCCTGCAGAGCTGACAGAACCTCTGCCCCAGTGTGGCTCCTGTCCCCCAAACACACCAGCGCAAGCACGGCATGGCATCTTTTTGCCTGCGTACTTGCGTAGCCCCTTGAACGCCTATGGAGCACCGCTGGTTCCAAGGACAGAGCACTTGAAGAGGCCATGGAGGAAGAAGAAGAGAAGGGGGTGGAGAGGTGTGTCACAACCAGTAGTAGCATATTGGAGGCGTTGTGGCGGAACAACCTCCAACACTACTGCACTTTGTCCTGCATCCTTCCGAGCTGCCAAGAGTGACCCAATGGGCCGTGAAAGATAGGTAACGTCCCTTTCCATGCCTGTTGGACCATGAGTCAGTGGTAATATGCATCTTACCGCTGACCGCCCTGTCCAGCGAGGCATGGACATTGCCTTCCACATGCCGGTAGAGAGCCGGAATCGCCTTCCGTGAGAAAAAGTGGCGTTTGGGAACCTGCCACTGAGGAACCGCACATTGCACAAACTCACGGAAGGGGGCTGAGTCTACCAACTGAAAAAGCAGCAGTTGAAGTGCTAGCAATTTAACCAAGCTAGCATTCAACCGCTGGGCATGTGGATGGCTGGGAGTGAACTTCTTTTGATGGTCCAGCAGCTGGGGCAGGAAAATTTGCCTGCTACAATCGGACGTCGGTGTACTGCTAGCAGAGTGCCCGCAAGTACTTGGCTGTGACACACCTAATTCTACACCTTCATTCCTCTCAGTGCAGCTTTCAGAGAGGACTGAAGGTATAGTGGGGTTGGAGATGCCAGCTGATGAGGAGCAAGGAGAGGTCCGCTTTGTTCTTTGGTGTGTCTTTTAGGTACGCTTGCCAACAAGCTGCATGGCAAGTCAACATATGTCTGGTCAAGCATGTGGTGCCCAAGCGGCTGATGTTTTGGCCATGCGAGATACGCTTGAGACATATGTTGCAAAAAAGGCTCACACCAAAGAACTTTTGGAATAATGCGCAGAGTCAGCGCCCTGCACAGGCGGAGCTCTGCGGTGTGATTCAGTCGGTGTGCTGCCCCTAAGCTGGCCCCCAGAGGGCATCCTGCCTCATTGGAGATGTGCCTCCTCCTCCCTATCAGGCACCCACATGGAATCAGTGACCTCATCATCCCCTCCCTCTTCACCACTGGAGCAAACCTGGCAGTATGCTGCAGCTGGTGGAACATGACTGCCAGATTGCTGTCCTTGAGCATCCCCTCTCTCTGCGCTCACGCTACTGCCTTCCTCTAGCTGGGTATCATAATCAGAGCCTTCAAAACGCTGGGCATCCTCCTGGAGCATGTACCCAACACTGTGGTCAAACAGTTCGGGGGGCTCCTCAGGAGGACATGGTGGGTCTAGGGAAGGGGTGGCTGATGATGTCATTGAGTACGCGTTGGCAGCTGCTTTGCCAGTACCCTGAGCCTGGGTGAGAGAGGATGAGGAGGGCTTGGTCATCCACTCTACCAAGTCTTCGGCATGATGCGGCTCAACATGTCCAGCTGTTGAAAATAAGGAGAAGCGCGTCCCATGGCCACGTGCTGATGACGATGCACCGCGTCCACGACCAGCACTGTTGTCTCTAGACACAGAGCCTGCGGGGTCACCAGGTGCCCTCCGTTATAAAAGACCTGTCAGCCGGAGCGAAGCCTCACACAGCGGGAGCCTCCCATTGCGAGGAGCGGCCCGCGAGAACAGACGCCGACGCCGATGACGGACCAGAAGACCGGAGCAAGAAGAAGCGGATTGGAGGAAGAAGAAGATGGAAGAAGATGCCGGAAGGAGAAGATGAAGAAAGGAAGACCAGAAGAAAGAAGAAAGACGATTTTAATAAAGGAATTGTCAAAGACCGTCTCCTGTCATTTTTGTCACCTTTTTTGGTAAAATGGTAGGGGTACTTTTGTACCCCCTTACCATTTCACACAGGGGGGGCGGGATCTGGGGGTCCCCTTGTTAAAGGGGGCTTCCAAATTCCGATAAGCCCCCCGCCCGCAGACCCCCACAACCACCGGCACGGTTGTGGGGATGAAGCCCTTGTCCTCATCAACATGGGGACAAGGTGCTTTGGGGGTCTCAGACCCCCAAAGCACCCTCCCAATGTTAAGGGCATGTGGCCTGGTACGGTTCAGGTGGGAGGGGGGCCGCTCTCGTCCCCCCTCTTTTCCTGCGGCCTGCCAGGTTGCGTGCTCGGATAAGGGTCTGGTATGGATTTTGAGGGGGACCCCACGCCATTTTTTTTGGCTGGGGTTCCCTTAAAATCCATCCCAGACCTCAAGAGTCTGGTATGGATTTTGAGGGGGACCCTACACCATTTTTTTTTGGCTGGGGTCCCCCTTAGACCTGAAGGGCCTGGTTATTGAATTTGGGGGGACCCCCACGCATTTTTTTTATCAATGACTTCAATGAATGACTGTTCTCTGTGTTACGGATCCGACAATTCATTTGCCGGCAATAGCTGCGAGTGATTTTAATTAGCTTTTTTTTCCTGCAAAAATGACACTGTGCAGGTCGGAACAGTTCTCTATATTAGATATACTGAATCCGCAAGTGATTTTAAATAGCTTTTTTTTCCTGCAAAAATTACACCTTGTACAGAGACAGTTCTAAGCACAGGAAACATGCCCCCCCTTCATAGACATACTATAGAGTATATACCGTATTTATCGGCGTATAACACGCACCGGCGTATAACACGCACCCCAAGTTTTAGGAGGGAATTTTAAGGAAAAAAAGTTTTAGGAGAGAAGTTTAGGGGAAAAAAAAAACTTACATTTAAGCGTCATTTGCAGCTTGCCCAGCGTCATTTGCAGCTTGCCCAGCGCCATTTGCAGCCTGCCCAGCGTCATTTACAGCTTGCCCAGCGTCATTTGCAGCCTTTCCCAGCGTCATTTGCAGCCTTTCCCAGCGTCATTTGCAACCTGCCCAGCGCCATTTGTAGCTTGCCCAGCATCATTTGTAGCTTGCCCAGTGTCATTTGTAGCTTGCCCAGTGTAATTTGCAGCTTGCTAGTGTCATTTGCAGTTTGCCAGCGTCATTTGCAGCCTTGCCGACGTTTAAATTTCCCGCCGCGAAACAAACCGAAAAAGACCGAACCGCGGCCGAAGCGTGGCCGAAAAAGACCGAGCCGACTGTTCGGCTCCTCTCGGAGTCCCGCCTCCCTGCTGTTCGGGAGCAAGCGCAGGGAGGCGGGACTACGAGCGGCGCTGGACAGCCGGCTTCGGTCTTTTTCGGCCGCGCTTTGGCTTTTTCCCGGCTTTTTTCGTCCGTTGCCATTTTTCTGCGCTGCAACCGATTTTTGTCATTTTTTTTTGGGGTATCGGCGTATAACACGCACCCACGACTTTCCCCCGATTTTAAGGGGGAAAAAAGTGCGTGTTATACACCGATAAATACGGTAGTATATAGAAGGGGGGCATGTTTCCTGTGCTTAGAACTGTCTCTGTACAATGTGTCATTTTTGCAGGAAAAAAAAAGCTATTTAAAATCACTCGCGGCTAATTGCCGGTTCCCGTAATACAGAGAACAATTCGAATACAACAACTTACAAATATCTAATTTCAACTAATATGAAAGAAATTATAATAGCGGATATAACAAATGCTTCGAATGCTTTGAATGATTCGAGATTCAGTATATCTAATATAGAGAACTGTTCCGACCTGCACAATGTCATTTTTGCAGGAAAAAAAAGCAATCACTCGCAGCTATTGCCGGCAAATGAATTGTCGGATCCGTAACACAGAGAACAGTCATTCATTGAAGTCATTGATAAAAAAATGCGTGGGGGTCCCCCCAAATTCAATAACCAGGCCCTTCAGGTCTGGGATGGATATTAAGGGGGACCCCAGCCAAAAAAAAAATAAAAAATGGCGTAGGGTCCCCCTAAAAATCCATACCAGACCCTTGAGGTCTGGGATGGATTTTAAGGGGAACCCCAGCCAAAAAAAATGGCGTGGGGTCCCCCTCAAAATCCATACCAGACCCTTATCCGAGCACGCAACCTGGCAGGCCGCAGGAAAAGAGGGGGGGGGGGGACGAGAGCGGCCCCCCTCCCTCCTGAACCGTACCAGGCCACATGCCCTCAACATTGGGAGGATGCTTTGGGGGTCTGAGACCCCCAAAGCACCTTGTCCCCATGTTGATGACGACAAGGGCTTCGTCCCCACAACCGTGCCCGGTGGTTGTGGGGGTCTGCGGGCGGGGGGCTTATCGGAATCTGGAAGCCCCCTTTAACAAGAGGATCCCCAGATCCCGCCTCCCCCTGTGTGAAATGGTAAGGGGGTACAAAAGTAAAAAAAGGTGACAAAAATGGTAAAAATGACAAGAGACGGTCTTTGACAATTCCTTTATTAAAATCTTCTTTCTTCTTGTCTTCCTTTCTTCATCTTCTCCTTCTGGCATCTTCTTCCATCTTCTTCTTCCTCCGATCCGCTTCTTCTTGCTCCGATCTTCTCGTCCTTCTCGTCCGGCATCGGCGTCTGTTCTCGCAGGCCGCTCCTCGCAATGGGAGGCTCCCGCTGTGTGAGGCTTCGCTCCGGCTGACAGGTCTTTTATAACGGAGGGCACCTGGTGACCCCGCCCCCCCTCTGACGTCATGGGGAAAGCCATAGGGAAGTCCCCAATGTTGAGGGCATGTGGCCTGGTACGGTTCAGGCGGGGGGCGCTCTCGTCCCCCCTCTTCTCCTGCGGCCTGCCAGGTTGCGTGCTCGGATAAAGGGTCTGGTATGGATTTTGAGGGGGACCCCACGCCATTTTTTTTTTTTTGGCCGGGGTTCCCCTTAAAATCCATCCCAGACCTGAAGGGTCTAAATTCGGCGGAATTTCGTATTCCGTACGGACTTCGTATTTGAAAAAATTCGTACGAATTTCGAAAAATTCATACGATTTCTTACGAAACTAATCGCACATGTCTAGCAGATGGCTGTATTAGAGAACACCAGCAAATAAGGGTAGATACAGGTGTATACTGTGCTGTGCGCTCTACCCACCAACATCCGCTTGGAAGATAACCATCGGGCCTTCAGAAAAAAAACTCAAGACCCACCTCTTCTAATAAGCAGGTCAACGCGGGGCGGACCAGGCGCCTTGAGGCGATTCGGTTCGATTTTGCAGCGCTATACAAATCATTCATTTATTCATGTGCTGGAGGCACACAACACACACTAACTCCTGCAGATGGCTGTATTAGAGAACACCAGCAAATAAAGGTAGATACAGGTGTATGCTGTGCTGTGCTGGGGGCACACAACACCCACTAACTCCTGCAGATGCCTGAAAAAAGAACACACTGTCCCTGCCTATCTAGCTCTTTCCCTGCACGCTGGAACACACTACACAAGGCCGCCGTGCTGGCGGCCTTATATAGTGTGGGGCGTGTACTAAACCCCCTGAGCTAAAATTAGCCACAGGCATCCTGCCTGTGGCCAATTATGGCTCTCCTCACTGCCGGTGCTGTGATTGGCCAAGCATGCGGGGTCACAGTGCATGCTTGGCCAATCATCAGCCAGCAATGCACTGCGACTGGCGCAGTGCATTGTGGACCATTCGTATCACACGAATTTGATGCGAACGGCCCACAAAGTTCTGGTTTCGTCAAACGGACGATGTTCGATTCGAACATGGGTTTGAATCGAACACCGGGCTCATCCCTACTTCTCAGCAGAAGTTCCTGTGTCTTCAAGCTCCAGCCTTCTGCCTGCATGCACCTGCACCCTTTTGTTGCTCTTGCACTCCCTGTACCCATCACCAGGGGTGCTTGGACCAGAACCATGTAAGAGGCAACCCTCATCATTTCGGGTTCCGTTGTAAGGTACGTGACACCTGGCCACAGACAGAAGACAGAGCAGCCCGAGCGGCCATACTCCATTCGGCTGCTCTGTCTTCTGGCCCAGCCAGGAGATCGCCCAGAGCTCGCAGACAAATGCGGGAGACTTGGGATGTCTGCATTCATGTGACGTGCTTGACAAGCCACGCACCCCGCCTCTGAAGAGTCAGTCTCCGGGAGTTGTAGTTTCTGGCTGCTTCGCCCTGCTGCTCAGTTCTCTCCACCCACCCAGGAATTTGAGGGTGAAAGGAAATAAATGTTGATTATCTAGGGGTCTCTCTCTTTGCTATGGTGTACTGTTCAATCCCAACAGGCCTGTCAGATTAGCCCTTTCAGACAATAAAACATACAGCAAGTGTCTCTCCGAGCAAATCTAATCTTTAGTCTTGGGTGTGAATATTTAAAGGGGCTTTCAGAAAGTACCGCCCTTTGACAGATTATCCAATCATATACAGAGACATATAAGTACAGTCTATGACCAAAGTGAAACTAAATATTTCTAAAATATCACGTGCTTTACAAGAAACGAAACTCAAGAGAAGATAGCAGTATTAGTGAAAAACGAAACTTGATTAGCAAGACTTGAGCATATCTACTTGTGAAATGGATGTTAGAGAGACACAAAACAGAAACTGACTATAATACAAAGAAGTAGTTAAGCTAAATATCCCTTCAATCCCCTCTTAGATCATATAAGATGATCTCTACATTCTATGTTGTGTTTTAATACTTCTTTGGGGTTGTGGCATAGATTGCCTGATGACTCTTCATGTATGTCATGTAAGATAGAACCTTATCATGAGGAGATTGAAGGCGTGCAATTATGCAAGAGCAACACTTAAAGCAGAGGTAAAGAATCAGAGCAAGGATAAATATCATAACAAGGACAATGTCTTTTAACTATGAAAATATACCTCCAGGCCCAAATCCCGCATTGGCAAATGGGCTCCATGTTTTAGCAATGTCCCTAGCTTCCTGCTGGAGCTGGCCTCTAGGGGATGTCCCCTTTTATAACCCCCTACCACTCCCATGACAGATAACAAGGATGCAAGGTAACACCATCCCTTAACATGGAGGAGCACCCAGGGATAACACACTTTCCCACAACATACATAGATACTTTGTCCCAGTGCAAAAGGTCTCTTAGCGACAAACTCATGAGTGTACTTGTCCTGTGTTGCGATTATAAATTAGTGTAGTATAGCACCTACATTTTTAGAGAAAAAGAAAAGTTATGCAAAGTACAGTTTAACCCTGGGTCAGATATTTGAAACAGTGAGCAGGCAGGGGCAGAGACTCTGGATTCACACATGGAGATGTTAAATATTGACCTGCTGCAGAAAGAGGGGTTAGTCTGTGTCTCATTCCCTAAATTAAAACACCAATCAGGGGAATGACTTCTACCTGCTATTGGAAAGGTAACAATGTTGTTTATGTACAGAGTGGATATGTTAGAAAAGAATAAAGGAGGAGTCTCGTTGAGAAAGGAGGAAATATTTAAAGGTACAGCCAAAAGGGCAATTCGGGCAGTGCTAGGATGTAATATGCTAGATATCCAACATTCTTCATACCCTGATTTTTTTTAGCATAAGCATACTTACATTTTAACAGAAGCATCTTATCAGTAAAACTATCTCCAATCTCTCTCTTGGTTCTAGCTTGTGTCAATGTAATGCTCTCGTGTGTGTGTGTTTGTGTTCCCACAGATACTTTTAATTGCACCCAAATCTTTAGGGTGCTAGATACAGTTAGTGGTGATCGAGGTGGGTAGGAACACTGTCAGAGAGATCAGGATCAGTGGGCAGAATGCCTTTCCAGAAGTCTGTGGTGAAATAAGCGAGGTCATCTTCTCTGGCCGGACCTGCTTTCCCAGGAACTCCTTCGTCTGCTTGGACTTCTGCTTGAGGGCCTCCTGTATCCAAGATCTTCTTCCTGCTCTTGGGGCTTTGGGCAACCTTTTTCACTCTGCTGGCATGGATCCAGGACTGGCAATTTTCCACTAGGATGGTTGTTCTGGTCACTGCAACCACTGTGGTAGGAGTTCCAAAGGGATACTCTTGCTTCTTATTTCTGTTTAGCTGTTGGACCACCACGGTGTCTCCCAATTTGAAGGGGTGAGTAGCTTCCTGTGAAGAAAAAGGAGAGATGCGAGCAACATTTCTCTCAACTGTTTACAATGTTTCAACCAATTACCTGACATATTCTTCCTGTAATAAGTCTAACTCTCCCTTTTCTATCATTAAATGTGCTCTGGCCCATGGGGTGGGGAAAGGTCGACCCATCAAGACATCAAAAGGTGAATACACTGTTGTCTTGGAAGGGTCATTCTTATTTCTGCCAGGACTGCTGGGAGGACCTTCTTCCAGTTGGCAAAGGTTCCTCCTGTGGCCTTTCTTATTTTGTCTTTTATTGTTCTGTTCATTCTTTCTACTATCCCTGAGCTTTGAGGGTGTTAGGGAATGTGAAACTTCCGTTCTATCTTGAGAGTTTTTACCAAGTCCTGGCAGACCCTTGATACAAATGCAGGTCCATTGTCTGTCTGAGTTTATATGAAGTGGGCATCCCCATCGAGGAATGATTTCCTGAACGAGGATCCTCACCACTGTTTGTACATCTTCTTCAACTCATCTTGAGAACTTGTCCACAATTTCCAAAAGATATTCCTGTCTTTTGCCTAGTTTGGGTATGTGTGTGAAGTCAATCGGCAAATGTGTAAGGCTACTTTCACACTGGAGCGGTGGGGGCGCTGGCGGTAAAGCGGCGCTATATTTGAGAACTTGTCCACAATTTCCAAAAGATATTTCCTGTCTTTTGCCTAGTTTGGGTATGTGTGTGAAGTCAATCTGCAAAATGTGTAAAAGGAGTTGTTGGATATATCAGGTGTTCATGTTCGGCCTTGTGTGGGTTGTTCCTGATACATGTGATGCATCTTGCTACATAAAATCGGCCAGGAAAGTTCTGTAATGTAAAAGTCTTTCTCCAATAGTTCACAAGTGGCTTTCCAGCCTCTGTGACCTATTCCATAGAACTGGGAAATAAAAAGTGATGCATAAAAAGTGATGCACTAGCTACTGGTATACATGGCTTCCCCTCTTTGCAGAGAAGTCCAGTCTTTGGATCTTTCTGCACTAGACATGTGCAATTCGTTTCGTTTTTTTTCCGTTATTTTCATTATCGTACGAATGACGAACGATTCGCTAAAAATTTTAACGAATAACAAATCGTTCGAATCGAACGAATCCGAAAATAACGAAAATCCGAAAAAAACTAATTCGAAACAACGAATGTACGAATGAAGAAAATCCGAAAAACGAAAACAGGAACAACGAAAATGAAAATGAACGAAAAAATTCGTACATTCGTAAAAAAAAAAATTTTGTTGAATTGGTAATTTTCCGTGTCCCTTACAATGGTGCTGCTTAACGTGCTTCGAATAGATTGAACGGAAAAATTTGTATATTCGTAACTTTATTTTTTTTTTTTTTGAATCGTAATTTTCCGTGTCTCTTACCATGGCGTTGCTTAACGTTCTTCGAATGGATTGAACGAAAAAATTCGTACATTCGTAACTTTTTTTTTCGATTCGTAATTTTCCGTGTCTCTTAAAATGTAATAATAGCATACACATTACATAAAATTATGAATTATGCTCCGATTACGAATCTACGAATGTTACGAATGTACGAATAAATACGAATGCGTCCGAATTTCGAATAAACGAAAATTAAACTAACGGAAAAACGAATCAACGAAAGAATAACTCTTACGAAAATACGAATCGTTACGAATACGAACACCGACGACTTACGAAATTACGAATCAACGGAAACAAAAAAAACGAAACGAAAATAAACAAATTTTTTTTTGTGCACATGTCTATTCTGCACACCTATTTTGTCCCAATCTCTGAGATCAGCTTCTTCTGCACATCCCTGCAAATCTGAAAGAACCTGATTTAAAAAAAAAAAAAAAAACAATTCTGGTGCTAGCATGGGCACTTGGATCTGTGCATTTTGTGAAGTAGCAGCTTGTTTAGCAGCTAATCAGCCAGAGCATTTCTCTTGGCTATCTGTTTGTTGACCTGTGTATGCTCTGCAGTGTTGTGGAAGATACATCAGACCTGGGTGATGTGTCTTGGTGAATGAGGTTTATGCAATCATGTTGTGGCACAACCTCATTCTGCTCTCCTTTTAATCCTAAAAGGGCATTTGGATTGGTGCTGGTCCTGGAGTGGGAGAAGCATATTTGATGTGCAATTTTGGATTGGACAGCAAGAACAACTCATAGCCGCTCAACCTTTACACACGACATGTGCTGTGTATGTACATTTTTCCGGATTGATACATTGTGGGTGGTGTGAAGTGTAGTGTCGTGCCCCAGAGTGAAAGAAGTGGCCATCTCAACCATCATCGAATAGGATGCTAAAGCTCTGAGACACACAGGCATGCCTTGAAACTGCACCGGAACCATCTTTGAAAAAAATAGGGCGCAACTTGCCTCCATGCTCCTGAGCGAGGACACCTAACGTCCTTACAATTTTCCCTTGCAAACAAATGAAACATTTTTCCCTAGTTAGGGAGGCCGAGCCCTGGAGCCATTACCATAGCATTTTTCAAATACACAAAAGCATTACACAATTCATTTGACCATTTTATACAGTCTGGCATGTGTAAACCTGTGGCTTGTCTCAGGAGATTGTAGTAGGAACAGTCAGGCTGAGGTATCCATTGGCGGCAGTAACCAATCATACCAAGAAAGGTAACAATGTCTTTCTTAGCAAGTGGGCGGGGCAGACCCACAAGAGCCATAGCTCTTTTGTGATTGACTTTCCTTTCTCCTTTTGAGAGTACAAAACCAAGATATTCAACCTTTTTCAGACACCATTGCAATTTTTCTTTGACACTTTGTGACCACTTTCAAAAAGACATTTCAAAAGATCCCTCCCATCCTCCAGGGCGGCCACCCGAGTAGAACTGCAGATGAGAAATTCATCCACATACTGCAGCAGGGATGAACAATGTCCTGGTATCCAAGCTCTGAGAGTAGTTTGGAGGACATTGGAATAGACTGCAAGGGAGTCTATATAGCCCTGGGGCATTCTACACCAGTTTAGTTGGCGTTTTAAAAAAAAAAAAAAAATAAAGCAAAGATTGGCTGTGTCTCCTCATCCACAGGGACGGAAATAAAATGCGTTCAATAAATCAATCACAGTAAAATACTCTGCATCGGAATGTATGGCAGTAAATATTGATGGCACATCAGGCACTATTGGGGCAATTGGTACCACTAGGCTATTGATGGCCCTTAGGTCTTGTACAAACCTATAGTCACCATTTGCCTTCTTTACTTTTCTTACCTTCTCTTTTGTTAATGTATAACGAGATAATTTTCCCTTTAAGATCCCTTTATAAAAATAGATCTTCAACTATTGGCTGTAAGCCATCCTCTTTTTATAAAAGTTTCCCCTTTCATTTCCTGAGAAATCATTTTTGATAATGTGTCTGCACTGGTGTTTGTTTAAGGATGTCAAAACTCATTAGCCCACTCTGCTATTTACTGTGTGTCCTCATGTGGCGAGGTCTGTGCAGCTCTTATCTGGTTGTGGAATGTAAGGAGGAGGAGGCGGGGCGCATGATACAGGCATGGAGAAGGTTAATTTAACCCCTAAGTCCACCATCCCATGACTCTGCTAAACCCATCGTGGACAACGTTCGGGCTAGGATGCCATAGGGAGCCACGGTCCAGCCGGAGATCTCCACAGCATCTTTATTTTTCTTTGTAAACATTCTGATTTATTTATTTTTTTCTTGGCAAAATGCCAATAAGCACTCCTTATGGCCAGAGGTTCCCCTGATCACAAGCAAGCTTTGTACGTTATTACTTTTCTTATTATTCATAACCAAACAATTTTTTATTTCAAATTTTATTTTTATTTTTGGCAGAGTGCCAACAGGTTCAAACAGTACTTGCTGTAGTACTAATGCCGCAAACAATTCTCCACTATCTATTACGTTCAGTGAGATATTAGCACTTGAACCATGTTGGCAAAAAGCCAAACATCCAAGTTTTGCACCTGACTTCCCCTGCACAAGAGATGCTAGCAGCAAAAGGAATCATTCAAATAGCATGTTTTTATCAAAAGTTAGCCTCAGAGTATCCTACCGACTATGTAAATTTATGTATTACCTTAAGAAAGTGTTATTAACACTGCTATTACGCTCACTCTAGAGTCAAAGCATTCATATGTAAATCATTAAGAATAAACATCAATACGTCACCGGATACTGTAGCATTACTCTACGTTTCGATTGGGAACTTCCATCAATCACAAAAAGGAGCTGGGAATTCACAGGAAGACACATCTGTCGCCTTAAATCTAAGTCCAATGATAACACAGAGCCGTGGAAGGCGTTGCCTTTACCTTACAACGCTGACAAATTCCACACAGTTTACAAATTATCTTAAGATCTATGCGATAGATAAGGGAAGCAAAGAGATCGGGTTTTGTCCAGCACACCTTAGCAGACTTTTTCTTATAATTACAGTACTGTATAAATCATTATCCTACGGACTTCTCAATGTCCTGGAACCTGCCCAAGGTTCTCACTGTTTATCCCGAACAGACGCTGCGCAGACTTATAAATGGACTTCTCAGAGCCCATAAAACCCAGCCAGGGTTTTTTTTAACTGTTCACCAGAAACAGCTGCTGCTTCTCAGAGCAGTCTTGTCTAATGGGCTTCTCAAAGCCCTTTCAGCCCAACCCAGGGCTGCGTCGCTGTTGTCTAAAAGCTACTTCTACATAAATCACAGGTCCCGTTAAAGGAGACGATTTCTAAATAGGCGTCACGATGAGAGAAGATACATATATCAATTCTACTCACCAGACAGACATATTATAATCGATCACGGACCGAGCCCCCAGATGAAAGGAAATAAATGTTGATTATCTAGGGGTCTCTTTCTCTGCTATGGTGTACTGTCCAATCCCAACAGGCCTGTCAGATTAGCCCTTTGAGTCAATAAAACATACAGCAAGCGCCTCTCCGAGCAAATCTAATCTTTATTCTTGGGTGTGAATATTTAAAGGGGCTTTCAGAAAGTACCGCCCTTTGACAGATTATCCAATCATATACAGAGACATAGAAGTACAGTCTATGACCAAAGTGAAACTAAATATTTCTAAAATATCACGTGCTTTACAAGAAACGAAACTCAAGAGAAGATAGCAGTATTATGGAAAAACGAAACTTGCTTAGCAAGACTTGACCATATCTATTTGTGAAATGGATGTTAGAGACACACAAAATGGAGCCTGACTATAATACAAAGAAGTAGTTAAGCTAAATATCCCTTCAGAGTGCGGTCTGGACTACAACTCCCGAAGCAACACAGCCAATCAGTCCAATTCCTACACACAAAAAAAAGTCAGCAGACAGCAGCCATGAAAGCGGCCATTTTGAATATAAGTTAGGCAGCCTGGGGGGAGTTTTCCTCCCTGTCCCCCGGGTCCGTAGGGTTTAATATTAAGTTGGCCCACCCTTTGCAGTTATAAGAGCTTAAACTCTTCTGGGAAGGCTGTCCACATGGTTTAGGAGTGTATCTATGGGAATGTTTGACCATTCTTCCAAAAGCGCATTTGTGAGGTCATGCACTGATGTTGGACGAGAAGGCCTGCCTCCCAGTCTCTGCTCTAACTCATCCCAAAGATGTTCTTTCGGGTTGAGGTCAGGACTCTGTGCAGGCCAGTCAAGTTCCTCCACCTCAAACTTGCTCATCCATGTCTCTGTGGACCTTGCTTTGTTCACTGGTGCGCAGTCATGTTGGAACAGGAAGGGGCCATCCCAAAACTGTTTCCACAAAGTTGGGAGCATGAAATTGTCCAAAATGTCTTGGTATGCTGACGCCTTAAGATGTTCCCTTCACATAACTAAGGGGCCAAGCCCAACCCCTGAAAAACAACCCCACACCATAATCCCCCCTCCACCAAATGATTTGGAAATATAGTGTGGATGAGCGAGTTTGGGGTGGAGGAACTTGACCGGCCTTCACAGAGTCCTGACCTCAACCCAATAGAACACCTTTGGGATGAATTAGAGCAGAGACTGCGGGCCAGACCTTCTTTTCCAGCATGAGGGCCTGACCTGAAAAATGCTCTTCTGGAAGAATGGTCAAACCTTCCCATAGACACACTCTTAAACCTTGTGGACGGCCTTCCCAGAAGAGTTGAAGTTGTTATAGCGGCAAAGGATGGGCCAACTCAATATTGAACCCTACGGACTAAGACTGGGATGCCATTAAAGTTCATGTGCGTGTAAAGGCAGGCGTCCCAATACTTTTGGTAATATAATGTATGTGGTATCACTGCAATCGTCAGGAGCAGGAGAATTTATTTAGGGTTGTTCTTCGGTGGTAGATTATGGTTGTAACAAGAAATATACAGCTACATTTTTTATTTTTTTACCATTTTGGGCCGGTTCTCCTTTGATAATAAAAAAAAGAAATCAGGAGACATCAATCACCATTTACCACCAAATGAAAGCCCAATTTGTCCTGAAACAAACGCGGTATAATCCACCTGGAGGCACAAAGTAGTTGTGATGATATGTACGGTTTTACTAACACATGTCAAAGTTGCATAATTGTGCTTAGGCATTAACATTTGTTTTACCCTTAGGTGTGAAGGAGATAACAAAGTGATTTCCTATGACTGTCAGCCCCATCTAGTGGCCATAATGAGGTATCTCTCCTGAACAACCTAAAATTCCACATTATGGCCACTAGATGGAGCCAATGATCATAGGAAATCACTTTATGAGATAAAATACGACCAGAATTTGTCATAGTACGGCGAATGCTCGTCACACTTGGTCAACAATTTTTTTTTAAACTAGACCTGTAAATCTTTATTACATATAGATAGTCTGGTTGAAAAAAAACACAAGTCCATCTAGTTCAATCAATAGAAAAAAAAAAGTTTACACCACAAAATGTACCAATGAGAGGTAATGACTCCATTTGTATTTTTCTCCTGCTATCAATGGCCGACACGGTACAACACTTCATCCATGTCTTTGGTGATCTCTGATCTCCTTATCAACTGTTTCTTACATGATGAAGATCAGCCATGGAGTATATCTGAGGTGTATATCAGGGTGTGCTTCTTCCCCACATGTCCAGCAACATTCATATACAAGACATTTCCCGCACCCAAGGCACTAATACACCTCAAGGGTTGTGTGGGACCCCTGATGTACAGGAAGACAGGACTTCAGTGAGGAACAATTCCCTCACTCAGGACAGGAATACGGCTTCTCCCCCGTGTGAGATCTCTGATGTCTGGAAAGACTGGACTTCTGTGAAAAACATTTCCCGCACTCAGAACAGGAATACGGCTTCTCCCTCATGTGAGACCTCTGATGTCTGGAAAGACTGGACTTTGTTGAAAAACATTTCCCGCACTCAGAACAGGAATACGGCTTCTCACCTGTGTGAGATCTCTGATGTATGACAAGTTCTGATTTCGATACAAAACATTTCCCACACTGAGGACAGGAATACGGCTTCTCACCCGTGTGCAATCTCTGATGTTTGTAAAGATGTGAATTCTGTGAAAAACATTTCCCGCACTCAGAACAGGAATACGGCTTCTCACCTGTGTGAGACCTCTGATGTATGACAAGTTCTGATTTCGATACAAAACATTTCCCGCACTCAGGACAGGAATACGGCTTCTCCCTCATGTGAGACCTCTGATGTCTGAGATGTTCCGATTTGTGTGTAAAACATTTCCCGCACTCATGACAGGAATACGGCTTCTCACCCGTGTGCGACCTCTGATGTATGACAAGTTCTGATTTCGTTACAAAACATTTCCCACACTCAGGACAGGAATACGGCTTCTCACCCGTGTGTGACGTCTGATGTCTGAGAAGTTTTGATTTCCTTACAAAACATTTCCCACACTCAGGACAGGAATACGGCTTCTCACCCGTGTGATACCTCTGATGTGTGTAAAGATACCACTTTGCTGAAAAACATTTCCCGCACTCAGGACAGGAATACGGCTTCTCACCCATGTGTGATCTCTGATGATAGGAAAAACTGGACTTAGCTGAAAAACATTTCCCGCACTCATGGCAGGAATAAGGCTTCTCACCCGTGTGTGACCTCTGATGTGTGAGAAGACGCGCCTTAACTGGAAAACATTTCCCGCATTCAGGACAGGAATACGGCTTATCCCCCGTGTGTAATTTCTGATGATTGGAAAGACAGGACTTATCTGAAAAACATTTCCCACACTCAGGACAGGAATACGGCTTCTCACCCGTGTGCGACATCTGATGTCTGTCAAGATGCGACTTCAATGAAAAACATTTCCCGCACTCAGGACAGGAATACGGCTTCTCACCCGTGTGTGACCTCTGATGTGTGAGAAGATGCGACTCAACTGAAAAACATTTCCCACACTCAGGACAGGAATACGGCTTCTCAACCGTGTGTGATCTCTGATGATAGGAAAGACTGGACTTATCTGAAAAACATTTCCCACACTCAGGACAGCAATACGGCTTCTCACCCGTGTGCAACCTCTGATGTATATCAAGACTCGACTTAAATGAAAAACATTTCCCGCACTCAGGACAGGAATACGGCTTCTCACCCGTGTGCGACCTCTGATGTCTGAGAAGAAGCGACTTCACTGAAAAACATTTCCCGCACTCAGAACAGGAATGTGTCTTCGCACCTGTGTGAGACCTCTGATGTATGACAATGTCTGATTTCTGTACAAAACATTTCCCGCACTCAGGACAGGAATACGGCTTCTCACCCGTGTGCAACCTCTGATGTCTGAGAAGATTTGACTGATCTGAAAAACATTTTCCGCACTCAGAACAGGAATGTGGCTTCTCACCTGTGTGTGATCTCTGATGACGGGAAAGACTGGACTTTGTTGAAAAACATTTCCCGCACTCAGAACAGGAATGTGGCTTCTCCCCTGTATGACATTTTTTATGCATATAAAGACTATTCTTAGAATTTAAACACTTTCCGCACTCAGTACAGGAAAACCTCTTATCTGTTGGAAGGACGGCACCGTCCCGCACAGTCTGAGGTTCCTCAGGATAAGAGGAATACGATGGTCCGGCACCGTCCCGCACAGTCTGAGGTTCCTCAGGATAAGAGGAATACGATGGTCCGGCACCGTCCCGCACAGTCTGAGGTTCCTCAGGATAAGAGGAATACGATTGTCCGGCACCGTCCCGCACAGTCTGAGGTTCCTCAGGATAAGAGGAATACGATGGTCCGGCACCGTCCCGCACAGTCTGAGGTTCCTCAGGATAAGAGGAATACGATGGTCCGGCACCGTCCCGCACAGTCTGAGGTTCCTCAGGATAAGAGGAATACGATGGTCCGGCACCGTCCCGCACAGTCTGAGGTTCCTCAGGATAAGAGGAATACGATGGTCCGGCACCGTCCCGCACAGTCTGAGGTTCCTCAGGGTAAGAGGAATACGATGGTCCGGCACCGTCCCGCACAGTCGGAGGTTCCTCAGGATAAGAGGAATACGATGGTCTGGCACCGTCCCGCACAGTCTGAGGTTCCTCAGGATAAGAGGAATACGATGGTCCATCTACACTGTGTGGTGCCGGATGGACATTTGAGGTAGTCGGGTTTTCTCCTGGACTATACTGTGTGATGTCCTCATCTTCTACTTTACAGTCTGGAGACAAAGTGAGACAATCCTCTGAGGTTTTCCTCATCTCCCGTCCATCTACTAAAATAGAAATACAAAGATTATTACTAGACATGAGCTGATTGGTTCCCCTAAACCAGGACTCCGCCCACATCAGGCAGCTTTGTCTCTGAGGATCTTACAATTCCCCCCTCAAGGTAACCAGTAAATGGGTCCTCTGATCTCCTACCAGATCATTTCTTTATTCATGGACCTTAGTCAGAGAGCGAGGAAACAACGAGAACTGTCTTTTATAGGAGTGACAGTGATGAGGGGATTATAGGACGAGTGTCCCCTCCCCCTCTATCACTCATTGCCATCTTCCCAACACAAGAAGTCCTGCACTTCCTTATTTAGTCCATGATTTAGTCATGAATAACAGCGGGGCTGAGCCCCACCAGAGGTCAGAGAGTGAGGATGGGGGGAGAACAACCAAGATGAAGACTGGACTGATCCTGAAGACAACCATCAGTGACTTGGGTCTGAGACTATACAGACATATCCCTCCACCCGGGAACAGCAAGGAAAGAAAACAGAACAAGTGACCCCAGAAGAATTACAAAGATAGAGATCCTGCTATACCCTGGCATGGGGCAGAAGACCCAAGACACATGCCACTGGTGCCTAGGTTGAGCAATGCCTATAGTGCACTGCACTGATCTTCCCCGCAACCCAAAGTCGCTCTTCCTGTCTGCGATTTCCCCCCCTGACTCCTCTTCATACTCTCTGGTAACTCCAAAGACTCCACTCTTAAACACCGGACTCCATCGCCAACTGAACTTTAATTCGGCCTTACTAAGAATTTGAAACTTCTGTCTACTTGTTTGTTTTTGAAAGTGTCACTTATTTTGAATTACGCTGCCCTGACCCAGATCAAACATTTCACCTTATTCTGTTGCCCCCTCTTGTACTGCCTGCCCAGGCCAGTTGTAACCCCCCCCCCCCTACAAGCCTGCTTTGATCAGCTTCTAATTTAAAAAATTTGAATCATCCCCCCCCCCCCCACCCCCACACCTTCC